>OY856414.1:125301200-126501200 GCA_963693085.1 Alisma plantago-aquatica | reverse complement strand
CAATTCCCCCACATTCTAGCCTTGAGAAGGCACCATGCTAATTGCACAAGAATTATCTAATCTAGCTACTTAGATCTCTCACTTAGGTTTAGGGAGATTGATTAAGATGTAGGAAGATGGGAGGCAACCTAGGGATCCAAGAATTGGACCTAGGGGCAAATCCCAAAATTCACACATATAAGAAATTTGACTAAATTCCTAGGTGATTTCAAACACAAACCAACAAGTAATCCATGGAGAAAGAGATGCAAATAGAATATAATCATTAACAAATGAAATTACAAAGTTTACATGTCATTTTTCCCCAACATGGTATCAAAGTAACATATTTTCCCCCAAACAGCCCACCCAAGGGGCCTAGCTACTCATAACAAAGCAAAATACAAAAAGAGAGGAGACAGAGGTAGAAGAAGCCATGGAGCTCGGTGTAGATGAAGAAGTCCTCCTCTCCAGCAGTTGTAGGGACGTCCTCCTTCTTCTCCTTGGATGAAATGGTGTGGAATGATGGAGGGAAGTGGATGGAAGGCTTAGATATGGGGGGTTATGTGGTGGAAATGGTGAAATGGAGTGGATTTGAGATGGATATAGAGTGGAATGGAGTGGGTGGTGATTTGGGGAGCTAGGAAGGGGTATAAGGTAGCCAACCTCATGCCCCAGCCACCACCTAGGTATATATAGGTGTGGGGAGGAAGCACTAGGTCAAGTTAGGGGCAAAATGGGGAAAGCAGTGAAAATGTGGCTGGATTCTGTGAGTAGCACGGCCGTGGTGGGGTACCACGGCCGTGGTGGGTAGGATGGGCCACGGCCGTGGTGGATGGGCACAGTCGTGGGAATTAAAATGTGGAGATCACAGGGAGGTGTGCATGGATGGCCACTGCCGTGCGGGGTCACCACAGTCGTGGTGGACACGCATGGCCACGGGCATGTTGATTACCACGGTCGTTTTGGCCATTTTCATCGATTTCTGGGAGTTTTACTAATTTTTTGTACTTGGGGCATGTCCACCACGGCCGTGGGGGCTCACCACGGTCGTGGTGGTGTCTCTCCCATGCATTTGAGCCTTGAACTTGATCATCCATGGAGGGTATTGCTTCAAAACTTTCTTTGACCTCATGGGGTAGGTTGGAAGTGATTTTGGCCTCATTTTGAGCTCCTCCAAGCATGAGGAAACCCTAGACTGGACCATCCTCTTTCCATGCCATCAAGTAGTGGACAAAGTTCCTATAAAACATGCAAAAAGCCTCCATAAGTGCATTTGATATAAATAAGCATATTGGGGGAAATAACATGTAATCTAACAAGTATAGATGTGGCTAAAATGCAAATGGCACAAGATAAAGCCCTAAAATATGGCTGAATCAGTCATAAACTATATTTTGACATGGTGAACCAGAGTGAAAGGATTATTCCTTCTCTTTCCCCTTTCTTCTTTGGTTCGACTTAGGGTGTTTTGCCTTCTTTCTTGAGCAATTTCTTAATCATGGTATTCCTCTTTTTGTGAGGTGATTTTGTGGCCGAAGTGATAATCAAGTTGGGGCTTTTTTCCTTCTCTTGGAGCTTTTGATCTTAAAGCTTGGATCACCACAAAAGGTGGATTATATAACTTTTCCCTCTCCTATTTTGGCACATAATATTGCTCATTTATTGTTGTTTCTATCCCTGAAATGTGATCTTAACATGCTAAAAGGGTATTACCATGATTTAGGATCTATTCTATGATGATAGATCTATGAAATTTCCTTTTAATCCAAGACCCTAATTTCTCTTGTACCCGATTTTGAGATAAATATAATATGGATAGATTTTTAGATTTGATTTATGATTTCTATCTTTGCGAATGGGGATTTAGGTACCTTGGTGTAACATGGGGTTTTGGTGATGATTTGCACATGTTGAACCTGAGAAATCATCTCTCTTAATAAGGTTCTATAATGGATATTTTATCATTCATGTTTAAGGAATTTCGGTGATCATCTTTGTATGAAGTAGACTCCTTTGGTTTTGATGAGTTTCTCTTGATCATAGCCTACTGTTTAGTTATGGATCATCCATGTTTGGAGGATGATTATATGTTCTTATGGTCATCTGACCTTAGTGGTCATTACAACTATGTTTTAACCTTATATGTTTTGTTTTTGGTCAACAAACATGTTTGTTTAGAGAGAGTGGAGGTGATGATCCTACAAGTACTATAATACTTGGTTTTATTCAGAATATGATTGAGATGGTAAATGATCCTTATTATTTTAGGATTTATGGTGTTGTGGTGTTCTCATGTATATTTTTCTTTTCAAATAATCTAAATCCATGTTCTTGATTCCTAAAGTGTTCTAGAGATGATGATCTTACATGCATCATAAGATATGGTTTAATTACCATGTTCTAAGTTTCAGCCATCATGTTTTCCTTGGAGGTTTGAATGAGTTCTCACTTGTTGTGCTTTGTGCTTTCTCTCTCCTAAGTGTTTTTGATTAATGATCATTGTGGTGACTTGTTCTAGGGTTTGAATGATCTTGATTCGTAAATTTTGAACATAGTGACTCTTGGTATTCCTGTTGTTTAGATTTCTATTTTGGGTTGAGACATATGTGCCTCTTGATGTTTTGGGACACCCGTGTATGGGTTTGGTTTGAGACATCATACTTAGATTTGGGTCGATACATGCTTTGTCATGATGTGGTCGAGACATCCTACCTTGATTTATGGTCGAGAAACCTATGATTGGCCTTGGTTGAGACATGATCTTGTTTGGTCGAGACACATAGTTGATTTTGTTCGCAACATCTGCTTTTGTTGAAGGTTGAAACCCTAACATTAGGATGGATGTGATTTATGAGGGTTAGTTGTCATAAAATATGGTCTTGTTGGTGGTCGAGACAATGTCAAGACACCATGTGAGTTGGTGGTTGAGACAATGGTCAAGACACCATGCTGATGGTAGGTTGAGACACCATGTTGATGGTTGGTCGAGACACCATGTTGATGGTAGGTCGAGACACCTAGCCATGTGACATTCGAGGCACCTTGTATGAAGCTTGTCGAGACACATTTCTTGAAAGTGGTTGAGATACTTATTTCATGAGTGGTCGAGACGTCTATATGATGGATGGTCAAGACACATACATAAACATATAGTCAACACATAAGCATAAGTAAGCAAGTAATGATTCATGTATAGTGATGTTTAAATGATTTTTTGGATAACCCTAATATGCTCCAAGAAAGTGGGAAATAGTATACCTAGTGTTTGGTGGTTGAATAAAGTTATGAAACTCTTATCAGACAAATAAGGAACCCTAACCCTAATGTTGGGTCATGTGATGTGTTTGCTTCTCTCTTTTGAAGTGGATATCATATTATAATGTTCTCTCTCTCCTACTGTTATAGTTCTAACCTTGCATGTTAATTGAGTTTTATAGCTTGTGAATGCTATCAAGATGATTAAATGATACTAGATGATGACCATCTGTCTTGATGCGGTGCACTAGATTTGTAAATATGTGAATGTGCACATTTAGTTATAATCTATAGTGGTTAACCCTAATACACTGCAAACTTGTGGAGGGAAATGGAAATAGAAATTGGTAAATAAACAATTTCATGGAACCCAATGTTGTTAGTCATGGATCCCTAACCCTAAATTGAAGCAACATATGATGTGTTTCTTACCTTGCCTAAAGTGTTAAATATGATGAGATAACAATGAGTATTCTCTCTGTATTTATATAATGTTGATTTTGTAGGTGAGATGATTATCATAGCTAATGATTGCTATCGTGTATCTGTGATGTGACATAGGTGATGCTTATATGCCTGATGAGGCATGATGTGATGGTTATCATAGATAATGATTGCTATGATATATATATGTGATGCAATACATGTGATGCTTATATGCCTGATGAAGCATGATGTGATACTAATGAGTTAGAAGAATGACATGATTGGTCTTATGACCTAGTGAAGGCTTGATGCCTAGTGTGATGTTATATCCTCCAATAATGTCATAAGGGATTATTATTCCCAGTGATGTGAGAATAATGATTAGCCTGTTATGGCAGTGTTAATAGGTAGTGATGTTGATGGCCTTGTCTAAGGAAGTGAGACAATGTTGACCAGAGATGATGTGATAAGTTCACACCTTATACATTTAATATCTTGTGAAATGGTTTTATAAGTTATGCTTGCTAGATTGAATTAGGTTTTTGTATGTCCACTTGTATGATGAATCCTTAATTCACCCAATTGGCATAACTAATAAAGTGAAATCTTAATCATGTAGATGCCATGTACTATAGTTGCATTTTCAGCATAAATATCTAGCTGGATAGTGAAACAAGTAACTCCTACGGGAAACACAGAGAGTATATTGTTGAATATGAGGAGTACACATGGAGATATCTCCCTTTATCCTTAAATTGATGAAATAGTGGTATAATATTTTATTATAGATTGACCATGTGTGAGCCTTTTTCTCTAGTATTGTTCCATGTACCAAGGCATGCTAGTTGTTTTACAAGACAATAGATTTGACTATGATTTTTTGTCTATAGGACTATAGCTATGACTATAAGTTGTTGTCTAGCAGTCTGACTATTATGTCATTGCATTGTAGACTCAAACTAACCAAGTTGTGTTGGAGATGATCATGGAGTCTGTATCTTCCATTGATCTTGTATTGTACTAATCTTGACATAGAAATTATTAGTTGGATCTGAGTGGTATGCCTCAAATCCTCAGGGAATAATAATTAAAGATGTAATAGATCCGTGTAGTATTATTGCTTAGGGTCATATACGAAAAACATTGGATGACCCCCTTTCTATGTTTCTTATATTGTTTATTTTATAAAAATTATACATGTTCTTCATATTCCTTCTTAAGGTATAAGATGATCTACTGCTCAGTTGTAGATACTTGAACTACTTAAATAGTGATAATTGCCTTGCTTATATCATTTAGGTGAATCTACTTATATGTCAATAGTATAAATTGTTGTTTAGCTTGTTTGTGCGTATAATAGATGTTGGAAGAGAGTTATATCTCTCGCTAAAACTTTGGTCTCACCTTGTGGATCCACTTTTTCTAATAGGTGGAAAGATAGACTGAGACAGAGATCGTGTAGTTGAAATTGACAACAAAACGAGTTATAGCTACTGGATCATGAATATTCCACCCGTCTTTAGTAATAGAGTCCTATGTGTCATCCTTGTACACTCAGGTCTTTGGGAGTGTTTTGTGAATGTTGTACATCGGTTTGATTTTTTTGGCTTTATGCCATAGTGGTACAAACATGATTTGTATACATGAGCAGGTGATTATATGTAATAGGTTGTGTCTATATAGCTAGTAATAAATGATTTGCAATACCTTTTGATATGAATGAAATACAAGTGTCAATAGTTTATGGCTTCAATTGAGGTTTGTTCAGCTTGAGATCTTGAATGAGATCATTTTCAATTTACCATGTTATGTGGTAATATCATTTTTAGTGATAATTTCACACTTTGTTTTGAGTAATCTCTCTTGTGTGGAAAAAGGTGTCACATTTGGTGGTATCAGAGTTCTAGGTTCACTGAGTCTACATGGACACTAGGGCTAGGACAAGGATAATGTTTAAGTTAAGAACATGATATAAAATATGGTGCATACTACCTAACCTCACTACTTGAATACCCTGCTAGGTATTCAAATGTTGAAGGAATGGTGAGTATGGAACTCTTAGATTGATTTCTTATTGATTACTAAGATCAAGTAATTATTTGAAACAATCTAAAGAGCATAACAGATCAGGAATGATGGTGGTAATACCTCCATCTTACCTTAAAGAAGATGAGAACTACATCATAATATTCCTATACATTATATGTTTGGTGATTAAAAGAGAAAGATACGACACCATGAAACATAAACTTGAGCACAAGTAATACTATGGGATATTGTTAAAGTTGTAATTTCAAGAATTTTATAAAGAAAGAGATAGATAAATATGTGCTAATGAGGTAAGTCAAGGTATAAAATCTACATAATGTGAAGAGAACTTTTGAGATAAGTATGAAGGGATGAGATAAATAAGAATAAATAATTAATAAATAAAGTGGAACCTATTTTGATCTCAGACGAACCTCTATGTGTAAGAAAGTGTAAGATGTAGTCATCATAAAATGTGAAAGAGAATAGGACAGAAGATCCCTACTTAATAAAGGACATGTGAAAAATAATGATCTATCTCTTTTTGTGAAGTTGTAAATCATGGTAATATATGGGGATATACATAAAAATGATGAAAAATTAATAAAGAAGGAATAATAATAGCTATTCATCTTAATAATTCCTATGTTTATGGAAAGGAAACCAAGATGAAACAAGTTTAAACAACACATGAGCAGTTCTGAAACTGTGTAATAACAATAGAGAGTTGGGTAATCCCTTCCCTATGTTATCAATCCCTGGGAAGTGTTTTAGTATTTAGGGAAGTATGTTCCCTTTGAATTCTTTCTTTCCAAATGTGATATTCAAGTGAATCTCATGTCACTTGATATGCATCGTTTTGATGTGACCTTGAGATGGATACTTTGAAAGGTATCAGTTGGTCTTGGACTTTAGTTCTAAGATGGTGAAGTTTGTGAATAGTGATGTTTTAATGGATCTTCCAAGATGTTAGGAATATTCTTTCGTGGCGTTAGGTATCAGCAAGAACAACTGAGAATTGATGGGATAGGGATGTGCTGTATTTTCGATACATGTTATGGATACCAAGGTGACGAATCCTAGTATCCAAGAGGTGTTAGTTGTATGCAAGTTAGAGGATATGTTTCCTGATAAGACATTAAGTGTTTTTCTTCCTACAAAGATTGAGTTCGATATCAATCTAGTTATCGACACCCAACCTATAGTATGGATATCATATGTTACAGGTTTATGCACCCTATAGAACAATGAGGATACTAGTTGAAGAGACAATTGCAAGATCTTCTTGGGAAAGGAATTTTATATGTCCAAGCACACCTCCTTAAGGTGTTCCTGTTATGCTATTAGGAAAAAAGGATCCATGAGGTTGTTATTTGGTTATAGATAGATGAACAAGGTGTTTAGTCCTCATCTAGATTAGTTTGTGGTGATATTTATATATGACATCTTGATCTAACTTTGAGGTCATTTTTCCTTGGACATGTGATGTCTTTTAGTAAGGATAGCTTATGATATCTACATGAGGTTTATTAAGAACTCTAGTACATACATGATACCCCTAATATATTTAACAAGGAAATAATTATATAATATTCTGTGAGGTATCAAGAAATAGTTTGGGTTGTAAATGCCTTGAAAAATAAGTTTTCTTTGTCCTCATATGCTAAGTAGGCATCATTGTATCATCTAGTGTGCCATAGGAGAGACATGTAGTCTCCTTATGACAAGTGAGTGTATAGTTGGAGGTATGTATGATAGTAGGCTCGTTAGCACAATTACAAGTAAAGCCAGAGTTGAGTCAATAGATTAGAGTGGCACAGTGGAAATTTGGTAGGATTTGTTGTCCTAAGTGGGAGGCAAGGCATATCTCTTGGTCTCTGCTTGAAGGAGACATGCTAAGTTTTGAGAAGGATATGTTAAACTCCTACGTTTGTGGACCTTATCCTATAATGATGCAAGTTGAGTAGGTGGATTACAAGTTACAACTATCACCTGAGATGTACTTGATGCATGTAGTGTTTCTATGCTAAAGAAGATTTACTTGACATAAAATTGACTCTACAACCAATAATGGTAGAGATAGTTGAGTATGTGTCATGTGTGGCAGATCATGTGTTGATCTTAGAACAAAGGACACTGTGTTGGTTAAATTTTTATGACATCACTGTGGCATAGACAAGACATGTGGGAGTTTAAGGATGTGGTTCTTGGCAAGTATCTATCTCTTTTTATGTGGGATTTCGAGGGCAAAATCGCCGTTTATGGTTGTAAGGCCCCTAACCTAGTTTAATACAAATTTGTGCTTACATTGTATAATAACATGCTTAGAACCTTATTGTAATCATTTGAGATGCTTTGTTAACATGTGACAAGCCTATGTTTTTAGTTTAATCCTATTTGGATGTTGTTTGAGCTGTGTTTGGCTATTTTGGACTAAAATGCAATTTACCCAAGTTGAGGGGCTATCTTGAAAATTGTCACATTTTGAGTGTGCCCTTAGTGCTTTACCATCATAAGAGAGGGAATAATGCTATGGGGCACCTTGAGGGACCATGATGGATGAGGTGGAAACATGTGGCATTCTAGAGTTTCTAGGGTTTTGTTGATGTTGACCTTGTTGTGTTACGTGAGTGTAACAACCCTTATCTCAAACTTATGTTGTGTTTTGGTAGTGTCTTGACTGAGACACCCTCCCTTGGTGCTTTTGGCTTGACTTAGATGATCTTTTATATGTTTGGGGTTGAGACATGTTGTCTTCTTGTGATATGTCTCGACCTAGCAAGTTTATGATCATTTTGTCTTGACCGAGACAAGTACCTTGATGTGGTTTCGACCCCTTGATGTGTCTCAATAGAAACAAAGGTATTGGGGACCTAAAGAGGTCGAAACCGAACATTAGGTGCATCATTATCTCGTGCTTGCATGAATATGGTGGTTGAATGTTGATTTCCTCTGAGGACACATCTCCCTTTGGTGTTCTAGTATGTTGACACCTCACATATACCCTACTTCCCTCCTTCTTTAGATATATAACCACTTTCCTTAATTTGTGAGCAACTTTTTCTACCCTACTCTCTTCCTTATCTCTTATGGATGACCTTTGATCTTTGGGAGCAAAGGAGATCTGATCATAAAGCTATAGTGTCTGATCAACCTTGCTTAAGGGAGGTTTTGTGCTAGATCAACTTTTGTAGTGGTGATTCTTGGATATTTCTTCTTGGGACGTGATCCTAACACTAATCATGTTTTCCCTCTTTTCAAATCTCCATCATCTTCTTCTTATTCCTTAGTCATGGACTATGGATCATCCCTGGTGGCCGTTTGAGAGGAATTCCTCATCATAAGGGGTCATAGACTATGTTTTGACATGGTGAACCAAAGTGATAGGATGATTCCTTTTCTTTCCCCTTTCTTCTTTGGTTTGGCTTAGGTTTTCTTGCCCTCTTTCTTGAGCTATTTCTTAATCATGGTATTCCTCTTTTTGTGAGGTGATTTTGTGTCTAAAGTGCTAATCAAATTGGGGCTTCATTCCTTCTCTTGGATCTTGGATCACCACAGAAGGTGGGTTATATAACTTTCCCTCTCCTATTGTGGCACATAATCTTGCTCATTTGTTGCTGTTTCTATCCCCTAAATGTGCTATTAACATGATAAAAGGGCATTACCATTATTTAGGGTTTGATCCATGATGATAGATCTATGAAATTTCCTTTTAATCCAAAACCCTAATTTCTCTTGTACCAGGTTTTGAGATAAATAAAAGATGGATAGTTTTTTGGATTTGATTTATGATTTCTATCTTTATGAATGGGGATTCGGGTACCTTGGTGTAATATGGGGTTTTGTTGCTGATTTGCACATGTTGAACATGAGAAATCATCTCTCTGAATAAGGTTATTTTATGGAGATTGTATCATTCATGTTTATGGGATTTTGGTGATCATCTTTGTATGGAGTCAAACCATTTGGTCTTAATGAGTTTGCCTTGATGATAACCTACAGTTTAGGCTATGGATCATCCTTGTTTGAAAGATGGTTATATGTTCTTATGTTCATTTGACCTTGGTGGTCATTACAACTATGTTTTAACCTTATATGTTTGGTTCGTGGTTGATAACCATGTTTGTTTAGAGATAGTGGAGGGGATGATCCTACAAGTTTTATTGATATTATGGTTCAGATGGTAAATGAAATCCTTATTATTTTTGAGTTTATGACCTTGTGGCATTCTCATGTAGATTGCTATTATATAAAACTCTAAATCCATGTGCTCGATTCCTAAAGTGTTCATGAGATGATGATCTTACATGCATCATAAGCTATGGTTTAATCACCATGTTCTAAATTTCGGCCATCATGTTTTCATTGGAGGATTGAATGAGTTATCACATGTGTTGAGGGTTGTTATTTTTCTCTCATAAGTTCTTTTGATTAATGATCATCATGGTAACTTGTTCAAGGGTTTGGATAATCTTGATTCCTAAATTTTGAATGTAGTGATTCTTGGTATTCTTGCTGTTTAGATTTCTATTTTGGGTCGAGATATATGTTCCTCTTGATGTTTTGGGTCGAGACCCCCATGTATGTGTTTGGGTTGAGACATCATGCTTAGGTTTGGGTCGATACATGCTTTTTCATGATGTGGTCAAGACATCCTACCTTGAGTTATGGTCGAGACATGTTTGATTGGCCTTAGTTAAGACATGTTCTTGTTTGGTCGAGACACATTGTTGATTTTGGTCACGACATGTACTTTTGTTTAAGGTCAAAACCCTAACATTAGGTTGGATGTGGTTCATGAGAGTTAGTCGTCATAAAATATGGTTTTGTTGGTGGTCGCTACAATGATTGAGACACCATGTGAGTTGGTGATTGAGACAATGGTCGAGACACCATGTTGATTATAGGTCGAGACACCATGTTGATGGTAGGTCAAGACACCTAGCCATGTTGTGTTCGAGACACCTTACATGAAGGTAGTTGAGACACTTTGATTGAGAGTGGTCGAGACACTTGTTTCATGAATGGTCGAGACACCTAAATGATGGATGGTCAAGACACATACATAAACATATAGTCAACACATGAGCATGAGTACGCAAGTAATGATTCATGTATAGTGTTGTTTGACTAATTATTTGGTTAACCCTATTATGCTCCAAGAAAGTGGGAAATGGTGTACCTAGGGTTTGGTGATTGAATAAGGAACCCCAACCCTAATGTTGGGTAATGTGATGTGTTTGCTTCTCTCACTTGAAGTGGTTTTCATATTATGATGTTCTCTCTCTCCTACTACTATGGTTTTAACCTTACAGGTTAATTGAGTGTTATAGCTTGTGAATGCTATGAAGATGATTAAATGATACTAGATGATGACTATGAGTCTTGATGAGGTGCACTAGAATTGTAAATATGTTAATGTGCACACTTAGTTATAATTTATAGTGTTTAACCATAATAAACTCCAAACGTTTAGGAGGTAATGAAATTAGAATTTGGTAAATAAATAATGTAATGGAACTTTATGTGGTTAATCATGAATCCCTAACCCTAAATTTAAGGGACATATGATGTCTTGCTTACATTGCCAAAAGTGTTTAATATGATGAGATAACAATGAGTATTCTCTCTCTATTTGTATAATGTTGATTTTGTAGGTGAGATGATTATCATAGCTAATGATTTCAATGATGTATATGTGATGTGACATAGGTGATGCTTATATGCTTGATGGGGCATGATGTGATTTTTATTGTGATAACCTAGATTTTTGAGTTTTAATAACTAATACAATATTTGAGAAACAAGCATTCTATGTAGAGGACAAATACCAAATTGAGGAATTGGTAATACAATCATGGATTCCTTCACCCAAAATTAGGTGATTTGAGATGTGATAGAGGACTATGATGCCTAATTGAATTCAATTGTGAATTAATACCCTTACTAGTTGATTCAGTTCTCATGAGACCAATCATTCATTTAGTGATCCAGTGAGTGGTGAACTAATTGCTTTTGAGGAATTATGTACATATGAATCAATGTTAGAGTTTGATGTCAACCTTGATTAATTGGCTTATCAATTTCATCCCAAGTATCAAATAAAGACAAATTACAAGCAACATGACATCTAGTCAATTGACATAGTCAATAATAGAATTTTGACTCCAATCTTGCACCCTAGCTACATCATAACACCATTAAACTACCCCTAAAATTTTATTACAATTGGGTCAACCAATTAGGAGATATGACCAATTTAATTTCGTGTATATTCCACTCATTTTGAACCCTAGGATCTAAGTTTGGGGTTTATTTGAATCAAATGCGTGACATTATGTGTCACACAGCCCTTTGAAGCTTAGGCGCGGGCCTTATAATAGGTCGAGCTAATGATGGCCATTGATCAACTATCCAACCGGGGATACTTCATCTCCTACCTCCTTCTTTCTTCGGTCCCGACCCCAACAATCAGTTGAGACTCCACGCGCCCGACTCCCACATCTCCTCGGCGAGATCGTTGGAGAATGACCTCGTCTTGCCAAAACTAACTCAACGAATGTTACCACATTGGCCATCGCACTCGGATCAGGGAGAACGACCCCCATCTTCTCCGTGCCTCTCACTGGAGGCGGCACCCATTTTAGGGCTTAACCCTCTACACCTCTTTGTGCCTATATAACGGTCCCAAAAGCTCCGCCGACATTCTTTTGATCATCCCTCATCCTCAATTGCAACAAAGGTCACTTCTACCTCCCTGACCTCGAACACCTCAACTCACCTGACCCCGGTCTCCTCCTTCACTCCAGGAGCCTCCTCCTTCCAATCCACCATGGATACACCATCATGGGGTCCCAGCGAGTTGACTAGCACCCTCAGTTGGTGCCACGGAGGCCCAGAGCCTCGGGTCAACAAGCCGCCGCAACCAAGCTCGAAAGCTTCATCGCGGGAACGGTCGGGAGAACGCCAAGCTGTAGGGAGCTATCGCTGAGCCTCATGAATCTCGCACCAAGCTTCATAACCCCTCAATCCAACTCGAGGGTAGGTATATCCCCAAAATGCCTTTTCTCTCTTCCCCACCTGCTTTGGTCAGAGATTAGCACCCAAACCACCATTGTCGACGAAATTGACCTCTTCGCAACCGTCGTGAGCCCACGAACTTAACTAACCCATCGACAATGCCCAACTCCCCCCGGAACGCCATCCTCACCTTGATCTACCCTCCCCTGTTCCCTCGTTGCAACCATGGCGTGAGCGGGGAACATTCGGAGAGGTGTTTTCTCCACCCTGCCCATACCTGACAAACGGATCCAACTGAAGCCCTGGGCAATTCTGACCTATCACCCGCGTGACCTTCTCTACAGACGAGCATCTACTCGCAGGTCAGCGGGAGGATCTGATTAGTCGGATCCCTCACATGATCTGTGAAGCAGAGCTCGCAATCCTTCTTTTTTTCATTTAATTCTTCAAGAAATTACCTGATTGGTCAGAACTTGCATAAATGATTAAAAATAGCTCCGATGGCAAATAAATCCCCATAAAATATCCCTGTTCTCAGAAAAATATGATCTACATTGCTAGACCCTTAGATCAGGCTTTTTAAAGAACAAATAATGATGATTATAATTTAGAGTATAGTGCTCCTTTTTGTAATTTGTTAAATGAAATAAATTATATCATGTTGATATTAATTCTCAGAAAATTATTATACAATCCTAATGATGATTGAAACCAATATTTGAACTCTAAATGGAATAATATTCATATTAATAGGTCTTTTTCTAGCAAAGACAAGTTATATGCCTTTTAACTCATTTTAATTTTAGAAAATAGATCAGTCATTAGAAAATTACAAAAATTGGACCAGACCTCTAAAATGCCCGCATGATAAGTAGAAAAATATCAGATACTATCCTAAGATTAGATGGAACCTAAATTTGGCCAGACCCTATATTGAACCTAAATACCATTAATAATGATGAACCTTGTATTAATGATGCTCAATTATATTTAATCAGGTCATGGACAAAGTTCTAGATGATCCAAGATGATTAGAATTCTCTGAACTCAGGTACGTGGATATAATTATATGGCTATATTTGCTGGATGTTAAATATATGTTCTTTCTTTCTTGTATTTGAAATACATTGTTGGATGTAGATCTATATGTATTGTCATTTCCGCCTTGCACAATAAGAACACTAAAGAGAGAAAATGGAATGTAGTTACTGATGGTTCATTAATCTCCCTATTAGAGAGGGAAAGTATTAATGTAGACTAGCACCTCCGTAATGGTACAAGGTATGCGGGGAGATCCCTAATGGTACAAGGTACGCGGGGATAGGGCCCAATAATATATGTTTGTCCTAAGTCCACCATAGTAATACATGTCCATTTAAATATTATTAATAACTTGGGTTTACCTGATTTTCTGCCATTAAATAATGTTTCTTTCTCTCTTTCTTCTTTTTCAAGTATTTTCAATATGCCAGCATAGTATAGCTCTTTAATTCCACGTACCAACTTTTGTTGATGTTTTTGTTTCTCGTATTTTCTAGGTCCAGAGCTAGAATGGGATAAAAGAATAGAATGTGAGCAAGTTATTCAAGTTACCTATTGTGTTAAGATCCTGATTAGCATACATGTTCTTAGACTTATGTAAAATTTTCTATTCAATGTGTAAATGTAATCAATAATAGTTCATGTTATAATTAAAATTCATGTTGAATGTTGAGTATGTTATGGTTGTATGTTCATGTATGTGTATTATGCTTCCGTATCGCTTTCTGATATGATTGGATGATGTTCTCGGAATTCTGACCTCTCATTCCCAATAGGGTTTGGAGAAACCAAAATTCGGGGACGTCACAGTTGGTATCAGAGCATGAACAATAGCTACACCTAATAATTGTTCACCATGAAACATTAAACCTAAATTTCACCTTTCACTTGAAACCTTAGAAACTTAGTAAGTTGTTCTATAGGAATAAGGTTTGACTTAGCCTCTAAGTTAGAACCTAGATGTTCGAGAACTAGGTTTAGATAAGTGTGTGAAACCTTTTCCATATAGAGCTCATATGTATTGGGTAGCTACACTAATCTACACCCTGTTCTCACCATTTCACTAGCTGACATGGCACTAGACTATCTACTGTGTTTGGGACACTCGTTTTGCAGATTTGGTTTCGTTTTCCAATCGACTCGAGCCTCGATAGTTTTCTCTACCATCTGCCTTCTCTGAGAAAAACTATATAATATTTTATTACCTATATGTAAATATAAAAATGTGTCCCTCACACTGTAGAGTAGTTAGTGTTCATGCAATCTAAGTGAAAGGGAGTGACATCAGTCTAGAAGAGAGAATAGATCTAGATTAGACGTCTAGGGCCTCATAAGGTTATGTGATACATAGATAGACAAAAGAAAGATGAAGGAAATAAGCATATAGAATCTTATCTAACTTTAATCCATGATGGTATAAGTTTCCTTATTAAGATTTGAGTTGTATATGAGATGAATCCACTCTTAGAGGATCTATGCTAAGTCATGATGATGAAAGTACATTCCCTTTTCCTACTTAAGATAAGCTAAGTTAAGATAGAAATGAGTGTGCATGAGCCTCAAGCTCTTATACAAAGAGGATGTCTAGTGGAAGGATGAGATGTGTGGTGAACTCTAGACAGAGTAAGACCCACAGGGAGAAGGTCATAGGACCTAGCCTCCAATATATGAGATATGTGTTAACAAAAACAAATGTGTCCTACACTAGATTACTCTTGCGTGTTGAGTTGAGTCCTTATGCATGATTCAAATCTATATGTGAGAATTGGGTAAAATAAAAGGATGGGTAGATGACCCATATGATAAAGTCAATCCTTTGGCTGAGTTAGGTCCTAGCTGGAGTGACATATTTTGTGAATCTCGTCATTAGTTGCAAGTGAGGTAATATATGAACTCTAGTTATGAGAGTATGATGCTTGTGCAAAAGATACTCAACATACATGTTCTACCTTCTTCTTCTTCTCCTTCTTAATATACTATGATAGAAACCTCACTTGAGCTATATAGATGATTTATATATGAGGAGTCACTCGTATAAGCTTGACCTATTCTATAATTCCCTCCCTATATCATACATGTAGTACCCAAGATTGAAATCATGATAAGTTTGATTTAAAATATTCTTTTCCCCTTCATATGAAACATGAAAGACATGATGCTGAGATCATGGGATAAAATTAGTATATTCTCTTTTTCCCTTCACGTAATACATGCAAGACCTAAAAATTTGAACTCATGAACTTGATATAAAGATATTTTAGATCATAGGATATATGATCATAAATATAGTTTGTAACTTTGATCCTTCTCAATATATGCTTCTAAGTTGAGTATGAATATCCCATAGGGTGAAACCCTAATGGTCAAGCATGTTACGTAAGCCCTTCTTATGTAGAAAAATCTCAATATCAAGGATGAAGATAAATCTCCACTAATTCTGAAATCATTATAAGATGTTGATCATAAAACATATTAATGATGTTAGATTTGAATGATCTGAACATCATGGCTAATAAACGAATTTCCTCCTGAACATTAAAAGTATGAACAAAACATGTACCCTTAGAGGTGATGTAACCCTAAGATATCATAATGTCATGTTATGGCTAAGACATTAATTGATGCTTCCACATATATAAGGTGGGGTGGACACACCCAAGAATCTCTAGACCCTAAGTTGAGAAATTAGAGTGTATGTAACTATGGTGGTCTTAGAACCTAAGAAATGATGATGTATATGAAGTTGAACTCCTAAATATCCTTTAAGAATGAGATTAGTTGAATTTTGAGGATGAAATTCCAAATAAGGTGGGGTGAATGTGATAACCTAGATTTTTGAGTTTTAATAACTAATACAATATTTGAGAAACAAGAATTCTATGTAGAGGACAAATAGCAAATTGAGGAATTGGTAATACAATCATGGATTCCTTCACCCAAAATTAGGTGATTTGAGATACGATAGAGGACTATGATGCCTAATTGAATTCAATTGTGAATTAATACCCTTACTAGTTGATTAAGTTCTCATGAGACCAATCATTCATTTAGTGATCCAGTGAGTGGTGAACTAATTGTTTTTGAGGAATTATGTACATATGAATCAATGTTAGAGTTTGATGTCAACCTTGATTAATTGGCTTATCAATTTCATCCCAAGTAACAAATAAAGTCAAATTACAAGAAACATGACATCTAGTCAATTGACATAATCAATAATCGAATTTTGACTCCAATCTTGCACCCTAGCTACATCATAACACCATTAAACTACCCCTAAAATTTTATTGCAATTGGGTCAACCAATTAGGAGATATGAACAATTTAATTTAGTGTATATTCCACTCATTTTGAACCCTAGGATCTAAGTTTGGGGTTTATTTGAATCAAATGCGTGACATTATGTGTCACGCAGCCCTTTGAAGCTTAGGCGCGGGCCTTATAATAGGCCGAGCTAATGCTGGTCGTTGATCAACGATCCAATAGGGGAGACTTCATCTCCTACCCCCCGCTTTCTTCGGTGCCGACCCCAACAATCATCTGAGACTCCACGCGCCCGACTCCCACGTCTCCTGGGCGAGATCGTTGGAGGATGACCTCGTCTCACCAAAACTAACTCAACGAATGTTACCACATTGCCCATCACACTCGGATCAGGGAGAATGACCCCCATCTTCTCCGTGCCTCTCACTGGAATCGACACCTATTTTATGGATTAACCCTCTACGCCTCTTTGTGCCTATATAAGGGCCCCAAAGCTCTACTGACATTCTTTTGATCATCCCTCATCCTCAATTGCAACAAAGGTCACTTCTACCTCCCTGACCTCGAGCACCTCACCTGACCTGACCTCGGTCTCCTCCTTCACTCCAGGAGCCTCCTCCTTCCAATCCACCATGGATACACCATCTTGGGGTCTCAGTGAGTTGACTAGCACCCTCGGTTGGTACTACGGAGGCCCAGAGCCTCGGGTCGACAAGCCGCCGCAACTAAGCTCAAAAGCTTCATCGCGGGCACGGTCGGGAGCACGTCAAGCTGCAGGGAGCTATCGCCTAGCCTCATGAATCTCACACCAAGCTTTGTAACCCCTCAATCCAACTCGAGGGCAGGTATATCCCTAAAATGCCTTTTCTCTCTTCCCCACCTGCTTTTGTTAGAGATTAGCGCCCAAACCACCATTGCCGACAAAATTGACCTCCTCGCAACCGTCGTGAGCTTGCGGACTTAACTAACCCATCGGCAATGCCCAACTCCCCCTGGAACTCCACCCTCAACTTGATCTACCCTCCCTTATTCCCTCGCTGCAACCATGACGCGAGCGGGGAGCATTCGGAGAGGTGTTTTCTCCACCCTGCCCATACCTGACAAACGAATCCAACTGAAGCCATGGGCAATTCTGACCTTTCACCGGCCTGACCTTCTCTTCAGATGAGCATCTACTCACGCATCAGCGAGAGGATCTGATTAGTCTGATCCCTCACCTGATCCGCGAAGCAAAGCTCGCAATCCTTCTTTTTTCATTTAATTCTTCAAGAAATTACCTGATTGGTCAGAACTTGCATAAATGATTACAAATAGCTATGATGGACAATAAATCCCCATAAAATATCCCTGTTCTCAGAAAAATATGCTCTACATTGCTAGACCCTTAGATCAGGAATTTTAAAGAACAAATAATGATGATTATAATTTATAGTATAGTGCTCCTTTTTGTAATTTGTTAAATAAAATAAATTATATCCTGTTGATATTAATTCTCAGAAAATTCTTATACAATCCTAATGATGATTGAAACCAATATTTGAACTCTAAATGGAATAATATTCAGAATAATAGGTCTTTTTCTAGCAAAGACTAGTTATATGCCTTTTAACTCATTTTAATTCTAGGAAATAGATCAATCATCAGAAAATTACAAAAAATGGACCAGACCTCTAAAATGACCGCATGATAAGTAGAAAAATATCAAATACTATCCTAAGATTAGATGGAACCTAGATTTGGCCAGACCCTATATTGAACCTAAATACCATTAATAATGATGAACCTTGTATTAATGATGTTCAATTATATTTAATCAGGTCATGGACAAAGTTCTAGATGATCCAAGATGATTAGAATTCTCTGAACTCAGGTACGTGGATATAATTATATGACTAGATTTGCTGGATGTTAAATATATGTACTTGCTTGCTTGTATTTGAAATCCATTGTTGGATGTAGATCTATATGTATTGTCATTTCCGCCTTGAACAATAAGAACACCAAAGAGAGAAAATGGAATGTAGTTACTGATGGTTCATTAATCTCCCTAGTAGAGAGGGAAAGTATTAATGTAGACTGGCACCTCCCTAATGGTACAAGGTACGCGGGGAGATCCCTAATGGTACAAGGTATGCGGGGATAGGGCCCAATAATATATGTTTGTGCTAAGTCCACCATAGTAATACATGTCCATTGAAATATGATTAATAACTTGGGTTTACCTGATTTTCTGCCATTAAATAATGTTTCTTTCTCTCTTTCTTCTTTTTCAAGTATTTTCAATATGCCAGCATAGTATAGCTATTTAATTCCACGTACCAACTATTGTTGATGTTTTTGTTTCTCATATTTTCTAGGTCCAGAGCTAGAATGGGATAAAAGAATAGAATGTGAGTAAGTTATTCAGGTTACCTATTGTGTTAAGATCCTGATTAGCATACATGTTCTTAGACTTATGTAAAATTTTCTATTCAATGGGTAAATGTAATCTGTAATAGTTCATGTTATAATTAAAATTCATGTTGAATGTTGAGTATGTTATGGTTGTATGTTCATGTATGCGTATTATGCTTCCGCATCACTTTCTGATATGATTGGATGATGTTCTCGGATTCTCACCTCTCATTCCCAATAGGGTTTGGAGAAGCCAAAATTCGGGGACGTCACAGTTATCATAACTAATGATTTCTATTATATATATGTGATGCAATACAAGTGATGCTTATATGGCTGATGTCGTATGAGGAGATAATAATGAGTTACAAGAATGATGTGATTGGTCTTATGACCTAGTGAAGGATTGATGCCTAGTGTGAGGTTATATCCTCTAGTAATGTGATAAGGGATTATTGTTCCCAATGATTTGATAATAATGATTATCCTGTTATGGAAATGTTAGCATGTAGTGATGTTGATGGCCTTGTTTAAGACAGGGAGACAATGTTGACCTTATATGATGTGACAAGTTCACACCTTATATGTTTAATAGCTTCTGAAGTGGTTTCATAAGTTATGCTTGCTAGATTGAATTAGGGTTTTGTATGTCCACTTATATGATGAAGCCTTAATTCACCCAATTGGTATAACTAATAAAGAAAAATCTTAATCATGTAGATGCCAAGTACCATAGATCCATCTTCAGCATCAATACTAGTTGGATGGTGAAACAAGTAACTCCTTAGGAAACTCAGAGCACATATTGTTGAATATGCAGGGTACAAGTGGGGATATCTCCTCATATCCTTAAATTGATGAAATAGTGGTATAATGTTTTATTATAGAACGACCATGCATGATCCCATTCTCAATTATTGTGCCATGTATCAAGGCAGGCCAGCTATTTTAAATGACCATAGATTTGACTATGAGTTACTGTGTATAGGACAATAGCTATGACTATAAGTTTCTGTCTTGCAGTCTGACTATTATGTCATAGTGTTGCAGATTCGGGCTGACCTAGTAGTGTTGGTGATGATCATGGAGTCCAACTCTTCCATTGATCTTGTATGGTATTGATTTTGACTTAGCAGTGGTCAGTTGGATTTGAGCGGTACACCTCAAATCCTCATGTCCTAATAATTAAAGATGTAACACAACTGTGTAGTGTTTTTTTATTAGGGTCATATACAAATAACATTGGATGACCCCCTTGATATGTTTCTTATACTGTTGTATTTTATAATAGTTATAGATGCTCTTCATATTCCTTCTAAAAGTATAAGATGATCTACTGCTCAGTTGTAGATACTTGAATTACTTAAACAATGATAATTGCCTTTCTTATATTGTTTAGTTGATTTTGTTTATTTGTCAATAGTATAAATTGATGCTTGGCTTGTTTGTGCATATAATAGATGTTGAGGGAGAGTTATATCTCTCGCTAGGACTTTGGTTTCACCCCGTGGGATTTACTTTTTTATAGGTGGACGGACAGACTGAGACAAAGATTGTGCGGTTGAAATTGACAATGAAAGGAGTTTTAGCTATTAGATCATGGACATGCAGTCAATGTTTAGTAATAGAGTCCTATGTGTCATCCTTGTACACTCAGGTCTTTGGGAGTGTTTTGCGAATGTTGTACATCGGTTTGAGTTTTTAGCTTTATGCCATAGTGGTGCATACATGATTTGAATACATGAGAAGGTGATTATATGTAATAGGTTTGGGCTATATCGCCAGTAAACAATGATGTGTAATATATTTTTATATGAATGAAATACATGTGGAAATAGTTTATAGCTTCAATTGAGGTTTGTTCAGCTTGAGATCCTGAATGAGATCAGTTTTAATTTACCATGTTATGTGGTAGTATTGTAGTTAGTATTAATTTTGCACTTTGTTTTGAGTAATCACTCTCGTGTGGAAAAGGATGTCACAGAAATGATATCATCCACATAAACAATAAGAATAACAACTCCATAGCTGATTTTTTAAATAAAAATAGATTAAAATGTGAGTGTCAATTTTGAAATGTGAGAAGTATTTGGCTTAATTTATCAAACCATGCATACGAGCATATTTTAGGCTATATATTACCTTCACGAGTCTGTAGGATTTTTAACATATCCCATGACTAGTAAAAGTGGGTATAAACTTCTTAATGTAGCTATAGAGGAAGGTATTTTTGACATCAAGTTGATAAAGAGGCCAATCTTTATTGACAGCTACTGAGATAGGTACTCTCATAGAGTTGTGGTGAGCCACAGGAGAGAAAGTTTCATAGAAGTCCACACTATAGATATGAGTTTTGCCTTTTTCTACAAGGAGAGCCTTCAACTGTTGAACAAAACAATCTAATTGATATTTAATAGCAAAAATCCAAAAAAATTCAACTGTCAGACAATTTTTAAGATGGTCAACAAGATCCTAGCCCTTGTAGTCTTATAGGGTAATCAATTTAGTTTCCATAGCTTGACGCTAAGAAGGATGTTGAAGGGCTTGTGTAGCATTCTTTGGCACATAAATAGCATAATGAGCAATAGTAAAACATGCAAAGCTAGCACCTAGATTAGTGGTAGAGAAGAAATTACTAATTGGATGTCGAGTACAGGAACAAACACCTTTCCTTAGGCTGATAGGAAGATGTAGGTCAGACAATACATGTGGGGTGTTGTGACTTGCTGAAGAGGGAGGAACTAGTTGTTGAGGAACCAGAGAGGGAACAATAACCATAGACACCTCTTCAGTTTCCTTAGTTGGATCAAATTCTACTACCTTACACAAAGGAATAGAACCGACCAGGTAACTAGATAAGGCAGACCCTTCGTCAGAGTAGTATGTCATGTTATCAAGGAATACAACATCTGCACTTACAAACCATTGTCGATTTGTAGGATCATAACATTGATATCCTTTTTGAGTTTGGTAATATCCCAAAAAGGCACACTTCACAGAGAGGGGGTCATGTTTAGATATCCTAGGGTGGAGATTCTTAATAAAATTGGTGTAGCCAAAGATGTGTAGTGGAACATAAAACAAAGGTGCATCTAGATACAGAAGGGACACAAGGACTTGATTATGCAATACAGAAGACATCATACTGTTAATTAGGTAGCACACTATAGAAACAACTTCATGCTAGAAATGTTTAAGAACATGATAGTGAAGAAGAATTGTGCACGATAATTCAAGAAGATGACGATTCTTCCTTTCTTCCATAGCATTTTGTTGGGTTGTGTAGGAGAAGCAAATATGATGAATGATACCCTTAGAACTAAAAAGTAGATCCACAAATTTTTGCATAAATTCTATGGCATTATCAGTTCACAAGATTTTAACTAGTAGTGTGGAATTGGGTTTGGATCTCAATAAAAGAAGTGGTGATAGTTTTCAGACAATTCTTTAGGAGTACCAGCCAAGTTTCTCTAGAATAATAATTAATAAATTTCATAAAATAGTGATAGCTAGACAAGCTAGAAAGAGAGCATGGTCCCCAACTATCAACATGAATAAGTTCAAACGTATTTTTAGAACTAACTGATTTATATTTATGAAAAACAACTCGATTTTTTTTGACAAACTGACATGATTGACACATAAATGTTTTTCAAGAATACTAGGAAATAAGCAAAGTAGTTTTGTAGCAGAAAGATGCCCCATGCGATAGTTCCATTGTAGAGTCACTAAAGAAGATAGAAGAGCTGTAGTAGATTGTAGCACATCCATGTAGTATAGTCCATTTAGTCGCTCATGGCCCGAACCAATCCACCTCCTCATATGGAGATCCTAAAACACACAACACTTAGGGTCAAACATAATTAAGCACTGAAAGCTCTTAAATTTTTTACTGATAGATAATAGATTCAGAGCAAATCATGGAACATATAAAGAAGAATAGATCAAAACAACCCCCATTGGGGAAAAGGAAGCAACAACTAGATTCAAATAGATCCATGAAACCCACATAAGGGTAGTAGATAGCAACATCAGTATATCTGGGTCAACAGATTTGGTAGACCCACATAGGGGCATAGTAACAACAGATCTAGATCAATGGATTTGAGAAACCCACTTTGGGGCAGTAGATATCATTAGTGGATCTAGATCAAGAAATAAAGGGTTGGTCGATGGGTGGAAGATGAAGGGTTGGTGGGTAGAGGTGGATGGGTGGAAGATGAAGGGTTGGTTGATGGGTGGAAGATAAAGAGGTGATGGGTTTATGGGTGGTGAAGGTTGATGGGTGGAAGTTGAAGGGTTGGTCGATGTGTGGAAAATGATGGTGTAATATATCGAAACCTAGAACCTAATCATATTCCAGGGTTAAGAGGTTAGATATCTTAGTCGTTGGGATTAGCCAAACAAGGATAAATGTATATTCATTAGTGGCTTAATTGAAACCCTAAAACATGAATAAATCACCCTAACATGAAGACATATAAGCAAGGATGACATAATACTTTCATAAAATCAATGAAGGGTACATAAAATATGTCTCATGACGTAATAATTTGCATAATGGGACAATGTGTCCATAATTGAGAATACTACTATATAATTCATCTATTATATGAAATAAATAAACTTATGTGAGATAATGATAGAGTAGATTTGTTCTTGATATTTTCTTAGCCTTTTAGAACAAGGAAGTAAAAAGATAAATAATAACTCTTTAAGAAAGGTAATGTGATATTGAATTATTTAATAAGAAATATAATGGTAATAATGAATAATGTGTTAAAATTTATAAAAGAAAAACTAATTAGTTAAAAATAACCTTAGATTCATTTTCATTGGATATGAGTTGTCTTGAAGGCCAGGTTTCATAAAATTTTAGACAATAATAATCACAACTATTTTATTTAGAAAAGAAATGGTGTTTTTCATTAAAAATATAAAATAAAACACTTAATGACTCAAAAAATGGAAAATAATCTTAGATTCGTAATCTACACATTACAATATGCCTTTGGATGATTTTTCACTCAATTTGGAGAATAATTGATTAAAAGATGAAAATAGGAGAGAGAGCATGTAGAACCTTCAAAAACATTCAATACTGTAAGAACAACTTCAACATGTGAAATCCAATGCAAATTTGTATCCAACATACTTAATTTAACTTGTGGGTGAAGTTTCATCAAATTTGGAGAATCTTAAAGTCATTAATGCATGAGGAAAGTGAAAATAGTATTTGGTTTATTTAACAAATCAAAAGTCTTCAAAATGAAAATCTGATTGCATTATCAAAATCTACATGCTTTAATTAGCCAATTGCAAAATTTCATGCAATTTGGAGTTTGTTTGCACCCTCAATGGATGAGAGATAAAATAGGAAATCAATTGCATTCCCACTTTAATCAGATTTCGATTTGTATAAGATTCCTTTATTTTTCTTTGTCACACGAGTTTTCCAATTTTATGTTATATGTATTTTATTTTGAATCGTTGGATGGAAGATCTGATGGAGTGAAGGTCATCTCCTACCTCCAGTCAGACTCATCTCTTACGGCTATAGTAGTGAGGTGTTTCCTTCATTTCTTTCTCCCTCATGAATGCTTTTCTATTCAATATTATTCATCCAACGTGTTCCTCGTGGCCATCCGAAGTCGGTGATCCCCAATTTCTTAGGGTTTTGTTGCCCCAATATTCCGATCGATGAGAAACTTTCTCCACCTCCTCTATTTTCTAGTTCAGTTTGTGTCCCTATCACCCTAGGTCTCGTCCCCTATAAATAGCCTTCTCAAAACCCACAAAGGACGTTTCCGCTTGTTTCTATGGCCTTGAAATTCCCGGACCTACCTTTTGCTTCTCTAGCTACCCAGACCTTCATCACCGAGCTAATCTACAGAGCTTCTTTCCTTGGCGGCAGTTCCCCTTTATCAGTTTCTACTCCGTGAGGTTTAGGCATGATTCTGAAGGTCTTAGACCGGACAAATTGAAGAAATAATGAATTCGCCTCTTTTTCTTGGTTTTTGACCTTCACGGAAATTGTCGAGATGCTTTCCATCGCGACGCTTGATTCCTTTACCTCTGCCTTTGGTTTTGGCTATCGGTTCTCTCTTTGTGATCAGTTTTGAGTTTGTTCCTCCCCACCGCCGTGTCGAGTTCTCACACCATCTTCAATGATTTCATGTGATCGTTCTTGAGTAACGGAGTGTTGTCTTGTTCATGTCTTGGTTCGTTGGGGCCGGAAGCACCCCATAGTTGTGGATTCATCACTGGTTTTAGGGTTTATCACTTCGATCATGACTAGTAGCTCAAGGGTATTTTGCTGAGGTCTCAGTGTCATGTTGAGTCATGGAAGAGCATTGACCGTGGTGTTTTCCCACTGATGCCCTTGTGATCACCTTCTTGATTTGTTTTTTGGTAAAAGGTAGAAAAGTAATTTTTCCCCCATTTGTATCCTTTTCTTAAGCGCCGACTTCCAATGACTTGGATGAGTGGGTGACTGAGTTGTCCTGCCCTGATTGGTCCAACTCAGATCGCGCACCCTCTCTCTTTTCCCCTTTCTCAAGTTTTATGCCACGTGGAATTTTTTGATTTGCCAGATTTTATAAAATTCATAACTAATTATTTATTGGTAAGAAAAATTCAAATAAATAGCCAATACATTCAGAAAAATGAGATCTATCTATTGGTATTGATTTTATCACCTCAACCCAATGTTTTATAAAGGGTGTTTTTCAATGGATTAATCTAAGTAGATATTAACTTGCAAAATTTATAACTAAAAATTTGTAAATCAGAAAAATATAATAAAATATGTTTTGAACTCAGAAAAAGATAATGTAATAAATGGCATGATTTTGATAACCTAATTCACTAATTTTAAAAAGGTGCAATCTGAACATATAATCACTCACAAGTAGTTCAACCATACATTACAAGCGATAATGACAAAAAAATGACATGTAGAGTTTCAAAAAACCAAACAGACAATCTGAGGAAGAAGTTCTGGATGTTCAGTTTTCAGCTGTTATACTTAGTTTATAAAAAGTATATGTTAGTTTACTAGTTGAGCCGGCCCAAAGACCACCAATTCATTGTAGAAAGACAAACTATAAGAGATCATTGACATGTGTAGTATAGCAAAACGTGTAACTATTGTAAGTTGTTACTATTATATAAGAATATATTCTTGCTTGTTATGGACCTAATAGGGTGATTCTGATCAATTCTTTAAATGAGGTATTTTATAGAGAGCATAAATTCTGATCAATTCTTGTCTGAGATGCAATTGACCATAATAGTAGTTGAAGGAGGCTTATGCTATTTGATAGAGAGCGTCATGTTCACATTATATAAAGAAGGTAATCCATGGTCATTTTATTTAAATGAGGTATGATTTTCTGAGCTCCTTGTATCAATTTTCCTACATCATAAGTAACAAAAGGTCTACATATCAATTGTATCCATGATTTTCTAAGTTCATTGTATCAATGTTACCTTTCCTCATTTGCAGATTTGGTACCTTTCTTTGTTTGTCCTGGCACAAAACCTACTCTAGAAATGCCTAGAATGGCTTCAGGATACTTTCCAAAATACCTTCTACTTTATTCATCATTTCTTGCACTTTTTTGTAGTTCGAGAAGAATCAAATGCACTATAGAAAATGTATATTCCAAAAATGTAGAAAACAATAGTTTTGGAGGTACATTCTGAAGATTTGTATTCTAAAAATGTACATTCGAACAGTCACATTTTCAATGTGAAGCTAAGTGTGGTACCTAAGACAGCAAAGCAGAATGCTCCATATAACCTAAGTGATAGTACTATAGGTGTTTATTATTCCATTGTTAGTCTCATAATCATTCTAAGTCTCAAAATAGAATTTTATATGTTTTTTTGTAACTTTCTATTAAGCATTAATTGTTAGTCTCATAATCATTTAAAATGGTCATTTTGTTACTATTGGGAAATTTTATAAAAGGAAATTTGCCTTCCTTTTGTTGTCACTAACTTCAATATCTCGGTCTGTGGTTGGCTCTAATCTCCACCCATTTGGTAAGCACTAAAGATTTTAATTCTCTTCTTTACTTTTGAGCGATCATGTGTAGACAATTAAGCTAGAGAATGAGTCTCTTCTCCTATTTTTTTCTTTGTTCCTTTTGGATGTGTGTGTTGATGTGCCATACTTCAGTGGGCTCCTTCATTGCAACATTTTTACTATTTACATATATGTCTTATTTATATATTATAGGGTAGTAAAAGTGAAAAGTGGATAGAGCAATTGTTGTCATTATTCGCATCCAATATGTATATGATTTAGCCAGAGAGTAGTAGATAGTGGTCATTATTTGTGCATTAGACTCTCCACGCAGGTGAAGCTCGACCAATGCCCGCGGTATGACACTCGAACACGGCTGGAGGATTATCGAGGGTTTCTTGTCTGTCATTGTCGGATGCTGCTCTATTCTCAAAACTGCTATGTAAGCTACTGACAAGGTAATCTTATTTTTTATTTCATTCCATTTGCATCTCTTTTCCAAATCCTTTCTGAAATGGATGCTTATCAAATTTGCCAATTGTTTTTACTACTACTAGGGCTTAGCATTTTGGTCATAACGATGTAGTAATAGTGCTAAGTTGGTCTTCTTTAGCATGATCTCCATGGCAGTCCGTACCTGCTATGATAGACCTGTACATGATTGAGAATAAGAAATTACAAGGGGTTGAGCAATAGCATATTCGTAGTAAGGTGAAATCATGTAAATATTTATAATGCAAGTAAGTCCAATGAGTGATACCAATCGAGAAACATAACAAATTTGACTATTCAAATGGCGGATACAAAAAACTAAAATGCAAGCAGGTCCAATGAGTGATACCAATCAAGCAACTGAAAATTTTGACTATTCAAGTGGTGGATACACACAACTAAATGAAAAATGCCAGAGATTGGACTACACTTTAAGCATTAGAAACATATAGAAAACAAAAAATGAAGTATCACTGTTTGAGTGATTCAATCACATGATGAAGCTAGCTGGTAACTCGGTTGCATTGACTGCTCTTTCAAAGATTCATAATCAATAGCTTTGATCATCCCTATGGTCATTAGTGAATCAATATTTCAAATGCAATGATTTATGCATTAGTTTTCCTTTCATCATGATTGAAATAGTGACTTAGTGTCAACTATACATATTTGATTCTGGGAGTGACCTTCATCTTGAAAACCAGAGACCAGCCAACACCATATTAATAGGATTAAGGTCTCTGTGTATTACTAATAAATTCTTTTTGTGATGTGTGGTCAACTGCTTGCATCCATGTCTCCTTCAAAAAAATTTCCTGACACGATTGTGGATGGAGTAAAACTTGTATTTGTCAAATAAAATACTTAATCGCAACACTATGACCTTTTTCAAAATCCTTTCTCCACAGTTGTTCATGAATTATCATCATGAGAAAGGCAAAGATCTAATAATTATAACTTGACCTTAGTGTTACCGTGTCTATGCACACCGCAGGTTTTTAGATGAAAATTGATTGCATACAACAATATTGACTCTGTCTATTTAACTCACAACTTGATCCTTTCACAAGTAGATTTGGTCCTTCACCTTACTGAAGATGACCTTATTGATAAATTTGGCAATGGTGCTATCTTCCCTGATACTATCTTAACAGCATGCTAGTGTTGTAAGTGTTTTTGTCTTACTTATGCATGCAAGTGCTCAACATTTTGCTCACTTCATTGTAGGATCCTAGCAAGTTTGTAGTTGCTGCTACCCCTGCTGCTGCTTCAGGCTATGCAGCTGCACCTGCTGCTTCTGCTGCCAAGGTGGAAGAGAAGAAGGAAGAACCTACTGAGGAATCTGATGACCATATGGCCGTAATGCTATCACTGCAACTGAGAAGAAGGATGAACCTTCATTGTAGTGTAGCTGGTTTACTCTTGTAGAAACTCACAACTACTTGGAATTCTAGAATGGAGTTGTATGTTTTTGTAAGAAAATGTGTTTGTTTTCCTTTGGGGGTCTCCAAGTGCAAAATGAGTTGTTATCCAGTTAGTGTTCATGTCTACAATATGTACGATATATAGTCATATGTGATGATGTTGTATTCAATACAAGGGGCAAGGCAAAATGTTCTCCCCATGTAATTGTCATTTGATTATAAATAAAAAAGTTCAATTCTTCTGGAATGTGTTCAGTTTCAATTTGCATTCAATTAGAAAACTTGACCATGAACTACAAATTGACTGACTAAAATCCATAAAAAATTAGTAATGCAGAACTAGTATGTCATTAGTGGCTTTTTTCATAAGCCACTACATTCAATCAAAACTGTTTTATACAACAACATTATACAAAATAGTGGCATTTGTATAAAAGCCAAATGATGGATAGTGGCTTTTCTATAAATGCCAAATGATGGTTTAGTGGCCTTTATGTGGCATTTATTCAAAGCCACTAAAGACAAACGTTTAGTGGCTTTTAAAACTTAAGCCACTATCTTCCTAGTGGCATTGGCGCTAGAGGCATTTTTTAAATGTCAACAAATGCCGCTAAACCTGTTTACTAGCTTTTTTTTAGTAGCATTTCTGAAAGGCCACTAATGGGTATTTTTTCTGTAGTGGTTATAGCACTCCACCCCTTAAAAGGATTTTGTCCTCGAAATATATAGATTCAAACATCAACCACCAACTACTCTCCACCCCTTAAAGGGTTCAACCTAACAAGTCAAACTAAATAGCTATTTAGAGCTACCCACATCTCTTAGTTGTGAAAGATTTAGAGATTTATGTTTCTCATGTATCCAAATATCAAGTCACCATCTAGGGTTGAGCTTTAGGTCCTTTTGTTTCTAATCTATCAACCCTACATGATCATCTAAAAGTCATAGGGTAGGTCAACTACACCTTTATATCGATCCTAGTCACAAAACTAGGGTTAGATTCTACTCAAACTAGAGCTTCTCTTCATTGTGACTTAGCTCAAGAAAACATCGACAAACCAAAGAATTTGTTTTTACATATAGTAGTGTAATAAAAATAATTTTTGTTGATGAAATACTTCGCGAGTGTAAACTCAACATGTCGGCATAAAAATCAATACGAGAACCAAGTCATAATATTTCCATATGAATACTTCCTCATAACCTAATCTTATCCTCAAATCAAACCTCATTGCATATAAAGATCATCATAGATCAAATATACGATCAACATCTCACTTAGAGGTAACTATCAAAGTCAAGTGTTCTAATGGGGAGACAAAATTGAAATAGTCAGATTCTGACTACCATGGGCTCTAATACCATGCTGTAAAGAAGTGAAATCACCTCCTTACTAAAAATTTGAACAATAAAACCTCTAGTCCAAACACAGTCAGAAGGTATGTTGGAGTGGGTGTAAAATTTTCAAATCTTTATATAATGGTAACAAAAGACCAAAGTATAGAAGCGGAATAAAAACATGATTATATTCAATTATAAAACAAAGGGAACATCTTAAACTTACTTCATAAGGATCCATGTAGAGGAAATCTAAACCACCTTAAGATTGTCTCCAAGCTTTAACTTCACAATCTAAGTCCAGGTCAACATGACAAGTCATCCCAGTCCTCCACCTAGGGTTGGAAGCATACCCCAGCAAAAGAGAAACAACAGGACACATCAGCAAAGGCTGGTATGTGCATACTAAAAAGAAAATTGAGCAATTTATAAAGAATAAGGGACATCATAATAAAAGGCTTCCCATGCAAGAGATAAGGACTACCCACACAAGCATAAAAGAAAACATCATAACATGATAAAGGACGATACTTGCCATAAACAATAAAATTTGTGCAACAAAAGTACATAGATAAGTAGTAGGGCACACACCCCACAACCAATCATCAACCTACATGCATGTGAGATAAACATAGTCCTAGAAAAATATAAAATACATAGGCGGCCAAGGCTTCACATCCTTGAAAACCTGATAGAGAATGACTCACCGTCAAACTCCCAATATATATAAAAGTTGAGCCAAGGTTTCACATCCTTGAAAATCTGGTATGGGGCACCACCACCACCATCCCATAAACAAAAAGGGCACACGCCCAAAACCAAAGTAATTTACATTATTCTAGTGCTACTGATTCACATTGCATGTAAATGTAGAGGCAAGTAAATAGTTTAGTTAGAAGATGATACAAAGGGTGCCATCACACAATGGACAACACAAACATATAACATCCACTTCAAAGTGGCACATAACAATAAAAGAGACCAACATGCACCACGAAACAATATATGATATCAAGAAAATATCCAAGTTCATAACAATCAAGATAGTTCACACGAACCATGGTATCAAGAGAATAGACATATGTGTAAGCAAAAGTCAAAAGAAAGATAAGATAGGTGAATTTCTCAACAAAGATGAATAGGGGTTACAACATACCTCAACTTCAAAGTCAAACAGATCCAAAGTCACTTCTAGGTCCAAGCCTAGGCTTCCAAAGAACCTATTAGCATATATGTGGGATTAGGGTTAGGTTTCCATTAATTACTCAAAACCCTAAAAACCACCTTTTTATTATGAGTGAACTAGGTTATCAAAACCATTCCATATTTTAGTTTATATTTTCCTGAGTTCAAAACATATTTTATTATATTTTTTTGACTTATAAATTATTAGTTATGAATTATATAAGTTATTATCTTATTTAATTAGATCCATTAAATAACCCCTTTAAAACATTAGATTCAGGCGATAAAACTAATACTCATAGAAATCTTGCATTTTTCTGAATCCAACAAAAAATTATTTGTAATTTATAGACAACCAGAGAATTAGTTATGATTTTGTAAGTTTGACCAATCAGAAAATCACAAAATGCCAAATAAGGATAAATAAGGCTTGCGAGGAAGAGAAGGAGAGTGGGCCTGGGTCCATAGACATGGCCCAACTAGAGGTGGCCATGTCATCAGGTGTGCGGCCCGGTTGACTCGCCAAAGCAAAGAAACCAATAGTCTAAAAGATGAAAATTCCCTTATCGAGAAAATGAAGAAAAGAAGAAGCAAAGAGGGGTAGAACTGGGAAACCAAGTGGGGGATTCATCCCCTTCGCAGAGCCCTGCCCTGGCTATAACAGCGAGCTGCTAGCTTGGCCATGTTTGGGTGAATCCATGATTCGAGAGAAAACTCAAAACAGAGTCATCTGAAGGTGAGAAAAGGTGGAACCGAACTCACCACAAGCTTTAATTTTCCTGGAGATGCACAGAGGAGGGAGAACAAAGTGGCACACCACCATAACCCAAAACCATCTGCCGGTGTGCAAAGATATGAGCACAAGAGAAATTGGAACTAGAGGAAAGTTGAGAAAGCAAATACGAAGACCGAAGGGGCATTATATATATGGGTTATGGTTTTAAGACCCCTGCGTGCACGTCTTGCGGTTGCTTGAACTCCAAGTTTGGGCATTTCCAGGAAACTCAATGAAATCGAGTAAATAAGGGATATGCTTACACCAAATTAAAGCATAAACTCGCTGGCGAAGAAATTGTTGAAAAAGAGCCAGAATCGAGGGAGAAATCCTCAACCGAAAAATCACAGAAAAATAGTTTGTACTCCTACTCTGATTTGGAGCTAGGAGACGATCCTAGAACCGCTGGATCAAAATCCACGATCCAGATCGGGCGCGCTCAAAACAAAAGCGTTACAGGGAAAATCGATCAAATAAATAAAGTAATAATTGCATTTAAGGTCCCTTTTTGTCTCTCTTCAAACAAGGGTTCAAATATCATCTGAATTAAGCCAAATTTTGCTCACAAGTTAAATTAAGCATGTATATTCCGAATATCCAATTAGATTTCACTTTTGGCAACTTTAGATATGTTATTTAATTTATTCTTTGTTTCTCTTTCTAGATGCATTAATGACTCATGAATTAACCAAAATGGATGAAACTTCATTCACAAGATAACTTAAGTGTGTTGAATATGAATTTGCCTTTATTTCCAACTTTTGGTGTCATGAATTATATTTGTTTATTAATTACACCTTTTACACATTTTCTCTCTCCTATATATACCTATTAATCAAACAATATCCAAATTAGTTGCAAATTTGCCCAAAGGCTTATTTTTATGTTTAGATTACAAATTTGGAGTTAGTTTTACAATTTGAGGGCATTAAATATTTTATTTCACTTTATTGGCCTAATCCCTATTTTTCTTTGATAAAGGCATTAATATATGCATTTATCTTCTAATTTAGATGATACTTGGCCCTTAAGTCAAGAAAACAAGATTGAGTGCCACATTATCTTTATGGATTTCCATTTATGATTTTTGGAATAATATATTCCATATTATCTTCTTTTATGCATTATATCCCATATTATCTCCAATTATTGTATTTATCTTCTCCTTTCTATATAGTTTGGATTTTCCTTTCTTTTTCCTATTCTAAAAAGTACTAGAAAGTTCTAATATGAAATATCTTGTTATTTTTATTTCTTAGTGACAAATTACACTTCAGACCCATTAATTAAAACCCAACTGAGGTATTTGTGCATATAACCCTATATTAAGAATATATTGGAAATATTTATCCAATTAAGTTCTTTAATTTCTTATTATCATCCAAAAGAGTTATAGGACATATTAGATTACATTATTCATACATTTGATTATTAGGATCACTCTAACCTCAACCTTGTTTGGCTAAGTCCAAAAGGTTAAACTTCTGGGATAGGGTTCTAATTCTGGTATGTTACAGAAAAAGCTACACTTATGTTGGATGGTGGTGATTTTTGGGGAATCATCAATGGCGCATAGTGGCCTATTATACAAATGACTCATAACAAAAAGGCATCTATGCACTTGTGTGTTAGTCTCCAGTTATATCCACTATGATTGAGTTAATGAGTTCCACTGTTCAACATGTCAACCCTCTCCAGGATCCATCTTGCCCGTTGCTGGAGTCAATTATTTGCCATCTAACTATCATTGAATTGGTCATGGCAAATTGCATCTCAGCTCTCTGGTAAAATCATGTTAGGTACATATGATTTAATGGCCATGGCCACCTATGCATGGACCGTGACTCTGGATGATGTGTTCGTGGAAATATTGTCAAAGGTTTATAAGAAACAACAAAGGGACTTAGGAAGTAGGAAGAAGATGTTGTTGACAATGGATCAGTGAAAGATAAGGAATTGGGAGAGTCAAATATTAATGAAAAGACTATTACCTATATCCCAAAGTTGAAAAGGTCGTTGAATAAGTAGAGCAATGACTAAGGGCTTGTCTAGGCCTGTCCAATAGTCTACACTCTTAGTTTTAGGTACATATCTGCCCACTAAGTTGGGAACAACTTGCATGAAGATTTTTATTTAGAAGACAATGAATGGATTTCAATGTGATAGATTCCAATTTATGTTGTGATAATTGAGTTATGAATATAGCCTATGAATCATATAGATGGAATAATATATACACTACTTAAGAATCTTTTTTCCCAATATATAGCTAATTTATTCACTCAATCATGTGTCTACTCTTTATATTGTCTCTATTCATTGGACCAAGATGAAATATACTAATCTACAATTCATCATATTAGAACTTTCAACTAACAATGTTCTTTCCAATTGCACCCCCCTTTTCATGCATAGGAAATGGTAGAAAAGCATTTGTGTTGCTTTGGGGAGCTTTCTTTCTATTGGAGCCCAACCTACCTTCAAAGACATTCACATTACATTTAGTGCCATTTTTGTTATCCAGGTTTCATCCGCAATATGTATCATCATGATGCTTAAATGTGAGAAGCCTCATTGGGTCAATTAGGCATGTTTCCTAACATGGACAAACTACAGACTACCAAACACATACAAATCAATTAAAAAACATTAAGAAACTCTCTATGGTTTAGATTGACCTTCTCAACTAGTTGGATTTTGTCTTGCATGTTTCAATTACCAGAGGTGGAAATAAAGAGTAAAAGCATGAATGTAACAAATAATAAGCTATTTATTAAAGAAAATAAGATTATTGAGTACTACATATGAAAGTACATCTATGAGATTGAGATTTCACTATATAAATGGATAATCACATAATAAGTTAGAATCTCTCACTTCAACATGAATTTGCATGGAAGATGAACCAACTAGTAGAGGAGCTTTTATAGCTTGAAGGACATGAAACTAAGAGAGTGTAATTCTATCCAAGATTAACCTAAATTTCAATGGTGCAGTGAGATTCCTTTTTCTACTTTGGCATCATGTGTGTTGGAAATGATATGTGGATCATGCACATTTGTAGGATCCAAAGATATGTAGGCCCTTAGAGAAGGATATGTGGAAGTACAAGTCACAAATGTTGGGATATTCTTTTTTGTGAAATGATAGGAATATAAAACTTATCATATTAATTGAGATTGTAATAAAATTAGAGAACTTATATTAATCACTAGTGAATATCTTCATTTCTTACAAAGAAAGTTGTTGTTCAATCTATTTGATTGACTTTTTATGATTGTGGCTCAGTGACTCATGGTCTAAATTTATTAGAGTGTGAGATGCATGTTTGAATTTTAAATATAAAGTGCATAAGTTTTATGTCTCAATCTGGATACACCTTTGAAGATAGAGATAATGGTATATTTACAAACTGACATATATTAACACATGTAATGATTAGAGGGGGAAGAAAAGTTCTAGGTTTGTGGAGACAGGTGAAGTGGGTACGAAAAACAAGTGGTAGACAATTGCAGGGTGAGATGTGAGGTTTGAATGTTGGTTGCAAGAAAGCAAAAGTTTTATTTGATTTGTTTTCCTATAAACACGGACTGAAGAGTTGGACTCATAATATTCTTAATTTAGCCTCAAGTAGAAAGTTAATTGTGCCCCAAAGCAACATCATTTCTTTTCGACCATTTTGTACATGCCTAGAATTAAGAGGAAACTTGAAAACACATAGTGTCAAATGAATGTTCTTCAGACCAAACATAAGGAATCACAAAACATGATGAGTTAAAGATCAGTACATTTCATTCTGGTCTACCCGAATGAACCCCCTATTATGGATGATTTTTTTCACTTGGTTTTTAAAATAGGAGGTAGTAATTAATAATAGAAATGTGAAATATAAAATCAATTATCTATATATTGGAAAATAGGATTCGTGAGTACTATACATATAAGGCCATATGTGGGATCTTGAGACCATTGTATAACTCAATTACCACATCTTGGGTTGGAATCTATCAATTCAAAATCCAGTCACAATTTTCTCAAACATAAATCTGGATGCAAGTTGAATCAACTAGTAAAGGAGTTTTTAAGAACACATCAGACATACATGGGTACTCAAAATAGAGAGTGTATATTTTTTCCCATCATAGAAACCCCTTCAATTATTCCTCTCTCCCTAACATTTTCATTTTTGCTAGATCAGTGACAACCTTTTTGTTAATATCTAGGTGTCTAAAATCCTCCTCTTGGACTGATGCATGCTCAACATCATCATCACACTCTTTCCTTCCTCTGTCTATTGTTGCTTGTAAGTCTCTATTTATATATCCATAGACATGTTGGTCAGAGTCTTATTTCCATGCATAGGTGGTTGTGTATTGCATTTGATCATCTAGAATCAAACACTATTATTGTTTCCTAGATGACATGCAATTGGTGATGACCAATCAAATGCAATCAAATGGTAGAAGATCGATGCCAACAATGGGCCAAGGAGATCCCGACAAAGGTTGACAATATACATAGAGGAATTTAGTATCATAATCATAGTGGGGATAACTAGAAACTACCACTCAAGTAAGAAAACACCCTACTGTGATTCAACTATACATAAATGGCCACCATGTACCATCACTAATCCTTGAAAACCACCATCAACTAGCATAATTGAAACTTTATATATTGCATCACCTTCATTCATGAATTTTTTTGTATACAATTGCCATGTTTAGAAATGTATCAAGTGTATACAACACTTACATGAGATCTAATTGTTTGAAAGTTTACTTCCTTTCCTATTATGACAAGGGGGTGTGGAAGGATGATAATTTTAAATCAACATAGTATCCCACAAATTCACTAAATTTTGTCTTGGATGAATTTTCTCGATCTCACTATTTCCATCTTGGTTATTTAATCTAGTTGAGTTAGTGGTTATCTTTAACAAAACCATTTATTACCAAATCCTAATTTCACGTGACTACAAAGTCAATGGAGATAGGACCTAGGCATCCATCCGTAACATTGTATTTAGAAAGAACATATACAAAGGGGTAAATCATATCATACATGAACAGATAACAAGATAAAATCACCAATCATAATCTCAACATTCAACAAGTATTATTAAGCAAAAAAAAATTATTAAGGGTGACATAAGGTGGGTCAAACACATGAGGTGATGAGTACAGGGTTGAAGGATACATATATATAAGCTTTGCATAATCTAAAATGACTTGCAGAAGTAACAATAAATAATAAACAAGTTAAGTATTTAGCATAATAGGAGCCCAAGTTTTATATCATTTCAACTTAATCATACCATAATGTTGTGCATTCATCAATAATCATGTATTCGTAAGCCATTTTATGTACTAAATTCTCATTGGAAACATCTATGAGGGTGTTGAAGATTAGATAACCCCACTATTAAGGGAACTCAACATCATGGCCAAGAGCTAACCCTTTTATTGACATGGTCTTCCCTATCTTGATAACTCAAGTAGGATACCCAACCTTCTAACATCATACCAAAACATTAGGCTGGTGCATGAGCTTTTTATAATGGAGTTTCTATATAATGTTTCTAAGTTATAAAACAACGTAACGAGAAAAAAAAATTGAGTACAATACTAGAATAATACATGGCAATAGTTGAGCAAGTAAACGAGCATACATATGTATTACATTTCAAGCATTAAAGCCATAGTCATATAATTATTTAAAGATTGTACCTATTTAGAAATTCATAACCTAACATACCCTTGACTATCTAGTCACAAGCAACATCTGATTAAGCACAAGATTAAATACATGTAATGTATTCTCCTCATTAACCTAAACTAGTTTCATTTTTCCAGGTTTTTCCCAAGTTAAGTTCATAGATGCTTAATTACATATGTGATGGCCTTTTACTAATTTATGGTTAACTACAAAGGTGAGGTTCAAGTTTGAATTCATTTCGTGGTTTTGTCCATTTGCATTGATCATTACAAGATTAATGTCACTTAGGCACATAATAGGGTCACAAGACTCACAATAGGGCAAACAAGGTCATGATCGTAAAGATAAAAAAACCACACATCAAACATATTTAGATCAGTAACATTATGTCATGAGAAACATATTCCAATATAGGTGGATGTCCCCTAGGGTCTAGGCATCATAATCCCATCCTTGGGTATCACATTTCAATATAAATGCAAGCATTAAACTAGTTCATATGCCATTAGGGCTCGACATAATATTTTGGTGGACATCCACAATAAGCTGATAAGTAATAAAATAATCAACTCATAGTGGATATCAGAGTTATAAGATTCACATGAGATTAGAGCATAGGGCATAAATCAAGTCACATTTAACATAGGGGTCAATTAAGGGTGAAATTGGGCCACACACATAATTATAAAATATAAGGAGTTGTCCTTTTCCATTTGGGTAATAGGACATCATAATGCTATTGATTTCAAAAACCCACAAGTGTTTGATTAACAAATGGAGTCAACATCATCATTTGACTCAAATTAAACCATTTATACCCGTAGAAGGGGTACATTCAAAGAATTAGGTGTCATATGACTCAAACATTGCAAAGATGAAGACAAGAGTGAATAAATGTACTATATGATAGTATAAAGACTTTGATTCCCAAGTCAGGTGAGGCTAGATGTCATATTACGTGCAAAGATATTAACTTACTGCAAAGTACAACCTTAATGTTTAAAGAAAAATTCATATGTCCATTTAGTGTCATAATAAACAATAAGGTATGATTAGGACCTGCATGAAGTTCAAATATGTACAAGATTTGCTGATTGGATGAGCAAGCACTACAATAAGCATACTCATTAGTGGCATTTCAAAAATTCCACTAAAAATGAATAAAATTCCACTAAACATGTTTAGTGGCATTTATTGATACTTAAAAAATGCCTCTAGTACCAATTCCACTAGAGAGATAGTGGTGTAAGTTGTAAACACCACTAAATGTTTGGCTTTAATGGCTTTCAACAAATGCCACTAAAACAAGATTTGGCTTTTACAAAACCACCACTATCAATCAATTGGCTTTTATGCAAATGCCCCTATTGTATATCAGTATGGTGTATGAAATTTTTGTAATAGCGTACAAAAAATGTCACTATGATTACATTTTCATGACTTATAGTCGTTCAATTTTTAGTTCATTGACAAAAATTTGAATGAGCGCTAATTTCTTTGAACTCATATTTTTGAAAGTATGGATCTTTTGTATTTTTAATTAAATGCAAATTACATTGGGAGGATAGTTTACCTTGCCCCTTTTAATAAATCCAATATATGTGTACAATATTATTCTATGTAATACAAAAATTTCATTTGATGACATTCTTGTTTCTTAGCAGCCATGCATAACACTTGCCAGCTTCAAGAAATGTTGATAGCACTTGCACCAACTGCAATAATAATCATGTTATTCTCATATGGTCAAAACTTAGTTTGACTTCTGTGAAGGATCCAAAAACAAACTGATAAGGTCCTTGGCTTGGTATTATTCTCCTCTCATCTGGTCAACAATATGTCATGTTTGAGCCTCATAATCTTTAGGTTTCAGGCTAGTATCCTTTGCCTTTTTGTGTCAAATTTTGACCTCAATGGTGTAATAGACTGTACCATGCAGCATCAGGGTCATTTCCATCATCACGTAATGATGGATATTGGTTGAGTGTGTAAATATTATTCTTACAACTATTATCTAAAAAGATATTTGTTCAACAAAGCAAAGTGAAAACAAAACAAATGCTTCAATGGATTGACTTAGTGTAAAATATATGGAATGTCACTATACTAATAATGAAGCAAATTACCTTCTATTTTCCTCCCAAACTACTAGCATAAACATCACACTAGTACAGAACCGACCTTTAGTGTTGGTTATTTAAGGCCTTTGGTGTCGGTTTCAAAGAGACACCCAGGTGGATGCCGCTAAAAGTCAAAACTTTCCGCGTCAGTTTTAACACCGACGCCATAACCCTTCCTACCACCAAAAGCACACCAGCAAGGGCACTATATGCATCAGGTATTTAATAAAACCGACACTATATCCTGGTCAAAGACGTCGATGTTTCACAAAACTGACACTATATAACCCTTCTCGCTACCAATAAAACATATTAGTAAGGGCACCATTAGTGTCAGTTTTTATATATAATTGACACCCATAGCCACATAGACGTCAGTTTTTTTCTAATAACCGACGATGTATGTCTTTGTTGTCAGATTTATACTAATAACCGATGCCTATTTTATGATTTTTTTTCTTATCAGTTTGGATGCCTGCTGTATGGCTGGTCAGCAGGATGCAGAACCTGCAGTTCAATTCTGAACTGTAGGTTTACAACATCCATTGATATCATCCAACAACATGCCACAAACCTACAAAATTAACAAGATGAACAACAATTTATGGTCACACACATGTATAAGCACATTTAATTCATATTATTTTTCATCACACACATGTAGAAACCACTAGTTCCATTTCAAATTTCCTCCATTTTCACACACATTTAGTAACCTGCAATTCCATTCATTTCATCTCTTTTCATATTCAAACACATGTAGAAACATTCATGTATTGATCATCTTCAAATTCACAAATATGACAATTCAGAAAATTCATTCACATTCACACAAAAATAATTATGAGCACAAAGTTTAGAAATATCATTCTTTATTCATCATCGTCATTATTGCCATCACTATCCCAATCATATTTAAAAATTCCCACTACCTGTAGGGCTTTTTCCCATTCTTCTCTTAAATCATCTAATTCTTCCCCCATATAGGGAGTATGTACATCTAATAACTTTCCACCTGTAGTCAAGTCAATTTTAAACACCTACAAAGAGAATGATGTATGTATATAATTAATAATATATAATAAGATTGATATATTTCATATTATCTAATGAGACTATATGTAATACCTTATGTATGGTATTGATTTCCATTGTGGCATGTTTGATGATTAGGTCCATAAATTGCATCACATAGTATGCACACGCCCAACCGTTGTCTTGTGTAGCACATTATAAATTGATTCATACAAATATTCAAAAATACAAATAAGCACAGTTCACATTAATAATATATGCATTCAAGTCAGGAAATTACTTTCACATTCTCCCAAATTTGTGGTTGATTCTTTTTCTTGGGGACCTTTCCTCCAACTCTTTTAAACTCATGTAAATCCCTACATGTTAATGTAACACATTAAATTTCATAATTAAATATTAATGTAATAACATATGTTAACGGATATAAAAATATGAAATATTTCTAACGGGAATAATGGCCTTTTCATTGTGTATCCATATAATGTATTCAATTCGTTCCCCGCAGGATCTAGATAATAGACAGTGAACGTCTTGGGGACAATAACTGGTAACTCCCAATGCCTACCACTACAGGTAAGAATGTTAAAAATTAATAACTGAAAATCCACAATAAAAATGTAATTTTCTTAAGTGTAAATTATAAGCAAAGTAAACTTACTCGACATTAAATGGAGCTATTATCACCATCTTTTTTTCCACTAAAATATTTAAAAGTACCACAGAAGTATGAAGTAGCTGAAGAAGGGTCTTTATCTACAAGAGTAATCAAAGATGGAACCAAAAATCTCACATGGGAAAATGAAAAATCTGTACATATCGTGTGTAAGTGGTTGCGAAACATATATTATGTATGCATTAATATATAAGAAATCATATCATTGTATATAAAACAAGGTATATGGATGCATAAACAAGATCTCACCATATCCATACCTCTATCATAGATGTATTCAGCCAATCATAACGAAACAACTCCAAAATATCTTATATAAATAGCTTGTTATCGTATGATTGACCTACAACATCCTCCATAATAAAAACATTTATAGGGAAATTTGGATCATGGTCATCTATCCATACTGCCATACTCCTACAATTAGGACCTAACAAGGCGTGTAGGTCCCTTGGAAGCCAACTTGGTACTTTAGGAGGTGGAGGTAGAGGTCGAGATGTAGCGGGTGTCTTCCTTTTGACCTGTGTATATAATTTCAAATCAATTGACTCATATATACGCACTAACAAATTAACGTAATGTAAATTTACCATACAATATTAGTATAGACGACATCCATTTTGGACCACATTATCACTCCGCCTTCTTCCTCATCGAGCATTTCAAAATCTGGGTGGGCATATGGCAATGGAAGATCCCTCCAATTGGGGAGTACATGTATCAGGCTCACACGAACCACACCTTCTGGTATCGAAGCCCATGAAACATGTCCCCTGGAAGGGCTGGGTAAGCATGTGCCTTTGCAATGATATATTCTTAACTTTTTAGACGGCATGACTTCAACCCCTACAAATTTATGTAAAGAATGTTACATACATATATACATAAACATATCATCTTGAAAACACTAGCTACTATATATCTTATAAAAATATTACAGCGGACTTGCTATGTGGTCGGTTTACAGGATTACTCCCAACCACCTCTACAGTAGGAGAAGAGCGGTACGCCATAGGTGCTGTCTGAGTGGCAGGATGAGACATCGACCACTTGCTAATTGCTTCATTGAGTCTCTTATCAAGTGCTTCCTTGACTCTCTTATAAAAGTGCTTCCTCGACTCTCCTGTTAATTAACTCATCTACCTATACATGGACAAAAGAAACACTAGCTTTTGATAATTGAATTCCCTTTCGCAATAACATTATAAAAAAATAGGTTACCTCAACATTTGATAGTCCCGCTTTTGGGACAGATTTGCACTGTGATGGCCCAAAGAACGCTTTTATGCCCACACCGTTGCCTGCACCCCTAACACATCCAGGATGCTTTGGGTTACCAAGAGCAACTGTCAATTCATCCCTTGTGCCCTCATGTATGAACTTGCCTTCCTTCCTCTACTCGTGAAGATCCCGCTAATCCCCATCAATAGAAATTGGTAAGTAAACATAACAATAATCAATATCGATTGCTCTAAGAGTTGAATTTCACCATTTTTGTAGTCGGCTCAGCAGTTGCGGGCTTCGTTATATCTAAATCTCAAAGTCAAAAGTTATGGATGTAATACTGGAGGAATACCAAAGTTTAGAGCGCAAACTGCTCTATCAGAATTAAAGGTTCTAGATCTCGATAAGAATGGCTGACACCTAGGCTTTCATTTAAATAGAATTCACATTAACCTGAGGATCATGCTTTTGGTTTCTATATCCAAAATGTGGTCTTATGATAAAGTAGAATGGTTACTTAGTCACTAAGAAATCTCCAACCTAGAATGATTTAAAATAGGTACATATCTAATTGTGTAATGATCAAACATCCCCCAACTAACTTCTTGGATCACATTATTAGTTCTACAATGTCTAAAAGTCATATTCGGTATCATGTACTCATGCAATAATAGTCAAAGGATTCAAGTTTAGCCCTTAAAATTACATAAATCTCTAAAGAAACTCAACTTAATATAGATCTAGTGGCTATAAATTATCTAAAATTCACTCAAACAAATAGCACAACATTAGATCACAATTTTAGAATCTGGCTCAATGACTGGGCATTAATCATCAAGAACTTCCTAAATGTACTATTCCCATTTTAAATAGAGATTTGGATAAGAATCTATTGAACTAATCATGAGCGACATTTGAGTTACAAGAACAACTTTAGTTGTCAGGAGTGGAGGCTCCAAATCTTGACAAGAATGACATAAGAATATCATAGAGTGTAAATAGCACGTGAGTTATACTAGGGATCATGGTTTTGCATTCCAGGCCCATACATGTGGATTTTATGGGGAAAATAATGATTACTTAGTTATTAAGTAATCCTTGGCCCATGAAGATTCAAAATAAGTAAATTTATAATTTTTTAAGCATTGAGCATACCTAAACTACTTCATGGACAACCAAATTGGTTGACTAATAGATAATAGTCACATGCCTTTACATGATCATATGAAATACATGTCCAAAGGTGTTATCTTCGACTCACAAAATTTGATTACACCCTCTAATGAAACCAACTCAATATAGACGGATGGTCTAGTAAGAATTCTATATTCATCAAACCAAATAGCACAACATCAAACCTAAAATTTAGGATTTGCCTCTTTAGTGGGTAGTAATAATTGATATTCCTCTAAAGGCACCTTGCACTCCAGAGACACTGGTCCAGATAAAAATTGTTGAATATAAAAAGGTACAACACTAGAGGTAAGAGCGACAACATATTGCGTTTGAAGTGGAGTGTAATGACCTCACTTTTCATTACCCCACAATTAAGGAAAGACCCAAAAAGTTGAGAGCCATTAACTAAGATTCTGAAGGATCTAGATATAACTAAATAATAAACAATAGTAATAATTTCCATTAGTTCAAATATTATTTACAAAATTCTCCTCTAATGAGTTGCATGAATTTCTATCATCAGAATTGCGATATGAGAAGAAGTTTATATCTAATCCTCCTTAGATTAATTCCTTCCTGAAATTTCATCATGTCTTGAAACCTATTTATGTAGCATGTTCTTATCGGGAAACAAAAGCACGAATCATGATATAGAAATATATTGTGTATGTGGGGTGCATGCAAAAGTGTGTAAGTACATAACAACGAAAAACAACCAATAACTTGCAAATAAGAACTAGCATTGTATTCATATAATCTTTCTTTATGTGACTTCAAAGTGGCATTACAAATGATCAGAATGTAAATAAACAACCAATAGTTTATTTGAACAATCTTCGAGAAAACATCGAAAAACGCCGAAAACTATTGTGGGAGGTCATAATCGTAACCACGTACCTCAATTGTGTGTTATGCAAAGTACGCAATTATACTTCAAGTATATTAATCAATACAATGAATAGATCCAAGTACTTCTTCGATTGATTTGCATGTATATAAATCCTAAAGTGTCACCATCACATTAATTATATTAGGCCATACTTTGGTCTAATCAAGGGTTTATGTTTCCTCATTATTGACTTATCATAAGAGTCATGCTTCGAAACCCTATTTCATATTAAGTGCCTCCACGATATCAAATCCACCATGATATTGTATTATGTACACTAGATTTGATTATGTCCCTTAATAACACATCAAGTTATGATCTGTGACCCTAATCTTCATATGCATAGCATTAGAAAGTTAATTATTATCATTATGGTCATAATCATGTTAACTCACAATAGTAGACCACTTTATCAGTTTACATCCCAAAGAATCATACTTAACACGGTTATCAATGTTGCATAAAAAACTAGGGGTGTTATTCTTTGATAACCACTTAAACACATATGGGTAATACTTCTAAAATTGGGATTACAGTTACTCAGAAATGATATTTTATTGGAATCCTAAGTATTTTCCTAATAAATATGGTATATAACTTTGGTATCACTAGATTTACCTTCAAAATACTAGAATACTTGCAAGATTCACTTACTAGGGCCAATGAGATGGTGACACATCAGTCGTTATATACTAGTTTCCTATGTAGTCGGGCCATCTTGGTTGAGTGGTGGTTTGTCTGATGAACTGGTCTAGGATTCTCTCTCACGCTTACATCCTGAAACTTGTTGTTACTTCTGTACAAAAATGGATGCAACACCATCGCCAGCATTGGGCTTTCTCCGGTGCCAAGCCCCCTCCACTCATTGAAATTCTCCATTGTTGAGGGCTCCTGTTGCCTTCTCATGCGTGCAATATTCTTACCTATGTTTATTTACCTGGCTCATCATCCCCATACAATGTGTTTGTGTCTCACAACACCATCATAGGGAGTATCTAGGAGGAGGTCTAGGTTGCACCCCAGATCAGTAACATGTATGTGCCGTCTCGAGCCTCCCCCCAAGTCGTCATGGCTCTAGCAGCCCCTAGAAGGGACTGATGTTGAACACCAAAGGAGGTCCCTTGCTAGTGATGGTTAGAAAGAGAAAGAATAAGGTTATTAGAAAGGGAGATTCTACTAATTATCAACTACAAAGGAGAGGAAAAGAGCATGCACAATCTCTTGCTCATCAAGGTACCTCAACCTGACCTATAAGGAAATCAATACTACAAACTACCGTGAAGAAAAGTTCCTTGCCAAACACAGAGATGGGGTTCAGACCAAGGGTTCAGGGTGACTTCTCTTAGGTCTAGAGGTGATTGGAACCTGCTTCTAAGGTGAAGGTGGTGAAGGCAGAACCCCTTATATAAGTGCTAAGGTTGATGTTTGTATTGCCCAAGGAGGAAGGATAGGGAAGTGGGCAATGAATGATGTTTCCTTTGTGGGTTCATGGTAGGTAGAAGTCCAACTAAGTGTTTTACTTATTGTAAATCCCATAATTCATCCAAGTACTTAATATCCTACTTTGACATCCCGCATCAATGACTTTCCAAAAGGTAAAATATTTATTTTCTAATATGTAACCTCGAATCTAAAGAAGTCTCATCCCAATAGGATATAATTTGATTGGAACACCAAAATCCATGAAAGAGAGTACTTGTTGGCTATTTAATTAATAATTCAAGATTATTCACACATTCCTCTCTTTGATATATTTTTCAAATTAATTATCCTTATTTCAAGGAACTCACTAATACATTTTCCTAGTTATATTTAGTAACTGGGATTTATTGGGATGTCTTTCTCATACAAAATTTGCTTCTTGAACATTACTTAAAAATGCCATTATCTCATGGAATATCCTTTTGCTCCCAATTCCTAGAATTATCTTCCTTTCCTTATTAATTTCTAGTATACGAAAAGTTAGATAAAAATAACATTGTTTGATGACTCAACCATTGTGTTGCCAATCTAGGCTAGATAATTATCCTTTAATTATCTAAACCCCATCTCTCTTATTTTCAATTTAGACACTTAAATATTATCCCATATTTATATTATTCAAGGATCCATAAAGACAATGCTATTTATTTACACAAGAAAGCTCATATTTCTTTGTTTTGTTCCCCAAGACCTATTTGCCAAGAAAATAGTCTCATGAGTCAAATTATCACTCTACCAATAGTATCATTTAGTATAATATTACTTATCAATTCATGGCTTATATTTATATATTTTAATTTTACCAAAATTGAGGATATTATATTCACCCCTCCTTAAAAGGAATGTTTCCCCAATATTCAATCCTAATAAGGTTAAGGTGAAGGATAATTCATCCTATTTTCAAACCTTAGGGTTAGAAACCCCTCATTAACATCTTTTATTGATATGAAAATTCCTCACATTATCACTAAGAATTATACCCGAGTTCAATTTAGAGTATTTCAACATCCTTAGTATATACATGATATCATCTCTTGGTGAGTACAATTTCATTTATGATTTTAATTTTACCTATTTATCACCCTTTTCACCTAGGTTCAACCTATTATTCATGTATCTTCTGATAAGGGTTGGGTAACACCTTAAACTCTAAATCATGTGATTAACCTCAACTTAGGATATTAATTCTCATATGTCAATTTTAAGCATAACATGTGTTTACCCAATTTCTCTTACTCATAATAAGATGAAATAAGAGCTTGGTTGCACCCAGATACAAAGTTCATCAAATTCCAAGAAAAGAGATGGTGTACCCACACATTATCCTTTAATTTCACATTTTAGGTTGAATCATTCTTGACGTTACTTTGTACCATAATTACATTTTAATTTCACAATATTCTTATATTTTCATGAAGTCAAAGTCATTTTCACTCTTGAGTTTGTGCACAACTTCTCTTAAAATTTAATTATTACATGACTTCTTATATCTTTTATATTTGCACCTCATGTTCAATTAGCCTTAGTCATTTCCCAAAGGTCTCTAGGGGGTACATACACTTTTGGAGTGTTCTCATCCTTATGCATTTCGGGAGTTCCTCTCACATTTACTCCTTACGCCCCATGAAATCATGAAGGTGTCCAATCTCCTAACCCATGTACCTTGGGAAACATGTATGGATATCTTTGGACCCCATGATCTTATGTATTTAGGGCACAATCACTTCCTAATTTCATCCATTTTATGTACCTTTAATCATCCACTTGACCTTAGTATTGACTTAGGGCTCTACCCTTCTTAGGATTTATATCACATCTCTAAAGTTTTGCAATATTTAAGTGATAATAAGGGTTACCACAATCTTTACAATCGATTTGTGAACTCATCCTTCAACAGAAGGTTGTAAGCTAGGGTATCTTCTTGAATCACAAGAGGAGGTCAGGTTCTCTTAGCCACAACTTGACCCCATGCGTTTAGGTCTTTGCCTCCTCCTTAGTCCCTTTTCCACTCTTGGGTGGACCCAAACCAGGTTGGCACACCAACCCTAAAATTTGAAATGAGGGTTTCATATTCTCTACTGTACATTTTAGTTATAACTTCTCAACTTGTACTTTCCCAATATTTATGGTATACCCACTAGCTGGGGATATCCATAAAACTAATACTCACAATTTGGGAGTATTTCAATGATCTACCCACTCATTGGGGGTAATCTTTCTCCACAATGTCAATAATCACTCACTGGGAATATTTCAATGATATACTCACTCATTGGGGGTAATCAATACTCACTCACTGGGAGTATTTCAATAGAATACCAACTCATTGGGAGTAGCATACACATTCTCTAGAATTAATTTCATAACATACCCACTCACTCGAGGTACATTCAATAACATACCCACTTGTTGGGGGTAGTATAATTAACGTATCCACTTGTTGGGGGTAGCATACCCACTCACTAGGGTATTCTTTATTCCTCCATTCGTCGAGAGATAGTATCAGGGTATGAGCAAGTGACATTCATATTTTGATTTTCATGTATAACCATTGGTGGCTTATGTTTCTCATGTATATTCAAATCCTTTTCACATGTCTCATGCATGAAGTTCTCCACATTCATGCAAGGAGACTAGGTCACCTAAACTCATTTTTATTTCTTCTTTCCTTTTACTCTAACTAGGGTTCATATGGGTATACACTACTCTCATTCCCTAGGAGTAGGGTTTTGGGTTAGGTTTAGGGATGAAACAACCTTCAGTCTGCATTTAGGGTTTCTATGTCCCTTGACCCAGTAGGGTTTTCCTAAACCAACCCTAGTTCCATTCAGTGTTTACATTTACATGGAAAAATCCATAAAACATGTTTTTTTACTTTATCATTATTTCCACATTACATGTATATTTTTAAGTCCATGTTCTATGTACTTTATTATTACCACATTACATGTACATTAATATTTCTACATTACATGTACATAAATTGATGGAGGATGACTTAATCCAACTTCTTCTCCAAAACCTTAATCGGAGATGAGGTGGGAAGTATCTTTTAGGGTTTATTAAGAAATAGGATGAGAAGGGGATGAAATTAGAGATGAGAAGATTTATAGGAAACATTCCTTCAAGAAAACCCTACGTTCTGAATATGTCAGTATCACATTGGTTAAAGGAGATCTTATATATGAACTTAATGGTGTGGAGGAAAATACTGACTACCCCCAAAACCATGATCCATTCTAGACACCATTACCATCAAGTCACGCCTTAATAATTTTCCTTATATTTCTATGGACTACTTGAAATTATAAACTACTAAATATAATTTGAAAATTTTGAGGCTCTGATACCAAATGTACTCACTAATCAACATCCCCCAATTAATGATAGACCCAAAAAGTTGAGAGCCATTACCTAAAATTCCCAAGAATCCATATTTAACCAAATAATAAACAATTGTAAAATATTCAATTAATTCAAATAGCATTCACAAAAGCCTTCTCTAGGGAGTTACATGAATTTCTATCATTATAGCTGCAATATAAGAGGAAGTATCTATCTCGTCCTTCTTACTTAGACTAATGTTTTCATGTAATTTCATCGTGTCTTGAAATATTCTTATCCAGTATGTGCCTGAAGTACCGTGAAACAAAAGCACATACCAACATATCGAGATATATTGTGTACGTGGTGTACATGAAAAAGTGTGAAAGTACATAATGACATATAACTATCAATTACTTGCAAATAAGAACTAGCATTTTCTTCACATAATCTTTCTTTATGTGATACTCATAGTGGCAATATGATTAAATAGAAGATAAATAAACACTCAATAGTTTATTTGATCAATCTTTGTGAAACACTTGGCAAACATTTGCAGTAGTCATAATCATAACCATGTACCTTAATGGTAAGCCATGTAGATTATTCAATAACACTTCAAGTATATTTATTCAATACAATCAACAGATGCAAGCAATTCAACAATTAATTTGCATGTACGTAAATCCTAAAGTGTCACCATCACGTCAATTATATTAAATCCTACTATGGTCCTAATCTGGGGTTTAGGTTTCCTCATTATCAAGTTATTAAAACCGTAATTCCTATTAAGTTCCACCACAATTATCAAATCAACCATGTTATTGTATTATGAACACTAGATTCGATTATGTCCTTTAATGACACATCAAGTTATGATCTTTAACCCTACATTTTCATAAGCATGATTATCCATATTAGAAACTCTAATTATCATCATTATGGTCATAGTCATGATAAATCATCATTGTATTCCACTTTATCGGTTCACATCTCAAAGAATCATATTTAACATGATTAAAAATGTGTTCATAAAAAATTGGGCTTTTTATGCTTTGATCATCATTTAAAACATATATTGGTACCACTTTAGGATTGAGATTAGAATTACTCACTAATGATATTCTATTTGAATTATACTTGTTATCTTGATAAATTTGGCATATAACATTGATATCATCAGATCTAACTTCTAATTACTATAATAGTTTCAAGATTCACTTACTAGGGTCAATGAGGGGTTGACATATCAGCTGTTATATTCTCATTTCCTATGTAGTTGGGCTGGCCTGGTTGACTGGTGGTTAGGCTGATGAAATAGTCTAGGGCTTCTCTCTGGAGCTCAAGTTTGAATAGGTTTTTTCTTCTGTGCAGACACATATGCAATACCATCAATGGTGCTACAATGCTCACCACTGCCAATCCCCCTCCACTCGTTGAGCTTCTCAGTAGCCCAGGGGTGGTTTTTTGTGGTTGCCTTCTCATGCATGCATCATTCTTTCCAATGTTGGTTTCCCCAGCTCATCATCCCCATGAGGCATGTCAGCTGCTCACGATGTAGTCATAGGGTGGTGCCCGAAGGTGGTCTGGGTTATGTTCCCATATTAGTTATAGGAGTGCACCTTCCAGAGCCTCCCCCCTAATTTGTCATGGCTCTAGTAGCCTCCAGCAGAGGCTGACGCTAAGCAGAAAAGGAGGTCCCTAAGCGACAATGGTTAGCATGAAGAAGAGGAAGGTTTGAGAGATAGAGATGCGACTTACTTTCAGCTACAAAGTCAGAGTTTGGAGTCCTCGAGATCATAGGCCTCATTGGATACTCTAAAGGAGGGGAAAGGATCTGGCACCTTCTCTTGATCATCAAGGTACCTCGACCCTACCTATAAGGGAGTCGACGGTACAAACTGTCAGGGCAACAAGGTCCTTGTCAAACACGGAGATGGGGTTCAGGGTGGCTTCTCTTAGTTCTAGAGGGGTTTGGAACCCTGCTTATAAGGTGAAGGTGATGAAGGTAGCACCCCTTATATAGATGCTAGGTTTGGGGTTTGTGTTGCGCAAGAAGGAATGAAGGAGAGGGAGGTGGGCAACAAACCATGCTTCCTTTGTGGGAGCATCGGAGGTAGTTGTCCAACAAAGTGATTTACTTGCTTTAAACACCACAATTCATACATGTAGTTAAAATAATACTTTTACATCCCATATCAATGACTTTACAATAGGTAAAATATTCATTTACTAATATGTAACCTCTGATCTGGCTAGCTTTTCAATAGGATATAATTTGATTGGAAAATCAAAAGCTATTAAGGAGTGTACTTGTTGGGTAGTTGACTATTAATTTTAGATTATTCATCCATTCTTCTCTTTGATATATTTTTCAAATTAATTATCCTAATCTCAAGGAACTCAATAATACCTTTCTAGATATATTTAGTAATTGGGAATTATTGGGATGTCTTTCCCATACAAAATTTCTCCTTTTGAACATTATTTAAAATATTATCATTGTCTCATGGAATATCATTTTTCTCCCAAATTCAAGATTTTTTTTTCTTTCCTTATTATCTTCAAGTATACCTAAAGTTAGATCAAAATATTCTTGTTTGATGCCTCAACCATTGTGTGGACAATCTTGTCTAGATAATTATACTTTAATTATCTAAATTTCCATGCTTCTTATTTTCTTTTTAGAAACATACATATTATCCCATATTTCTATTATTAAACAAATTCATAAAGTCATTGATATTTATTTATGCAAGAAATCTCTTATTTATTTGTTTTGTTCCCCTAGTACCAATTTTCCAAGAAAATAGTCTCATGAGTAACATTATCACTCTATTCATAATTTCATTGGGGATAAAATTACTTATCAATTCATGGCTTATATTTATATATTTAAATTTTACCAAAATTGAGGATATTACGTGGAGAGTCTAGATCTTGATGTAATAACCAAGGCATCATATGTCATGTAAAGAGCATACAATTTATACCAGGGGTCATGGTTCTGGTCAGAAGATCCAAATGAGTGAATCTTTTCAATAAAAAGAATGGTTGCATAATCACTAAGAAAACCAGTGACAACAAACATTAAAAATAAGTGATTTTTTTATTGTGAAATGATAAAGCAAGCCTGAAAATGTCTACCAAGATAATGATATCACTTTGGGAATAGGTAATAATAACATCTAATAGCATGATCATATTAACTATAAGTAAAAGGATTCAAGTTCAAACCAAAAAGATGAGTAAAAACTCTGAAAACCCAAACTCTCAATAGAAATAGTGACTATAAAAATTCTACATTACAAATGGCACAATATAAAACCTCAAAATTAGAACTTGGACTTTTGGGGGTAGAACTCATTGAGATCTTTCCAAAGGTACCATGCACGTCAAATATAGAGCTCTGAGTGAAAATTTATGGACATAATACTGGAGGAACACCAAAGTTAAGAGTGCAACTAACTCTGTCAGAATTAAACGTTCTAGATCTCAACATGAATGGTCAACACATAGGATTGCATGTAAAGAGAATGCACATTAACTTGAGGATCAAGTTGTTGATTTTTGTATCCAAAAAGTTGGTTCTTATGATTAAAATAATGGTTACTCAATCATTAATAAATCTTAAACCCAGAATAATTCAAAACAATACAAATATAATTGTGTCATGATCAAACATCCCCCAAGAAGCTTCTTGGATCAGATTATTAGTTCTAAAATATCTAGCAATCACATTCAGTACCATGGACGTATGAAATAATAGTCAAACATAGTCAAGTTTATTGTGAAAAAATACTATATCCTCTAAAGAAACCCAACTTATTATAGATCGGGTGACAATAAGTAATCCAACCATTAATGAACCAAATAGCATAACATCAAACCAAAAAATTTAGAATATTTCTCTTTGACTGGGTAGTAATCATTGACAACTTCATGAATGTACCATTCTCACCAGAAATAGGTCTTTGGATAATAAGCTATGGAAATAACGAGCAACATGGGAGTTACAAGCACAACTAAATCTATAAGAAGTGGAGGTTCCAGATCTTGACACAAATGACATAAGAATCTCATAGAGAGTAAATAGCACGTGATTTATACTAAGGATCGTGATTTTACCTTCCAGCTATAGACATGTGGATGTTTTGACAAAAAATAATGGTTACTTAGTCATTAAGTAATCCTTAGCCATGAAGGTTCAGAATAACTACATTTCTAATTTTGTAAGTATTGAACATACCCAAACAATTTCATGTACAACCAAATTGATTAAATAATAGATAATAGTCACATCCATTACATGATCATATTAAATACAAGACAAAGAAGTTGACTTCAAGCCACAAATATGATTATACACTCTAATGAAACAAAATACAGATGAATGGGCTAGTAAGGATTCTATATTCATAAAACAAAATAGCACTATATCAAACCTCAAATTCAATATTCATTCAATATCCTATGAAGGTACCATGCACTCCGGAGACATCGCTCCAAATAAATTATTGAATATAAAAATGAACAACACTACAAAAATGAGTGCCAATATATTATGTTTGAAGTAGAAGGTCAAGATCGTGATGTGCAACCCTCAAGGCATCTTGTGACATGTAAAGAGAATATGATTTATACCAGGGATCATGGTTCTGGTGTAAATATCCAAACATGTGGATTTTTTTATTAAAACATTGGTTACTTAGTCACTAAGAAAACCAAGTACAAGAAACTTTCAATATAAGTGATTGGTACCTTGCTTTACTTAACAACTTCTAGACTATATATCATGTTTTCCGTTGGACTTTGTGCTAGATTTCAATAAAAACCCATGCAAACTCATTTTCAAGCTGTCAAAAGGATTCTAAGATACTTAGCCGGCACCGCAAACTATGGTTTATGGTATCCTAAAAGACAATCTTTGGATTTGAAAGCTTATACCGATGCCGATTACGTTGGTTGTCGACTTGACCGAAAAAGCACAAGTGGAAGTTGTTTCTTATTAGGCATAGATTTAGTATCATGGTTTACCAAGAAACAAAACACGGTTGCCCTTTCTACCTCTGAAGATGAATATATCGCAGCCGGGTCATGTTGTGCTCAAGTGCTTTATATGCAAAAAGTTTTAAGTGGTAATGGTTTTATATTTTCATCTACGCCTATCATTTGTGACAACACAAGTGCTATAAACTTGGCACATAATCCTATCTTACACAGCCGTGCCAAACACATTGAAATCCATCATCATTTTCTAAGGGATCATATATCTAAAAAACATATATCTCTTCATCATGTTGATATGAAAGATCAATTGGCTGATATTTTCACAAAACCACTTCAATTATATCAATTTAATAATATAAGGAAGAAATTACTTATCACTCCCTTAGATGATGTTTTCTTTGACATTTGTTCTTCTTAAAATCGGTTCGTTTCTTTGGTCCTTACATTTTGGCTATAAATGGACATCTTTTAGCATGTTTTAACAGTTATCTTTTTGAAAGGGGAGAACCAATTAAGGCAGAGTATTAACAAATGTTTTTAACGGTTATCTTTTTGAAATGACAAAGGGGGAGAAATAATATAAATCTTAAATACTCAATCAATGAGTTTCATACATACTCTCTTGGCTTCACATCAATTGTTGCTATATTCCCTAAAGAGTTGGATTTTATGTTCCACACCTCTTTGGGAATAATAAGCACACATTCCATAAACAAGAGAAGGTATACACAAGGTAAATCTCAGGTATGAATCTCAACTCAATATTATGCAAGCTTATTTTAGTTATATTTAGAAATGTTTGTCATCTTCAAAAAGGGGTAGATTGTTGGCTAAATGGACATCATCAAAATCCCTTTTGTTTTGAAAATGACAAACATTTCATTCTTGTAGATCTAACATGCTACTTGAGTATTTCAGGAACAAAGTGGATGATAATGTTTTGGAAGATCTACATTCTTAAATTGCTTTATTTTCATGATTGTAATCAAATTTAAACTTGTACAAATATATAATGTACAAGTACTTAGATATCATGTAAATCAAGTGGTTAGATCTTCCTCATCCACACACAACACTTAGATAAGTCATCCCTAACTGAAAATCACAACTGCACATTCATTTCTTACACTTAGCATATGAATTAAAGTTTTGAAATAGAGTTTGTCTCGGTCGACACAATTCTCGATCGAGATACTCGTGGTCAAACATTTTCTTGACCGAGAAACTCCCAAGTCTAAAGAACAGACATCTTTGCATAACTTGCTAAAAGCAATAACAGAGAAAGGCTCAGTCGAACTTTACTTCAACCGAGACAATGTCTCGAGTAGGTTCTATAGCCATTAGACTTAGTTATATAACCATTAGAGTTAGTGGAAAAAGTGGTTGGGAGTTGAGTTGAACGTTGCTCCAGAATCACCCTCGGTCAACAATTTTGTCGACCGAGACGCACTCAGTCGACAAACTTCTCGACCGAAAAGGTGTCTGACTGCACTTTTTAGAAGTATTTAACTAACTATTTCTAATGCAATTAGTGGATACCTAACGGGTAGTTAAGCACTAAGAACACCCTAGAAAGTGTCTAGAACGTCCGTAAGCAATCGTAGGCCATTCGTATAAATAGGACATGCCTTAGGACACCTAAACTCACTTGAGTACACATACTTGCAATTGAGAATCAATCCTTGTGAGCAATTGAACAACTTCAACACTTGCAAATCATTTCCATTGCTAGCATTTCATGTCCTATAGGCTAGAATCTCCTACCCACTATACTTCCACTTTTATACACAATGGATAGGAGATCAAATCTCTTGATATAAGATTCAAGCCTTGTGCTTAAGTGGTAATTGTAATTTCCTTTTTCCTTTCTTGTTCTTTCTTATTACATTGTACTCTCCTTGCTACTCCTAGGTTGGAGGCTGTGGAGTGGAGAGGGTGAAATCTTCTCAGGTAGAGAAGGAGGACTTTGGACTACTTCTAGAAGGTTTCAATGGGAAGCTACTTCAAGGAGGAAGGCTACTTCAAGGGGGAGCTTGAAGTTACTTCAAGTGAAGACTGCTTCAAGGTTGGTGAGACGACTTTGAGTGAAGGTTGTCCAAAGGGTTTGGTAATATATTTGTAATTTTGTGTAGCATCCTTGAGAAGGTAATAAAATTCAAATACTTTTAAAATCCCAATTGGAAACAATTGGGTAGTGGACTGACTCCCTTAGTTTTTGCTAAGGGTGGAACCACTGTAAACCCTTGTCTCCTTCTTCTACATCCTTGTGGTTGTTTGTTGATTGAATTATTTTAAAAATTATTATAAAACCCTATTCACCCCCCCTCTAGTGGTTTTTCTGGAGTGGGGACATTTTGATGCACTTGCGGAGATAGTTGGTTCAGGTTTTGATACAGTTGCCCTTGGTAGGGCCCATAGGTTTGGAAATATCCCCTATAGTTTTCCATATTTCCAAAGTTTCTCTGATTGTTGTTGTTGGGAAAGCTTGGTGGTGGACAATTGGAGGCTTGAGGGTGAGGGGGTCTTTGTTGGGGAGCAAGTTTGGGAGAATTTTTAACACCATACAGGTTTCCATATTGGAACCCACGGTGGTTCCTGTCCTGATTCAAGTTGTAATAGGCTAGACCCAGTATGCTATGAATGCAGTTGAGATTTTGTACTTGTTGTCTAGCCTCATATTGAATGGGAATATTATTGAAATATTGACATTGTATGGTAGAGTGATCATATCCTTGGAAAATCCCATAAAGGGAATCTACAACTTTCACTTGATGACGTTATTCTCTCCTCTCATAGACATTAAAAGAAGATTCAAGGTGGTATTGTTTCAAGGCAATAAGCTTGAGGCTTTCAGTGATATTTTTAATGTTGGGGTTCTCCTCATCCTTAGCTACCTTTAGGACCCCTCTAGTTCCTCATTGTTCTTGGGTTTCTGATGCACATTTAACAACCTACCAAGAACTTTCAAGACTTTGAAACATGAAATTTCCTCTAGAAGCAGAATCCAAAAATGACTTGGTTTCGCTGCAAACATCACTGTAGAATATTTCAATCGATTGGTCTTGGGAGAGTCATGGTGTGGACATTTAAGAAGGATGTATTTGAACCTCTCCCAAGCTTCTCCTACGGTCTCACCTGGGACCATAGAAAACATTGTGATTTGGCCCTTAATTTCATAGGTGAGGGAATGTGGATTAAATTTATCCAAAAATTTGGTTAGAAGAACATACCAAGTAGTGATGTGTTCCCTTCTTTCCAAGGCATTATTCCAAGTATTGGCTTCGCCTATAAGGGAATACTTGCAGAGTCAAAGTTTGATGGAGTCCTCAGAAATGCCATGAATCTTATTTAAAGAACATAGATTCGAGAACTTTTGGAAGTGGTTTTGGCAACTTTCACCCTTATTGTCTAAGAAAGGACTAGTTTATAGTATGGTGACCCATTGAGTTCGGATCTCAAGTTGTAGGGCAGTAATATCAGGTGGCGCAATGAGATGTTGCACATAGGCAGTTTTTGGTTGGAGAAGTTCCTCTATTGTTTTTGTCTTTCTGCCTAGAGTATTTCAGCCTCGCGGGTTGCTTGTTCTTCACCCAGCTTGGCATCTCTGGTTGCCTATTCGGTCACAAGAGCCTCTCGTTGAGCAGTAAGATCTTGAGCAATGATGCGATTAACTTCTTCCTAGTCCATTCTGTGACAATTTGAGCACTTAAGATGGTGGAAGGTTCTTTCTATCTCAGGGTCAAACACTGGCGGGGCAGAATCGACGTTCGTCATGCATCACATGTATAGTTATAATGACAGATATATAAACATTGAAGATAAATGTAATGCTGGAATGGAAACTCAACAAAAAGAGGAGTAACAATTCTGAAATAGCACTCATAAGAAAAATAAAGAAAAAAAAGATTTTACTAAAAATAATTTGGGGTTTGAAAAATGATTTTTTGTCCCTGGAAACAATGCCATTTTGATACATGTCGTTTTAGGTAAAAAAATAGGGTCTTAATCCTATAGTTTAAACCATCCTAGTATAAAAAGAGCCGATCTACATACAACATTTTTATGATTGAAGCCCAACCCAAAAGACTTTTGACCAAGATTGTAGAAAGTAAAATCCAGAAGTTAATTTTTGATTATGCTAAAGTAAGAAATAAATATGCAAGAAAATAGAAGTTATTATAAGAAGAATTTAAGGAAACGGTTAGACTAAAAACAAGTAAATATAATTTCTTCTAAGAACAAAATTAAATTGCAAGAAGTAAAAAGACTGATTGAAATAAGAGATTGGTGAAATGGAGTTGAATCTATGGAAAAGGATATCAAGGCTATGGGTTTTACCACCAAGTCTGACATGAAACAAGATTGAAAGAATCCATATGACAAAATGAGATAGAAGTGGGCATGTAAAAATACTCATGAATGAATCTACAAAAGATGAATCCCTATAGATCCATTGGTCCTGGCATCCATAATTCCTAGTTTGATCAACCCAATAAGGATCTTTCTGTAGTCCCATATAAATCATAATATTTTTTTGTTGTTGTTCTTATTCTTGGGATCTATGATCACATCTTCCAAGAGTAACATACAATAAAAATGAGAGATCAAGTTGTTAAACTGGAAATTATCCAAGACAAAAACCATCCATTGATATAATTATATAGAGAAATCGATAAATGTAACACTATGGCTTTGTGATTAATCCCCATGCCTCGACATAAGAACTACTTGCTAGCCATAACAAAATAAGGAGAAGCAAGGGAAAGAAGGAAGAAAGACATAGACCAGAAAAAGAAGAACCTAAAAGGAGATCTAGTTGGTGACAATAAAATGGTTTTCTCTCTCAGTTCCTTATTCCCAAGGAAAAACACGAACAAAAGAACAAAATCCAAAAAGCCAAAGATGAAGTATTAATTTTTGTTGCAGAAGTTAATAGTACACAACTAGTAATTGAAATAACAATGTTCACATAAAATTGCAAGTACCCATGTTGGATCTATAACTCAGACTGGATCTACCACAAAAACATGATATACAACTAAAACTTGATGCTTTTCCTTATGGATTCCCCCCTCTTTTTATAGAGAGATGAAGAGGGGGTAAAACTCTTCAAATATGGCTTTGTGGTGGTGACATTTGTTTTGATTGGATTAATTTCTTGCTTCATCCAAAAGTAACGTTGTTCAAGCCTTGACCACATTGATGATTTCATTGTTTTGGCAATTGACTAAGTCTTTATTTGCAATCTTCTCTCCACATAAAAATATGTGGAATTGGACAATATTTCCTTTGCTTCTAGTCAAAATAACAATAATGGTTTGCCAAAATATAAAATGGAAGATTTTATTCAATTTTTTTCTATTAATTTCTTTGACCGCCCATTAATTTCTTTGATTCTCTTTGTTGTAAAATTTTGAAATGACAAAATGACTGGCTTATGTGGCCATCTGATCATTTTGAAGTCCATGAAAAATAGATTTTTCTTGTAGAGAATATAATTTTGTTTCCAATGCATACTTGTGTGTTAATTTTGAAGTTCGTACATAAGAATTATGGCACTTGTGTGTTAATTTTGAAGTTCGTATGTAAAATTATGGCACTTTTACTTCTATCTATCTAATGAATTCAGGCACTATGGGAAATTGTGCAAAACATCTTGAGAATTTTTGTGCTTTTAAATAATTACCTATTGTCTTGCAATATACAAAATAATCAAGTAAAAACTAAACTTTAAGCAACAAGATCTGAGCTAAGATAATTCAAGCTAGAACTATTTAATAGATAGTATTTAAATCTTAATTTAAGGTAAAAGATATACAATGAAAGGTGATGAATATACATTCATCATGAACTGGACAGGTTCACATCAATAGAATCATCAAGAAGTGTCATGTGAATCACAATATCATACCTTGAATCACACTATCACTGCCTTGAATCATGGTATCATGTTTATCTTCATTACCCAAGCCATCAACTGCTTTGTTCTTTGGCTGCTCCAAAATCTTCCCACTTCTCAACACAATTACTTTCATCACTTGCCCATGAGTGAAGAGTTTGGAGCTTGGGTGGTGGTTGTGATCCTTGAGGTGGTGGACTTTGGTGCAAGGGAATTGGGTTGTCCAGAATGAACTTTGGTGGGGATGGTGGTTGTTGTGGTTGTTGTAGAGGGGGTTGATATTGAGGAGATAGTCATTGGTAAGAATGTAGTGGAGGTGAAGGGTATTGGTAGTTGTAGTTGGGTTGTGGGGATGTGGGAGTATATGGATTTTGGGGTCCTTAGTACTAGTGCAAGGTGGACACTTTCCCTTGTTGAGGACCAAAGGTACCTTGAGGAGCATCCTCAGTTTCACCAACACTATTGGGGTTCACCAAGGTTTGAGATGGAAGCCTCCATTCTTCACTTCTAGCAAGAGATAATAAAACTTGGTGGATCATTTGCTCTACACTGATAATGTTTACCCTTGAGCAGACACATCTTTCTTTACATCATTAAGGCTCCTTAAATTTCTAAGAAGTTCATCTTCAAATTTGGATATGTACTTTGACCCTTGGTGTTGCATTTACTACTCCTGTCCTTCTTCACCTAGCTGCTTCCAAGAAAAATTGGAGTGATTCCTCCATTCCAAAGTATACGAGTTATACATGGGCCCTTGGTTGTTTCAGCTCCCAAAAGATTGAAGAGCTTGAACCTCCTCACGATTAACTTCCACAGAGTTGGTTGAATGGATAGAAGTCCCTCTAGCTTGATTCTTCATCAAGTTCATCATGTCATCTATAATCTTCATCATTTCGGGATTTTAATCTTCCCAATCTTAAGAGAAGATGGTGGAGGAGGGGCCCCATTCCTATTGCAATATGCATCCAATCTAGAATCCTGATGATGTGAATTTTTAGCTAGGTGCTCTAACGGAGGCCATTACTCTTCTAGGGGCTTGGCCATGAAGGTTCCACCATAAGAGGGGTCAATCACTATTTGACCCAATTCTTAGATCCCGATGTAGAAGGATTGCACAAATTTCTAGATGGGAACCTCATGGTGAGGACAATCTCTAAGAAGCTTCTGGAACCTCTCGCATAGGCCACCTCTCATGAAATGGCTCGTTCTCCTTCTAAGTGAATGATGTGATGTACCTCCTCATCTGTGTCAACTTGGAGATAGGGTAAAATTTCTTTAGAAATTCATTCTTTATAGACACCGAAGTAACCAATTTTAGCTTCGACATGTACCCTTCCTTAGCTTTTTCCTTAACTGAAAATGGGAAGAGGGTTATCCTAATGGAATCATTGGTTGTCTTAGGGATGAAAAAGGTGAAGCACGTCTCTAGAAATGCATGGATGTGGTGGTATGGGTTCTCATTATCCAACCCATAGAAAGTGGGTAAGAGTTTGAGGAGGGCTGGTGGAATGTAGAATTGTTAACCCAACATTTGGTCAACTAGGGTGGAAATGGGAGATGTGTAGTTTCATAGAGTTAAGTAATCATGTAGTGGATTGGGTAGTGGTGGAGGATCTTATCCCCCTACCTCATAGTGTTGACCATCCATGTCTCCAATTTCATTCTCTTTCTGTTGTCTATGTCGGTGTTGACGTATTCTTCTACCTATCACAAGATTAAATGGAACCAAATCAGTGGAAGCGCAATGCCTCCCAAGCATGCACAATTGTCACATGCACAAGCACAATCAAGCAACAAGAGATAACTTAGAAGACATGTATGGAAAAGTAAACAAAGAATAAAGAATAGTAGTGGTGAGGGAAGTAGAAAAAGCTATGCTACATTAACTATCTAGGTCGAGTGCCTCAATCCCTAGAAATGATGCCAAAAATCTTGATGGGCTTCTCAGACCTAAGAGAATACACACTGAAGTCAATTGAGTCATGACTATATGCACACACATCAAGTAGAGAAAATCACACTTTGGCACTTTTAAATTTAAAATGGTCCCTATACTAACACAGTCACATAGACTGCAATATATCACATGCAAGAACACATGATTGTATTGTACTGTAGGTGAGTTTTAAGTGAGGGGTCTATGCATAGTGAGAGAGGGGGAACTAGAACTAAGTTAGAGTGAGCTATGTTCCTAAAGCTTATATTTATGTTTTTAGGGTTTAAAGTTGGTTTTGGTTTGGTTATACTAAGGTTCATGCAAGAAAGCAAGAAAGGAAACAAGATAAGTGAACCCTAATATAATCCTAAACAAGTTAATTCTAATTAAAAAGAGAGGAAACTAAGTAAGAAAGAGTAAGGGATTAAGAATAAGTCATACAATCTAAGCAATATAGACACTAGAGAAATTAAGAACCTAGATTATCACTAACTAGAAAGAGTAGAACTATCAAGCTTAATAGAGCACTAAGTACTCTAGCAAAGCCAAACTAACCAAAACAAGACAAGTAACTAAGGGGAAATTAAAACAACAACCTAAACTAGCATGAAATATATAAGAGGGCAAGATGGGTCTTACACAATGTTATAGAGAGGTGGGCCATTTGGGAGAGTGATACTAAGATATTAGTTGGGGGAGTGTACCAGTCAAAACCTAACCAGTCTTTCTAGATTACTAAACCAAACAATTAGTCAAATGCAATGGGATCACCCTAGACTATTGGTTGTCCATGACTAGAAGAATGTGTGTGAAGGGGAAATACACATTTTCATACCCTATCTAGCCTTACGATGCTCAATTGGATCAAGATTTAGGTGGGATTTCAATTGGATTTGACTAATATAAGTTTCTAGGGTGAGAGTGCTTAGTGTAATTGGGAGCCAAAGTTAGGAATGGGGAATAGAGTTGAGGGTATTTTAGCTCACTTTAATCACCATCTATATTTTAGTAAACTCCTAGGAAACTACACTAAACAATCCTACACTAGCTACTTAAATCTCACACCTAGAAGTAGGAGAAGGGAAATATGTGTGGGAAGATGGAGTACTATCTAGGGATCCACTAGTTGGACCTAAAAGAAAATCTCAAGTTATATGGACTTCTTTGTTTTCTCTTGTATCTTGGCCACTAGGGGTAGGTTTAGAGAGCTTTGGGTCCTTATTTGGATCCCTCCATGGGTGGTGGAATCCTAGAACACCTTTCTTCTCTCTCATCCATCCAAGGCATAGTCCAAGTACCTGAAAAACATGCAAAGAACGTCGATAAGTGCACTTGACAAAAATATACATATTGAGGCAAAAAATCTAACATGTTTACATGTGATTAAGATGCAATAAGACACAAGATGGAACCCTAAAGTAGGGTTGCATCACTCCCAGAGGGTGAGTTTCTTTATACACAAAAATGTCATGTATTGACCCCCAATGACCGGGCGTGGCCACCAATGTGTAATATATACTATATCAATGGAAGAAAAGGCAAGAGAATTGAAAGACGACCTTATCGACTTACCATCATTGAAACCCCAATTGAAATCATTCCCAATGACATGCCTGGAATCATGCATCGATGGTGACCCCCTAACAAATATTCTACACTGCGTGACTGATGAGCATCTTGACAACCGATTAAGTTTCTACCTCTCTACTCAATGACCAGGAAAACTCCATGCACAGGTTCCAAGCACACCCTCCTACGGTCAAGCAAAATCAACACTGTGATGGTTGTCCAAGAAACTAACTCTGATGGAACCCCAACTTTACCAGTGATGGATGACACTAGTATAGATACTACCTATAACATCGATTAAAATAGACCTATAACATTTGTTTTGTACTGACACCTATGTGGGCGAGACTAAAACCATGGATCTCTTGCGTCGATTTCTAGGGAACATAAAAAACTAACAAAATAGAGTTAGTGCTGGTCTTAATGAAAATTAGAAAGAAAATACCCAACCAACAAAGCAGAGCGATATTAGTGTCATGGAATATCTTTATGTCGTTGGTTCCCGGCAAGAAACCAACATTATAGTGAAATTGTGTCGTTGGTTTTAGTTTGTAAAAGTGATAATGCATAGTGAAACCACTTTGAAGTATAGTAGTCCTAGGAATCATGGTTGTGTTGTGGGTTGGGTAGCATAACCGTGCTTTTTGGCATACCATTTTACATTAAGGTAGATGTGTCATCGATTTTGGTAAAAAGCTAACATTACATATATACAATGTTGATTTTTTATAATTCTGATGCCACAAGTATTATGCAATAGTGTTTCTATAATAATAATCGATGTTGTACTTTATTATCATCCATAATTTTGATAATAAGGGTAGACGTGTCACTGATTTTTGTAAAAAAAAGAGACGACATAGATCTAAATCATCTATTTTTTTAACACTGATGCCATAAGTATGTTTTTTATAAATAGCAGGTTTGTAGACCTATTGTTCAGTAGTTCAGTAGGATGTAGAACCTAAAGTTCATCAGAATTGTAGGTTCCATCATGTGTTGATCTTAACAATAGGCCAGCACACTTGCAAAATCTACAATAACAAACATATACACACAATTCATCCACCCACATAAATTTCCATTCTTTAATTCCATTCTCTTCAACACTTAATTCCATTGTCATGCATATACACAATTCAAAAAAGACACATATAGTTCCATTCTCCACTTCCATTCTCATGACATGTACAAATTAAATTCTCATTATATTCATTCCTTTTCACATTCATTCACACACATGCATATATAAACACATCATTCAAATATGCACCAACAATTTACTCGACAAATTTAAAGTTGAAAAAAGTCATAACCATCACATATATATAACTTATGACATCAATATTTAGAAGACTTATAATTTATGCCAATCATATTCAACTTGAATTCTTTACCGAAGGTGTGTGTTCACTCTTCTCGTATCTCATCTAGCTCTTTATTTGTAAATGTCTATGTCTTGTCAAAAAACTACAAAGAGAATGACATAATTCAAGAGTTTGATTTGATTTTTTCATATTATTAAATGAAACTATATGTTGATGATTTGATCAAGACTATATGGATTACATGATACATACGATGGATGTCTAGTGTCATTTGTCTGACAAATCAGGTCCATATACATCATCACATAGTATTTGTATGTCCAATTATTATTTTGTATTAAGCACTATAAATTTATAGTTACATGAAACATAAAAAAAGAAAAGTAAGCATAGCTGGCATATATATGAATTGGAGTCAAAAAACTACCTTGACATTCTTCCAACTTAATGATCTAGACTTCTTGAATTCTTTTATAGACCTTTAAGTTAAAATAACACATTTAAAAGAATTAGTAAATAGTCTAGATAATACATAATTTACATATCGGGTAAAATTACTAACAATTCCCATGATCATTACTGAGTGGAAAGAAGGAAAACAAAATAAAAACTCAAAATCCAAAATGAAATGCAATTTATAAGTCAAAATCGTGAGCAAAGTTACCTAACATTGAAAAGAGTTATAATGACACACTTTCTCGCATTACCAAAATATTTAAATGTGGTAGACCAGTAATCAATAATAGATTTTGGGTCTTTATCTACATGACTAATCAATGATGGAACTAGAAATGCCACATCGGTTAGTGAGAACTCTCCACATACCCTATATAAGTGGCTGCAAAATGTATATGTATGCAATAATATATAAAAAAATTGTTCAACATATACTTTCGCATATATAGAATAAGGTATTTAGCCAAAAGATCTCACCATGCATAAGTAAACAAATTCACAAAATCTGTGAAGAATACACTAGTATTGTGAGCTTGACCTATAATCCTCCTTAATATGGACCATCATGGTCGACCCTTCTTCTAAATTGCTTGGACATAGTGCCAACCTCGTGCACCTAGGACCTAGTGAGTCAAATAGGTCCTTTGCAATCCAAGCAGGAAATTAAATATATAGAGGAGGAAGTGGAGGATGAATAGCAGAAGTTTTCTTAGATGTTGTGATCTACATATATATTATGATATTAATTACCAATTATATACATAAGTAGAAATGAATAATAAATATAGATGCAATAAAAAATAGCATATATTAGTATAGATAACTCCCACCTTTTTCCATTCAACCACGTTGCCTTCTGCATCACCTATTGTTCCGTGGTCGGGGTGGCCATGTGGCAGGGGTGTCTATTTCTAAGTGTCATAATTAAGCCTGATAGACACACAAACTACATCGGCGGGAAATAGAACACCATGAAACTTGTCACCTTGAAGGGTTGGGTAAGCCTTACCTAGTGCATTCACTTAGAGTTCTAGTAAATGATGGCATGAGCTCAACCCTAACAAATTTGTATATAGTGTTGTATTCATCTAAACACAAGCATATTAGAAATTCACTTGAAATACTATTATATCAAAAAAAGACTTACACTGGCTTTGTTATATGGTAGGTCCATGGGATTATTCCTAACCACCTCTGTTAGAGGGGGGTCCACCATGTATGAGGAGTGGGATGACACAAGTGCTATTAAGGTTGCTTAATGTGGTGTACGAATTCATACCATCGGTACAAAGCCCAAGGCTTAGATTCATGACTTCTTCACCAAATTTTGGGTACAATAAATCAATTTTCTACCATCATGGGGAATCATACGCAGATCATAGGATCCCATCAATGTTTTTCTTGGCTTCTGCATGCCAAGAAAATTTTTTAGGCATCCACGAATATTGGCAAAGAAGTGTTGAAACCATCGTATAATAGGAAGATACCACATCACCTTGGTAGGAGAGCCAGTTTTAGACTTACACAAAGTCATAATTTTGAACCTTGATACCTCACATTTTAGACAATATTTCAAACCAATATAGTCCTTTTGAAATAACACATAGTCATTCAGGCATGCATGTATCTTCTTAGCCTCCATTCCCAATGGGCACAACATTTTCTTTAATTTGTATGTTGAGATTGGAAGCGCATTGCCTTCGAGAAGAATTTCTTTCAACAAAGACAATAGAGACATGAAGCTTTGTCACTCCATGTTTGTTTGAATTTTATAGTATACAATCTCAACACAATGCTCATTTCATAAATTTGGTACAATCTAAGCATAACGTTTTCTCAGCATCATGCACAATGTTTTTAAATAAGGAAGATGAATCAATAGGATTTACCACATAACTATCTACCATCACAAAAATCATGTCTATTGGAATTGGTTGATTCCCATCTACATCATGTTCAATAATTTCTTCTACAAACAAGTATTGATGTTACAACCTCAATTTCACTTGTATTTTAATTAATTGAGATGCAATTATTCTAGTAAAAGAGACTTGATTGGAAATTTGTGTGCTTTGTTTTTAAATAATTGTCTTCTTTGAAAATTTCCCTTGGATGCATGATTTCTTGATTGATGTTGTTGTAATAATACAATAATGGATAAAAGGAAAAAGGATAGAAGAAATCCCATAATAAGCAAAGAGAAAAGGAAAATAGATAATAATTATATGTGCTTGAGAGAATTGTGTAGAATCTTCTAGAATGTGACATGGATGGCCACAATTAACTAGTTTCCATTTTCAAATGATTTTTAATCAAAAGAATATCCAAAATAAAGAAAATAGAAAAGAAAGAAAGAGAAAGATATGTGTTTTAATTCATAATATGTATATATATTATATGTAATATTATGAATTTTGATTAGATAAAACATCTTATTTAGAGTAAGTTGTAAAAACAAGTTTCTTTAGAATTTGTTAATAAATTCAGTTTTAATATTAAAATAATATATTTTGATTGATTTAAAGCTTTTATATATTGAAAATAAAATTGCAGTACTTTTTATCAAATTTTGAAAAAAAATAATTTGGTGGGCACTTCAATATTTCTTATCACCCAGGAAAAGAAAATGTTACAGCAGATGCTCTGTGTAGAAAGAAAGTATAACTAGTAGCATCTATGATGATTCAAGAATGGAGGATGATAGAGGAAATGACAACGTGGAGACCAACCATAGAAATAGAAACTATTCGAATAGATACTTTCTCGATAAAGTTACAACTATATGAAAACATGAACAAGGAGACAGAAAAGACTATGTCCGGGTTGAATCTAGACAAAGAAGGGAGGATATGGGTTGAAAATAAAATTTGGGTACCAAGTTATCCAGAGTTTAAGAAGAATATTCTTGATGAAGCACATTTATCAATATATTCTATCCATCTAGGAACCACTAAAATGTGTAAGCATATACAAAAGAATTTTTGGTGGCCTTACATGAAGAAAGAAATAGCTGAATATGTCCTTATATGTTTGATTAAATCTCAATGTTTGATTTATTGGAATAGATGATTATTGAATATATATATATATTATATGTATTAATTCAAGTAGAAAAGGGTGTTCAATAGATGAAAATACAACTTCTTATGTTCTATTCTATGATTATTGAATATATATTTACATGTGATGTCTTAAATGAACCCACATACCAATATAGAAATAATTTGACCCTATTTTGTTTATCAACATTTTAGGTAGTTGATACACATGATACAAGGATACGAAGATAAAGATGAAAGTTATTGAAGATATTAAAGTAATGCCAAGGAGGATAAGCTATATATTTTCATATTTCTTCTCATATGTATAAGGTAGTTTGTTCTGAGAAATTCATGTAACTCCGTAGAGGAGTATAATTCAATATATGTATTAATTCAAGTACAAATTGATGGAAATTGTTTATTATTATTTATTATTTTCTAAATCTCAATCATGGGAAATTCTAGGTATTGATATTTGACTTTAAGGTCTCTCTTAATTAGTGGACATTGGATAGAATGGGTCTCTACATTTTGTAATCACTCTAGTTGTTTCAAATAAATCTAATAATTCATAATTTCAAACAATATATAGATATATAAGGAAACTTATTAGGGAATAACCTAATTGTAGTGGTTCCATGAAAGAGTCATGACTTTTGGGGCTTGCAACATTTTCCTCCATACCATTATGTGGGTATACAAGGACTCCCTTATCCAATGTAATACTTGCCTTGCTAGAACCTATGGTTTGCCTGAATTAATATTTCCTCTATGTTTCTCATATCTATGTTTGTATTCTCCTCATCTCTTTTCTTAATAAACCCTAAAATGTACTTTTCTTCTCTTCTCAAGTTAGGGTTTTGATAAGAAGTATAATTAAGATATCCTCTGCCAATTAACAAACACATAATGTTAAAATAATAGCATGGTTATGTAAAAATGTTTAATGCTTATACGGGTTTTCACCAATGAGGGTAAACCATAGAAATACACATGTATGAGTAGGAAAATCCAGTCATCCATAAAGGACTTGGGTGGGATAATCTAGTAGGGTATGAAAACACTAGTGGGTTAATGGAGTCATAAAACCCTAAAATGCAGTGTCTAATCCTAACCCTAACCCAAATTCAAATCAGGGGTAATGGGAATAGTATGGATGAAATAATAACCATATCCATCCAAACTCTAAGTAGGTGTGGAGGAAATAGGAAAGCCCAAACTAGTTTTGGTAATTTAATTATGGTACCCTAGTTTGGATACACATAGTTTCCTATTCATGCAATTATGTGGAATACAATAGTCATGCATGCATGGTGTGCAATAATGGGTTTAGCATATGCAAATGAATGTATGAAATAAGTAATTACAAAAGGAAAAATATGATACCCTTAATTCATCATCTAAGGGTGGTGTCCAAAGATAGGGTGGGTCAACCCAAGAATTGGAAAAGACATATGGGTGGAGGAATAAACCTAAACTTGTCAAATCATGTTGTGTCTAGAAATCCTAACCTCCTCCTAGAAGTCAACAAGACACTCTATATTAGGACCTTCCCTATAATATGAGCTGACCAATCTCATATTAAGGATTAAGGAAACTTTGGACGTCCTATAAGGACCTAATCATTACGAAGTGGATATGATGGAATGGTATGGGAACAAGGCATGGGTGACTATACCCCTACCTAATTAAAATAAGTTTTCAAATGGGAAATAAATTCCAATGTATGTAAATATGAAAATCTTGATTAGGGAAATCCCACGACAAACATGTAATGGCAAGTAATTTACATCAAAAGATATTAGGTATCTATGATATATAAACCCTAAATCCACCAAGTCTAGAAAAAAAGGGTGTGCATTTGGATGAGTTCACAAGACACATAAATATATAAGAATGGAAACTTTGGTTTGAGAAATACCAAGAATTTTTTTGTAATATGAAAAGTGAAAGAATTGTAATAAAATCTATGAAGGAAATGTAGTTCATAGACTCTCTTGGGGAAGGATGAGTAATGGGATGGTAAGACATTTTGATTTTGCATACCCTTATCTTTGAACAAGGGTAATTGACAAGAGAAACAAAATAAACAAATGACATCTCAATAAATTCTAGGAATGGTAGAGAACTAAGTCATCCCTAGGGTCAAGTAAGGATTCTTAAAGGGACATAAGATCCAAAGGGTCAAGAAGTGATCATGTCCTATGTGCATAAGACATGTGGGGTCAGGAAAATTCCATCCATGAGTACTTAAGGGGCTATGGTCTAGAAGATTGGCCACCTCCATTAGTGCATATGGCCCATGGGGTCAATATGAAAGAAACTCCACAAAAACATATGGCCCATGGGATCAAGACGAGTATCACTCCATAGGTACCTATACCCCTAGAGACCTTAAGGGAATGACAAGGCTAATGGTATAGATATAGAGAAGACAAGAAGTCATGAAATCATGTTTGAAATATGAGTATCACTCCATAGGTACCTATACCCTTACAGACCTTAAGGAAATGATAAGGATAATGGTACAATAATAGAGAAGACAAGAAGTCATGAAATCATGTTTGACATATGATCCTAAGGAAATTGTGCACAAACTCCAAAGTTGTGAAAAGAATTATCCCAGGAGTGCATGGAAATTAAGTAAATTCGTGTATTTAGAATGTTTGGATTGTACTAATTATTGAGAATGGTTAAGCCTAAAATTTTGATTATAAGGTAATGTGTGGATACACCATCTCTGAATGTATAATAGGATGAACTCTTCATTTGGTCTATAGAAAAATGTTTATTTCATCTTATTATGATTGGGTGAGATTGGGTAGTCACATGTGAAACATAATTGACATATGAGAATGAATACCCTAAGTGTAATTTGATGACATCATCTAGGGTTTGAGGTGTTACCCCACCCTTGCACAAAATTAGAAGAATAATAGGCTTGAAACCTAGTTGAAAATAAATCACCAAGTGAAAATGAAATAAGAAGGGATAATTCATGAATGAGGATCTAGAACTACCCTCCAAATGAACTATGGTTCCACCCTCGATAATATAAGAGATTCTCACCTTAATGAAAGTCATTAATGATAACCTAGATTAAATTTATCCAAGGTTGCTAGACCTAATTTTTTAGCCTAATATGAGTTATCTTTTACCTTAACCATATGATGTTTTAATTTTGGGGACAAAATTCCTATTTAAGGAAGGTTGCATGTAAGATCTTCAAATTTAGAAAATTTTTGTTTCATCATTACAAATTAAATAATAATTTATTTAGTCTCAATAAAGAGATAATAAAGTGATTCTATAATTATGAAATCAATTGTACGACCTTCATTAAACTTGAATGACGAATCTAAGTTCTAGTCATAGAGAAATAATTCAATTTGATTAAATCTTGTAATCATGAATATGTATATTAATATGAGGCTTCAATTTATAGGAAATGCCTTGATTTCATGACTGACTATTTAATTAAGCTTATGAATTGTTTGGAAGACCAAGGAGTGGACCATGGGCCTTGGGACCCAATTAAAGCCTGATTGGGACAACCATGGTTTACATATGGGTCCTTGGTATGTATCATGATCCAAATAAATATCATAGATAATTTTAGTGAGTAGATAATTGATATATGACATAACAGAAGAAGTTGTAGAAGATTCTAAGATCTTTAATGATCTAGATAATAATTGGAAGCATTATTAATTAATGCCTAGAGACCAAGTTTTGGATAATGGGATACATGATTTAATTAATTAAATTTTTTAATGCAAGACAATGTTAAAAGAAAGATAATCCTAAATAAAGGAGCTAATTCGTACCTATTATAGTTATTTTTTGACAATAGGGTTTTATCAAATTAAAATGTTTCTTTTGGGGACCAAGTTCAACCCAAAGCATACTCTCAGATCCTAGGAGATCCACAAAATGGCCTTTATACCATTCACCCGGACTCACAAGATGCCCCGATGCAAGTGACTTCCCTTCCTCATGGTGCACTCTCTTGACCTCTCCAATTTAGTAGAGACTCCAATGATATCCCGTCATTATCCCTGGCCATCCAAAAAACCCAATCACTTTAAATAATTCTCCCTTTACTCAGAGGATGGAAGTCAGGCTTGAAGGACTGTGACCCCCATCCTAGCTCCAACATAAAAGCCCCAACAATCTCAAAAAGTAGGGAGAAATGAGTTAAGATGTTCAAGCTCCCCTATGAGAATCCTATAAGCCACACTCACCCCATTGCTATAATATCAGTTTATTCACTAGAATGGTAGGGAAAAGCATGATAAGATATCCTTCGATGATGGAAAGGAATGAGGAGGGATTGGTGCCATGCTCAGAAGGCCCCCCAACCATGAATGGAACTTCCAGTGTGCCAAGGTCTGGACTGACACCATGAGTCCAGTTCTCTTCACCTTCTACAAACTAATATATAGATAACTCAGGTTACTCGATCTATGATTACCTTCAGTCACACCCATGATCTTGCCAAATCTGGAGAGGACTCTTGGTAGTGATCTAACCTTCTCTTGGCCTATGGAGCCCATGAACTAGGGAGTTCAATTCACAGTTGACTCCTCCAGGGTGGAATCAAAACCAATGTCATGAGGTTGAAGATGGTCTAGAACCAAAACCCCTATGTGTGTGGTCATCCAAAACATTGTAGGAGGGTATTCAAGTCTTTTAGACTTTTCATAAGGTGTCAGCTCAATTGTATTAGATATAATCCAAGCACTGGAATCACACTTTACCATTGGTTCCTCATATACTTATTTTGTTTTAATTATAGAAAATTGAGGGTATCTGAAGTCATATTGAACCTATGTATGAATGTCATCAGAAAAATATGTAGATTTCAAATAAAATACTTCAAAACATGATTCTTCTCCTAGTTTGAAATGTGTTTCTACTATAGGTATATATGGTGACTCATGCATAAAAACCCAAGAGTTCCTAAATATCATGCTCAATTCGATAGATATATTTACTTTGTGATATAAACTACTATTTTTTAATAATGTTGAGATCCCATTAACTCAAACTAGATTGAGATTCTAATGGTTTATGATTTAAGTCACAAATCATAAACATTACTACTTAGGGTTTAAAATCAATGTGTATAGACTAATATGATCTTAACCATATAATTGGCCCTATGTGTTCATAAGGACATATTATGCTAAATCTAGGAGTTAGGTTGACATTGACAATCTTGATTTTTCTTTAGTTTGAAAATGTGTTTAATGTATGTTAAAGATGTAAGATTATATGGAAACCCTAGATCTTGTGAATTATTGTAGATATTATGATTAACTGATATAACCTAATTCAATCTTAAGTTAAGATAATATGATGGTCAAAACATGAGCTAGCATTACACCTATGTCTAATTAGGGTTTTTAAGTGTAATGAATCATGATGTGATGGAATCCGAGTTTGTGACCCTTATACCTATTAGAAACCCAAGGCAACCCTAGATACTAGTTTAATATCTAGCTTAGGTATAATTACTATCTTATGAATGTATGTTGACACTTTAGGGTTTTATGCAATTACAAATAATGTTTATTAATTGGATGTAAGGTTGTTTTCTAGAATATACCTTGATGTTGGGGTTGCATAAAGTATTGAAGGTTATACTGCATTGTTCTTTAGTAAGGTATGTGGTTACGATTATGAATACTCACATGTATTGACTTTCGAAGTTTCCTAAGGTTTCTCAAAGTTTGGTGAAAATAACATGTTGGATGTTTATTTATTTCATGCAAATTATAAGACTCATATGAGTATCACATAAATTAAACTCTGATAATATGAACCTAGGGTTAGCCTTACCAAGGGGTAGTTTACCTAAGTCCAATGATTGATCGAGAAAGGCAATTGCACCCAATGTAGTTGGACAAACAAGAGTTGGATTATCTTTATGAAAATACCAATTTATGTGTGCATCTTTTTCATGGTTGAGTATATATGTTGTTATCAAATATGCACACTTTTGTGTGCACACCACATACACAATAGCAATATATTGATCCATTTTGATGGTCAATATTTTACGTTAACCTACATCTATTAGTTGAAGACATGAAGAATCTAGAATTCTTGAAGATTCATAAAGGTACACCTGAATGCACAAAGTTAATGTCAAGAAGGATTATTTAGATGTAATACTTCTTCTAAATATAAGTTAGTTCTCAAATTGAAATATTCATCTAACTCCTTAATGAATCTAATTTAAATATATGTATTAATTCAAATTCAAAAAAATGGAGATTATTTACTGCCATTTATTATTTGATAAATTTGACCTTCAAAATTTAGGAAATGATCCCTGACTTTATGGTCCATGTTTATTGGGAGACACTAAAAATTTTGGATCATTACAATCCCATAATTACATCCATCAGTCAACAACCCACATAATCACAACCTCCATGAAGGCTCCAAGACTCTAACTTCTAAGGAAGTTTGAATCAAGGTGTCTTTCACCCCATCAACCCATCTTGATCTTCACCTTCTTTGTCTCTACAATAGTAGATCCAATCCACAAGGAAGAGAGATCAACAACTTCTAGTCCATCTTTGATGAATGTTAAGGAAATTTTCTTGATAATTGTTTGACATATTTGTTCCAGAATTTGGTGAACCGCTCCTACACACCATTTCTGAAAATTCCTCCTCTTCAGTGATGATGGATTATTATCTCTTCTTCAATGTTGTATTTATTTGTTGGGATGAGTGAGTAGTCCACTCGCTAGGGTGTAGGGAGTATGCCCGCTACCCAATTTCTTTGCTTTATTGAGATTTTATTGAATGAACCATTATATGTTTGGATGCAATCATTTTAACATGTATATTATTGCTTGATCATCACTTGCACATGTTTATTAAATCTTTTATATAGAGAACTTTGAACCTAGGATCTACAATACCGATTGATTCCTGTTAAACCGTTGATGAGAATATAATATAGTTGCTTTCAAAGGTGATATATATGATCCCTAGGTAACACAACAATGAGCTTAGAGTGCTTTTTGTCTAGGCATTAATCCTAACTGCTAAAGGGGGATTTTCCTAGCATCAACATATCTATTTCCATGCTTACTATGATGTAGTGAGAGAGTGAGTGATAGGTAAAGTTGGTGAAACCTATTCATCCCTAGTATTCCTATCATCTGATAATTTATTAACTTAATTCAAACATTTTATTATGTAATGTTAGTATTCAACAACAATTCCAACTATTTTTTAAAGTTCCTAATTCTTGTGTGATTAGTTGGATCATAACAATTCTTTAAAATGTTTTCCTTCGGGTTCAATCATGAAGTATACTATGATAAGATCTATCTGCTTGCGGGTGGGATTATTGTTCACTAAGTTAATGTAAACTCTAAGGAAAAATCCTAGTGAATTTTATTGGGTGATAAAACAAGTTTTGATTTTTTGTTAAGGTAAACTCTAACGAAAAATCCTAGTGAATTTGCTAGGTTGATAACCCAAACTTCTTGTGTGATTAGTTTGATCATATGAATTCTTTAAAATGTTGTCCTTTGGGTTCGATCCTGAAGGATACTATGATTCAATCTATCTACTTGTGGGTGAGATAATTTTTCACTTATTTAAGGTAAACTCTTAGGGCAAATTCTTGTGAATTTCGTTAGATGACAACACAAGCTTCAATTTTTGCATTGTTTCTGGGGACAATGGAATTTGGTCATCAATTTAATGAACTTGGATTAATCAGGATCTTTCTTTGATAATTGACAATATTGCAGATCTTCTTGAGCTCAACTCCGTAATGGTCATATTATTCATGGTGGTCTTTCTTCCTTAAGAATCATCTCTAGTGCATGCAACACTCATCTAGCATCAACCACTGACTAGTCTTTTCCTTAAGATTGAAAGAACCTACCACAAGATCCTTTGCAAATATTAAATCAAGATGGTTGAAAAGGATATGAACTACATAGTTGAAGCAACACTAGCATCACATAAAGATAGACTTCAGGCAAAAGCCATAGCAGTTGTGCAACCAAAAGTTTGAGAATTTGAGAAAGTAGAATTAGATAGAGAGAGAAGTAAGAGATTTCTTTAACCCAAGGCTACAAACATTCATAACCCCATCTTCCAACCTACCATCAAACCATAGAACTTCTAAGTCATGACACAATAGGTGCAAAGATGACAACAATTTTACATGATGAGCCAAGGAGAACAAACGTGATCACTTGTAGAGGATCATAGACCTCAATGGTTTGAGAAAGAAAGTTGGTGTGTTAAAAAAAGAGATGAAAATAAGGATATTCTATTATTCCCTCACTAAAAAATCTAGGGTGTGGTACAATTCCCTAGACAATTGTAGCATCAAAACTTAGGGGGAACTTCAAAACTAGTTCCTTGAGAAGTTCTTTCTTCAAATCATCCAAGAAAGCTAGGTGTGGCACAATTATATAGTCATTAACCAAGTTAACATTGCTGACTGTAATCTGGGACTAGGGTGCAAAAATCCAATCAACTAAGAAATTATCAAGGATTCCAGTATGGAATCCAGATGGATTAGAAAATACCTACTAGTTCAAGTAGGACCATAATCAAAACAAAGTTTAGGGTCCTCCTGGTTTCCAACATAATAAATAATATTATCAAAATAACTACAAGTTTGGATAGTACCTATTGACACCTCATTTTTTCTCACTCAGCAGAAGTTCACGATCAATCCAAATTCTCTAGCTAATGATGGAATATATTTTGTATCATACCACATTTCCACATATGTCATTTTCTATCCTTTTTTCATATCTTCCATGTATTTAATTCACCCATTTGCACCTATTTTTCACCTAATTCATGACTTTCTATAAAGAAACTTTCTTCTCGGGCCAAAAGAACTATTTCAATTATGCTTTATAAAGCTATATTCCAATAAATTTCCTAGTTGACTTCTGTGGAATAATTTTTTTTTTGCATAGAGTTTCAATTGCCTTTTTCTATTGTAAAATCCTGAATTATCTCTCCCTCTCACTATCCTATTCAAAAATCCACCACTTCTGATATTTTTATCTGGAATGTTCCAAAAACAACTAGGAAATTTAGAAACATGCTTGACCACTTCCCATGTCACCAAGAAAAAGAAAATATAATTATAAGAAGCTCAAGATACAAAAAATTCCTAAAGAGGAAAAGGTGGAGGCCGCACAAGTTTTTGTCTAATAGCCGCCCTCTCAACAAACATAGGAGCCTCATAGATATAGTACATCTTGCCATGTGCTAGAGATATTTTAATTTCTTGTGAATCAAGATGCGGAGGTGTTGGTAAATGATCAAGATGATCCAACCACCTACAAAGAATCTACAGAGGCACAATAATCTGGTAAATGGCTTGAGTCCTGAGATCTGAAATGCACTTCATGTATGCCAACAAGGCATGGACCTTGGTGGAAACACCTGAAGGGGTAAAACCCATTGGGTGCAAATGGGTCTTCTAGAAGAAGACAGACATGGATGGGAAATGTCCAGACCTACAAAGGGTGACTAGTGGATAATGACTTAAAATAAGTTCAAGGTGTTGGCCAAGATGAAACTTTGTCACCATTCACCATGGTCAAGTCCATTAGAATCATGCCTGCCATTGTAGAATACCATCACTATGATGAACCTTTCCCAATAGTCTCCATGGTCAAGTCCATTTGGATCATGCTTGCCATCACCATGACTATGAGATCTGTCAGATGGATGTCATAGCTACATTCCTTAAGGGGAGTCTACTCGAGGATGTGTATATGACACAATGATAGGGTTTTTAATCTTCAAAGGATGTTGGAAAGGTATGTAAAACATCAATCTAATATAGAATCAATCAAACATTTTGCTTCATTAAGAATGAAGATGAACCTTGTGTATACAAGAAGTTTGTTATGAGCATTGTAGTATTACTCATATTGTATGTGGATGATATAATACTCATGGGAAATGATATTTGAACTCCATAAAAGGTGAAGATGTGGTTTGGAAATAGCTTTTCAATGAAATAATGAGGAGAAAACACCTATAGTATGGGTATAAAGGTTTATAGAGATATCTAGAGGGCTTCTTGGCTTAAGTCAAAGTACATATATTGACAATGTGTTGAAATGGTTCATAATGCAAGAGCCTATGAAAGGCAATTTAACCATGTCTCATGAGGTAAGTATCTAGTGCTAATTTTCACAAAACTTTGAAAGAAAGTAATTACATGAGTAAGATAACATATGCCTTCACAAATGGATCTATCATTTAGGTAATGTTATGTACATGTCTAGACGTCTCATGTGTCTTGAGCATGATGAGGATGTCAACAATATTTGAGTGAAGGTCACTGAATTATAGTATAGAACATCATGATGTACTTGAGAAAAACTAAGGATGAAGCAGTGAGGATGAATTGGTGGCAAAGAGTTAATCAAAGTTTAATATTCTAAACCCACAAGGATGATTACTGATCACAATGTGGTTCAATGTCTTACCTTAGATAGTTGTATTGTCAATGGGAAGAGTTACAAGCTAGAGACAATGACTAACTCTACAATATAAACTAAATATGATGTTTCATTAGATGTTGTAAAGGAATTTGTATTTCTTTTGAAGTTCATTTGATGAACTTAGGTTGTTCCTAGCATTGATGATGTAGTACATCTTACTATGACAACCATGTGACTATTGTATAAGCGAAGGAACCCAGATCACATCAACATTCCAAGCATATTATTTGGTGATTTCATCTGATAAGATCATTTATTGAGCAAGGGGATGTGAATTTTAGTAGGGTATCGATGAAGAATAATATTGATCATCCTTTGTCAAAGGCTTAATTGCAGCTATAAAATGATGGCCATGATAGATAGTTCAGTAATATATATGTGAGTGGTTGGATTTACTGTGCGATATTGTTGGTATATATTCCCTAGAATCAAATCATTAGGTGATGGATATAGGGATATAGTGTACTTTTGATTTGATTAATAAAGGTGATTCCAATTTATTTATGCACATTTAATTATTGTGATATTATTGTACATAATAAGTGTTCTTAGAATGATTTCTTCAAATCCATGGAACTTCAAGTGTGTAACTCAAACATGAGATCCTAATGGATGCTAAGAAAAATATTCTTAAAATGTGCTTCATCAAATATTATTCTGGATTGGACAACAATAATACACGCATGACTATAATGTTTGGTTACTGATGACTATATCTCATGGGTCATATGTATTGAATACCAAGTCACACATATTGGAACTTGTTAGAGAAAATGTATACTAGATAGATCCACCGTGAGAGTGATTTCTGAATAGTTAGATGGCAGTCATAATCAACTCTCAAATGAGATAATGGTGTTGTGATCCTTCAACCTGAAGTTACTAGAATGGTGATATGACAATCATCCTACTTTCACACATAAAATTACAATGTTATCATGAAGAAGGTTGCCATGAAGGTAATGATTGGGTGTAAGGAGAATCATGCTATAGATTGTGAGCAATGTAGAAGGACTTTTACCGTTATGTATAATGGGAGCAATATCCAAGGCCTCTTCATAAGTGAGACTAGAGAATGCATGGCCATGCTCATGTGAATCATGATACTAAGAAAAAATGTATCTTCTAGTCTGCTTAAAGATCTAGGAATTAGCCTTAATGTAACAAGAATGATGAGTCCATGCCTCCAGTTGTAACTAGATATCTATGACAAAAGGATTGTACAACATGGTAACTATTTTTGTTGATTGCTTAGTCTTTTATGACTAATCCTCATACTTGGGTAGCAATAATGTGTCGCTATATACTTCTCATTTCTTATGGATCTTAATATTGATTAGTGAATCTATTGCTACATAGTATGGTGCCTACAGGGTCACACACATAAACATAGTTCAAAGAAAGGTTGAACTGGACCTTATTGTAAATGTTATAATAAATTTAGGGAGCTAAAATGGAGGGCCTAGATACAATATCGATGAAGAGTTAAGAAATAAATTTTATAAGTCAGGTAATCAATAGGTTGACCAAACAACATTTAGGAAACCCTAACTCTTCACTCCTCTATTATATATGATAGTAGAGCAGAACTTCAGGGCACACACTGAAATTTTCTCATTATTACCCCCAAGGTTTTCAAAACCCTATGAGAAACTTAGAGAGAGAAAGTAGGAGAGGTAGATACTAGCAACTCTAGATGGCTCCAAGAGCATGTGTGAATACTATGGAGTTGTGTTTGCACAATGAATTCATCGTAGACAAAAATCTTCACCAAAAACACATGAATCGAGGTGATGGTGGAATGACACATACCCCCACAAGTGTTGATGGTGGAACAAAGTGATCTTCTGTGCACACAAATTGAGGAGAAGGTCTCCACAGCTGAACAACATGATCCTTTGATGGGCATGCAAATTGATGAAGTGGTCACAATAGTCAAATGGTGAGATCCAGCATTGAGGTCACATAAATTGAGGGGGAAAATGTGGGAAAAAACAACATGATATCTTCCCATGTTGACCCCAACACAATGCAATCCTCTATAGGTGACTACGGGGCTAGAACAGGGGTCCACAAAGCCAGCTATTTGATGTTGGGATATGTGCAAATTGCTAGAAGAATCCTATGACCCCCACTATTTAACATCGATAGATTGTCATATTTAGCCACATAATTTTTTTTTGCATTTATTCCAAGGCAACTTCCAATGTGCTAGAGATATTGAAAATGAGTTCCAATTGCTAATCCAAAAGAATTCAAGAGAGTTGTAGATTGGGGGGGTTCCAAATCTACACCAATCATGACAAGTTAGATCATTGAAACATCTTATAAGATAAGGTAGACATGTGTAAAGCCTAATTTGGTTTCGTTGCATTAGACAGATCATGATTGAAGTATTCTTGAGAAAAAATATTTTGTTGTGTTTTTCGCTCCCAAGATTCCTACATGTTCTGTTATATATAACCAACAACTTATAAAATAGCATAGCCATGTGTGGTTTTGCTAACATATGTCTTCTAGGGAGATGCTATTTTTTGTGAAATGAGAGAAACAAAAGAGTACATGGAAAGAAGGATTTTGAGATCCTCAAGATGGTTGACAATTTTTCCACTGACCTTAGATGACATGTAAAGGTTAAACATGAGTTGTTATCTATAATTAGCATTAACACTAGATTATACTGGGGATTTTATAGTTAACTCCCTTGTATAATTATTTTTGTCATTTTTGGGTGTTCCTTTGGTTGAGTATCCTTCTTTGTATGTAGAGCCACACTATACCCCCTTTCTGGTTATATATATTTACCAAATTCCAACAAAAAGGGTGATTTCATCCAAATTTTGTTGACTTTATAAAATGATGGGCATGCACTAAATGATGCAGAGCACAATATATAAAAATATAGAGTTTCAACCCTGAGAAGTTGAAAAAGTTCCACATAAATTATGAAGTTTTCCTAGTCTGAAGGAGGTACACTAGTCGATGTGACACATAGAAGTAGAAAAAAATAATTTTATATGTGTATGTTGCATCATGTCCTAAAATTGGTCCTACTTCACCCATATATAACTTGATTTCATGAATTCTTTAAAACATTGTTTCATGATTTCATGATTCAATGTGTCCCAATTCAATTTTTATCATATTTATGATCATTATTCTAATCTAGAATGAATGTGTTGATGATAAAAGGAGTATGCTTGTCTTATTTATGTGGACTTCACCAACTAGAATTATGTTTTGTTGTACTTTCTTTTCACTTTTATCATTGTAATTATGATAATGAACTAAGGTTTTCCTAAACATGCACAAAGTATACTTTAATCGAATGACATAATGGTTCCTATCACATTCTATGGCCATAAAAATATTGCCTAACCAAGTCATTAATTCACTTTTGGTCTATCTATCCTTGGGTGGTACTAGGTTTGGGGTTTCACATATCTTGTTGATGTAATCCTTTTTCATATTTCACCCCATTTTCATGATAAAATTAGATGAAATTTTCAATATGGTTCTCTATCCTTTACTTCCTTTTATTTTTGGCAAATGGGTAAGATCCACATCATATGACTATTTTGAAGCTAAAATAGTTTGGCAACCCCACAGATTTATTTGAGCTACTTTCCCTACTCCAGTTTCTCTAATATCTTTTCTCTCCTCAATCATTTCATTTTTTTGTTTATAAACATGATGACTAAATGAGGAAAAGAGGAAGTAAGGAACTACCTCCTTAGTTTCTCTCCTATCTTTTCTCTCCCTCATCCTTTGGTGGATTTCCCTATTCTCATCGTGGAATAAAAGAGGAAGAACAAGCAACAAATAACTATAGAAGGGGGCTTCAAATTTCTTACTTCTTTCAATTTATGAAATAAGTGAGGAAGTAGTTAAACTTCTTTTCATGAAATAACCCGATCCAATGTGTATGTTTATGCATGGTGTTTATCTACCTCTAGTTTAAAATAGTAATGCAATTACCTCAAATGTCCACCTTGGAGTTTCCAAACTCAAATGATTTACTTCTGTAAGGGGTTTGCAAAAGAACCAGTAAAACCAACTTGTACCTTATATGGTCTCACAATGTATGCACTCTCATCCAGAGATATATATACTTGAATCCACCACTTGTAATTTAAAATTATAAACATTTGTTATGTTTTGTGTAAAACATGCTCAATCAGCCTTTTTAGAAATGCTAAGAAATCTTTTCAGCATATGTTTAACCTTACTATTTACAAATGATTTACAAATACACAAAGAATTTTATTGCAATATCAAAGAGTTCTCAGTTCCAAGACCCTCTAAATTATTTTAATTCAACTCTTTATATTGATTTTTAGATCAAGGGAAGTACTAATTTAGAACTAGACCGCAACCATCTTAATAAATTATTTATATATGTTAAGAAGAGAAATCAACAACAGATATTGAGAAGTCCACCCAAACACACATCAAATGAAAGTGAAAGTGCACAACATAACAAATATATTTGACTTCATTTGCATGCAAGCACGACGCATGCAACATAACCAAATCGGACATTCATCAACGGAAGAAAGAGACCATGCACCGCTATTTTTACCACAGCCATGCATGATGTACTGATTGGGCAGGAACTCCAAACACAGCTTGCTAGTTGGGCACTTACATCATCAACATATGCAGGAGCACGACAGTAGCACTAAGGAGCATGGGGATGGCGGCCGCAGTGGTGAGGGATGAGGCAGTGCTAGTTAAGGGCACCAGTGCATTAGGAGTCAGTGCGGATGTGAAGGAAGAGGAGGCTTTTTAGAGTAGAAGTATGCCTGGAGTCAGCGTAGGGGTTGGCACGACTACGAAGGATGAGGAGGAACTTTAGGGTGGGAGTGCAACTGGAGTCAGCGCAGGGGCCAGTGTGGAGGGGGTGGGAGCTGGGGTGGGGGAGTAGCTGGATGAGGCAAAGCCAGCGAGGATGAAGAGGGCCAGAGCCAGGACGAGTGTGGGCTTGATGAGGAGAGGGGATGATGAAGCCACCATTTCATTGGTGGGTTTTGATGCATGTTAGTGGTAACGAAGAGGGCCAGAGCTAGGTCTTTCGTCCTGACTTATTGGTTTATCGAGCACCTTTCTACTAGTCCTTCATAATGAAAATTGATGATCGTTTTGTTTATGAGGTCTATTGTGATATATTTCTTTGTTCCCCTGACTAATTTAAAAGACCTCCTTGTTCAATTTCTTCTAATCATTTTCCATGTTTTTGCACCCAAATGTGATCCCCCAACCTTGACCGTTATGCCTTTGTGGATAAGGTGTGTTCTCCTGCCTTGGTAACTATAGGTCCCATGCCTTGTTTCCAAGTGTACGCAACGGCCTCATGAAGAATCTTGGATGGATTCTAGTGTGCGTCGACTGAATTAGAAACTCATATGATGCTCCACTACCGACCATTCTAGGAGACAACAAGGGAGTTAAACTACTTCTATATCCTTCCCTATCTACCCCCTCATTTTTCTTTGGTTTAGTTTTCAACGCATGGGTATATGTATTTTTGCATAATTTGTGTTGGATGGTCACTATGTTTTGAGCAAACATCTTTCAAATTTATACTCTATCACACATACATGGTCTGATATAGTGTCTAGGGATATTTTACTCTTTAGGGGATGTTTTCCATTTTAATAACCAATAATTTAGATAATTTGTAGAGTGAAAAATTAGTTATTGGAATATCATAAATATATACATAAATATGTTTCTAAAATTATAGAAAAGAGATATTTCCATCTAAGCTAGTTTGTGGTTTGATTCAAAGGTTTCCAAGGACCAAATTTTAGGGTTTATTATTTTCAAAACTATTTTGTGGAATAACAAATATAGGAGTGTAGAAATCCATATCGTTGGACTCTGGTAGTTTTTCCTTCATAAAGAATCAATGTTGAGGTATATGCATCAACACAAGTATCTTTTGGGTAATATATTCACTAAACCCCTAAAATTTATGAGGCATATCTTTAAACTAAATCTCCATTTATTATCTTTTTACAATGTTTTGAGAGAACTTATGTTGTGAGACTTCCTCTCTCATTGGTATTCAAAATTTGGTGAATTTTTATTGATGGGACATTTGAGCTCATTATATAGATGTTCTCATCCCTAATTTGGAAAATCTAAAATTGACTAAACATTATCTCTCATGCTATGTTTTGCATGTGTGATTTGAGTACCCATATCTAGAAGTAGGTTCACCATATTTTTAGGGATTGGGTTTTACCCCCACCAGACATAAGGGTTTTATTCCCCATGCCACACATGATATTCTAAGCCACTAGTTTTATTCCCCTGCCAGGAATTGATATTTTATTCGTCGGTTCATAGACTGAGATTTATATCCTCTTGTAATACTATATTTTTATTTGGTACTAAGGTTTTTTTCCTCCTACGCATTATTTAAAATTTATGGGTTCCAAATTTTCTTTTAAGATTATGCTACTCTTTATTGTAGTCAACATTCACCTTCATTATTCAAATGTTATTGAATTGATTTGTAAAGGAAAGAACTCTAATTTGATGATTATCTCTTGTTGAATTAAATGTCCTATCTCTTTGGCCCAAAGATTCTCTTAAATATACTTTCTCTTGGACTTATATAAAGTATTTGAACTCCTCTTGATTGGAAAAGTTATTACTTGATTTACCTTTTTTCTATTTAAGGCTCGTATGTATATTTCCATAATGCACATACTCATTTTGTACTCGTTCATGCTTCTCTTTTGTTTCCTTCTTATGGGTGTTGTTCCCAAACCACCCAGAAGACAAACATGTTATGGACCAAGAGTTTGGAGAAGCTATTCAAGTTTAGTTGATCAGAGGTTCTGAGATGTCCACATTGCTTACTATAGTCAATCTAATTAGGTATCCCTTTCATTTTAGTTTTTTTTGTCATCTCCCTTTCCTTTTAGATGTCCTTTAAAGACCAATGTTGAACAATGATGAATTTTAATAGTCCAGTTTTATTCCTCTACTACAATACTCCTTTATTTATCAAACTTCTCAAGAATTTGGTGTGCACAAATTTACATTTGGAAATTTTATATTGTGGTTGAATAGTTGGTATTTGTTTATGTCTTTTATTATAAGAGGTAAGGAGTGGATCCTATCGCAGGACCCACTCATCACACTAACCATCTTCTAGAAATTTTATAATCTAGAAACCCTAAATAGAAATATCTTCAATCCCAGAGTACACCTAGCTTCATATTCAACCTTCAACCCTTAACATACCCTAAGGTTAGAGACCTATGGAATCAATGAAGGTAATAAATATCCCTGGTGATCATTGATCACCTTCTTCTGTAAGGAATGAAGGAAGGTTATCCTTCTTCATCTCCTACAACATCTAAGTAAGGTAGATCAGGTCTAGACAAATGGTAGGCTCTTCTTAATCGAGGTGATAGTAGAATGACACATATCCTCTTTCACATTGAAAGGGGAAATAAATGATCCATCGGGCATACAAATCAAGGACAAGATCTTCACAGCTGAACAAGATGATCCTCCATTAGACATGTAAACCAAGGAGATGGTCTCTACAATAGAACGATGTGATCCTCCATAGAAGGTACACAAATCAAGGAAAATATCTCCAATACATAACAACACAATCTTCCACACACGCTGACCCTAGTATAATGTGATTCTCTAGAATTTACTTTGGGGTAAAATCTGGGGTCAAATGAGCCAACTCTGTGACCTTGGGATCTGTGCAAATTGCTGATGGAATCTTACAATCTGCCACTGATAAGAATTGGAAGATTGTCACAAATAGCCACTAGAAAAAAGTTTTTTTCACTCATTCCAAGGACACTTTCAAAGTGCTAGAGACACTAGAAATGAGTTTCGATTGCTAATATGACAACTCAAGAGAGGCGTAGATTGGAGGACCATATCTACACAAAGTGTTACAATTTAAATCATTGGAACCTCTTTAAAGATATAAGGTATAAATGTGTAATCCCTAGTATGATTTTATTACATTAGATAGATCCTGCTAGAAGGATTCTTGGGTAAATTTGTTCCGCATTATGTTTTCTTCTCATGAAGTTCTTATAGGTTTTGTTATGGATAACCAACAACTTCAAAAATAATAGAGGCATGTGTGGTTTTGCTAACTTGTGTCTTATAGGCAGAGTCTATTTTTTAAAAAATGAGATAAATAGAAGAGTACATGGAAGGAAGTATTTCAAGATGTTTGAAAGATTTTCCACTGACCTTAGATGGCATGTACAAGCTAAACACAAGTTATTATCTATACTTAGCGCTATCACTAGCTTAAACTAGGGTTTTTTTTGTTAGACTTATATGGTTATTGTTGTCTTTTGTGGACGTGACCTTGGTCAGGTTCCCTTCATTGTATGTAAAACCTTTCTATACCCCCTTTTTGGTTATATATATTTACTATATTCCAACAAAAATGGGTGATTTCCTTCAAAATTGGTTGACTTAATAAAATTGTTAAATGACACATAGTAGAAAATGTTAAAAATATGGAGTTTCAACCCTGATAAGTCAGCCTAATTTCACATAAAATTGGAAGATTTCATAATATGAAGGAGGTACACCAGTCTATCTAACACATAGAAGTAGAGAAAAAAATTGTAGATATTTATGATTGTATCACACCCTAATATTGTCCCCACTTCAACTAGAGATAATTCAATTTCATGCATGATTCTTGAAAACATTAATCCAAGTGCCCAACTCTATTTTGAGCATAGTTGTGATCATTATTTTAATCTAGAATGACCGAGTTGATGATAAAAGGACTACAATGCCCTATTTATGTGCACTTGACCAACCGGAATCATGTATTTTTGTATTTTATTTTCAAGCTTATCATTGTAATTATAATAATGAACTAATGTTTTGTTGAATAACATGCACAAAATATACTTTAATCGAGTGACATAACAGTGCCTATCACATTCTATGGACATAAAAATATTGCCTAACCAAGTCATTGGTTCGCTTCTGGCCTACCCATCCTTGGGTGGTGCCAAGTTAGGATTTCACATATCTTGTTGATATAAAACACTTTTTTTATTTTTCTTCTTTTTTCATTATAAAAGAAGAAGAAAATTCCAATATGCTCCTCTATCCTTTACTTCCTTTTGTTTTTGACAAATGGGTAAGATCCACCTCATTTGACTATTTTGAAGGTAAAATAGTTTGGTGACCCCGATGATTCACAGTAGATTTAGCTTACTTTCCTAGTTCTTGAGATGTATGGTTTGACTTTGGATTTCACACTCATATTTTCTAATTTTTTTGTTCCCATAAATATATCAAAAACAAAAAAAAATGAAACAAATACAAAGAGAAAGAAATGTGCAAAAGGAGGAAGTTAAGAATGATCTCCCAACTACAATTTTGGTGATACCTTTTCTCTACCCAATCCTTTCCTTTTTGTTTATAAACATGATGGACTAAATGAAGAAAAGAGGAAGTTGGGAGCAAAGTCCTAAATTTCTCTCCTATTATTTCTATCCCTCATCCTTTGGTGGACTCTCTTATTCTCATTGTTGAATAAAAAAGGAAGAACGAGCAAGAAATAATAAAAGAAGGGAAGTTTGAGTTCTTACTTCTTTTCAATTCATCAAAGAAGTGACGAACTGGTTAAATTTTTTGTCATGAAATAACCTGATCCAATGTGTATGTTTATACACGGTCGTTATCTACCTCTAGTTAATTTAGAGGAGTGCTGCAACTACCTCACATATCCACATTCAAGTTTCCCAGTTCTGCCTTTTCAACTTTAAATGATTTACTTCTGTAAAGGGATTTGCAAAAGAAACTGTAAAACTAATTTTGTGGCTTACAATGTCTCACAACGTATATATACTCTCGTCATGAGATAGATATACTTGACTCCACCACTTCTAATTTAAGACTATATACATTTGTTATTTTTTTTAAAATATGCTGAATCTGTCTTATTACAATTGCTAAGAAACCTATTAAACAAACGCTCTTGCTGTTTACAAATGATTTACATCTACACAAATAATTGCATTGCAATATCAAAGAATTCTCAGTTCCAAAAGACTCTCAAACAACTTTATTTCGACTCTTTATCTAGATTTCTAGATCAAGGAAAATACTAATTTGGATCTGGACCGCAGCCATGTGAATAAATTCTTTATATATGTTAAGAAAAAAATCAACAACAGATATTGAGAAATCAAGCCAAACACACATCGAATGAAAGTAAAAGCACACACCATAACAGATATATTTGATTTCATTGCATGCACGCACGACGCATGCAGCACAATCAAATCGGATATTCATCAAAGGAACAAAGAAACCAAGCACCGCTGTCTTTGCCACAGCCATGCATGATGCACTGGTTAGGCAGGAACTGGAAAAATCAAATTGGACATCCATCGACAGAAGAAAGAAATGGGGCACGGCTGTTTGTATGTACTAGTAGGTATCACAGCCATGCTTAATGCAACGGTTAGGCTGGCAGAAACTCCAAACACAGCTTGCTCGCTAGGCGCTTACGCCACCAGCATCAACAGGGGGACGGCGGTGCTGAGGAGCATGGGGAAGGCGGCCGAGACGGTGAGGGACGAGCCGGCGCCAGTGATGGGCGCAAATGCGTTGGGAGACGGCGCAGTGGCGAAGGACGAGAAGGCGGGCGGGAGTGCGCCTGGAGTCGGCGCAGGGGCCGGCACGGCTGCGAAGGACGAGGAGGCACTGTAAGGCGGGAGTGCGCCTGGAGAGGGGGCAGGGGCTGGGGTGGGCGAGTAAGCTGAGGCAGAGCTGGCGAGGATGAAGAGGGCCACAGCCAGGACGAAGGAGGGCTTGATGAGGAGAGGGGATGGTGAAGCCGCCATTAGATCGGTGGGTTTTGATGCGTGTTAGAGGAAGGCACCGAGCAGGAGCACTAGGCGTGTTTGAATAACTGTTGTGTGTGATAGAAAAGAGAGTGTATGGGTCTCGAAGGTTGGCCGAGTTTATATAGAGAGGTCTGGGGATGCGGCAGAGAACGGGAGGAGGGGAGGGGTTGGCGAGGAGTTTCGTCGGCAGTTAAGGTTTATACAAAAGTCCAAACGAATACAAACTTTACAAAAGTGCCTTCTCAAATTTGGGTTTATACTCAGAGTGACTAATTAACAGTTGCTAATGTTGACTCAGTGAGTAATAAGTGCGTAATAAAAATGGATGATGCATTGATCAGTTAAAAGTTAAGGTTTATACCCCTCCTGGGCAAAGCATCTCTATCTATCACTTAAAAAGAAGCGGAAGGATCACCGACGAGAAAACTTAGAAAGAAAGTGAATGAAATATAATAATACTAAACAAACCATATAAGCTCACCACCACAATAACAGTAATAACTGTTTCTTCTTCTTCTTCAACCTATGTTTGTTTGTGATTTTACAGAATAAGTACAGAGATCGTAGTGGCCTCACGCCGGCTGTACAGCCAACACCCCTCCCTCACGCAATTCCTCGTCCTAGTGTCCAATAATTCATTAGATGCCGGTCTGCGCGCCATTGGTTTCTAGTTTTGGATTCTTGAAACACGGTATGAGAAACAGTCAAAGGACATGACAAAGAGTAAGTCTACACTCCTCCCCCACGCGGGTGTCCAATCGGTGGTTAGGAAGGGGGCACTGCTCATGTGGCAAAAAAGTCTACTTAAGAGATAAAATTGGATAGAAAAAGGAAGAGAGAGGAAACATTTTGCTCCTAGTTTGCAATTCCGAACGAATTTTTGTCGAAATAAAAGATATTATATTAGTTACGCAAAAATTGTTTCTAACTAGACAATGTTGATATATTTTGAAAATATAATAATATAAAAGTATAATATTAGTATTTTAGGATACACTATCTTTGTTTTGGGGCATGGTACTCCTATTTTGTGCACAGTACGTCATTAGAAAATATTCATATTGTACGTCCTTATGAAAATATTTTTTAACTAGACCAATGTTGTCATAATTTGGAGAAACATAAATATGAAAGAAGTATAATATTTCATGGTACAATATCAATATTTTGAGTACAAGACCCGTGTTTTGGGTACAGTAAGTCATTAACAAACATTCATACTATAGTCTCCAAGATGAGAGTAATGTACTTTAAAAAGGAAACTGTACACTCAGGAATAATACCAATATTTTGGGGTGTGATATTCATATTTTGGGATAAATTACTCCCGATTTGAGAGAACAATACCAATGTTTAATTGTTGTTTTGAGGTACATATCTTGTGTTTAGGGTACAATATACGTGTCCGGGGTACAACTGTGTTTTGATACAGTACACGTGTTGTGGGTACAATATCTATATTTTTAGGTACATTGCTCTCATTCTGGGGTACTGTACCCAAAATATGGGTACATTACACTCATTTGTGGGGTACAATACCCGTTATTTGGAGTAGGATATCGCTGTATTTCATCAAAAAATTTATTACGAATTTAGAATTATGAGAGATATTTTATCCAAAATGTAGGTATTGTACTCAAAATAAGGCTATTGTAATTTCTCGTATTATTTTTTTCTCCAAAGTATGTCAACATTAGTCTTGTTGAAAAGTATCTGTTATAGCAAATTTAATTCTATTTATTTCTTTAAAAAAATTATTATGACCTAAAAGTTATGAACAATACAACTTTTCTCTTTCTTTCTACTTCCCTCCTATTTAAAATAAAAAAATATCGCCACATTAGGATTTCCAACCAACCCAGCAAGGTGACTAGCCAATTAAATACCACTACCCTAGCTTAGGCTCGAACACGGCCTATTAGTTAAGTTTGTTGGAGCGTCGTGCTAAGAATGTGAATATCACAGGTTTGAGACATGTGTGGGCCGATGTTTTTTTTGTCGTTTATCATTTTATGAGTTTCTATGATAATTTACATTTGATTGGAGAGATACACATGTTTTCGTCCATCTGGAATGGACTTTTCTTTTACGGCAATAAAAATGATCAAGGAAAATGGAAGTGGGATAGTATAGACTCTCGTTCCAAGTATTCTTTTCTTCCTTATTAATGATATATAGTGACTCAAAACATCTAGCTTTTCTAGCTTGTCGTGGTTGATCCTTAATTTAGTACTATCATTATATATTGGTCTTGATCTTTTCTGGTTGATCATCTTTATTAATCGGCCAATGATGTGATTTGTTGTATACCGCTAGGCTTTCTAGTTTATGGGTGATATTTTATGGTTGACATATATTATCTTTCACTATTTATTTTAAGGTTCATGATTTCTTTCTACATTGGTTCACTGTGAGTAGGCTGAGTCCGGAAACTCAAGTTAAAAAGTATAGTTTTATAGATTGATTTTCTTTATCACTACTAAAAAAAGATATAGGTGACATTCAAACATGTAAAGTATAAGTGAAAAGGTGACATGATTACCCATCACCAATAAAATGCATGTCACCTATCAAGGGTGGCCTTTGTGCTATGTAATCTATTGAAATGAATGTCACCTATTTGTAGTTTCCAGATTCTAAAATCTTACAATAGGTGACATTATAGAACGTCACCCACATTCAATAATTCACATGCATTGATGTTACCTATGTCAGTGCACTGATATCAAAAAATAACATGCATTGATGTCACCTATATAGAGTCTAAACCGTGTAAAGAACAATACAAATGATACAATTAGACATGATCACATTATAGCTTATAGTAGCTCTTTACAAGGGGGTATGAAAGTACAAATTCATACACCATAAGTTTGAAAATGAATTGTATTCATATATCAAAATAGATAGTTACAGAAGGGGAGGATGTAGGACTTGCCCCTTGATACATTACAGAAAAGCAACTCGATTCAGCAAACACCTTGACAAATTTATGAAAAAACAACATGTTTCAGCAACCAGCTTGGCATATTTATAGAACATAATTTTGTTTCAGCAACCATCATATTTCAACTGTGTTTATCTATGAAGGAGAGTGATTCAGAATATCAATTGTCAACCGTGTGCATCCACCATGCTGAATAGGAAATTTTGTCTTCTTCAGACATCGATTTGACTGGTGATTCGGAACATCAATTGTCAACCGTGTGCATCTACCATGTTGAATAGGAAATTTCATCTTCTCCAGACATCGATTTGACTACCGTTGGGTATGGGTATATGGTCCTACTATATGTGCATGTCATCTTGGATGCTAGTTTGGCTTCCTGTTGACAAGAAGCGTACTACGTGCTAGAGGAGAAGTTTGTATAGCACTCCTCTCATCACTCAGACTGGTGTTTACTGAAATACATAAATGGAACAAATGAGAAAAAGGATACCACATTTAATATGCAAGAACTAATCATGAAATAGAATTACTTTAATAACTAACTTGCATACTGAACTGAAAAAAAAGAATTCAACTGCCAACATAGGATATCTAGCTTACAATGGAATGATACGTCTAGAACTGAAGGGAATTATTTGTAGAAAATAAATTACATCTCTACTATATTACTGTCATATAGAACCGATCCACTGCTAACCTATATTTCCTAAAAGTGGCCCATCAACAAAACCTAAAAATGTGTAGTCTAAGGCATCATGCACACATCTATAGATGCCTTCTACAGTTTCTTACAATAAACCAATTGACAACGATTTAAATATATATTTCATCCATGTTCCTTCTGATCGCTCACTACTGTGAGACACATGCTATTGATGATTCAAATAAACTAATTGATAAATATTGCAGTCAATATAATAAGTGTATCAACTATCCTACAGATAAAAGAATCTCATAGACAATAAAGTTTCTGGTCTTAGTTAGGGTCACATGTAAAAATAACAAATCCTATGTCATGAAAGGAATAATGTCAAGATGATTGATTCTTTCAATAGTTGAGAGTCACTAACACTAGGGAGTTCCTCTTTCATATTATCTTCCAAATTTGTGCAATCGTGTGATTGCCTCTGGCCATATTTTCTTCATAGGGAATTTCAGACTTACATACCGCATGCAGAATATCAAAGGTAAATTTGTATAGAGCATGTTACTTGTCAGTTCTACAAAAGAATGATGGCATCCTTTGGTAAAGGATTGCCTACATCACACATACCTTCCACTGTCCCTCCTCGTGCAGCCATTGGCAATTTCGTGGCTCAACAAATGAAGATGAATTTTCTTGACCCATTTTAAGTAGTTATTGGACCTAGTCGATGACAACCACGGGTAACAGACACCATCCTCTCCTACACTAATAACCCACCAGGAGGCTACCATCACATAGATTGTGGGATTTGAGTGAAAACACCTACGTGAATGGTGTGGAGCTATATAAGGATGTCTCATGTGCATTCAGTGAAAATCTTGGACAATGATGCATATACAACAATTATTATAGAGGTGGATTAAAGAACCCTGACCGGATCATTGGGTATTGTTTCTCTGTTACCCATAGGTATGTCATAACCACGCCCTCCATGAGAGGCATTGATTTCCACTAAAATGACGGTCCCATCTCTAACTATGCTTCACTAGATTGTGGGATTCGAGTGAATAACACCTACGTGGAGCTAAATAAGGATGTCTCATGTGCATTCAGTGAAAATCTAGGACGGTGATGCATAGACAACACTTACTATAGAGGTGGATTGAAGAACCCTGACTGGATCATTGAGTGTTGTTTCTCAGTTACCCATAGATATGTCATAACCACGCCCTCCATGAGAGGCATTGATTGCCACTAAAATGACGGTCACATCTCTAACTATGCTTCACTAGAAGATATTCTTCTCACGAAGCTTCCATGTCCCATTTTGGATCAAAGCAGTCCTTAAACAAATGATAGTGATTGATTTAGGAGGAAAAAGAACTTCAACACTAGCATAGAAAATGTATCATCAAAGGATGTCACTACACAAGATACTTCTCCAACCCTCTTGTTCCACTAAAAAATATGCCAAGGAAGAAAGAAAATTCAAGGTGATATGTAAGGAAACACCTCTTGGTACCACGATCCTAATCAAGGTAGTGAGGGAAGCAAACTCCTACTTCTCATGCTACACTAGTTCAAGGTGAATAAGTATATGCACATCCTTCTCCTAAGAATGTACAGTAGACACAACCCTCTAAGATAAAAATTGAAAGTCCACATATTCTAAACTTTGATACACTACCCATTAAATTTCCTTATGAAGTGATTGAGTTACAAGATGAGAACAGAGAAGAATAAAATCGTCATTAATAGGAACCTCTTATCAAGCCAACACTCCTTGACTATGACTTAGTTTCCGGTTCTATCTTACAATGGAAAGATGTCTAGCTGATTACATGACGTTTAATGACCATCATATTAAATAATGAATTCAACTTTGACTCAGGAAGATAATTTATAATGATAATAAAAAGGACATGTTTCCTATGGTACAAAAATGGGGATATATGTTAGTGTAGGTCATGCACTCTCTAGGGTCCCTTATAAATGATGACTTCAGAAACAACCACCAACTATTGGATACCTACCCAATAAGCGCTCATATGGACTAGATCACTTTATAGATACTAATGTACTATGTGTATTATTTAATTAAGTTTTTATGCCCTCCATATTATTTAATATTATATTGTAACTAAGATTTTATAGTATTGCATCAAACATCACCAATCATCTTAGAAACATACTATACTCTAAAACAAATATCATCATGAATGACTAGATTTTTTGTGGCATACAAACATATATAAAAAAGGCAAGAAGATTTTTTGTAGTTGACGACAGCGAACCTCAATCAATTATTCTATCACATCCTCATCCATACCCCAAGATATGTCGCCGACTAATGTGCTCAAACCTTAGGCATAATCTAGTAATCTTAACAAGCTTGCAAATGTTGTTATTTCTTTCATATTCTTAGATCACTTGAGTGACATTTCTATAATTAGGTAACTGGGGTAGCTAAATTGAAATGGAAATGCAAAAACCAATTAGAGAAGGAAAATAAAAGATTGATGATCGATATGCACCAGAAAAGTCAAAAAATAAGATAGCTTGTAAGGAGTTCGTCAGCTAAACTTGCCTTTAACAAAAAAGCACAAAGTCCATCCAGTTTCCCTTGCAAGTCCTAGTTTGGAGAATGTCACTGCCTTCATGTGGAGATCAAGAGTTGTCCTAGTAAAGCATAGTAAATCATGAAGTTAAAAGGCGACCAACATATTATCGAAGCAATTTGAAGACTTCTACAAATCCTACTACAACCATTGGATGTTATGAAGGATTCTATTAATATTAAAAGTTTTCTCTATAAAATTGTAAAGGAACTATCGTATTTAATGACATTTACTGAAAGGGGGAAAGGCGAAAAGCTATTGTAGACCCCATATTTGTCATAAACTGATAGCACAACCAGTCCATATGAGAAGGGCCTGATGCTGAGCTTGGCAAGAAGGGCAGCCTCAGAAGAACCCACCTTCTCACCTTTCCTAATAAGTTCAACAATGGTGATAATTTCAACTGTACCATTCACATTATGTCAGTTGAATAGAGTTTCCCATGCAGAAAAGCTATAGACATTCAACTAAGCACACAACTAAGCACATGATAGAAAGGGTGAAAAGCTGACAATCTTGACAATTATGTAAAAAGCAAAAGATGGTTATTAAACTCAATGTCGTCCAGGGTTCGCATAAAACTATAGTCTATACATAATAAGTTGAAAGATTTTTAGTAAGGTAAGAAAGCATATAATGATTAATAAGAGCAGAACCTGGTGAAGGCCTTCATGTTGTTATAGATAGATCTCCCTTCGCCAACTGCAATAACTATTGTACTGAAGTTATCATCAGCCAGAACCATGTCTGCAGCCTCCTTGGTAACCTGGACTAACACATAAAAACAGAAGAAACAATCATTACCGATAATAATTACTAAAAGACAAGAAGATAGATATACAAATTGACATATAGCGAATATACTTACCTCAGTTCCAGCAATTCCCATGGCAATACCAATGTCTGCCATTTTCAGAGTAGATGCATCATTGACACCATCACCAATCATGGCAACCACCACATGTAATAAACAACTAACAACAAAACATGCAAGTTGACTATGTAGATCAGCAGGAGGCTTCAAGTCTTTAAATCTATGCTAACATGGCCACCAGGAATAGATTCACTATCCCCTGATAAGCAAGAAGAGTTTCCAGAATAGATTCACTATCCCCTTCAATTGAAAAAAAAAGCAAAGTGAAGTAGTGAAATATACCTTATCCAGGAATCCTTAAAACAACCCAAAGCAAAACTAGAAACCAATGTTGGCTAAGCTGCAATACATCAAGAACATGTAAGCATGCACCATTTTTTTGGATTGCATGTAAGACCAGTTCCAGGGTGAGGAATTACATCTTTGAGTCCTAACAACAGCTTTGTTCTTGGAGATTAAAGACCATTCACAAGAGCTGAGCAGAAGCCTTTCACAAGAGATGAGCTGACAACCATAGCTCTTGAGAATGGCCTCTGATCTCCAAAAACTGGCCTTTTACATAGTGACATGTTGTTTGTTTTGGAAGGCACAAAATGCACAATTCTTCAGAGAAATATTGACTTAGTAATCTATCATGCAACATGTGATCAAGTTATGAAAGAAAAATTTACAGAGAACTATTGACTTACCAAGAAAAAAAAGACATTCACATTTAGCAGGTCAAAACAAAATATGTTGTGTAAATGTCACACACAAGAAGGTAATACACTGCTCATAGCTAAAAGCAAAATAGGATTGTCATTTGTCAACATTGTCTATGACAATGGACATGAAACAACAATATCTGGATCGTTATGTACTAATAAAAAAGTCGACCAAAGAAACACAACTATAGCTTTCAGCTTCTCGGGATTTATGGTTCTTGCCCCAGATATCAGAAGGTGATGGTCCAAGTCCATAACCACGAACATATCCTGGTCTCTCTTCTCCCATAACCTGCCTATAAATTTCAGCTGAAGTAACATCAGGTTGGTTTCTTCAGAGCTCGTCACCTACCTCAGAATTTTTTTCCTACACACATCATAACATAGGAGATGAATTTTATACCAAACATATAAATGTTTCCATGTAGTAAATGTAACATAATACTACATGATAGGTGTTACAACCCCAAATTTTGGGATCATTTGGTGAGAAATGTAATTTCTCATAGTAAAGATAAATGAATAAATAATGATGTCTTTTGATTGAATGCATGAATTTTGTTTTAAAATAGCCTTGTTGATTTATTTGTGGGCTTTATTGGCTATTGGACCCAATAACAAAGAAAGGACAAAAGAAACTCTATTATTGAATAAATAAGAAAATAGAGGAAAGAAATATGTGGAAACTTCTAGAAGGCAAATCCAAAAAGGGATTTCGTGCCTCTTGGGTTCCTTGGGTTCCAAGGAATCCAAAATTACATAGAGGATGCAATAAGAAAGTAAAAGATCAATTAGATATTTCTTTATAAAGAAAGAAATTGAAAATAATGATAAAATGTGGAAAATAAGTGAAAAGAGTTACAATTGAGTTATCCTTGGTGGATTTTTGTATCCAAAGGATTCCTAATGATAAAAGGAATACCAATGAGAAAAATAATAAGAGAGATAAAGAGGAATCCTCAAAAAGGAATAATTTAAAGAAAACCATTAGGGAAATATGAGAAATTGACAATTAAAAGAAGATAAAGGCAAACCAATATTCCCTAATATGGGAATTTGTGCCTTCAGGATTTCTTGAGGTCCAAGGGACCCAAAACAAGAAGATAATCACAAAGAAGTCCGCTGGCCTTTTACACTTCTGCCCCTCCGCGTCCTCTTTGTAGGTAGGGGCACCTTCGTCCTTTGTTCCTTTTGTTTGTAAAGGAAAGGAATGTGATCCCTGAGCCGTGGGATGCCGCCTAGTCCACCGGACTATAGATCGAACGACACTCGATTTTCTGAAAATAGGAAATAAACCATAAAAAGGGATTTTCCTATAAAAATCGTATCCTGAGCTAGGAAACTCGGACGAGAAAAGTTAATACATGAAAAATGATCAGAAAAATATGAGGAATATATTAAAAATGGTTTGGACACCTAAAACTGTATATTTTTGTAAAAGTGCATGTTTTGGATAGAAAATGTATTAATTTGATAAAAGATATATTTCATCTTGCAATTAGGTTAATTCGAGCATGGTTTACTTGATTAATGGTAAAGATGGTTTTTAACCTGTTTTGATGATAGAATTGCAAAGTTTAGGGTTTTAAACTTAATATAATGGTTAAGATGCTTAGAAACCCAAAATTAGAGAAAAAGAAAAAGAAAGTACTTATAATATGAAATTAGGGTTTCCTGTTGTTAAAAGATGAATTTAGAATCTTTTGTAAAAGAAAAATGAAATAGTTAGGGTTTATAAGTGATTTTGTGAAATTAGGGTTTAAAGTAATAAAGATGAAGTGGAACCCAAATTATGCTCAAAACCCTAGAAAAGACAAATAACCCTAGGAAACAACTAGGATTAATAGATCATAATGACATGATTAATGATAGAGAAATTGGATGCCTTTTTCAGGATCAACCTGTGTGCACTTGTTTGATTTCTTGATTCGTTATTTCTGCATTCAAGTCTGCTTAACAGGTATGTGGTTAATTATGAATAACCGCCTTAGTTTCTCGAGGATTTTCCAGATGGTTAATCGCATTGAATGCAAATTATCAGTTTGGATGTTGATACTTGCAAACTATAAAGTCACTATGAATATCACATTAAGAATAGAAGTATGGATTCTCACACCTACATGCCACCTTGATGGATGATGCCAAAGGTCATGCCCATATGGGTAGACCAATGGACACCTTGAGTGGTGACCCCAGGCACCAAGCTCGGGAATGAGAAGGTGGCCTATGATATTGCATGACTAGTGGGCACCACGAGTGGTGACCCCCAGGCACTAAGCTCGGGATTGAGAAGGTGGCCTTAAGTCATTGGAAAAGGAAACCCTAAGGTGGGTATGTCAGGGTTAGGGAAAAAGCGGTGGAGAATGTCATACTAAAAAGTGTAAATTGTCTTGTTAATTAACTTGATTGTGATAATTAGATTGGTAGCCATATTTGTAAGATTTTGGTTGTTCCCACATACCGGTATATTTCGATATACTGACCGATGTTTTGTTTGTCGGCGTTTTAGGAACAACAATTGAAAGAACAAACAGTAAAGTGACACTTTGTGGAAATAAGAACTAAAGTGCATGGAGGATTAGATAGAATAATTCAAGCTCTGGATAGATAGATTTCCAAAGTTTTCAAAGGTAAGAAAAGTTTTAATTTTATACCAAATTCCAGTTAGTTAGTAGAATTTCATAGTTACTATTGATTATTTGTCGAACATTTGATCCTATTAATTGAATAATGGCCCTGACCTTCGGGTCTCCCTTAATTGGGGGTTACCGGGAGGTGGGGTCGTTACAATTGGTATCAGAGCATAAGTTCCTCACTTAATCTTTAATAATTATTAAATTTTATAAATTCCATAGAACCGAGGGAGTTATTAGAGGATTGTCTGAAAGACTGAGGTGTCTAGAAAAGGATCACATCTAGGGGCTGGCAATATTTTCCTCCGCACCGCTAGTCGGAATATGAGGACTCCTGGATTGTGTGACTGCCTGGCCAATGTCTTAGGATATGACTCGAAATAAGATACCTTTAGGACTCTCTCATCTTGTTCATCCCTTCTCAACTCAAATTCTATTAAGGACCTTAAGGATTAGGGTTTTCTCTCTTCTCCTCACCCTCTTGAGGTATGGGTAAGGTTAATGAGGTCTAAGGAATCCTCCACCAAATTAATAAAAAGCATGTAAATAAGATGTCATGGACATAAGCTTAATAGATTAAGCGCAAACTAAAGAATAGATACATGCTTAGGACGTATGACACGAGTTGTCATTGCCCTCAGGAAAGACCTGAGGCTAGACCTTCTTGTCAGGAGGATAAGTAAAGAGAGTTAGTCTTGGAGGTAGAGATCTCCATTAAAAGTAGATACCTAGCACATCCTTTGAGGAGATGTAAACCCTAACCCTAAGCGAAGGTTAGAGAGAGAGATAACATGATGAGTTAGATGTCATGGTAGACCAAGTGTTTGGATAGACGTGCCTTAGATGCCTTATGAGCCATGAGAAGTTGATAATTGAGTACCTTGGGCAACCCAACCCTGAGAAGGGTCGTGCATGTTTGAGAAAAGGATAGCCCTTTCGTTGATGAGGTTAGTGAAGAACCTATAGAAACCCTATGGGCTTATACAAGTAGGGGATAGCATGCACCTAGAGTGCTTCAGTAGTATGGGAAGTAAGTTAAAACTGAGGCCATAAGGACAGGATGGATGGCTTATGAGATAAGCATAAGGGGCTATGGATAATCATGAGTAAACATAAGCTCGAGTATATGCTTCACCCACATAGAGGTATACCTGTGAGCTTGATCCTTCATGGAGAGATGACCTCTAGTAGTATGCCTGGATGTGGAGTTAGCTTTAGAGAGAGAGTAAGAAGGAAGCAAGCAAGAAGTTTGGAAACCTAAAACCTCGAGATGTGAGGAACAGTGGGGAGTCGAGAATGATGCGACCTAAGTGGACGATAATAGTTTCCTCATGCATGATCCCTGGAGGCTGATGATATCTTGGTTGCCTTTAGAGGAACCAAACCCTAGAGTGAGGATGATGCTTATGGTACCTATGTGCCTGTGGTATAGGAGTTTACCTTATGAGATAGGAAGAAGAGTTCCTTAGACCTGGAGAGGTTTGGTAGCAGGTCATGAGGCCTTGTACCTTGTTGGTTGTCCTTGAGGAGGACTTGACCCTGATGGGTTACCCAAGTAGAAGGACGACAGGGAGTGCATGTCATGCCTTATACATGTTTGATTCATGGTTAAGAGATTGAGCATGCAGTTGGATACCCCAAAGGTGAACCTAGGGTTCCTAGGCCTAAGAGGGGAAGCAGTGTACCCAATGCTCATGATGAGATTTGAGTCTCTATGGTTTCGAGCATGGTACTCCTCATGTGTAGAGGAATAGGAAACCCCTTAAGTTGAGGGTATGTTTGATGAACCCCTCACAACTAAGTTGAACTAATGTTGAGGAAAGAGAACAAGTATGATCTAGCATGGTTTAATAGGTGGTCTTCCTGTTAGGGGTGTAAACGGTGCGGGTACGGTGCGGGTTTGGCCGTACCCATACCCATACCCGTCTAATTTAGCGGGTCTGGTTCCGGTTCTAGACCCACATAATACAAAACCTGGACCCACACCATACCCGTACCCGCAATAATAGCGGGTATGTGGTGCGGGTATGAGGGTAAGCGGTTCTATAAAACATCATATTGTTTATTTAAGAGAAATGATTATGTTATATATATTTAAAAGAACAAGATATTATTATTGTATAGTATATTTGTTATGACCCACTTCCTGATTAACTAATAAATACCTCGAATTACGTAAAACACCTCAATTAGGGTTGAGTATCAAATTAAACATCATGGATAATCAAGATAGACTAAGATGCGAATTAATAGTTAAGATTGAATCACCTGAGGCAATTAATAATGTCAATGTTGGTTATTTAGTACATTGAGTTGAATCAAGCAATCATAGATGTAATTAGAGCTTTGATCCAGTAAAATAGTCCTTTTAGCATGTTTTGCACTTTGAGGTTATAGAGTTTTCCGTGCTTAAACCGTTGCAAGAAAAATCACTCGAAACCGACTTCCGAGTTAAAAGATACGGACGTTTGAATGTTTAGGGACCTAGTAGTAAATATTAGAAAAGTATGGGCATTTTGCAGCCGGCCCCCTCCGCGACCCTTCTCCCTTATCCCTTCCTCACCCGACAAAAATAGAAGCAACCGCTTGAGAACGGCGCACAGTCGACTTCCGTGAGTAGAAGGGATCGCAGGGCGATCCTAGCGGCGATTTCCAGCAGCCGTTCTTGCTTCTCCCTCTTCTTCTCTTCCTTCCATCTTCACCTTCCTTCCTTCCCCTCTTCCTTCCTTGCCCAGCCGTGGCCGACCAGCCAGCTAGGGCGGCGCCCTGTAGCTGCGGCCAGCAGCTGCTGCAGCCATGGCGGCCGGCCAAGAGCCCCCTTGGGCGCACGAAATTGCAAGGGGAAGCTTGCTTTGAGTTCGACCGACGACTCCCATCACAAATCCGCAACGTTTGCTCCCTATTTCTTCTTCCTCGCTCCATGGAAGCCCCAAATCAGTAGGGCGGCGCCCCACCTTGCTCAAGCAGCAGCAGCTGCGTTCTTCTATTGTAGGCCACCTTGGGCACAAGGAAGCACCAATGAACGATGCTTTGGACTCGTGCTTGAGGACCCAACACGACGCAGCATCGATCGACATCCAAATCAAGCAGCCTAGTGTAAGCTTGTGAACCTGTACTTAAGAAGTTACTGTTGGATTGAATAGATCCAAACCGGAGCTCGATTGATACACAATAAAGCAAGGTAAGACCAGCATGCAGTTCGGTTTTGAGGATAGGATTAGATTCCGTAGATTAAGTCCAAGACATAGCTTTAGAATCGAGTTTATCTTCAATAAGTTTTCCGTTTCTGCACAGGTGCACGGCGTGCAAATCAGTTTGCACGGCGTGCAAAGTTACAGATAGCGGAACGAGTTTCTGCCCAGGTGCACGGCGTGCAAATCAGTTTGCACGACGTGCAAGGTTGCAGAAAAGTAGAATAAGGGTGCATTGAAGGTGCACGGCGTACAGCTCAGGTGCACGGCGTGCACACTGCTGTAAAGGACAGAATTAGGCATGGTTGTGGACGTTTTTCGGTGTATACGAACACACCGAAGTGGGTGAGTAGTAGTTCATTTAGAAATCAATATTTAACTCAATTTAAATGTTTAATTGCTTCTGTATCAATTGATATAACTTCTAAACAGTATAGTTCATACAATAGTGTATGTTAGATTCATTAGAATTGAACTACGTGATATGCTTAATGAAAATGATGAAATTTCCTGTATTATTGTTGCAATGTATTAACTGATTTCAAATATTGATGTTTAGCATTGAAACTGGATGAATGATTCTGAATCCTGTTTATTTATGATAAATATATATATGTGTGCTTTTGTGATGTTTAGATTGTGCAAAATGCATGAAATGTGATGTTACTATTTAAATGTTTATTTGTTAATCAAGTATAGACCTAGATGCCCTAACACCGTAGAACCCCTAAATGAAGGTCTGTTTCTTAGGGGTAAAACTCGTGTCCAACATCAACCGGTTGAGTAATTCTGGTGGCACGAGGAGAGAAAGAAAGGCAGTGTCTAACAACAATCGTGCGTGTGTCACGATGGCACTGGGAAAAAGAAAAAGAAAACACGGTTATCTAACACCATTCGTGCGTGTGTCACGAAGGTAACCCTGTGACTCTCCGCCGGTGTACTCCGGTTAAAGGAGGAGTCGGGAGCACACGTGGTTGTGCATTGAGGCCGTAGAGCCTATGTTCTGGCCGGAGAGCCAGGGGTCCTGTAGCAGAGCAGGGCTGGCGTCAGACTTAGCATTTCCCGGGTGTGTCGCTAAGTCTTGTACGGTGGGACCGTAGCATGGACTTGTTGTGGATCTTTATATGCAGAGTACACTGCATATATTTAGGGCATAATAAAATGAATAAATAATAATGTAGGTTCACAGTAAATTTATATAACTGTTTATATACCTGAATTACTTGTTGATGATTTAGAATGTGATTATTATCTGTATGTTCGTTATGTTATTAGAACTGCCTTGCTTAGTTCTGCATTTATGTTAATTTCAATTTATAAACCTGATGAGTTGTTTATTGATAGCTAAGTGAAATGCTATTCACTGAGCGAGTAGGCTCATACCTCTACTCAAAACATTTTCAGGTTATCATCAGCAGCAGGAAATCAGAAGGATCGATTTATCCTTACGCCTAGTCGATAGAAGGTTCGTAGTTGATAGTTAGAGGTCTCTTAGTCCATTCCCCTCGATCCTCGGGACAAGATGTGAGTGAGAGAGTGAATGTGTACAGAGATGTAAATTGTCTGTTATGCTTTATTTTATGTCGGATAAATGTAATATGTTGTAGACTCTGTTTATCTTGCGAGTCAGTTTAATAAAGATGCTTCCGCAGTTTGTTTAATTTCATTTTACAGCATAAATCGGATTTTCCTATTAATATCTTTAAAAAGTTATAAAAGTAAAGAGTGGTTGGCTTATGTGTAAATCCCATCCTATTGCGTCCTAATCTTGTGGTTTGTGGTTAATGTGAGATTGGGGCGTGACAACTTTTAGTATCAGAGCTTTGGTTTGAGTACTTAGTTACTCAAGGTCAGGGGACGATAAGAGACCAATAGGATTAAGGTTTAGGTGTCTTTCTTCTATCTGTAATTTTCTAACAGGAAGTGTTCTGTTATATTATTGCAGATAGCAGGAAGAGGATGTGGTCACGAGAACCAAGTAAAGAGTTTAAGTTGAGTCGTTAAGAATCATTAGGGTCAAAAGATAAAGTTATAAATAAGACGAATAATGAATGATGTGTTTTAGCTCTGGAAGGTCTGAGTGTTTAGATACCCTGGCCAGGTGTCTGAATACTTAGATTGACCAGTATCAAGCTACTCTGTCTGTTCTTCTCTGAATGCCCTGGCCAGGTATGCAGAGGAAGGATAGGCTAGAGAAAAACCCTAGAAATCTTAGGGTTATGAGATAAGAAATTAATGTAGGAGTAAGAGATTAAATAAAGGATGTGATATAACTCTTACTTGATTTTGCTTATTTGATATAAAGATCACTAGAAATGCTTTTATATGTATGAAATGAAATTTCCAGTTTGTAAAGTAAACATGATTCTTTTATATTGTTGTGTCATGAAGTGAATTGTTTAATGTTTGTTTCCTTTGTATTAATGTAGACCCGAAACTGTGTTTAAATGAGGGTGCCCTAAGTGGATATTCTTTCCACATGTTTTAGATTAATAGGGGTTGATTAATCCCGAGTAGCTCTTGGCTTCAGGACTACAGGTTCGGCCTGGTCCGGCTGGCAGGATGCGTTACTGGGATCTAATGACTCCTATTAACAAGTAAAATATGAATAGAAGTCTAAATGTTCTTTTATCTTGAAAATTAGGGTTTGAGAAGCATAGACCCTAATTGGCCCAAATTAGGATTCAAATAACACATGAATACAGAATTTGATAAATAGAATGTCTCACTAGATGATTTTTAGTATTTTATGTGTAACTTTGATTTAGCTCCAATTTGGATATGAGTTGGATATATATAATGTGAGCAACATTGGAAGATATCAGAATTTTTGAAGAATGTTCTGACCAGTTTATCGGTTGAGTATCAAACTCGACCGATTACATTTTCTGAATGATATAGTAGTGTAGCAATTGAATTTTATCTTTTTATCGGTATATCCAATTGATCTCAAATTTTAACTATGTTTGAAAGTCACAAATTTTAGACCCTCTATTAATTTGGCGTAATCTTTGGATGACGTTTGATCTCTACAGTAAGGTGTCGGTCGAGTTGCAACTCGACCGAATCTGCTGCAGACTGCTATATAGCAGCGCACTGTTTGATTTTTAATTAATTATTGGTAACTTGAAATGACCTGAAATTTTTACTGGAGATCTAGAACTTTATCAGGCACAACATATAAAATTTTCAGAATTTTTGGAGCTTCTGTTATCTGTTTAATAAACGAATTACAGAAACTATTATAAAACTGAATTTTCAGCTGAATGTAATTAAAGTTGAGTGTTGGGTTAATATGCTATTGATCCAAGCAACTCAATTTGATCTATATGATCGACTACACACATACAATAATGTTATGTTACTAATATGGACCAAAACCCTAGAATGATTAAAGTTGTAGTAGTTTAAGGGATATCATTAGTGATGTAACCTCGAATACTAGTATCTCTGTAAATAAAATCTTGAGATTTATTCTATGAAAGTAAACTGGCTTTGATAGTGACCTAGGGTTTTGAGGTAGATAATCTAAACGGTACATGAACAACATGAAATGACTTAGAGAAAAGAGTAAGACATAAACCTAAAATGTAACAATAAGTAAGTAACATAGAAAGCGGAATATTATCCGATTAAGATATGAAGATAGTTGATGTAGTTCATGTTTTAAAGATATGGTGTCACTATCTTTATGATGTGACAATAGATTATCACCCTGGTAAAGAGAATGTGGTGGATGATGTTTCTAGCAGAAAGTCAAGTTCAACAGCCAATGCATTCTCTATGACAGGTTTCAATAGAGACCTGTTAGTAGAAATGTGAGAGTTGAACCTAGACTTAGGGGTGACAGCACAAAGTGATTTGATTGTACAGATGTAAGTTAAGCTTACTTTTTGTGATCAAATCAAGAAACTATAAAAGGGTGATAGTGACTTAAGCCAAACCATGCATGACCTGATAGGAGGAAAAGAGACTAGAGTTTAAGTTTTTATGATAATAAGGTGTTGTATTAACATGACATGTTATGTGTATCTCAAGATAGAGTAAAATTCTTTTAAGGGGAAAAGCTGAAAGAAAAGAATTTTTATGGAAGTGTATGTTTTGATGTATGCTATGTTTTCAGGAAAATACTAAGATATATATGAATCTCAAGGAGTATAACGGATGGTCAACTATGCAGAAGGATGTAGCTAAGTATGTGGTTAAAAGTAGTGTGTATCAGTAGGTTAAGGTTGAACCCTAGAAATCTATAGCTACCTTGCAATCTTTTCTATGCCTGAATGGGAATGGGAATTTATCACAATGGATTTCATGGTAAGATTACCAAGGACACCTAGAGGTTGTGATTTGATATGAATGAATGTGGATAGACTAATTTAGTCTGCTCATTTTCTTCATATTAAGTCGACTTGTGATGTCTCGAGACTTGACTAAGATATACATGAATAAAATAATTAGGTTGCTTGGTAATCCAATTTCAATCATATCACATTGAGTTTAGAAACACACAGCTGATAATGGTACGGTTTGAGTATGAACCCAGGAAGCACAGATTTGGTAAACCATTAGATGCATGATTTCAAGATAGTAAGATAGCAATAAAATGTGTAAATAAACCAAACTGCATGCTTTTGGTTATGTTAATGTGTGTGACCTAACATTTACATGAATTGGTACATTTCATTAAAATATCATTAGAAATTCTCAAGTACTACTAAATATTTGTGATATGATACATAAATAACTCTTAATTGAGTTATGTGATGCATAAACCAGGAATCTGGTTAATATACATGTACTTCGAGAAATTTCAGATAATTGATAAATATTACAGATGGTTTCTTATAAGTGGAGTGAATCACTTTTATTGATGTAATAAGATGATTGATTACATGAATTCAGTATGTATGAGCCAAAATTGATTTGAGTTTGGGATATTTATGAATTTATTTTTAATTTGTCTGCACGCATGACATAAAGATTACTCAGTAATTACAATGATTTGAAATATACTGCTCTGTCAGTTCCAGAATGATATCGTATTTTGAATTGAATAGCAACCAAACAGATGAAATAATGGGAACCCTAAGAGTAGGGTGTTGCCATGTGGTTAGTGAATGAGGAAACCCTAAGAGTAGGGTGTTGGCATGTGATGAATGAACAAGGCAAATGAAACCCTGAGGATAGGGTGTACGATGAATCAAGTATTTTGATATTAGTTTTCATTATGAGATGTGATGATTTTAACAGTTAAATTGCATGATTTTAACTTAGCACCAGATTGACATGTATTCTGTTTATTTAAGAATTTTAGTCTGTTTGCATGAATAGTATAATAATTTCTTGGTAAATATCATAAAGTGAGATACTGCTATAACAGTTCTGGAAAGACAATGTTTTGTGGGTCGATCTGGAATCAGATCGGATGTGTCCTAGGTTAAAGGACTTATACAGATGATTGATCGGAGGATCAAGAAACTCACGAATTGTGAGATATCATTAGTAATAGTTTTGTGGAGAAATCTTAACCTAGAGGGAGCTACGTAGAAAAACACGAGTCAGAAATGAGTAACACGTCTCCTTTCTCTTTTAGGAATTTCGGGACGAAATTCTTTTAAGGGGAAAAGGTTGTTATGACCCACTTCCTGATTAACTAATAAATACCTCGAATTACGTAAAACACCTCAATTAGGGTTGAGTATCAAATTAAACATCATGGATAATCAAGATAGACTAAGATGCGAATTAATAGTTAAGATTGAATCACCTGAGGCAATTAATAATGTCAATGTTGGTTATTTAGTACATTGAGTTGAATCAAGCAATCATAGATGTAATTAGAGCTTTGATCCAGTAAAATAGTCCTTTTAGCATGTTTTGCACTTTGAGGTTATAGAGTTTTCCGTGCTTAAACCGTTGCAAGAAAAATCACTCGAAACCGACTTCCGAGTTAAAAGATACGGACGTTTGAATGTTTAGGGACCTAGTAGTAAATATTAGAAAAGTATGGGCATTTTGCAGCCGGCCCCCTCCGCGACCCTTCTCCCTTATCCCTTCCTCACCCGACAAAAACAGAAGCAACCGCTTGAGAACGGCGCACAGTCGACTTCCGTGAGTAGAAGGGATCGCAGGGCGATCCTAGCGGCGATTTCCAGCAGCCGTTCTTGCTTCTCCCTCTTCTTCTCTTCCTTCCATCTTCACCTTCCTTCCTTCCCCTCTTCCTTCCTTGCCCAGCCGTGGCCGACCAGCCAGCTAGGGCGGCGCCCTGTAGCTGCGGCCAGCAGCTACTGCAGCCATGGCGGCCGACCAAGAGCCCCCTTGGGCGCACGAAATTGCAAGGGGAAGCTTGCTTTGAGTTCGACCGACGACTCCCATCACAAATCCGCAACGTTTGCTCCCTATTTCTTCTTCCTCGCTCCATGGAAGCCCCAAATCAGTAGGGCGGCGCCCCACCTTGCTCAAGCAGCAGCAGCTGCGTTCTTCTATTGTAGGCCACCTTGGGCACAAGGAAGCACCAATGAACGATGCTTTGGACTCGTGCTTGAGGACCCAACACGACGCAGCATCGATCGACATCCAAATCAAGCAGCCTAGTGTAAGCTTGTGAACCTGTACTTAAGAAGTTACTGTTGGATTGAATAGATCCAAACCGGAGCTCGATTGATACACAATAAAGCAAGGTAAGACCAGCACGCAGTTCGGTTTTGAGGATAGGATTAGATTCCGTAGATTAAGTCCAAGACATAGCTTTAGAATCGAGTTTATCTTCAATAAGTTTTCCGTTTCTGCGCAGGTGCACGGCGTGCAAATCAGTTTGCACGGCGTGCAAAGTTACAAATAGCGGAACGAGTTTCTGCCCAGGTGCACGGCGTGCAAATCAGTTTGCACGACGTGCAAGGTTGCATAAAAGTAGAATAAGGGTGCATTGAAGGTGCACGGCGTACAACCCAGGTGCACGGCGTGCACACTGCTGTAAAGGATAGAATTAGGCATGGTTGTGGACGTTTTTCGGTGTATACGAACACACCGAAGTGGGTGAGTAGTAGTTCATTTAGAAATCAATATTTAACTCAATTTAAATGTTTAATTGCTTCTGTATCAATTGATATAACTTCTAAACAGTATAGTTCATACAATAGTGTATGTTAGATTCATTAGAATTGAACTACGTGATATGCTTAATGAAAATGATGAAATTTCCTGTATTATTGTTGCAATGTATTAACTGATTTCAAATATTGATGTTTAGCATTGAAACTGGATGAATGATTCTGAATCCTGTTTATTTATGATAAATATATATATGTGTGCTTTTGTGATGTTTAGATTGTGCAAAATGCATGAAATGTGATGTTACTGTTTAAATGTTTATTTGTTAATCAAGTATAGACCTAGATGCCCTAACACCGTAGAACCCCTAAATGAAGGTCTGTTTCTTAGGGGTGAAACTCGTGTCCAACATCAACCGGTTGAGTAATTCTGGTGGCACGAGGAGAGAAAGAAAGGCAGTGTCTAACAACAATCGTGCGTGTGTCACGATGGCACTGGGAAAAAGAAAAAAAAACACGGTTATCTAACACCATTCGTGCGTGTGTCACGAAGGTAACCCTGTGACTCTCCGCCGGTGTACTCCGGTTAAAGGAGGAGTCGGGAGCACACGTGGTTGTGCATTGAGGCCGTAGAGCCTATGTTCTGGCCGGAGAGCCAGGGGTCCTGTAGCAGAGCAGGGCTGGCGTCAGACTTAGCATTTCCCGGGTGTGTCGCTAAGTCTTGTACGGTGGGACCGTAGCATGGACTTGTTGCGGATCTTTATATGCAGAGTACACTGCATATATTTAGGGCATAATAAGATGAATAAATAATCATGTAGGTTCACAGTAAATTTATATAACTATTTATATACCTGAATTACTTGTTGATGATTTAGAATGTGATTATTATCTGTATGTTCGTTATGTTATTAGAACTGCCTTGCTTAGTTCTGCATTTATGTTAATTTCAATTTATAAACCTGATGAGTTGTTTATTGATAGCTAAGTGAAATGCTATTCACTGAGCGAGTAGGCTCATACCTCTACTCAAAACATTTTAAGGTTATCATCAGCAGCAGGAAATCAGAAGGATCGATTTATCCTTATGCCTAGTCGATAGAAGGTTCGTAGTTGGTAGTTAGAGGTCTCTTAGTCCATTCCCCTCGATCCTCGGGACAAGATGTGAGTGAGAGAGTGAATGTGTACAGAGATGTAAATTGTCTGTTATGCTTTATTTTATGTCGGATAAATGTAATATGCTGTAGACTCTGTTTATCTTGCGAGTCAGTTTAATAAAGATACTTCCGCAGTTTGTTTAATTTCATTTTACAGCATAAATCGGATTTTCCTATTAATATCTTTAAAAAGTTATAAAAGTAAAGAGTGGTTGGCTTATGTGTAAATTCCATCCTATTGCGTCCTAATCTTGTGGTTTGTGGTTAATGTGAGATTTGGGCGTGACAATATTAACATGTAGTTATATTAAACAATGCTATATTTTATACATTAACATTAATTGAGAAATTGTTTACATATTTGTAGTCATGATCATAACGTTTAACTTATGCAGAAAGTAATATAAATTAGTAGACATTTTGATTTTAATTTTACATATGATGTTCATTATTGTAACTAGAATACTTAATTCTTAATTATATGACTAGTCATAACCTTATTGTAGTTAGAGTAGGATATAATGTCAAGAATTATATTAGTTAGACTAGTAAAATATGATATATATAACATATTATTTAAGTAGTTACTTATGTATAGCAGGTACACGGGTCTAGCGGGTCTGGGTCCAAGCATACCCATTATTGGACCCACTTATATGCGGTTCCAAGGGTATACGGTTCCAAGGGTATGCGGGTATAAAAAAATAGACCTGTGATGGGTTTTTTAAGGGTCCAGATTTGCGGGTTCGTGGGTATACCCGTACCCATTTACAGCCCTACTTCCTGTGCCTTAGTAGAAGCTGGGTTAGGCATGCTCATGTGGATGCAGACCCAAAACATAAGGACGGTTGTGACCTTGGTTGTCAAGAGTTGTAGTTCCCTCCCATCCTGGGAGAGGGACCCTTTTGTAGGATGTATACCGGTTTTGATGGTTTTGAGGTAACCTAAAGAGGTTTCAAAGGATCTTGAGAAGCTAAGTAAAGAGTACATAGCATGAGGATGAACCTACAGACCCATAGATAACCATCTCTAAGTGCATGTGGATGTGTTACCAAGGAGGTAACATGTATGGGGCCTAACCAAGGTAGGTAGGTCGCCATGACCCCTGTGAAGGGATGAAAGTCATCCCATGAATGTAGAGAGAGATGATGAAGGGTTGGGTAAGGTTCTAAGCTAGACATGTACTATGTTGGAATCCTAAGTCTATCCTAGGGTCAGGTGGGGATAAGACCGATGGAAGTAGGAGTTGCCTAATTCCCTTGTTGCACATGACCATAGGGTCGGGAGGTAACAACTATCATTGTCTAAGGGCCATGGGTTAGGAGATTGATCACCTTCATGAACTCATGGGACCTAAAGGGCAGATGAGTAGGGCACTCTCTAGATGCATAAGGGAAGAGGGATGACCCCAAAAGTGCTAGCACCCTATAGACCTAGAGGAGAAGACCAAGGATTGTGTTTAGACCAAGTAGGTTCGAGACCAGTTTTCCATGGAATTAAGTGATATCGTGATGTTCGTAGTGACATATGTGGCTTGTTTCAACTTAGATGTAAAGGTATACTGGCAAGGTGGGATGTACCATCTCTATTCTTGGAACAGGAAGAACTCTATATTTGGACTACAACCAAATGCTTATTTCCTCTTATTATGGGAGTGAGAGATAGGACAGTACGCATGCCATACACCAAGGATAAGGACGGTGTGAGTTGGAATGTTGCTACAAGGTATGAGGATAGAGATGATAACATACCCTTGTGGAGCGAATGATACATGAATGGTTTGAAAACACTAAGAGTGGTAAGGAGATCATCTTGTGAGGCTGTGATACCATGAGCTATCTGGATTTTACAAGATATGCAAGGTTGAGTTTGATCACCATGAAGAGGAGGTCATAGTTTCTTGATGAAGACAAACTTAGAGATGAGATGATAAGTAGAATACATGGAGGTGTATGTCTTCAACATTACCTTACACCTAAGGATAAGGAGTGGTAATGAATGCTCTAGTTGAGATATAGCTGCCTAGTTTAGCTGGAAGCTAGAAGAAGTTGAGGTTGATAGGCTAACCTTAATATGAGAAAAAAGAGATAAGTTTGGCTAACACCCAGATGTATCAATTGCGGTTAATCAGGTAAATGATTGTTTAGTTAGCCAGCCTAGTCCGTGTTGTAATGAAAGGATGGTGGTAGAACCTCAAATGCACTTATTTGGAAAGGAGAGTGATGAAGCCCTGATGAGAATGGTGTAGGGTTTCTGAGGTATCCAGCTTGAGGAATTATGACATACAAGATATCATGGTTTTAAGGTCATTATACATTGTGATACTGCAAAGATAGTAAGTGATAGTACCACTTTGGTTTCTTGATGTGAAGTTTCATGTAGCATGTGGCCATGCAAGCCAAGGGTGAAGGATGAACACCAGTAACCCAGTGCTTTGACTTAGAGATGAAAGAATCCCGACAGGGAATGGAGTTCATCCACTATGGATGTTGTGGTAAGTCTCCCTTTGACCAAGAAGGACAAGATGCAATATGGGTTGTGGTAGATCGCCTTACCTAGATGACATGAGAATGAAAGGAGTATTGTCAAGAGATAGATTTTGTTGAACTACATGAGAGAGAGATGGTTCAACTACACCATGATGTCAGTTCAAAAGTTCTTGAGTATGACCTAAAGGTTCACTTCCATGAGGTGGAAGTAGAAACATGCAAAACTCGATGTTAGTACCATTTATCACCCCTAACTAATGGTTAGTATGATCCAGACTAGAGAGTCTGAGGTGAGAAAGTGAGCTTGCCCAGGGTGATATAAAGAGACAGTTCTTAAGATGTGATGTTAACCACCATGCCTTTATCGGGATGAAAGAAGTTCTATAAGGAGGTTGTGTCGGTCACCACTTCATTATGATGATGTTGGTGAAGGAGGCCTCACAAAGGTCAGAAAAGAACCACAGTGTGTGCAGATGAAGTCACTTTGATCATGCAATGGCTGAGAGAGAGCCCAGTGGTGACATGAGTCACGAGCTGATGCAAAGCAGACTGACATGCAGTTCACTATGGGAGAATATGGGATGTGAAAATCTAACCCCTCTGAGCTACAACTGAGACAGTTGAATCCCCGATATATGGGTCCATTTGAGATGGATTGGTGGAGAAGGTTGTGTTTATCCTTACCCCTCAGGATAACATGATGTATAAGGTGTTACATGAGTCCGATCTAGAGCACTATGTGAGGTACCTAAGCCATGTGTTGAGCCCTGAACCAAATCATCTTTTGAGTGGATGAAATGTCCTGAGTCACCTATGAGGGTATGATATACCAAGGTAAGAAAGAACTCAAATGGAAGAGTATGAGATGATGAAGGTTCTTGGGAAGCACCATGGAAAGGGTGAAGCCACATGGGAGCCCTGACAGACATAAGAAAGGCTTATCCTGATTTGTTTGATTACTGGATGGAATTTTGAGGACAAAATTCTTATAAGAGGGGAAGGATGTTACGACCCCAAATTTTGGGATCATTTGGTGAGAAATGTAATTTCTCATAGTAAAGATAAATGAATAAATAATGATGTATTTTGAGTGAATGCATGAATTTTGTTTTAAAATAGCCTTGTTGATTTATTTGTGGGCTTTATTGGCTATTGGGCCCAATGACAAAGAAAGGACAAAAGAAACTCTATTATTGAATAAATAAGAAAATAGAGGAAAGAAATATGTGGAAACCTATAGAAGGCAAATACAAAAAGGGATTTCGTGCCTCTTGGGTTCCTTGGGTTACAAGGAATCCAAAATTGCATAGAGGATGCAATAAGAAAGGAAAAGATCAATTAGATATTTCTTTATTAAGAAAGAAATTGAAAATAATGACAAAATGTGGAAAATAAGTGAAAAGAGGTACAATTGAGTTATCCTTGGTTGATTTTCATATCCAAAGGATTCCTAATGATAAAAAGAATACCAATGAGAAAAATAATAAGAGAGATAAAGAGGAATCCTCAAAAAGGAATAATTTAAAGAAAACAATAAGGGAAATATGAGTAATTGACAATTAAAAGAAGATAAAGGCAAACCAATATTCCCCAATATAGGAATTCATGCCTTCAGGATTTCTTAAGGTCCAAGGGACCCAAAACAAGAAGATAATCACAAAGGAAAAAGGAATATAAATTAATTTGGATTAATTAATGAGATAACTTGGGAGAGAAGGAAACCTTCTCATCCATTGCAATTTGTTTCCCAAATTTTTTACAAAGCTATATAATACCAAGAAAAACCTTCCCTTAAAATTTGAGAAATAAAGGAGTTATGGTTTGGGAGAAATAAATTTTACAAGTTATCTTCAATTTGGGAATTATTTCTGAATTAATTGAATAAATCTTTCCTTTGCTTTGAACGCGAGCGATGAGGTCTGTTGGATCTTAATCCAATGACGGATTCTCGTCGTCTAAGTCCCAAGCGGATTGGGACTCTACTGGATATAGGAAGAATTTCCCATCCTAATTTCTCGAGATCCAGTGTATGAGCAAGCTTGGGGACAGTCCCATTGGACATGGGAGATGAAACCGCGGGGAATCATCCCCAGTTTGATTGGCTTTGGTCGTGATTTTGGGAAATACCCAATCTCGCAAACTTGCTTCCCACCCTATATATAGGGGACGGTAATCGAGGGTGTCAGCATCTCGTTTTGCTGGCCCAAGCTCTGCGGCAGAGCACAAGGATTTCTCGGGTACCTTCAATTGCCGAGTTTACCCTAACCTCCATCCTCATCACCTCAGCCGACCTCGCCGGAGTCTGGTGAGTACCTGAAGTAGATATTACATGTAGGACAGATTCTATCTTCTTAGGATCAACATGAATACCTGAAGTAGATATTACATGTCCTAGAAAAGAAACTTCTGATAACCAGAACTCACATTTGCTAAACTTAGCATACAACCTATGCTCTCTTAGCAAAGTTAGAGCCTGATGGAGGTGCTGCTCATGTTGTTGAGCATCTCTACTATAGATCAAGATGTCATCTATAAAGATGACTACACAGTGATGAAGAAAATGTCAAAAGATTCTATTCATGAGTTCCATGAATGCAGCTGGTGCATTAGTTAGTCCAAATGACATAACTGTGAACTCATAGTGACCATTCTTTGTCCTGAAGGAAGACTTAGGTATGTCACCTTCCTTAATACGCAACTGATGATATCCCGACCTCAGATCTATTTTGGAAAAGACAGTTGCACCACACAACTGATCAAACAAGTCATCAATACTTGGCAGAGTATACTTATTCTTTATAGTTACTTTATTCAACTGCTTGTAATCAATGCATAACTGCATCAATCCATCCTTCTTCTTAACAAAAAGAACTGGAGCACCCCATGGTGAAGTACTCGATCGAATAAAGCCCTTCTCAAGCAACTCTTGGATTTGTTTCTTAAGCTCTGTCATCTCAGCAGGCACCATCCTATATGGTGTTTGTGCTATTGGTTGTGTACCCAAAATTAGATTAATCTCAAAGTCAATCTCTCGGGGGAAGAGGTACACCTGGAAGTTCTTCAGGGAACACATCCTCAAATTCCCTGACTACCGGAACTTTAGAAGGATTAGAACGCTCCATGGTTGTATCTACCACGTGTGCCAAGAATGCAAAACATCCTTGCCTCATCAACCTCTCAGCTACCATAGCTAACACAAGATAGGTTGGAAGGATCTTTCTATCTCCCTGAAAGATCCATGTGTTACTATCATATGTGAACACAACTTGCTTGGACTCACAATCTAAGACAACCTTGTACCTTTCTAGAGTGTGCATTCCAAGAATTACATCAAACCCATGCATCTTAAGGGGTATAAGATCCACTTGAATGTGATGATCAAAAAATAAAAGAGTGCAGGATGAACACACCTCCCGCAACACAGCAGATCCCATCAAAGGAGTTTCTAACTTCAAACTTTCTACCCTATGACCAATTGTCATATTGCAGTCAAGAATCACTCTTCGAGTGATGAAAGGATGCGTAGAACCTGGATCAATTAAAATAGATATGACGCAGGATATAGACATATCAGAATAAAATAGTTCCATCTGACATGCCACAACCCGAGGGTTGACTATTGCATCAGGCTGATTCATCACATAGAATCTTGACGTTGCCTATGGTTGATTCAGTGCTCGATTACTGGGTGTCGATGATCTAGCTTGGGATGCTTGTCCACTTCCTCTAGCTCCACTTGGAAACCGTCGCCTCTAAGAGCCTTGTTGACTCTACCTCTGAGGTTGAGTCACACTTGCTTCTCTGGCTTGAAAATCCTTCATCAGATGCCCCATCTTTCCACATATAAAACAACCTCTGTTCCCTAGCTGTGGTCTAGATGGTCTTGTTACCGATATTGATGCTGCGTTGTGGGCTCCTTCTAGTGGTAAACTATGTCCTCTACCCCTATTTGACGTCCACTGCATCCGGGTACTGAACCTTGGTGGTGCTATTGGTGCAAAAAACCTCAGTTTCTTAAAACTTTTGGACAAGGGTCCTTGAAACGGAGGATACACTTTCTTACTCTTAGTTTTTCGCTTCTCAGTCACAAAACTCTCTATCCATCTAACAGACTCCACAAAAGTTGCAAACCTCTCCCTGTTCTCCAGAGAAAACACAAGAGTGGTCAAATCAACATTCAACCCTTTCTCAAAACGTCGAATCCTTTCTTCATCTGTAGCTTCCATATGCAGACAGAACCGCAGAAGTTCCATGAACTTAGCCTCATACTCGCTAATGTTCATTGGTCCTTGCTTTAATCTCTCAAACTGAGAGATTTTCTCATCTAGGAACGTCTTAGGAAAGTATATATTGATGAATTCTCGTCGGAATACTTCCCATTCGATCTCCACACCTGGCCTATTTCCCTCCTCTATGGTCCACCAATGACCAGCACTCCCTTTAAGAAGGTACACAGCATGTCTAACCTTCTCAGCTTATGGGATGTTAAGGATTCTAAAGGCCTTCTCTAGTTCAGTCAGCCACATGTCTGCCTCTGCTGGCTCAGCTATCCCAACATATTCTGTGGCTCCAACCTGGCAAAGTCATTCAAATGTCTTGCCGGCTCCCTGTCCTTCCTAGTGGGTAGGTGCCCTAGGTGCAGGTAATGGCATCCTATCTGTCATATGAGTCATGGCAGCCATAAACTGCCCAAACATGGCTTGGAAGGCTGGGTTCCCCATATCTGCTTGATTGAACTGGGGTTGTTCAGGTAAAGGCTCCTCCCTATCATAGTCCCTTGCACCTCCTCCTGGTGCAGCAACGCTGCTCTCGACAGCATGTTCATCATGTGATCCAGACATCTTTAGTTCTTCTCCTCCTCCTATATGAGAAGAAGACACTATTAGATAAACTGGAAGACACTAGAACAGACTCAGGAACCTTAATCCTATGTCTTTATAGACTCAGTGAACCTAGAGCTCTGATACCAACACTTGTGGCATCCAACTTACAAAAACATGATTAACTTAAGCGGAAGCGATCGTTAGCAGTGGAATTACTAAAAATCACTGAAAATTTTAAATTTTTACAAAGAGATCCATAGACTGAAAAACTCTTTCATAAAGAACCAAAGTATTTCAAATACATGCTGGTTTACTAGTACATCTCTTGTACACTTTCATCTCGAGAATTACAAACATCAAATGCCATGTTAGACTATACATAAGTAGTATAAAAATCTCGAGGCATCATGCCAAAATATAATATTGATATTAAACTAACTACTGACTCCTAGGACCTGAGAGTACAAAGACGACACATAGGACTCTCTATATACATGACATGAAAACCAGTGTCTCCACCTCAGGATTCACTATTGTCCTTGGTTCTGCTGTTGTTCTTCCCTTACTATAGAGTTCCTGCCTCTTCTGCGTCTACCTAAAAAGTTGAATCCCACAGGGGTGATACAATTGAAAATTGTAACGACCCCGCCTCCCGGTAACCCCCAATTAAGGGAGACTTGAAGGTCAGAGACATTATTTAATTAACAGGATCAAAGGTCCGACAAATAATCAGTAATAATTAATAAACTTTACCAACTTAACTAAAAACAACTATAAAATAAAACATTTCTTATCTTGGAAAAACTGGGATTTCTAAACTTCTATCCATGAAGATGTTAATCTAACTAATCCTCCTGTGCATGTTATTTCTCATTCAATTCCACATATGTCACTTTACTATTTGTTCTTTCATTTGTACCTAAAATGCCGACAAACAAAACGTCTGTCAGCCGAAGTTGGTATGTGGGGGAAACAATAATTGTGCAACTATGTTAACAATGTAATCAACCAAATATCATTTAACAACCAAGATTACCTTTTAAGCAATACTACTCAATCCTTGCCTATCCCCTTTCTCTGTAATGTCCCTGTAGTGGACATGGATACCACCTCTCTCATATGGTAGATCCTTACCCCCATGGCCCTACCACGCAGGTAGCCAATACCTAGGGTTATGGAGTAGCATGGTCCTACCCAAAGGTAGACCAATCCCTAACTCATGATGACTTGATGGACCTACCCCATTGGTAGCTATTTACTAAGTCATTTAATGACCTGATGGACCTACCCTCATCGGTAGCCATTTACTAGGTCAATCTATAAAGATACAGAGGGGACTAGGATCTGAGCTAGTAGGCATATTTCTTATGTGATAGTCATATTCACATTATATTTTGCATGAATTAAATACATCCAACAGTTTAATTCAAGCCACGATGGAAACATCAATAAAATCCTGAAAAACTAATTCGGGTAGTCATAAGCGTAACCACATACCTGTACATGTATATTCAGGTGTAGGAATAATCCAAACAACAACGAGCATGCAAGCATTCAATAAGATCCTGAAACAATTATACAATTCCCTTTCATTACTTATGTCATCAAGATCTATTAAATCTAGCTCGCTTCCTAGGGTTTCTAGTCCACTTTTATGGTTTCCATAGCAATTAGGGTTTCCATTCATCTTTTATTATTTTAAACCCTAATTTAACGCAATTGATCACAAACCCTAATCATCTCAACATCTAATCCTCAATTTCGGATTAAAGGCATAATTATCCATTAATTAAGCCCCTTAAACGTCTTTTACATTAGAGCTATTATTTTTATCCTTTTAATCCATGACAAGATCATTATACGCATTTATCATCAATTCATAATTCATCATGGTCCAAATCACATATAAACTTGATTTGCCTTTTATTCATGAGAAAACCCTAATTACTACATTTAGGGTATTTATCCACAAATTAGGAATTTTAATGCTCGAAATAGCTTAGATTCAGCATATTCCAACTTTAATCATGAAATTAATCAATTAAAGCCATTTAAAAGTTGAATTAGTCAACATTAGGGTTTCAAGGCCCATTAAAGCATATTCATGCATATGAAACTCTAAATTAACTAATTATATGCAAAGTCCATCCTTTTTCTTCCTAATGTTCATTTTTATCATTAACAGGATAATATCAACTTTAATCATCTATTAAACCCTACTAATCACTTTAATCATACCAAATAGGGTTCTTTAAACATTAACACATTAAAGTTGATATCTTCCATTATTTTTCGAATTTCATAAGGAATCAGGCTTCAATTATATTTTTATTAGGTTCCTCTCGATTTTCTGAGCAAAAAGCACTACTTATTTGTATTTCTCTGCGAAAGGATCTATTTTTAGTGATTTATGCAAGATTCATCAGTTTTCTTGAATATTCAATAGAGATGGCTATTTACCAATTTTACTGGGCCATTAGATTCGTGATCCAGTGGACCACGCGAAATCCTACGGTCCATGGATACGCGCCCCACATCATAGTTAAATAGAAGCCAAAGTAAAAATTGCCCTTACCTCCTTTCATTGACGTCAGGGGCAACAAGGTCCTTTTCCCCCTAGTTACCTTCAACCTTTGTTTGTTGTCCTGTACCGCGAACCAGGTTCCATGCTTGGTCAACTGGAGGGTTGACCTCGAGATGCAACCTCGCTCAGCACTCGAAAGGGACACCATGACCTCCGCCGTGCCTTTGTGAACTCAAAGGTGGCCTGAGTTCGCCAGAGTCACTGGAGACCTAGGAGAGCAACCGCCGCCTGATCCAAGGAACCAGTAGGTGAAAGGGAAACAAGAAGAGGAGTTTGAGATGGGGTCGAGTTGCTTAAACCGCAACGACAAAACATGAAGGGATACCCAACCTCACAGAAGGGGGATTGTCCCTTTATATAGGCCATTGCCATGGAGAACGGCCAGTGAGGAACTGAAATCAGGGGTTTACCCAAGGGACTTCCAAAGCATGGAAAACTTGGGATCTATGGGTGCGGTTTTCTCTCCAGAATCTAATGGAATGAATCCCGATTTCACACATTAATTGCACGGAGAGGAAATCGAATCTACAGATCTCATATTAGTGTTCTTCTTTCCTTTTCCTACCTGAGCTAGGAGAGAAAGCAGCCACTGTTGGATCTCAGATCCAACGGCTGTCATGCCATGCGCCCAAAAGATATGGAAACAAATAGTGACATTTAATATATATATATATATATCACACTTTAGGAGATTTTGTAAAAATCATAACTCCCAGACCAAATATCCAATTAATTTCAAATTTGGAGGGAAAGTCCATAATGACGTAATATACCTCTCTACCAAAATGGGGCTCATTATCTCAAAGTAAACGTTCCTTTTCTTTAATTTCAAGATATCTCTTAATTATATATATTTCACCTATTTTCTCTTTCCTTTGCTATTAAATCATTATTTTGAGTTCCTTGAACCTCAAGGAACCTTAATGGATCGAAATCCCCCCTCTTGGGAATATTTCCTTAGCCTCTTTCCTTATCTTTCATCCGTTTTCTTATTATCTTACTTTTCTCTTTATTCAAATATCTCTTTTTTTAGAATTTCTCTTTATCTCTCTTTTATTTTCTTATTTGGATTTCCTTTTAACATTAGTAATCATTGGGATACGAAAATCCACCAAGATAACTCAATTATACATTTTTCCACATTTTATCATTATTCTCAATTTATTTCTCAATAAAGAAATATCGAATTGATCTTCTCTTTTATTATTGCATTCTCTATGCAACTTTGGACTCCTTGGAACCCAAGGAATCCCAGAGGCACGAAATCCCTCTTTGGGTTTGCCTTGTAGAGGTTTCCACACTTTCTTTTCTCAAAACTCGATTATTCATTTATTAATTGAATTTTCTTTGTTATTGGGCCCAATAGCCAATAAAGCCCACAAATAAACCAACAAGGCTATTTTAAATGAAATACATGCATTCAATCACAAGACATCATTATTTCCCCATTTATTTTTGTTATGAGAAATTACATTTCTCACCAAAGGAACCCAAAATTTGGGGTTGTAACATCCTTCCCCTCTTATGAGAATTTTGCCCTCAAAATTCCATCAAGCAAGTAAAAAAAACAGGATAAGTCTTCTTATGTCCATCAGGGCTCCCATGTGGCTTCACCCTTTCCATGGTGTTTCCCAAGAACCTTCATTATCTCATTTTCGTCCATCTGAGTTCTTTCTTACCTTGGTATATTGTACCCTCATAGGTGACTCAGGACTTTTCAGCCTTTCAAAAGCTGAATAGGTTCAGGGCTCAACACCTGGCTTGGGTACCTCACATAGTGCTCTAGATCAGACTCATGCAACACATCATTTTATCCTAAGGGGTAAGGTTACACAACCATTGTGAGAAAGTGGATTTTCTGGCTTAATTTCGAGGACGAAATATCTTTTAAGGTGTGTAGGATGTGATGGAGTGGGTTTTGGAAATCCATAAATCTCGAATAACACATTAGAATCCATATCTTGAGTTATAATGAGAGTTCCAAGTGTTTTGGTAAAGTGGAGATGTTAAATGAGATTTATATAATGATTAAGATCTCTCTTTATATACCTTCTTGAGGAATTTATTTGGATGGTATAACAATGGAGTTTTTGCACCAAATTTGAGTAGAAGGTAGATTGAGTGGAAGGAAGACTATGGTTAAAATTTGGTGGCATTTGGAGTACCCTAGAAGGAGTTATGAAGGTTTGAAAATTGGGAAATAATGTGCATTTCTTGTGTTGATTAGCCTAAGTCTTTGATTAAATAAATGTCACGCGCCCTTGGTTTGGGCTGCGTCTGCATGGACAAATCTGGGCCGTTCATGGTAGATCTGATGGCTGTAAGCTTGTCCCCAACCTCCAGCGGATTGGGGCTGAGACGTGGGGAGGACGAGGCCTCGTTTTCCTCCACCACTTCATGGATCGTGGGAGTGAGCGAGACATCCAACTGGACAGTTGGCTTCGGGCTGGGATGAGCTCCCATTTGACCCCTTGGGCGAACTGCCTCGCCACTCCAGTAGGGAGAGAGAACTCCCAGTTCGTGGTGTCTCTCCATCGCAGTGAACAGGCTAGAACCAGAGAAAGGAAATAGAATAGAGAGGGTATAGGAGAGAGACCAGTGGACTGAAAAGGAAGCTGGGGTCCAGGGGAATCCAACCCCACCGTCCCCATGACCTCCCGCAGTGGTTTGGTAGCAAGCCAGCTCAACCTGGCCGGAGAAGAAGATGGATCTTGGAGACGGGCATGCTGAGATCCTCACCGAGAATCGAGGCTCGAGACAAGTTCGTGGATGAGCTCCGAAGCTTTTGGAAGCTTTGGATGGGTGCAAGGTTGAGAGGGATGGCTTTCCCCTTTGTACTCCACCACAGATGCAGCTAGCGGCGGCGCTCCTGCCTAGCTGGAGGATCGGGGGTGCCAGAGCAATCTGGAGCAGCCGTGGAGGTCGGAAGGACGACGTCGAAGCTTGTGGAGGGCCAAGCTATCCACGAGGAGTGCTGGAGGAGGATCGGTTGCTCGCCGGTGCTGGACCTGGCGGCGGCGCCCTGCGCAAACAGAGGCGCGGGTCTGGACCTGTCGAGCAGACAGAGAGGAGAGGGACGGGGCAAGCGAACCGGGCCCAATCTCCAACCAACCGGGTCCAGGAGCTGTAGACCGGCCGGCTCGCAGCAAACCAGTAAAGGACCAACCGCAGACCCGGATCAGGAGGGTCCCAGCGAGCAAAGGAGCCGCGCCCTCCTCAAGGACACGTGGCGATGGCTGATAGGCCGAAAAAGGTAAAATCCCAAAATAAGTTAGGATCTTGTATAATTCATATAAAATGCATACGATGTCAGAAAAATACATATGATATACCAAAATGTTCAGAAAAATGCATAGAACAAGATAGAAGCATAATATCTGCCTTTTAATGCTTTAATATCAGTGATATCATGTAGGATGAGTTATGCTTGTTTAATAGATAATAAATACCAAATGATGAGATAAAATTATGGAAAAATATCAGTAACTCCATAATAATGTTTATAATATACCTGCTATCAAGGATGATCATGTTGATGTACGAAATTATATAATTTGCTTAATATGTCTAATTAGGGCTTATTACCCTAAATAAAATGCAATAAATAGATTGGCGATCAATAAATGACAAAATTTACAGAATAAGTTCATATCAGTAATTGGAAGATAATATGTAGATCTGAGATCATAATGATGAACATAATCTATGTTATATGAATATGACCCGTAATATATGGTTTAAAACCCTAATCTAGGTTAATGATGTAACCTAGGGTTAATTAATGTGCACAAAAATGCTAGGGAAGATAATGTTCAAATAATGAGTCATAACCTGGAATATGACATCAGTATGATAATTCTAAGACAAGAATGCAAGTAATGATGAGAATACCATAATGAGATAAGTGAAACCCTAATGAACACGATTAGGGTTAAGATGAGATATAATAAGTTGAGAACCTGATGATCGTATGTGGTCTTGTCTTGACCAGGGGTTTGACCAAGATATAGATGATATCGGGAACATGAGGATATGTGATGATTAGGTTTGTTCTTGATCAAGGTACGCCATTACCTCTTACTTGGCTTGTTATACAATATGCTTGTGTTATATGAGTAGTAAAATACTTGGCATATGGTATTGATTGAAATGATTGTTCTGGTATGATATGTTGCATGATTTTCCATACTTATTGCTATGAACACATGAAACATAATATATCTGTTCCATTATATCTAAGCACTTCAACTCTTTGGTAGTAAAGTGCTGGAAATAAGTACTTCAACTCTTTGGTAGTAAAGTACTTGGAAATGATCCAACTCTTTGGTAGTAGATCATAAAGGTCTTAATGCATTCAACTCTCAGGTAGTAAATGCATGGATGATATAATGGAAAATGTGCTTAAAATATGTGTTCTCTTTTGTTGATGAATATCTTTGTGCAAGTATACACTTTTCTTATATTCTTCTGTTACTGCCATGTATATTAGTTTTATCTTATTGCCAAGATATGATGAGAGGTAAATAAAAGACACGTAGGCGTACTCAGTACAATATTCTTGAAATATTGTGCTGACGTGTACCGCATGTAATCTTTGTTTAGGTTGTGGTTATGCTCTTGAAGATCCAGGATAGTGAGAGTTGTATGGCGAGCTGATGTACAGGTGGACCTGTTGTCTTAAGATCCTGTTGTTTAGTTGTAGTACATGTATATGTTTTAAGTTTGCTGTTCAATATGTAATATCAAATCTTGTAACAATTCATGTTGTAATTATATGTTGAATGGTGAACATGTGTGTATGGTTTGTTTATTGTTCATGTACATGTGCTACTGTGTTTCCTTCTGACTCCCTTGATTTTCTCTTCCTTAGCCTAGTGTGGGATGTTTAAATTGGGATTCTCGCTGAGGTGAGGGTTTCAATTTGGACGTCACACATCAGATTATGTTTTAGAAAATCCGGGGACGTCACAGGTGGTATCAGAGCATGAACAATAGTAAAGCCTGACATTTGCTCATTGTGCAACTCAAAACTAAAGAACCTTGAACTTAATAATCTTTTAGGGTTAGATTAGTTGTCTTTTAGAGACTAGATCTGACCTAGCCTCTAGGTTAGCACCTAGATGTCCGAGAACTAGGCCTAGACTGGTGCTTGTTGTATAACAAGTCCTTAGATGTCGTTCTTTCCTTGTAGTGCAGCGGTATGGGACATTGCACTATTTGGAAATGACGTGCATCATGGGAAGAGAAACCCTAGACATATTGCGCACGTTGTCTAGAGTAGCTACACTAGTCTACCCCTTGTTCTCACCCTTTTCACTAGTTTTCATGGCACTGGACTCTCTACTATGTGTGGGACACTCGTTTCTGGTTTTGGTTTTTGATTCCAAATGAATCGAACCTCGATAGTTTTCTCTGACGCTTGTTTTATCGGAGAAAAACTATATAATATTTTATTATGTATATGTATTACAAAAATGTGTCCCCACACATATACGAGTAGGAGGTGTTCATGCAACCTAAGTGAAAGTGATGACATCAGTCTAGAAGAGAGAGTAGTTCTAGATTAGATGTCTAGAGCCTTGTTGGAATATATGATAGATGGAATATACGAAATAAGCTATGATGTAAGTCTTACATAGATGACATAAGATGGTTATGATGATAATATGTTTGTCTTTGAGGACTTAAGTTTAGTTCTGAGGATTTGAGATAAGTTTGATGATGCAAGTATGCTTTCTTTTGTGAGATAAGATATGTTGAATTAAGACTAGGTTGTGAGTCAGCATGAGCCTCGATCTCTTTTACCAAGGAGGACCTCTAGTATTAGGACCAGTTTTGGGGTTAGCTCAAGAGAGAGCGAGACCCATAGGGAGAAGGTCAGAGAACCTAGAATCCACGACATGAGAAATATGAGATATGTGATATGTCCTAAACTAGACTACTCCTGAGTAATTGAGATGAGTTGCTTTGTGCAGGATTCCTATAGTGTTGTGGAACCCTAGATGTCCTTGGGAGGGCCAAACCCTAGAGTCAGAGAGAGGCTGGTTATATGTGCACATGTGAACATGAATATGAGAACCTGCCATCCGGGTGAGGGAGAGAGCCCAAGACCCTGGAGGAGGTAGCTATGTTAGTTTCTGTGAAGCCTCGTACTCGGGTTGGTGGTTTCCCACATAGGAATCTAGTGGTGTACATGAGAGAGCTTTGGGTAAGATGCTTCATGGGTAGAGACCTATGAAGAATATGCCATAGCATGTTTGGTTTGTGTTTTTGTGGCTAGAGCTTGTAAAGCTATCACTAATACCAATGAGGTAATCTGAGAACCCTAGACTAAGAGAGAAAAAAAAAATATGTGCATATGAGATACTCAAAGAGATGAGTGAGCTCAGAGAGACTGAGCATGGCATTACCCTCATGATATGGGTTAGGAGAACCTCAGTGAGACTAGATAAAGTTTCGATATACGTTTGATAAGCCACTTGTATAAGTTTGTTTAACACAACCATGATATAATATATATAAGGATGTGATCCAAGCTTGAGATATGATAGTGGATATGACATGATGAAAACCTTAGAGATGGTTTAATAACTCTTCATGCATAAATGGTTAACCATATACATGAATTATGATGATAATGTGAAAATGTTGGTTAATCTTGCTATGAAATCACTAGTAAATCTTGCATTTTACTATAAGCAATGGAATAAGATCATATGAATGAAACATGTTACCTGAGGTGTTAATCTTAATGCTTAATAAAGACGAAAAATATAGTTTGACAGTTAGCACAACATAATGATTATGACACCTTTATGTGATAAAGATTGATAAAGTTGGTTAACTATAGTTAACGCCCTCCTAAAAGGCATATGTTAATGTTGAACATGTTCAAATAATTAACTCAATAAAATGTTTATGACATCTTGAGATAATGAGTTAATCTTATTTAACTCTTTTAGAACATGATAATATGATATTAAAACCCTAATGCATGGCTAAAGATAAGGAAGTAAATCTAACATATGAGGCATGTTATGACATAACCTAAGCCTCTAAACCCTTGCTTGAACCTTTTAAGGAGTGCTTGTACACCAAGGTGGTTGTAGAAACCCCCTAATAGTGCTTTGGATACATGGTTACGTAACCTTTGTGGATATGTTACACATAGAATAGTGCCTACATGTGGATGAAGACATGGTAGTTTCCTTGGAATATGAGTATGGTTTACTTTCGAGGACGAAAGTTCTTTTAAGATGTATATGATGTGAGAAAGTGGATTTTCTGGCTTAATTTCGAGGACGAAATATCTTTTAAGGTGTGTAGGATGTGATGGAGTGGGTTTTGGAAATCCATAAATATCGAATAACACATTAGAATCCATATCTTGAGTTATAATGAGAGTTCCAAGTGTTTTGGTAAAGTGGAGATGTTAAATGAGATTTATATAATGATTAAGATCTCTCTTTATATACCTTCTTGAGGAATTTATTTGGATGGTATAACAATGGAGTTTTTGCACCAAATTTGAGTAGAAGGTAGATTGAGTGGAAGGAAGACTATGGTTAAAATTTGGTGGCATTTGGAGTACCCTAGAAGGAGTTATGAAGGTTTGAAAATTGGGAAATAATGTGCATTTCTTGTGTTGATTAGCCTAAGTCTTTGATTAAATAAATGTCACGCGCCCTTGGTTTGGGCTGCGTCTGCATGGACAAATCTGGGCCGTTCATGGTAGATCTGATGGCTGTAAGCTTGTCCCCAACCTCCAGCGGATTGGGGCTGAGACGTGGGGAGGACGAGGCCTCGTTTTCCTCCACCACTTCATGGATCGTGGGAGTGAGCGAGACATCCAACTGGACAGTTGGCTTCAGGCTGGGATGAGCTCCCATTTGACCCCTTGGGCGAACTGCCTCGCCACTCCAGTAGGGAGAGAGAACTCCCAGTTCGTGGTGTCTCTCCATCGCAGTGAACAGGCTAGAACCAGAGAAAGGAAATAGAATAGAGAGGGTATAGGAGAGAGACCAGTGGACTGAAAAGGAAGCTGGGGTCCAGGGGAATCCAACCCCACCGTCCCCATGACCTCCCGCAGCGGTTTGGTAGCAAGCCAGCTCAACCTGGCCGGAGAAGAAGATGGATCTTGGAGACGGGCATGCTGAGATCCTCACCGAGAATCGAGGCTCGAGACAAGTTCGTGGATGAGCTCCGAAGCTTTTGGAAGCTTTGGATGGGTGCAAGGTTGAGAGGGATGGCTTTCCCCTTTGTACTCCACCACAGATGCAGCTAGCGGCGGCGCTCCTGCCTAGCTGGAGGATCGGGGGTGCCAGAGCAATCTGGAGCAGCCGTGGAGGTCGGAAGGACGACGTCGAAGCTTGTGGAGGGCCAAGATATCCACGAGGAGTGCTGGAGGAGGATCGGTTGCTCGCCGGAGCTGGACCTGGTGGCGGCGCCCTGCGCAAACAGAGGCGCGGGTCTGGACCTGTCGAGCAGACAGAGAGGAGAGGGACGGGGCAAGCGAACCGGGCCCAATCTCCAACCAACCGGGTCAAGGAGCTGTAGACCGGCCGGCTCGCAGCAAACCAGTAAAGGACCAACCACAGACCCGGATCAGGAGGGTCCCAGCGAGCAAAGGAGCCGCGCCCTCCTCAAGGACACGTGGCGATGGCTGATAGGCCGAAAAAGGTAAAATCCCAAAATAAGTTAGGATCTTGTATAATTCATATAAAATGCATACGATGTCAGAAAAATACATATGATATACCAAAATGTTCAGAAAAATGCATAGAACAAGATAGAAGCATAATATCTGCCTTTTAATGCTTTGATATCAGTGATATCATGTAGGATGAGTTATGCTTGTTTAATAGATAATAAATACCAAATGATGAGATAAAATTATGGAAAAATATCAGTAACTCCATAATAATGTTTATAATATACCTGCTGTCAAGGATGATCATGTTGATGTACGAAATTATATAATTTGCTTAATATGTCTAATTAGGGCTTATTACCCTAAATAAAATGCAATAAATACATTGGCGATCAATAAATGACAAAATTTACAGAATAAGTTCATATCAGTAATTGGAAGATAATATGTAGATCTGAGATCATAATGATGAACATAATCTATGTTATATGAATATGACCCGTAATATATGGTTTAAAACCCTAATCTAGGTTAATGATGTAACCTAGGGTTAATTAATGTGCACAAAAATGCTAGGGAAGATAATGTTCAAATAATGAGTCATAACCTGGAATATGACATCAGTATGATAATTCTAAGACAAGAATGCAAGTAATGACGAGAATACCATAATGAGATAAGTGAAACCCTAATGAACACGATTAGGGTTAAGATGAGATATAATAAGTTGAGAACCTGATGATCGTATGTGGTCTTGTCTTGACCAGGGGTTTGACCAAGATATAGATGATATCGGGAACATGAGGATATGTGATGATTAGGTTTGTTCTTGATCAAGGTACGCCATTACCTCTTACTTGGCTTGTTATACAATATGCTTGTGTTATATGAGTAGTAAAATACTTGGCATATGGTATTGATTGAAATGATTGTTCTGGTATGATATGTTGCATGATTTTCCATACTTATTGCTATGAACACATGAAACATAATATATCTGTTCCATTATATCTAAGCACTTCAACTCTTTGGTAGTAAAGTGCTGGAAATAAGTACTTCAACTCTTTGGTAGTAAAGTACTTGGAAATGATCCAACTCTTTGGTAGTAGATCATAAAGGTATTAATGCATTCAACTCTCAGGTAGTAAATGCATGGATGATATAATGGAAAATGTGCTTAAAATATGTGTTCTCTTTTGTTGATGAATATCTTTGTGCAAGTATACACTTTTCTTATATTCTTCTGTTACTGCCAAGTATATTAGTTTTATCTTATTGCCAAGATATGATGAGAGGTAAATAAAAGACGCGTAGGCGTACTCAGTACAATATTCTTGAAATATTGTGCTGACGTGTACCGCATGTAATCTTTGTTTAGGTTGTGGTTATGCTCTTGAAGATCCAGGATAGTGAGAGTTGTATGGCGAGCTGATGTACAGGTGGACCTGTTGTCTTAAGATCCTGTTGTTTAGTTGTAGTACATGTATATGTTTTAAGTTTGCTGTTCAATATGTAATATCAAATCTTGTAACAATTCATGTTGTAATTATATGTTGAATGGTGAACATGTGTGTATGGTTTGTTTATTGTTCATGTACATGTGCTACTGTGTTTCCTTTTGACTCCCTTGATTTTCTCTTCCTTAGCCTAGTGTGGGATGTTTAAATTGGGATTCTCGCTGAGGTGAGGGTTTCAATTTGGACGTCACACATCAGATTATGTTTTAGAAAATCCGGGGACGTCACAACCATCTCCACCAATCCATCTCAAAAGGACCCATATATCAGGGACTTATCTTTCTCAGCTATAGCTTAGAGGGGTCAGATTTTCACATCACATATTCTCCCACAGTGAACTGCATGTCAGTCTGCTTTGCATCAACTTGTGACTCATGTCACCACGGGGCTCTCTCTCAGCCATTGCATGATAAAGTGACTTCATCTGCACACACTGTGGTTCTTTTATGACCTTCGTGAGGCCTCCTTCACCAACATCATCATAATGAAGTGGTGACCGACACAACCTACTTATATAACTTATTTCATCCCGATAAAAGGCTATGGTGGTTAACATCACGTCTTAAGAATTGTCTCTATGTATCACCCTAAATGAGCACACATGCTCTCATCAGACCCTCTAGTCAGGATCATACTATACAAACAATGAGCTCTCATGTATCTACTTCCACCTCATGGAAGTGAACCTACCAATTGTAACGACCCCACCTCCCGGTAACCCCCAATTAAGGGAGACCTGAAGGTCAGAGCCGTTATTCAATTAACAGGATCAAAGGTCTGACAAATAATCAGTAATAATTAATAAACTTTACCAACGAAACTGAAAACATGTATAAAATAAAACTTTTCTTACCTTGGAAAAACTGGGATTTCTAAACTTCTATCCATGAAGATGTTAATCTAACTAATCCTCCTGTGCATGTTATGGTTCCTCAATCTTGATACCTCGGAAACCCTAAACCACTCTCAAAAGGGTTTTATTACCTTCCTATCCGAAGAAGTGTATCTGAAGTTCTATCACCATCCTTTTACTACATCAAGGACTAAACTGGCTACCCAAACAACCATTAACTTGTTCAACATATCGTATTACATCCGAGTGCTATCCAAAATACATCTTCTTTCCAAACATAGGGTTAGTCGAACGACCTCAACTTCTTCTAGCTTCCTTCTTGCTATATCTCAACCAGAGCATTCATTACCACTCCTTATCCTTAGGTGTTAGTTAATGTCGAAGACACACACCGCCATGCATTATACTTATCATCTCATCTCAAACTCTAAGTTTGTCTTCATTAAGAAACTCTGAGCTCATACTAATGGTGATCAAACTCAACCTTGTATCACTTGCAAAATCCACATAGCTCATGCTAAAAACATCCTTATAAGATGACTACCTTATCTCTCTTAGTGTTTGTAAACCATCCATGTATTATTCCTTCCACCAAGGTATGTTACCATCTCTATCCTCATACCTTGTAGCAACGTTCCAACTTACCTCATCTTTATCCTTGGTGTATGGCATGCGTACTGTCCTATCTCTCCCTCCCATAACGAGAAGAAATAAGCATTTGGCGGCCGTCCAAATACATAGTTCTTCCCATTCCAGGAGTAGAGATGTACATCCCACCTTGCCAGTACACCTTTAAAACTAAGTTGAAACGTGCAACTTATGTCTCTACTTCTCAGTCATCTTGATATCAAAGTTACTTCCATGGGAAACTGGTCTCGAACCCACTTGGGTTACTACACCATCCTTGGTCATCTCCTCTAGGTCTATAGGGTGTCGGCACTTTTGGGGTCATCCTTCTTCCCTCATGGATCAGAGAGTGCCCTACTCATCTTCCCTTTGGGTCCCATGAGTTTATGAAGGTGATCAATCTCCTAACCCATGACCCTCAGACAATGATAGCTGTTACCTCCCGACCCTATGGTCATGTGCAACTAGGGAATTAGGCGACTCCTTCTTCCATCGGTCTTATCCCTACCTGACCCTTGGATAGACTTAGGATTCTAACATAGTACATGTCCAACTTAGAACCTTACCCAAGCCTTCATCATCTCTCTCTGCATTCACGACTGACTTTCATCCTTTCATAGGGATCAGGGCGACCTGCCTATCTTGGTCAAGCCCCATACCGGTTACCTTCATGGTAACACATCCATATGTACTTAGAGATGGTTAACTATGGGTCTATAGGTTCAATCTCATGCCATGTACTTTTCACTTAGCTTTCTTAGGATCCTATAAAACCTCTTTAGGTTACCTCAAAACCAACCAAACTTGTATACTCCCTACCAAAGGGTCGCTCTCCCAGGATGGGAGGAAACTACACCTTTATAACAAAGGTCACAAGCATCCTTAAGGTTTACATCCACATGAGAATGCTTAAACCAACAACTACTAAGGCACATTACATCAACTTAGTTGTGAGGGGTTCATCAAATATACCCTTAACGTAAGGGATTTCCTTTACCTCTACACATGAGGAGTACCATGCTCGAACCTATAGAGACTCAACCTCATCATAAGCATTGGGTATACTGCTTCCCCTCTTTGGCCTAGGAACCCTAGGTTCACCTTTGGATATCCAAATGCATGCTCCCATGATCCTTTTATATGAGCAACACCTCAGAGTTGAGTCCTCCTTAAGGACATTCAACTAGGTATAAAACCTCACAACTGGGTACTTAAACCTCCTCATTGTCTAAGGCACTCTTTATCTCATCCAGCAGGTAACCAATTATACCCTAGGTATCAGAAGCATCATCCTCCCTCTAAGGTTTGGTTCCTCTAAAGGCAACCAAGATATCATCAGCCTCCAGGGATCAAACATAAGGCAACCACTATCATCCACTTAGGTCACATCATCCTCTACTATCCACTGTTCCCTAAGTCTCGGAACCTAAGCTTCCAACCTTCTTGCTTGAGTCCTACTTTTTCTTTCTAGAGCTAACTCTACATCCAACCTTACTACCAGATGTCCTTTCTCCATGAAGGATCAAGCTTTACTATCATACCTCCATGTGGGTGAAGCCTATGCTCGAACTTAGGTTCTCTCAAGATCATTCATAGCCCTTTATTCTTATTCCATAAGCCATCCTATATGATCTCTTAACCAGGGTTTCATCAAGCTATACCCTACTTGCGTAAGCCCATAGGGTAACTATAGGTTCTCTTCTAACCTCAACCATGAAGGAGCTATCCTTAGCTCCAGCATGCACAACCCTCTCCAGGGTTGGGTCGCCAAAGGTACTAGGTCATCTACCCTCTTATTGCATCCAAAGGCATGTCCAACCAACCACCCGGTCAACCATGACATCTAACTCATCATGTCATCTTCCTCTCTAACCTTCACTTAGGGTTAGGGTTAACATCATCTTCAGAAGATGACCCATGTCTCTACTTTTAATGGAGGTCTCTACCTCCAAGACTAGCTACTCATCCTCCTGCCAAGGAGGTCTATCCTCAGGTCTCTCCTAAGGGCAATGACAACTCGTGTCATACGACCTAAGCATGTATCTATTCCTTTACGCTTACTTTATTAAGCTTATGTCCATGACATCTTATTTACATGTTTTTATTAATTTGGTGGAGGATCCCTTAATCCTTATCAACCTTACTCGTACCTCAAGAAGGTGAGGAAAAGAGAGAATACCCTAATCCTTAAGGTCCTTAACAAAATTTGAGTTGAGAAGGGATGAACAAGATGAGAGAGTCCTAAAGGTATCTTATTTCGAATCATACCCTAAGACATTGGCCAGGAAGTCACACGGATCCGAGAGTCCTCGTATTCCGACTAGCGGTGCGGAGGAAAATATTGCCAGCCACTGGTCGTGATCCTTTTCTAGACACCTCCTTCTTTTAGATATTCATCTAATAACTCCCTCGGTTCTACAGAATTTGTAAAATTTAATAATTATTAAAGATTAATTGAGGAACCAATGCTCTGATACCAATTGTAACGACCCTGCCTCCCGGTAACCCCCAATTAAGGGAGACCTGAAGGTCAGAGCCGTTATTCAATTAACAGGATCAAAGGTCCGACAAATAATCAGTAATAATTAATAAACTTTACCAACTAAACTGAAAACAAGTATAAAATAAAACTTTTCTTACCTTGGAAAAACTGGGATTTCTAAACTTCTATCCATGAAGATGTTAATCTAACTAATCCTCCTGTGCATGTTATTTCTCATTCAATTCCACATATGTCACTTTACTATTTGTTCTTTCATTTGTACCTAAAATGCCGACAAACAAAATGTCGGTCAGCCGAAGATGGTATGTGGGGGAAACAATAATTGTGCAACTATGTTAACAATGTAATCAACCAAATATCATTTAACAACCAAGATTACGTTTTAAGCAATACTACTCAATCCTTGCCTATCCCCTTTCTCTGTAACGTCCCTACAGTGGACATGGATACCACCTCTCTCATATGGTAGATCCTTACCCCCATGGCCCTACCACACAGGTAGCCAATACCTAGGGTTATGGAGTCGCATGGTCCTACCCAAAGGTAGACCAATCCCTAACTCATGATGACTTGATGGACCTACCCCATTGGTAGCCATTTACTAAGTCATTTAATGACCTGATGGACCTACCCTCATTGGTAGCCATTTACTAGGTCAGTCTATAAAGCTACAAACGGGACTAGGATCTAAGATAGTAGGCATATTTCTTATGTGATAGTCATATTCACATTACACTTTGCATGAATTAAATACATCCAACAGTTTAATTCAAGCCACGATGGAAACATAGATAAAATCCAGGAAAACTAATTCGGGTAGTCATAAGCGTAACCACATAACTATACATGTAGATTCAGGTGCAGTAATAATCCAAACAACAATGAGCATGCAAGCATTCAATACGATCCTAAAACAATTATACAATTCCCTTTCAGTACTTATGTCATCAAGATCTATTAAATCTAGCTCGCTTCCTAGGGTTTCTAGTCCACTTTTAGGGTTTCCATAGCAATTAGGGTTTCCCTTCATCTTTTATTATTTTAAACCCTAATTTAACGCAATTGATCACAAACCCTAATCATCTCAACATCTAATCCTCAATTTCAGATTAAAGGCATAATTATCCATTAATTAAGCCCCTTAAACCTCTTTTACATTAGAGCTACTATTTTTATCCTTTTAATCCATGACAAGATCATTATACACATTTATCATCAATTCATAATTCATCATGGTCCAAATCACATATGAACTTGATTTGCCTTTTATTCATGAGAAAACCCTAATTACTACATTTAGGGTATTTATCCACAAATTAGGAATTTTGATGCTCGAAATAGCTTAGATTCAGCATATTCCAACTTTAATCACGAAATTAATCAATTAAAGCCACTTAAAAGTCGAATTAGTCAACATTAGGGTTTCAAGGCCCATTAAAGCATATTCATGCATATGAAACTCTAAATTAACTAATTATATGAAAAGTCCATCCTTTTTCTTCCTAATGTTCATTTTTATCATTAACAGGCTAATATCAACTTTAATCATCTATTAAACCCTACTAATCACTTTAATCATACCAAAATAGGGTTCTTTAAACATTATCACATTAAAGTTGATATCTTCCATTATTTTTCAAATTTCATAAGGAATCAGGCTTCAATTATATTTTTATTAGGTTCCTCTCGATTTTCTGAGAAAAAAGCACTACTTATTTGTATTTTTTTGCCAAAGGATCTATTTTTAGTGATTCATGCAAGATTCATCAGTTTTCTTGAATATTCGATAGAGATGGCTATTTACCAATTTTACTGGGCCGTTCAATTCGTGATCCAGTGGCCATGCGAAATCCTACGGTCCATAGAGATGCGCCCCACATCACGGTTAAATAGAAGCCAAAGTCAAAATTGCCCTTACCTCCTTTCACTGACGTCAGGGGCAACAAGGTCATTTTCCCCCTAGTTATCTTCAACCTCTGTTTGCTGTCCTATACCGCGAACCAGGTTCCATGCTTGGTCAACTGGAGGGTTGACCTCGAGATGCAACCTCCCTCAGCACTTGAAAGGGACACCATGACCTCCGTCGTGCCTTTGCAAACTCAAAGGCGGCCTGAGTTGGCCAGAGTCACTGGAGACCTAGGAGAGCAGCTGCCGCCTGATCCAAGGAACCAGTAGGTGAAAGGGAAATGAGAAGAGGAGTTGGAGATGGGGTCGAGTTGCTTAAACCGCAACGACAAAACATGAAGGGATGCCCAACCTCATAGAAGGGGGATTGTCCCTTTATATAGGCCATAGCCATGGAGAACGGCCAGAGAGGAACTAAAATCAGGGGTTTACCCAAGGGACTTCCAAAGCATGGAAACTATGGGTGCAATTTTCTCTCCAGAATCTAATGGAATGAATCCCGATTTCGCACATTAATTGCATGGAGAGGAAATCGAATCTATAGATCTCATATTACTATTCTTCTTTCCTTTTCCTACCTGAGCTAGGAGAGAAAGCAGTCACTGTTGGATCTCAGATCTAACGGCTGTCATGCCATGTGCCCAAAAGATATGGAAACAAATCGTGACATTTAATATATATATATATATATATATATATATATATATATATATATATATATATATATATATATATATATATATATATATATATATATATATATATATATATATATATATATCACACTTTAGGAGTTTTATTAAAAATCATAACTCCCAGACCAAATATCCAATTAATCTCGAGTTTGGAGGTAAAGTCCATAATGACTTAATCTACCTCTCTACCAAAATTGGGCTCATTATCTCAAAGTAAACGTTCGTTTTCTTTAATTTCAAGATATCTCTTAATTATATATATATATATTTCACCTATTTTCTCTTTCCTGTGCTATTAAATTATTATTTTGAGTTCCTTTAACCTCAAGGAACCTTAATGGATTGAAATCCCCCCTCTTGGGAATATTTCCTTAGCCTCTTTCCTTATCTTTCATCCGTTTTCTTGTTATCTTACTTTTCTCTTTCTTCAAATATCTATTTTTTTTAGAATTTCTCTTTATCTCTCTTTTATTTCCTTATTTGGAGTTCCTTTTAACATTAGGAATCATTGGGATACGAAAATCCACCAAGATAACTCAATTATACATTTTTCCACATGTTTTCCACATTTTATCATTATTCTCAATTTCTTTCTCAATAAAGAAATATCTAATTGATCTTCTCTTTTATTATTGCATTCTCTATGCAACTTTGGACTCCTTTGAACCCAAGGAATCCTAGAGGCACGAAATCCCTCTTTGGGTTTGCCTTCTAGAGGTTTCCACACTTTCTTTTCTCAAAACTTGATTTTTCATTTATTAATTGAATTTTCCTTGTTATTGGGCTCAATAGCCAATAAAGGCCACAAATAAACCAACAAGGCTATTTTAAATGAAATACATGCATTCAATCACAAGACATCATTATTTGCCCATTTATTTTTGTTATGAGAAATTACATTTCTCACCAAAGGAACCCAAAATTTGGGGTTGTAACAAAAATTGTCCTAGTGAGAGATATAACTCTCCACCAAAAAAATTATTACTGTAGATAATAGAATAAATATGAGTAGAAGAATTATAAGTATTCAACGACAGCTAGATTATTGACTAAACAATTTAGAGCAGTATTATCTATTCAAGTCATTTTAGCTATATCTTGTTAGAGCGATATGTCATTTATTTAATAAAGAGTATGAAGAACATGTATAACATTTAGCCAACTAAGACATACTACACAATATACCAGCAACCATTGATTCTCGTATTACAATCCTAAGCAAATATGCTACACGGCTGATTCCATTTTACAAACATACATAAGCCCTGAGGAGATGAGGTATACGCTCATACTCCAACCGACCATTGCAAAATCGAAATTGGTACCATACATAGGTCAATAGAAGAGCCAGATTTCCATGACATCATCTTCCTCAGTCAGTGTGAGGACCAAATGCATGACATATTGTGTCTTTGCCAAATAGCTTTCCAGGGTATACTGGTAACTTCACTATTAGAGTTACAGTGGCATAATGTACTCTCTTCGCAATCGAGAGATATTATAATTATCTCACATCGATCCAGCATTAAGATCATCGGGAGATTAATGGTACATCCATTTCAGTATTCAGGAGATTGGTGATACATCCATCCTGTCACATATAATGAGGGATTGAGAGATTTAAGGTTCACCTTACATCAATTCCTCCATTAGGGCATAAGGATATTCGCGCACATAACCCCCACATACACAAAAGTATGCCCTCCAGGAGTTCCCTTAGGAAAACCTATTTCACCATCACCAAACTACTGATGATGATGGATCTATGGTCAGGGCTCTACATGATACTGTTTCACTTGATTAATTAAGTACATTACAATATTCTTTTACCATCAAATATGTTTACACACATAAACATTATAACAATTGCTATAAAGATTGAATATTGTTTCTATCAAGTTCTTTTCAAAGCTTTGTTACAGATTGGGATCTCAATCCCGTATCTCATCAGGGTAATCTCATCCCTTATCATCTCATCATCATGATTATGATACATGGGTATTCAAACCCTCAAATCATTAAAAGACTTGTTACCCATCTATCATATAACTTAATGCATTCAGGTTAACTGATCATTGTAAACATACAAATTACAGTGTAGGTATTTCACATGGCTCTTAAAGCCCAATAATGTCTCTTATTACCTCTCACTAGGCAACACAACATTTTACGGCTCATATAGCCCATAAAGCAATCTCATTAGTAAAACATCATAGCTCATACTTGGCTATGTACACCATCTCATGTAACTTGCATAATTAATGCACATGATAACAATTATATCAATTACAAATCAACACTACACATTATAAGAATAATCATCACTATTTCCACATTTGAGTTAAGATTTCCCTATTTATGTTGATTAGGAATACTTTATCTCATTCCCCAAAATTGGGTTATGATTATCATCATACTGCCCGAAATTAGGGGTTCATGCATTACAACCCAAGATTAGGGTTCCACATGTTTTTATCCTATATCAGTATAGGATTTCATATCAAAAGGTCACAGACCAGTATATGGCATTACCTTGAATTAAATGTTATATCACATTATTATGATTCCATTTTCCATCACCCTTGTCTTGACATCACCCTCACTTAGGGTTTCATATGGTTTTACCCTTGATTAGGGTTTCTCATAACATCATCCTCAATTAGGGTTTACTATTCATATTCAATCAAGGTTTATTATTAGAATACCCTGAATTAGGTTTTCTCATATCATTATCCTCAATTAGGTTCATCCCATTACCATAGGTTAGGATTTCACCTATCATTGCCGTCAATTAGGGTTAATCCCATTGACCTCCTTAATTAGGGTTCATGATCTCTTATTCAAGGATCATACCCTAATTACACATTCATACACATTGAAAGTGTTAAGACTTAACCATTTACATGATTATCATTCATGTAGGAAGTCCCTTCTCTCCCTTATCTTTTATAAGATGATATTTATATCAGACTTGATTGGATTAGGTCAACTCATCTTGTTTGAAGGGTTGACACACTGTATTATGTCATTACTTTCTTAATCATCCGGATTAGTCATTCGTAAGGTATCAATCACCCTATCTTATTAAGAGTACATAATCATCCTTGAATTGCATCATGTAATGTTCAATTAAATAATTGACCTTTAATCACCTTAAATGTACATATGGTTTTGATTAATTATTCCTCAAACAGCCTTGGTCCCTTAGGCCTCAAATGGTCTTGACCAACCAGACCTCAAATGGTCTTACATGGATTACCTTCAAATAGTTTAAGACCATTTAGACCTCCAAATGGTCTAGGTCTTGTGGTTTGAAACTGTTTGGTAAAGTTGATACTTGAAACCATTTGCCAAAGTAGATGTTTGAAACTGTTTGCTAAAGTAGATGTTTGAAACTGTTTGCTAAAGTAGATGTTTGAAACCATTTGAGTCTCAATCGGTTTGGGATCATTTGGTCCCAAACGGTCTTGACACCGTTTGGTCCCAAACCTCCTCAAAACCGATTGGACCAAAAAGGGTCTCAACCTCTTACATCGATTTAGGGTTTCCAAGGTTAACTCCCCTATTAATTAAATTCATGTAATTAGTCATCAATTAAACCTAAGCACCACACTTCAAGTGAGCTTAAAGAATCATCCTTCAATTCATTCAATCTTCAATTGTTTACCAATTAGGGTATGAACCCAATTGAATTAGGGTTGAAATCGATGAACCTTCAATATTAATCATTGTAGAAGTAATTACTTAGAAATCATTGGTCCATCATTCAAATTGAGCAAGACCTGACCTCAAATGGTGTTGAGATCGTTTGGATGGCCTCCAAATGGTCTTGAGACCATTTTCCCATTCGATCATGCAAATTGGTGGAATCCAATTAAGGTTTAGGTCATTGGATTGATCATCAAATCAACAATTGATTGCATTACAATTTGGTATCTTTGGATCTTCAAATACCCAACCATACTAAACCCTAGACCTACAAACGATCTTGGTTGACCTCCAAACGGTATTGAGACCATTTGGGTGATCTCCAAAATGGTCTTGAGACCATTTGGTCTAATCAACCCAAACTTCTAAGTCAAATAATTATAAAATCAACACTTAACCTGATTAGGGTTTGCTACTTGATTAACCTTCAACTGATGAACCCTTTGGAATTAATCAATCAAATTTGATGGGTCATTAACCATCAATATTAGCATCCATTTCTCAAATGGTCAACCCTGGTCAACTCTCCCAAATGGTTTGAAACCGTTTACTCCCAAACGGTTTTGATGAAATCGTTTAAGTTCAAACGGTCTTGTGCAAACTGATTGAACATTTTTGTTGAAACCGTTTGAAGTAGGATTTTCTTTGGAAAAGTTTCCAAGATGATGTCATCATAATTTTCCTTCATTCATCCAAGAACTACTGCCATTTTCATGGAAATTACAGCAATAAATCAAAGGAAGTTCAAATTAGAACAAGATGAACAACAAATCATGGAGAATTGAATGCAATATCAATGTTTAAGGGTTTAAGTTATATAACCTGCCTTCTAATCTGATTCAAAGCTTCAAGATCCACGTTCTCTAATAGTGGATGAGCTTTGACAACTACCCAAGGTCCGTTCTCAAGCTTTTGGATGAAAGAGTTGGTTAGAGTTGAAGATTGGATGGAGAAAACAAGAAAACAAGCATTGATTTTCGGTTTTCTCCATGAAACCAAGGTGAAAGAAGGTCAAGAACTTACCAACAGGTTGAGTGTCGTCCTTCACCTGCTCCTAAGCTCTCTTGAGGTCGGCCAAAGCAAGAAGAGAAAAGGAATTCTGAAAAAGATCCTTTTGTGGGTAGGAAATGAGATATGTATAAGGAAATTCAAGGAAAGAGAAAATGGAATTAATTCCTTTAATTTCCAAAATTATTGCCAAATTATCCCCCTCCATTCCTTGGACACGAATCCATCTTCTTTATCTTGCAAAACCTCTTCATTATCCAAGAATTAAAGGAAAAGAAATTAAGCACCTTAAACATATTATACTAATATCCCATTTTAGTGGATAATACTTTTTATTAACTTAATATGAGTGGGCCTTCCACTCAAACAAGATATTTTCATGCCTTTGCAAGTCACAAGCACTTACAACACTTTGCAATTTCATCCCTCAACTTTTGTTTGAAGGGCTCCTCAATTAATATATATTTTTTTTACATTAATATCGAATTAAAGTTCCATTTATGCTTAAATCTTGATTATTTTAATATCAAGATTCTCTCTCCTCCAAAATAATTCAAATGAGGCGCCCCTCTCATTTTATTTTCTCTACATGATTCCAAGAAACATGGGGGACCCTCTAGAAGTGGTAATTTGCATATTGAACCCTAGGTTTTGGGTAAATTGCACATTACACCAAAACTAGTTTTTAATGCACAAAGATTGCTCAACAAGCTCTATCTTGGTGCTCAAGCTTGTGGAAGCCATACCACTGCATCATACTCACTCTTATGATGTCTCAACATCTGAGGAATATTATATCATGTACAATTTGCAAGTTAACCCCTCAACTCAGGGAATTTGCATATTAGTCCAGAACAAACAAAACAATGTATCAACATTATTTAAAAAGGGCTAAAATTGAAATATAAGTTCCTTATGAGCCTTAATTATTTTCCAAGAAATATGAACGAGCATTTAATTACGTTATTAGACAAAACATCCATGATTAAAGCATAACCTAGGTCAGGGATGTTACAATAAGTGTGCCTCTCCTTATTAATTTACAAAGAAGAAAGTTTATTAAAACATTTATCTGTAATAAAGAAACTATATATAGATTGTGTATAGAAGAAGAAAATTTGCAATACAAAAGAAGGGTGCTAAGAATATCTTTCCAAATGTCTTCAATATCTTCCTTCTTTCACCTAAAAATTCTATAGTTTGTTACAACCCTTATCAAGTGAATGATAGTTAACAACCAAGTTGATGATCTTTCAGACTTAAGTCCAAGCAACTATAAGAAGGTATGGAGATTTAGGGATAATTAACAGTCCACAACCAACTTCCAAATATGAAAAATATATTGAGATTCAAAGAACATATGAAGGATACTTGAAGATCGTTTTCACATGAGGAACATCTAGAAACAATAAATCCCACACATTCAAAGATGGCCAAGAGTGGGTATCTTACCCAGGAAAATTTTCCACACAGTAAGGATAAAAATTCTCGAATAATTTAATTTCCACAACCAAAGAATCCACTTTAGATTAGGGAAATCAATCCTTATAATATTGTAGACACTCTTCATATTATGAATAGAATCCTCATTTGTACAGATTGAGTGCTTAGTATAAAGTCAAACTTCAGAGTCACAAATTAATGACTTTAACTCATAGAAAATCCTTTTCGCTGAGATGTTCCAGAAACCATATGTAATAAGGTTGTGCAAAAAACCAGAAAATCCAAACCAATCATGAGAATGTTTTTCATATCAATACAATCACCTAGCAAATGCTTGCCAGGCTACCATGAGTCCTTCCCAATTTTGAAGCTTCTACCAGTAGCAATGTCAATACCAATGAGAAGTATAAGCAAACATTTCATATTGAAAATATGCTTCCACATACTAGATCTATTAGCTTTTGGAATTGACGAAGTCCTAGATACATGCACAACAACTCTCACAATATATGAAACTTATTTCCAGTCTAATTAGAAATCATTCTATTTTCTAGCAAGAGAAGTAATCCAGGAAAATGGAAAATAAATTTTTAGATTCCATTTCCAAGTATTCTTTTCTCTCTTCTTGCAAGAAATAATAATGAAAATTGATGAAGGCACATTTTACATGCGATGAGAAAACAAACCTTGGAAGTAGACAATCTGATCATATAACAACTCTCAAAAAGTAGAGAGCTTTCTTCTAGGGGAACCAATCACCATGGTTGGTGGCATTTATAAGACTGACTTTTCCAAAACTAGGCGCATTGGGGTTATGAATGGTCATGACTTTTCTTGTATGACATGATTCCAACATAACCATCTAATTAGGGTTTTCCTGGATGATTACATACTTGACTTGATTGAAATTGATTTTATCTTGATTAATGAAGATAGTTTGTTATGATATTTTGAACTTTATTATACACTTCAAAGAATGTTTGATTTGAATAAATTAGGGTTTGCATGTAAAAACCTGATCGGTTGAAATTTAGGATTTTGAAAGTACATCAATACATACATTGAGAAATATAGATGTGTAGTAAATTATTTTTATTATATTATAGGTAACTTGGATTTATTTGAAATTAAAATATGATATGGATAACTCAAATACACATATTTGTGAAAAAATTTAGAATATTTTCTTCCTTTGAATGTGTTATTTGGTCAAATTATAATTTGACCAATCATGCTACATACTACAGTATAACAAGGTAGAGTTGGATTTCTAGCTATTTATTGCTAACTCTAAATGACCTAAAAATTTAACTGGTCTCTAATACTATATTGAATACAACTTTCTAATTGTTTATATTTTCTGAATAAGGTTTTACTAATGACAAACTACTTTATCAATTCACTTTTATGATAGAAAAATTATGCTAAAAAAATGTGGGACTTATTTGCAAATGTCACAACAACCTTAATTGCTCTTATGAGTAACCTAGAAGGCACCCTAGTGGCTTCCATATTTCGTGATTCAATCTAGAGAAATAAAATCCTAGAGAGATATGTAGAATTAGTGTTTCAGTGAGGAAGAAGATGGTGATATAGGCTTTCTCTTCCGATGAGTGATTAAAATAATTAAGTTTATTTTCTTTAGATAGGTATTCATGGTAAATCTTTTCATTCAGGTACAAATTCCAACCTATGATTTTGGGTCAAAATTATATCAAAACACCCTCTTTTCTCTTTTTTTCTATCCTATTCTCCATTTCTAGGAATTTTGAGACACAAGGAGGAAGAAATAGACTTATTGTTCAAAGTTTTATAGAATTGAATGTGATCAGTTTTTGGGCTACGTTTTTAAAGTGCTTGGAACTTGAGGTGACTATTTATATTTCTCTTAAGCTCTATAATCATGTTGAAAGTTTAAATCTATCTATCTAAAATAATCAATATCCTTACTTGCATTTGTATGTGATTGCATGAACAATTGAGAAGTGTTCTGGGAAAAGATTTCAAGTTATTTAGATTCATTCTTTTTTATTTGTATATGTCTAGTTCCTTGGATATTTATTGAATACCTGTGAAATATCTTGCTTATAGAGAAATATATCATTTTACACATACATTTCCTAAAATTAGCCTATCAATGTAATGCTTGAAATTGAGTTGACAAGTATAGAATCATATATGAACTTAATTAAAATGAATTCCTAGTTGTATTTTCATATCTTTGCTAGAATTAGATATGTTATAAACATAAGTATCCGTATAATCATTTGAAGTCGAGGTACTTCATGTTTAGGGTTAGTTTTGCCGATCTGAATCAAATGACCCAATGAATAAATGCATACATATAATTGATGGATGAGTTGTGTTGAATGGAAACTAATGTTTCCGTATGTGTGAATAGACTTAATGAAATCATGTACATCGTGATGAGATTATATATATTTTAGTGTTAATAAGATGTATTGACTTGAGCCTACTTCTTGAAAATCCTATAAATCAAATATTAAGACGAGTATGAGTGATAAAGTTGGAACTTGTATATAATCTTGTAAATGGGGCAAAATACTCAATTGTAGGTATTGTTACTTCAATTGTAGTTTATAGATATAATTATGATGATGTATCATAATTAATCTATTTTGGTATAATTTGTGGAATAATGAGTATACCCTATATGAATGCAAGACTACAAGTCATCTTATTATGAATTAGGAAGATTACTAAAGGTTAAATAGTAAGAAGAAGAAATCCTAATCCATGGTACTCCCTAAGTCAGAGTTTTTAAAGAATTGAGGGATTTTTTTATTAATCTAAATGTCAGTAGAAGCCAAATGACATGGTACATGTATCAAAATATTAGAAAAGAAATAAATAAGGGTGAACTAAATTGTGGTGATAAGTAAGGATTGGAATATTAATGAAACTAAAATGAGGAAGACTTTCATCTATTTCTTAAAATATATGTGATCTGACTTAAATTGAATGAAAAACACTAAAATTAGACTATACATGATTTCATGAGAGACGAGCTTTATGCATTAAGTAGTTTTAGAATGATTACTTCTAAGAATAGTAGTGAACATGATATCAAAGAAGTCATGAATAATGGTTATGAAATGAAGGAAAAATGAAGAAAATTGATAATTGGATTTTAAAACCTAATTGTTACCCTAATGTGATGAGCTATGTGATAATAATGAATACTACTGTAAGAATTTGCAAAAGTATAGTATAATTTAATTACAATATGAAGTTCAAGGTTTCAAATTTATTCTTGAAAATACATGCTTGGATTGCAATTATTCGTAGAATACTTGTATTCTGAGAATGGTCTAATCTAATAGAATTCAAATGAGATATGTATGTTTTGGATAGTAATCCTAACCAATAGTAGAAGATTATAATTAAGTGTGTTGTACACATTTATGCTTTGAGATTTATTCATATCGATAGAAACTAGATGGAATAAGTATATGTTGTATGATAATGATTTCTTAACATGATAAATAACATCAGATATCTTATTGATAGTTCTAATATCTCTATAAATATTTTATGAAAACTACGATATGCATGAATTGATAAGAAATGTGATGAAATTGAATTAACATGCAATGATCATACTTGAGAAACATTATTTAGGGTGAATGCTGGATCATGAGCTTATGTCTCGAGCTAATATCCCACTGATGATGAAAATTATGGGACGATGGTAAATGTAAAGAAACATAAATGTCACAAATTATAGATTCGTTGTTCTTCTTATTTTAATCATTTTTTTTCTTGTTAGCCCTAATACGCTTTATATTATTTTAGTTGCTTGATATATACACACATGATAAATGATGATTTGATTCTTTTAAGATGAGTAAATGGATTAAATGACAAGTGCAATAATGACACACGTACTCAGGTGCCCTGGACATCGTGAGTTTTGCCTAAGGTGCATATTGGGGAAATGAACAGATCTCCTATGGTACTTAGAGTATTATGAGAAGGATGTTCAGAGTGTAGATCAAGACATTGGAAGTTAGACCACTAGGATTTAGGGCACATCATGATTTTGTCCTTAATTCATCTATTGTGAAAGTCTGTGTCCAGGAGGAATAGATTGATGAAATGAAAACTATGAAACATGAGAAATACGATGATATATGATATTTAATCATGATATCTGATATTTTGTTATTTTGGTTCCTATCTTGTGTACACGAGATGAGGACGTGAGCCTCTTTAAGAAACCATGTAGTGGACTAGGTTTGTTGTTGATGTTTTAGGGTGGTCGACTAAAACCTAAGATAGTGATGCTGAGTTATTGACATGAAATTCAGGAGGGGCAACTTCTACTTGGTGAGGTACAAGTCATGTAGTTTCAAGGAAAATGAATAAAAGATGACAAGCAATGTAGAATATGAGTTGAATGTTTGTTACATTCCTTGTTATGGTAGATTAGAAATCAATTATAGTTGAATATGATTCTTTTATGGAATTTGATCATTCTTTTATAGATAAAATATGTTTGCATATTCCTATAGGTTTGGTTTGAAATTTGATCTTAAAAGTTAAAAACTATTTCATCTAAGATTTTGTATCCATTCTGATTCTAATCTAGATTCACTTGTAATTTGAATTGTCTTATTTTGTAGACATGTCTTGTGGATTTAAACATCAGCCTTAAAATATATTTCTTTGTCTACCTTGTGGGGGTTTTACAAAGATGATTATCTTGTTATGCATTAATTTTAAATGATTAAATTTGACTTGTTACCCTATAAAGCATTGTAATTTAACTAGATGAATGCCTTATGATTTATGATATTATTGCCATGTACTTGGATTCCTATATGCTTGAATTATCTTTTAGACTTAATAATATCTACAAGTTTCTTTCAAGTTTTAATGTACTTAATCTGATGTTGATATTTGTACCTAGATTCAATGGGACTGATGCTCTATATGATTCTCATGAGGTTGTTTCAAATGTTTTTACGTATAATGCCATCCAGAGGAGAGGATGTGACAAACAATATGTATAATATTCTAGACTACAATGTCCTTGTACTCTCACTTTCATGGGATGGGTTCTTTTATGTATGTGTATCTGATGTAAACTGAACTGCATATGACCAATAATATTTTATTCTGATAATGATGAATAAGATTTGTGATAAAGCGACATTGGTTTATGAGGTTCAATGAGAAAGGGAAAATGAAAAATTTATGTGTGTTTTTTAATGTACAATATAAATCGTGCTTGTCAAGAATGAAGAGTATTATTTCTTAATCTGGATTTAGGTTTAGAGTTTATATTTAATGATTGACATTGATGATAAAGAGAGTTCATGTCATGTCTTGTTGATTATAATATACCCATACATTCTACCACCACTACAAGATGTCCAAGGATTCTCCCTCTCCAAATCCTAATAGGATTATCTCTATCCTCATACTCCTTATAATCATACCAATACAATATATGCAACTATCTTATTCTCTTCTAAATGTAGAGGAAACATATTTAACTCCCTCACTTCCTCTTTCTCCCTCTCAATCATTCTAGTGCATAGAACATCTCTTTCTAGAACAATAACAATGATACATCTAGAGGTTATACAACATATCAGGAGGCATATAGAGTCATAATATAGTTATGTTTTCTAGCTGGTCATTGTATATCCTAGTTAGAGTTGCTATCATTATAGTTGTCATGATATGTTTTTGTTAAATTTTTAGCTTTCCTAGATCATGACAGTTTCTAAATAAAGATGCCATTTTACAAGATGATGCTTTATAGTAAACTAGTGGATTTTCTAGTTGATAGTGACATTTTCTAGTTGAATTTATCTTTCACTAGTTATTTCGGTTCTCATCAACTAGTTCTACATTTGAGATGTATCATTCTTAATTTTAACACATTAAAGATTGATCCTTTCTTACTATAATCATATGGCATCAACATTTTCTTTGTCCACTGATTATTATCTTCATTAACTGATAACATAATTAAAATCCAGGTTGTTCGTCATAGATAAATTAATTGATTATATATATATATATATATGTATGTATATAACTACAACATTAATATAAAAGTCATTCTCAACACTAATAAAAAGTAAATGTTAAGATATTTATAAATATTATCTATCCATGAAATAAATCTTGACTAGAAGATTTCACTTGAATATACATATATACACACAGACATACACATATATATATTTGTTCAAGTTTAGTCGGAATTGTTAACCAACTTCCCAGACTGTGACCAAACTAGTAAAGGATGGTTTGAACACTTTTAAAATCAAACTTGACCTTAATACTTATCTAGACAAGACTTAACCAAGAAGTTTGGTCAAGTTTAGTTTGGTTTGATGGTCAAGTTTGGTTAACAAACTCTTTTAAAGAGAGTTTTTTTTTTATCCTTAGCTATGATGAGGTAAGATCCATCTTCTAGTAGGTGGTGTTTGTCATACTACTATTTCATGTGAAAAGTAAGATTTTCATATCCTAATTCAAGGGTACACATATCTTCAAATGAATTTCACTAGTAAAAATTGGGCCATTATTCACGAGTGAGTCCTGTCACAAAACCCTCTCTACATGCCCTAAAAAATAGGGACAGTTGTGAGTCTGGCCATCACAAATGGTCTGTGAAGAGAACTCACCTGACAAATACCAGTGGCCCTCACGAATACAATTGTCACGGACCAACTGGCCCTCAAGAATGTTATATTGAGGGACTATTTAGCCTTCATAAATACATTTTTGAGGGCATGTTTAGTTCTCATAAATACATTTTTGAGGGACTTGATGGTCCTGGAGAATATATTTTTGAAGGGTTAATGCCTGCATTAATATTATTTTTGAGGGGCTATGTGGTCGTCATCAATGCAATTGTGATGGCCAATCTGGATCTCATTTTTGAGGGACTAAAGACCTTCATTAATATATTTTTGAGGGATTACTATAAATGATTTGGTATTAATTTATTGAATGATTTGTTGAATGTTAATTAATTTTAAATGAAAACTTTGTATATATAACCTCAAGCAATATTTTTATAAGAGTCACATGACATCATAAGAAGTTTCAACACCAAAATGACACATAAAAATGTTAAATCACATCAAACCAAATTATGTTAATGAAGCAAAATATTATCCATACATTGCGTGCTCAATGTTGATATAAATAATGAATACATGTGATTCTAAAATTTGAGATTGATGACAATCAACATATCATGCTAGAAACTCTAAAGATCTATAATGTCTGCATATTCCTTCAAATGGTGTGGTGCTCTTCATCAATACCAGGCCTCATACGGTTGGGTACTTAAGTATTCTTCTCCTAAAAATGAAAAATCATTATATTAATAGAATTTAAAGTTTATACATAAATCACAGTACAACAAACAACTTACCCTTATATTTCGGTTCTGTTCTACTCCAAAGTGTATTGTCAGTCGAAATCCATCATTAAAAGCAATTCAACCCTATCAATATAAATACAAAAAGGAATCAGAGTGAGTGTGAAGTAGAATATGCCATATTGTTGACTCAAGGCCCAAATGACGTAGAACAATTTTTGTAATCACTTGTAATGAATGTATGACTTGTAATTAAGCTTAGAAAAATGTTTGAGACACAAAAATACATGGTTTAACCAGCCAAATTCAATTTTCTTTGATCGGTCGAGTTGCCACTTCACAGAACTCGACCGATCGAGTCTGTTCAAACCTGAAATGGACCGATCGGTCGAGTTGCCACCTTCCAGAATTCGACCAATCGAGTGTCTGTTCAAACCTGAAATGGACTGATAGGTTGAGTTTCTAATAAACATGATTATCCCAGACTTGCAAACAAAATTATTTGATGAAAACTGACAGATTAATGAACTAAACATTAATCCATCATGTTTTTTTTAGTTCTATCAAGAAAATTTTAATATGAAGATGCAATCAAAGGTATCGTGTGGATTTTTGAAGTAGTGAAAGACACTGATGTAGAAATTTGCTAATAAGGTTCACCTCATTTAAACGTTGATTTCTTGGTGTAAAAGACATCGATGACGATGTGCTTTGGGTGTTCTACATTTGAGGATGAGTTTGTAGATTATTACCAAATGTAGGGCACCAACTTTCAACTACATCCTTTGATAAAGTGTACACTTTAATACTCTCATGTGTATGAATATTGAAAATAATCTTCAGCTATTATGAGGTACCTGTGGCTAAAAGAGTAGTGGATGTCCATTGCTAGCACTCTACATGGGAGCCATGACTCCTAAAGAACTACTTTCAACCCTTTGTGTGGAAAGCCTACCTACTCCATTCTCCCTTGAATTTCCTTGTGTGGAAGGCCTACCTACTCCAGTCTCCCTTGAATTGCCTTGTCTAGAAAGTCTGCCTAAGCCATCCCCGCTTGAATTATTCTTCCTGGGATACATACCTACATCTGCACCACCACTTGTATTGTCTTGTATGTGAAAAGAACTGACACCTAACCTATGTGTGCCACTTTGCATGTGTAAGACAATTGCAGTAGTCTGATTGGGGTATTCAGCTAAACAATCAACAGTAATACCACCATCCTAGCACAAATAGATCAACAATGTCAAAAAAAAATTATATATTAATGTACACATAGGCAACTGACTCTAAGTTACATGTGATTGATTATACCAAGTCATTATTTGGGAGATAGAGTTCTTCAATCCATTTACTGTTTCTTCAAGTTCCTTGAGTTTATCCTGAAATAGAAAACAAATTACAAACATCAATGTAATAGAAAAATTGTAACTAATAGTTCAAGTTTAGTTTTAATCCAACATACATCATTTTCTTTTCTCTCCTTAAGGAGCATTTCATATCTTATACGGACAACATTTCCCCTATGTCCTATCTCTTTGTGCCCAATTCCAAGACCTCAGATCCTAGCCTTTTTGGAAGAATTTAAAATTTGAAAATAAGCTTCACGTGTTACATTATCAACACATCTAGGATCTAAATCTTCTTGGTCTGCTGCTTGGTTTTCAAAAATATTAGAGATTTCAAGCTGTAATTATAAAGCATCATAAAAGGAAATATTAAATTGAGATATCTATGCGTATGTAGCTTTGTAGACATGATAGGAAAGAAAATGTTTATTTTCTAACCACTTGTGGGCTTTTATCGTAAAAATTTTCAAAAAAATTGTTAAGAGGCAAAACGGGTTGTTCTTCACTGACCTACACATGATAGATAACATAATCAATGTCCATGTAATATTTTCAACTCTTACTAAAAAAGACAAATGTCCATTATTAATACCATTTCTTCCCGGTAGCGACTCCATGGCTTTGATCCTGTGGTATGATCCATCACTTTTTTTGCTCTGTTTTCCTTGTTGATCTCAGAAATTTTCTAAACCATAATAAAAAAATAATTAGAAAAAGGAGATAGGTATAGATGCAAGTTATATGAAACGGTTGTACCTTGGAGTTTTCGGTTCCCCATTCTTTAACAAAATTTTAAAATTGGTCCATATCTATGGAATCATTTTCCTCAACTTTCTTCATTATCAATTCCGATTTAATCTTTTACTTTTCATAATAATATTTCTTTACACGTGCCCTCCACACTGATATCCCTTTGCTAATATGTTCGTCAATGTGATTCCATGCATTTGGATGACTGCCTAAATCAAAATATTTCTAAAAATATAGAAAATATTACTTTGGATATAACAATCATACAATTTGTTGGTCTTTTATGAAAAGATTACCTCAATAAATGATTTTCTATCTGCAAAAGCTTACTGTGGTTGTTCATTCCACTTCAAGTCTAGATGCCATATGTGTGGTTTCCTTGCTAGCATATGACAACAACAATTCAATTTGGCACCATTCTCCCCAATAGCATTTCCTCCAGGATCCCATTGGACCTTGTGACATGGCTCCCCTTGCTTAGGAAGTAGGCTTTGTTCACTTGCAGGCCCATGCCCATACTTCCTATTCTCATGTTCATCCTCAACATTTTCGTCAATTGTTACATCATTTTCAATAGAGGGAGGGACAACAGAAGTTTCAAGTAGAGTAGGTTCTTCCTCACAATTTTCTACAACTGTGGAAGGAGGGACATCAGAAGTTTCAACGGGTGTGATGTTACAAGTAGATCTAGTGATTCTTCTTCCTGCCATCCTCAACTGACAAGAAAAATAATTACATTATTAGTGCAGAAATGTCTATAACAAAAGTAGTAGTTGTATTTGAAAAACAAATAAATTGTAGAGAATATGAGACACCAACATGTGAATATTCAGCATTTGAAAAACAAAGAACAATGATGAGTTATAATCATGTCCTTCTTGCTGGTATATGAAAAAAGACTAAATAAATTGCAAAGAATATGCCAAGTAATAGAGAAATTTGGGAAATAGGCCCAAATGACCTAGAACAATTTTTGTAATCACTTGTAATGATTGTATGAGTTGTAATTAATCTTAGACAAATGTTTGGGACACAAAATTCCATGGTTTAACCAGCCCAATTCATGAGTTTCTAAGAAACATAATTATCCCGGACTTGCAAAAAAAATTATTTGATGAAAATAGACAGATTAATGAACTAAACATTAGCCCATCATGCTTTTTTTTAGTTCTATCAACAAAAGATCCCTTGGTGTCACTCCTCATCCAAGACACATCATTAGTTACACCACCATCATTAGCTTCAACTTGTAAATGAGTCAAACAATTCTCAATAAGAGGTACTTCAGAATAATCTTTAGGATGATGCTACATCAATGTGCACCAATCATCAGCATTAGGATCCTTCACATAAAAGTATTGCAATGCTTCAGAAGCCAGGATAAATGGTTCCTCTTTTCTTTTTATCCTTGAAGTGTTGATTTTTGTGAACCCATATTCATCAATTCGCAAACCGGTAGAAGTGCTTTCATCATACCAAGAACATCTAAACAACAGAACTTTGATTCCTGGACCATAAGTTAGCTCAATAACCTCCTCTAAGTAGCCAAAGTACGTGACTTGAGCATTTATAGGATTTCTATCTCTACCACTTGAATAACTTGAAGTGTATGCACACAAGTACACTCCACTATTTTGTGTAGTACATGTACTTTCAATGTTCTTTGAACGGAAATGATATCCATTGACCAAAAACCCTTCATAAGACATTCCCTCAGCATAAGGGCCTTGGGATAACCATCTCAACTCCTCGCTAATATTGTTCGGCATCATCTCTCACATTTTCATTATCTTCATAAAAAAAGTAAAACATTATTGTAATCTACACTAACTTGAACATTAAGAGTGACAACAATATTTATGTTTGAGACTTACATGCTCTGTCAACCACTTAAAAAACTCATTTTCATGTTTTGTTTCTAGAGTCCATGGGGCAATGTTGGGTTCCATATCTTGAAGAATAAACATGTGTTCACTGCTTTATAAGAAGTGTCTAAATTAATGTACACCATATATACAAATATCAGCAAGAATTTTAGGATGTAATTAAATCTTACCTTCTGTAATCATCCAATTCCTTTTTATTGAAAAGGACATAACGATGGGCTTGTTCCAAAGTGTGGATGTTGAAATTCCTTGACACTCGATCAACATTATGAGGAGTGTGGTTGAGTTTTGTCTCAAAATTATGCAAGTACCTAGCACAAAATGTCAAACTTTCTTCAGCTAAATAGCCACTAACAATACAACCAACCAGTTTAGCTTTGTTTCTGACATACTTCTTCAATTTCTTCAAGTATCTCTCTATTGGGTACATCCACCTAGTTCGGACAGATCCGGCTTGCTTGGCTTCATAAGCTGAATGAATGGACAAATGCATCATGATGGTGAAGAAAGAAGGAGGGAAGATTCTCTCCAACTGGCAAAGAGTGACAACAATTTCTTGTTCCAATTCTTTGAATTCCTGAACATCAATAATGTTAGAGCAAAGCTTGTTGAAAAATGAGCACAAATTAGCAATAGGCTTGTACACATCTAAGCTTATGCAATGTCTCAAGGTAACATGTAGAAGTTGATGCATAAGAATAGGGATGAGCATCGGGTTGGGTTATACTGGGTTTTTCCTGTCCCAAACCCAAACCCACATTTTAAAGCGGGCCATGGGCCGGGTTCGGGCCCGGATAAAATTGAAAAATGTCATCCCATACCCGACCCATTTAAGAATGTTGGGTTTCGGTCCGGATTCGGATTTGCCCATATAACATCGAATGAGCATACCAAATTTTGCTAGATCCAACTTGCTAATATGAAAACTAAATTACTGTGATTTTTATTTTGGGATAAACCTTCAAAAGAATGTATATACACTATATTGAAAGAGTAACAAATCATTTTCTCATACATGTGAATGTATGAGAAGTAAAAAATCAATGGAGTCCACAATGTTGTGCCTTTTTGCCTCCTCATCCGATATGTATATACAGTGAAATGGGTTTTGGAAGGGCAAAAGATCATTTGTCTCCTACATGTGGGCATATGAGTGAAAAGATGAGCATAATCTACTATGCACTGAGCAAAAGATCATTCGTCTCCTATATGTGGACACAATGAAATCAAAATAAAGAAATCAAGTACGTCTATTCATGTCAATGATGGTTATCTTACTAGTATGAATTCATTAATCATGTTGATTGATTACATAATATCCATGTTGCCATTGGTTAGGTACATACAACATATTGCATCAAGAAATTTGTATATTTTTCTTTCAGGACAAGGATAGATGTATGGGTATTTAATGTACATAAAATATAATCTGGGCATTTGGGTTTTTGGGCCTGGGCTTACCTCCGCCCGTACCCGGCCCAAATAAAATATGGGTTTAAATTTTAGGCCCGGCCCACCCATATTGTAAACCAGGTTCGGGTCTGGATCGGGTTATGCGGGCTGGGTCGCGGGTCGGATCGGGTTGGCCCAACCCGATGCTCATCCCTACATAAGAACATGACAATCATGACTTTTCAGCCCAACAAGTTTTCTATCAGATTTGCTAACACACCTAGATATGTTAGAAGAATAGCCATCAGGAACTTTTAGCTTTCCTAATACAGATAGGAACTTATCTTTCTGTGCATTAGTCATGGTGTAAGATGCTGGAGGCAAGTAATAGCGGTCACCTGCATCTACTGGCCATAAATATCTTCGAATGCGCATTTTCTTCATATCTTGACGAGCTTGTAAGTTGTCTTTACTTTTCTTAGAATCATCCAATAATGTGTTTAAAATATTCTCACACACATTCTTTTCTATGTGCATCACATCCAGATTGTGTCTAACAGATAAATACTTCCAATAAGGTAGCTGAAAAAAGATGCTTATCTTATTCCAACCAGGAGGTAATGGTTGAATTTGATGTCCATGCCTCTTGCGCTTATTCATTTTTCCAAATGTGATATTTTCATATCCATCAAATAGCCTCAGTATATCTTCTCTAGATAGTGCCTTAGGTGGAAGTCAAAAATCTTTTTCACCATCAAAATTTTTCCTATCACGTCTATATGGATGATTCATTGCAAGAAAATGTCGACGGAAACCATAGCATTGATTTTTCCCAAACTTTAACCATTTCAATACAATCTCCACATTACAACTAGGACATCCCAAATCTTTCTTACCTTTAGTGCTCCAACCAGATAAGTCACCATATGCTGGAAAATCGTTAATGGTCCATAAAATCATTGCCTGCATAGTGAAATTCCTTTTGCTATATGCATCATAAACTTTGACTCCAAGCTCCCAAAGTAGTTTCATCTCCTCAATTAATGGCTCCAAGTATACATAAAGGTCATTGCCAACCATATGTGGACCTAGGATTAATAGGGACAACATAATAAATTGTTCTTGCATATGAAGCCAAGGCGGAAGATTGAGAGGTGTCACCAACACAGGCCAAATTCTATGTGATGAACTCATATTGCTAAATGCATTAAAACCATCTGTTTCTAATGCCAATCTAATATTGTGTGGTTCATTAGCAAAGTTTGGATACCTGGCATCAATAGACAACCATTCTGGTGTGTCTGAAGGATGATGAATATGACCATCCTTGCCTTTTCCTTCAGATGGCCAAATCTTATCTTTAGCAACAGATGAAGACATATAGAGCCTCTCTAACTAAGGTATCAAAGGGAAGTGATACATGAACTTAGCAGATACCTTCTTTCCCTTTGTTTTGTATTGCTTTTCATTCCATCTTGAAGCACCACAAGTATCACAATTTTTTTTTGAAGTTGCATCTTTTGCGAAAAAGCATGCAATTATTTTTACATACATCTATAGTAGAATGATCAAGTCGTAAATCCTTCACGATCACATCTGCTTCATAGTACATCTCTGGGAATAGACAATTTTCTTCTAGAAATCCTAAAATAATCAACTGTAACAACTTTGTGAAAGAATTGTTGGACCATCCGGATTCCTCCTTTAGAAATAGCAAGGCAACCAAATACGATAGCTTAGAATGACTTGTGCAACCTCTATAGAGTGGTTGATCAACCTCTTTTAGTAGCTTGTAAAATCTTTGTGCATCTATATTTGTAGGTTCCTCTGTAGCTTCAGTAGAATGGTCATTTGTTGTGTCACCCATACCAAATAAATCCCCCAGCATTTGATGCATATTTTTGATGCTAGGCATGGTTGGTGCCAAAATAGGATTGCTCCTACCAATCACCTCCCCATGAAACGTCCAAACATCATAGCTATGCACAAATCCTTTTTGTAATACATGTGAGAATACCTCCTCCTCTGTTTTATGGTATCTGTTCAAACATACCTCGCAGGGACATATTAATTTCCCATGTCTAGTTGGTCTCTGATGGATAAGAGAAAACTCAATGAACTTTCATAACCCTCCCATGAATACATCACTTTGCACTCCGTTCCCATTATACATCAAATTTGATCTATAAGAAAATCCATCTATATGAAGGAAAATATATAATAAGTTAAGCACACATTACAAGAAATATATATATATATGTGCAATTCAAATACTTGTCAAAGTGAGCTGATGGAGATGTATCTCTCCCTTGATGTAAAAAATGTGAGGGTGGGATCAAAAGGTACATGAGTACAAAAACTTGAAACTCGGACCATGAATTTGACATCATTTGCTCAAATAGACTCATAGAGGAGGCAAATGCAATTTCCACACAAGATTAAGGATGAGTGTATGTATAGCAGCTCCTCATAAACAAAAATAGCTTTAGGTATTCATGGATTTTCTCTAGTACCTTACATATAGTAAGCATATTTTCATTAGTACCTCACATCATTGTGATTATTCATCATTGTGATTATTCTTGATTTCAAGGATAGCTCGTCCTTCAACGTTTTATATGTTTTGAGGTTTGCTTTTGTGAAGAGAGGGTTGTGCTCAGCTTGCTTTGTGTTTGTCCTATGGTGAAATTCTTTTTTGTGGAGAGAAGTCAAACCCAAATAAATTCTTGAGTGAATCAATGAAGTTTGTATATTGCATCTCATTATGTGAACTTGGCCCGTTTGTTTCGGGAAAAGTTGGTGGCCCATCTATAGCCTATGTTAGAAATTTTGTGACCTCACAACCTGAAACTAGACACGTCACTATGCAAATTCCAAACACAAGGAAAGTCTTCTATTTTCAATTAATTTCTCATTCTGTATATGTAGTACTACAGACATGATTGTTTTATAATGATTGTCATGACACCTTATCACCTTATAATTATCATATTGCTTAGTTTGTATAGGTTTTTTAGTTATTAGTATGCAGAGAGACAATAAAGAACATGCGCCAGAATAGGATTTCATATGCATGTATTTTTTTTATCATCAAATGTCAATTTCACACATTCACATTTCAAAATTTACAACTGGTTACAATGAATGTCGTGCTGACGAAATTATATCTATACAATTAAACAACATATGGTACCTTGTAGATAAGGTACTATAGTTATATGTAAGGCACTATTATTATTAGTATGACTAAAATAGATAAGATTTATTAAGGCTTCCATCATTGTATACATATGTCACATCCTAATACATAAAATCACGTGATATCCTATATATTTTTGGTATTAATATATTTTTGTGTTACTACGTTACCACCGAAAGATGACAGTGACCACCTCTAATCTAACAATTAACACATGTTTCAACTAGGTAGTGTGCCTCATCCCACAAACCATCACCATCTAGCATAAATAATTTTCTAATTTGAATCAATTTCAGGTAAACGGAACAATAATAGATGGTAGCCCAATACAAATGACTAATCTAAATCATTATGTGCAAGAAGTCTGAATTGGTATACCCATCTTTATTTTCATCTATGAGCTCAACTCTCTAAGTATACCTCAAACAACTAAAATGGTATAATAAATACCTAGTATGTGCAAGAAGTCTGAATTGGCGATGACAAGGATCATAAGCAGCCATAAACAACATAATAGACACCAATGAGCTTGGAATCAAGAAAAGGATGAAGCAAAACACCTTACTTAATGCTAGATACAACTGATTATTAGTATTATATATCTATAAATCCTCGTACTCGATTAACAATTAGTATATTAGTATAGTGATAGAGTTTTGTATTTGTAAATCCACTTATTAGATTTACATTATGTGGGTGCATATTTTTTGAGCCATAAAAACTCTTGATGCAGATGGGTCCATCCAAATTTTAACAATTGAATTTACTCTTACCAAAAAAGTAAACTTTTAGATCTAGATTGGATTATATAATGATAGTGAATCCTCGTGATGTAAAATAATCTTAACATATAGAACTGTGAGAGTCATTTGTATGCATGATCTCCTTTGTCCAATTTTAGTGCAATATGAATTTTTTTCATTATAGAAATTAGTAACCATGATCAGGAATCTACTTTATTTGCACCCATTAAAATTTGGTGAAGCACATACACCATGATCAATATATCTTCTTTCCTCTACACCTTTAAAGAAAGTAGTTGAATATTTACTAAATTTTATGAATCTCAAGTAATGTAGTCCATGAACACACAACTCTTCCTCTAGTATTCTGGCTATCTCTCTTTGAGGCCAGGTTATAGAACCATGGCCTTTTGGTTCTTGTTATTTTAGTATGAGTTTTGAAACCAATGAAGAGTTAAGCTTAAAGGGGTAGTGCTATGAAGTTTTTTCAATTGTTATAGTGCTTATAGAGTTACCTGATGAGTTGGGTGGTGGTCGTGAAGGTTCAAGTGATATGATTCAACACATTGGAGGTGGTGAACTCATATCTTTATTCTTTCAACTTCTCAATTGTTCTGCAATAATATATAGTGTAATTGGTTTGAGCAATGGTTACACAATTTTAGGAGACTTATTGACATAATAAAATAGGTAAACATCAAGTTATTGGACATGAAAGTCTCTAGCCTAGTCAACCTAGATGGTGACTAGAAACATGCATTTTCTTTAGGAATACTTTCTTTCAGACTGCACTGCATTGATCATGAATCAATCCCCCGGACCCAGAATCTCCTTCAGATACTTGGGCATGGACTAACGAGGTTAGTGGGATATATTATGCCAAATTGGACTTCACAAAGCCATATCCAATCTGCGAAGAGGCCCATAAAAAACCATTTGTCACCGTGACATACCCAAACAACATCATGCTAAATAACCATGCTTTTAGGAAAATCATGGATGGTGACCCTTTAGTCACAAATGTTAGCTCTCAAACACAAGAAAACCTACGTAACTAGGCCATATATGAAGACACTATCCTCATGTGAGTGCATGCAACTGTCAAGGGTAGTGAGGTAGCCATTGCTACTACAATACACATAGGGGATTCACATGATTAGGAGGCACAACGAAATGCATCAAGACCTCTACTGTCACTGAAGCTAAACTCTGAGCAATAGAACTTGCACTGAATATGATAAAAAATTTAACTATATGAAAGTGGTGATTGGATTATATAATGATAGTGAATCCTTTTGTGAACTCATATCTCTGTTCATTGAAATTCTCAATAGTTTTGCAATAATATATAGTGCAATTAGTAACCACTATGCATTATGCAACTCATATATTAACTCATATGTCACTTTGTGGTTACTCGCCTGAAGGTTTGATATCCCTCTATCGATATTAATTGATTCATACCGTATGGTCTTAGAATCACAAATATTGTAGCCCCATTGGTGAGATGTTAGGTGGGTGATATGTTTCTTAAGCTTGCATAGTAGACAAGGAGCAAAATAACTGAAGCCAAGTGAATCATGATACACAAACCAAATTCTCAAAAACATAACATAAAGAATAGAGAAAATAGAAGTAAGGAATGTTCAAAATATGAATGGACTGGTCGTATGTTGGCATGGGAGATTCCTTCAGAGCTTCACTCATGGTTGGGTGGGCATGGCATCTCCTTGATATGTCCGAACTACATGCACCATATTGTAAAGCAAGCATGGCCTCATGGATGAGCTCACCTATGTTAGACGACATCATGTGAATGACTGGTATATAATGTGTCTCTTTCTTAACTAGGATCTTGACCATACCCTCAACATCATCAATGTCCTTGGCATTACTGATGGCCATAAATGGGAATTCATCAAATTGATGGTGAGCATAAGAATCCCCTGGTGTTGTGTCATAGTCAACATGTCCATGCTTTGCAGCAATGGACTCAGGAACATATCACTCCATCTTGTAGGTTCTATGTGAACTTGGGAATATTTTTGAAATTTAAAGCGAACATTCAGAGTGGAGCATCTCATGCTATACTTATTTTTCAGATTGGAGCATGTGCCCACATAAATCACTATAAAAACAATATATACAACTTATCGTAATTACTCTTTCCAACACTGAATATCCTAACATAACCTGGTAGTTCCCACTAATTCTATATGTGGCACCAAATTTGCATTGGTGTTTATTTTTTATTTTTTGCCTAATGTTTTGTTCAATTAATGCATTGGTGTTTTTTCCCTGTGTCTCCTGTACCCTGTGGGACCCTCCTCACCAGACCAATGCGGCAATGGAATTTACTTTTGGTTTTTTGATATGGATTTAATCCTATGAACCTATTTTTTATATCTATTGAAAGGAAATTAGTTTAAGGGGTAGCTCAATAATTGAATGTGTAATTTTCAGTTTTTTGTATTTCTACATCATGAGTTCCTTCTTTCCTGATCTGTTTACTTACTTATGTCCTAATGATTTATTTTAGGAACGTTTGGGGATCAAATCATCAGTCAGCCTTGATTTGGATCAACTAAGAGCAGTATGTTCTATTCGGTACTGTTTACTTGATGTATACCCTACAATAATCCACAATATGCATTGACAGGAATTTGATGAGCTGAGGGGCACTCTTCAACAACAACAAGAGGATATGAAAAACAGTTTGAGGAGCTTTGGTCAAATAGGTTCCACTATAGTTCAAAGTATTGAGAAACCAAATTTCAGGTCAAGCTTTTAGGAAAGGGGCAAATTGAAACCAAAGGGGTTTAAATCACTCCTGGATGAACCAAATGAAGGAAAAATACATAAAATCATAGCCACAAATCACACTTCTCTCCTTATTTTAATAAGGAAGTTATTATTTGAATGTAGGTTCTTTCTATGGTAAATATAGAGCATAATGCTAGTGTAGAAACTCACATTAAATTAAAGCTTGTGATTTTGGATGTGGCTCGAGGTGGGTTTTGGAGGAGGCGAAACATCATATTCTGAACATCCCTAAAGAACCTAGTAAAACACAGATCCAAACAAATTAGCTAAACCTCAATTGAATTAGATTTTCATAACAAATTATAAATTTCTGTCCCTTGATTTTTGTTTCAATACTAGTAAGATATTCATGCATCTGGCTAAGGAGCTCAAGAGAAAAACCTAGAACTTATATAAACCTTTAAAGCACACCAATGTTATGCAGTAGAATATCAGTTTGTACTGGCTATTGTTCGACATTTGGAGAAACTAAATAATAGGTTCAGTTTCAGTACTTATATTAGGTAACCCAAAAAGCCAAACCAAACCAGTTCTCTTTTAGTGTTTAAGTTAAATTTATTATACAAGTTTATAGATATTTGCATTCCTATAACTATGTGAAATATGAGTTTATTTTCTCTCCATTCATAGATACCAACAAATACATGCATACAAACATGTGTAATGACCACTCATTTAGTTTTACTTATGTATTCTACATAGGCTTGCTTAACCCCTTTCTCCTTTGCAAACTGTGCTTTGTTAATTGGTCAAACAGGTTCCACTACGGTTCAAAGTATTGAGAAACCAAATTTTAGGTTAAGATTTTAGGAAAGGGGAAAATTGAAACCAAAGGGGTTCAAATCACTCCTGGATGAACCAAATGAAGGAAAAATTCATAAAATCATAACCATAAAGCACACTTATCTGCTTCTTTTATTAAGGAAGTTATGCCTTGAATGTAGGTTCTTTGTATGGTAAATATAGAGCAAACTTCTAGTGTAGAAACTCGCATTGGTCCCTACATTAAGACCCTGTGATTTAGGATGTGGCTTGAGGTGGGTTTTGAGGAGGTGAAACCTCATACTCCAATTGTAATAGAAGACATAATTATATGAGTGACACAAGACAAAATATAGGAGGCATATACCTTAAACAATGAAATTGGAAATAGTAGATGAGATATAAATTTATCCTAGTGATAGATAGTGATGTGACATACTCGGTTGGTACATTCCTAGTCTTAGCAAATAGTCTTACCAATGCCATTCATGATGATGAGGATGTGGTCAAGGTCTTAGATGACAAATAAATAGATAAAATACAGAGGGTTCGCATAAAACCCGAGAAAATAAGAGATGTCAACATTATTATTTGTCCTCGTAAGGCTATAGTCACATCTACAAATAAGCATCAGAGTTTTGAGATTGGTTCATTATGCATGGTATTATATATATATATATATATATATATATATATATATATATATATGTCATACAATGCGGTGTAGAATTAGGTAATTGATTGGAGTATGAGGTTTCTCCTCCTCCAAAACTCACCTCAAGCCACATCCTAAATCACAGATATCTTTTTCCTACTGATTAAATTTTCTTTTGAGGTAGATAATATATTTTTAAAAACAAGAGAAACAATACTTGGATGTCACTAACTCTTAGGACTTTCTCAAGGAGTCTATCATATTGACCTATACTATGTCCTTGATATACAACTGCTAGTGGTGTGTATGGAATGAGAAAAGTTAAATCCATCTACTAAAGCAGTTCAGAATACTATAGCCAGCAACTTGGGTTAGTAATTTTCTAATTCCAGCAATTAGAGTAGATATCTACAATTATGAACCAATTTCCCTACAACTTGGGATGATGAATGTGGATCATGGAGATTAACTCTCTAGCAAAGGAAATAAAATGTCATGAGTTACATCCCTAAATATTCCTATGAACTAATAAGTAGTGGATGGGGATCCTAACGATCATATGTATTGAATACATTGTTCATCAAAGAGCTTATTTGAGCCATACCACAAATACCTATTACTTTAGATCTGGATCCTTATTGGTAGTGGTGCCTTTGGTATTGAGGCTTTATAAAAATGGTAACTGAGATAGCTGAAATGTGCATGCATCATGTAAAACTTGATAGGACAGAGAAAATGTACTGCTGAATCGTTAAACACCACAATAAATAAAGAATCCTACAGGTCAGGGATATAAATTCAAGGATGAACTATGTCTTGTGCCCAAGGGGGCACATCTCCTACACTATAGAAGAAATAATAGTTGCATACCCATGCTAAAGCACTAAAGGGGAGGCCAAGGACGACCTTGTCATTAACATTTTGTCAAGCACAAACACATCATGGTCTGAAGATTTTTCATGATCCTCCCACACATCATGGCACTTTTCATTCACATTTTGTCAAGCACCAATAGGGATCGTGGAAAGCCACATTCATCGGTAGGCATGATAACAACGCAAGGTTCAATGTTGAATAGCAGAAGTGTAGAAAGCCACAGACCTTCAGAGCAATGAATCGGCGAAGTAGTTGTCCTCTTCTCCGTGACTAGTTCAATGTTGGGCAGATGATTGTCATCTTCCTTCCCACACTTCAGTGGACACTGCACAGACGGATACTATGCTGCAATAGAGGGCAAACTAAGGCTGAGAGGCTTCTGCCCAGAGGAGCCGCCGTTGTCTACTCACACTCTGCACAGGATGGAGGGGGACTCTATCACAATATAGTTGTCTACGGCCGTAGTGGTGATGGGGACACCTACCAACGGCCAGGGTGAGGAAGGGGATACAATTCCGGTGGCCAGGGCAAGGAAGGGGACGCGATCAGCTAGGTGGAGGAACAAAAAAACCACGACCCTCTCCAAAACACGATGAAACATGGACAAACTAGTGGGCCACTAATCAGCCTTAATCCCAATTAGCGCGAAAAAGCATAAAAAATTGGGTTAGGTTAGAGGGAAATGGTGAAATCGTTCCCTCAATAGTAATTATGACGAGTTAAAAACTGTTTATTCTATTTTTGAGGGAGCATCGTTCATAACAAATGGATTGGTACTTTAGAAACATGGGTGAGGGACCTTATCCATGCATTGAGGGAGGGTGCCTCAAAAATAGTCCATTTTTGTCACACAATTTTGATCCTTCACAAAAGTCCCTAAATAACAGACAAGTTTTTTGTAGTGTTTGTTGCATTGTTGCCAGGGATATTGCAATGTTTTAGATTCTTTTAAGGTAAATATAGGATTTTTTTCATAATTTAATTTCATAAGTTTTATATTTCTTCTTCCTAAATTTTTTAAATGTATCATTCTCTTTTAGATTCTGATTTTTTTGTTTTAATTTATTTTTAAAAATATATTTTGCACTAATTGGACTACTTTTCTCTTTGAGAATGACAAATAAATTTCTACTTTTTAGATATTCATATCAAATGGAGGTGTTTGCATTGCAAACCACAGAATATAAAATTGTGATCCCTTCAATAATGATATATGTGGCTTCTTTGAGGTACTCCACAAGATAAATAGCAATGCTAGCTCATTGTTGAGAAGAATACTAGTCTCCTTCATAATGGATATGAAGAAGACTATAGTGAAAAATCTTTTGGCAGATACTATGAGGAGTTGTGCTATTTCGAAGATTATCATATGAGGCATACTACAAACAACAATATTTTGGGGGTTATGGTGGATAGTGTTGGTGTGCATATCAATATCTTCATGATAGAAATGAGAGGGTGGATTCCTTCTAGAATATGATAGCTAACCAAAAAGTGATTCTAGTCAAACAAGAATTCCAAAATACAAGAATACATGCATGAGTAGATGAGATGACGATAGCACTCTTGTAATCCATTGTGTCATTCGTGAGTATACCTAGAAGTTATCCACAGAAGCATGAGAAACCAAAGCCAATGATCTTTGTAGAGAATGATGCTTAGGTTGTCTTATATGAACGATAGTAAATGATATTATGACTATAACATTGTGATAACATGGATTTTAGTAGAGAATAGTATTTGTATATTGAAAGCTCGATCATATGATTATGTTTAACTTTATCAAAATGGATAGAAGATTAAAATATTAATGGTTTCCTTTTGCATTCAAGTCCCTTAGGGAAACTGAAAAGCAATAAAACTTTTTGGCTTAATGATAACACTTTGTTTTACACACTTTTTGTATACATTTTATGCCTTTCTAGCATATGTTTTTCTAACTTTCCCCACTATTTTAGCACCTTGATTTCAGGTACATATCTAGGCCAGGTCGCGGTCTTCACCTCGACCGTGACCCATTCTCCCAACATGGACCATTTCATCATGGTCGAGATCTCCAAGCTCACCCTAATGCCATGAGCTCGTGGTCAATTTGCACTCAAGCTCTTCAAGACCACGATCAATATGGGACCACAACCAACCTAAAGATCGTGACCTCGATTCCTCTAAAGCAAGTTACACCTCGACCGCAGTCCTAACGGAAGGTCACCCAACTGGACTATGACCGAGGGAGTTGTTAAGCCAACTGTAGCCGCAAGCCTCACCCAAGAAGGCAGCATAAAGATCGCGACTGAGGAAGGGGGTTCTACTGACCTCGACCGAGGAGAGGATAACAACAAAGCCTCGACCGCAATCAAGCTCTAATAATGACTGTGATCGCAGTGTAGGCCGCAGTCGAGGGGTTAAGTTGGTGGAGTGTGCCTATAAATAGACCACCCACCCGACCTATCAAATAATCAGTTCATAGATCAGATATGATAGTACCATGAAGTGTTGCCATTTTCTAGACTCATCTCCATCCATCCATCTAATTAGTCGTGGATCTCTAAAGGTGAAAGCTGAGGAGAGAGAAGACTGAAGGGCTCCATCTTCTTTGAAAGAAGAAGACCATCCATGCCATTGACCCTCTAGATCTAAATCTGAAGAATAACTGAGTTGTATCATGTTCTTCTCTCTCCATCTAGATCTATCACTTCATCTCGTTGTACTTCCCTCATCACTGCGTGGAACTTGATGTATCTATATTCTCGTAACGATGTTATGCTACCCGTGAACATGTGTGGCTAAACATCTTAACTTGGATTGGGAGTAGCCACTAAGGCCCTCCCAACATGTATATTTTCTCTCTATTTTGTATATATATATATATATATATATATATATATATATATATATATATATATATTCTTGTTAAATTATCTCCATGCATCAGTTTTAATGCATAACTTGTATGCTTAGCTACCATATTGTAATGTTTGATTGTTGATATCTCGAGAGAGTAATATCACTTTTATCTTGTGTTATGGAGTAGTACAAATACATGAGAATGTAGAAATACTAAAGCTTGAGATCATACATTCTATTATGAGGTTTTTGTGTAGTCCTCTCGAGAGAGAGCTTGCCCCTTGACTTAGATCTATCCTTATCTCGAGAGAGAAGGGAACATACACCATGTATGATTTCTTGTCTTCTTGATAGGAGTATATGAGAGGGAGAGATGGTGTTGCTTGTTGGTGAGAAGTCTTAGTAGGTGAAACCCAATCCAAGTTTCCCTCCATATCTTTATTTCCATCTTCTTTTATTACACTTTGTTCTTCTTATCTTTGTTTTATTTACTTTACTTTGGGTTGAGTACAATCGTTCCTTTGGGAACACCCATTTAAACTACCCTTTTATCTGGAGTATCTGAGTGTGAGACTTTGTGTGCTTAACACCTTCTATCCTTGTCCTTATGGTTCGACCCCAATTACTACATCATACCCCGTATAATAGTTGTGGGGGCTTAAGTGTCGGGTTACTTTCTTAAAAGTCTGACTAATCTAGATCACCTCCTTTTTTGATGTGTGATTTAGGCCGGTCAACTTTTTTGCATCATTTTCGGGGACAAGGAAAAATGACACTGTTAAGAACTTGAGTCCACTCACTATACTCCCGTTCCTTAGGCTTAGCATTGAGCTTGACCACACTGTCACTTTAAGTCTACTTCCCTGTGCTTGTGTGTAATAGTTCGTTTTAACACGTCTAGTTTACTAACTCGATTGTGTGATCTATTCAAGTACCCGGGAGGATGAAGACTCATTTGACTTTTGCTCCCTCACCTCGAGTTCACATGCCTTCTCAAGTGGATACCACTCTCACTAGGGATGAGCGGGATGCGAGGAATCAAAACAACCTACCACCACCAGGATCAGATGAAGATAGAGATGGTCGTTACAATGGCGGTCATCAACATGAAGATGAACGTTGGGATAAAGATCATCGTGACGATGATCATCATGAGGAAGACCAGCGTGACAAAGAATGATGCTACAGACATCGAAGAAGGCACCAACGCAACCATCATGACAATGAAAGAGAGCATGATGTTTGCGATTGTGACTGCGAGGATGATGAAGAATGGAAGACTCTTAGAGAATTAGCAGCAACAAGGGCCAATGAGTCTAGATGCTCGATCATCATACCACACTTCAACACAACAAATTTTTAGTTAAAACTAGCTGTCATCTCAATGATCCAGAATAAACCTTTTTACGGGAATTCAAGGAGTGAAAATCCATACCATCATCTCGATGCATTTAAAAATATATGTGATACCATCAAGATGAGGGGAGTCCCACAAGAGGTGATATATTATAAAGGATTCAACTTCTCTTTGGAAGACAAGGCTCTATCTTGGTACCTTAATCTCCCCCACCAATCTATAGATGGGTGGAGACCCCAGGCAGATGCTTTTGTTACTATGTTTTATCCTATAGAGAGAACAATATGCAACATGCAAAAGATCACTTCTTTTGCACAGAAGTTGCGAGAGAACTTGCACGAAGCATGGAAACGTTTCTACGAGTACCTTAGGGATTTCCCACACCACAATTATCATAAGGGGTTTCTTTTGACCACTTTCTATAATGGGCTAACTCCTATGGAAAGAACATTGTTAAACGTAGTCACTGGGAGTGATTTCCTCGGGAAGAAGCCAAGCAGAACCATGAAGATAATAGAAAACATGGTTGCACTACAAGTAGGCATAGACTATGACTTGAATGACAGAGGGCCAATGTGGAAAGTAGGGTCTGAAGGACCGTCTATTGAAGCCAAAGCTTTAGAGACCATAATGGCACAAATTAAGAAAATAGCAACTGATGTGAAGCAGCTGAAAGGTACTAGAGTTAAGGGCAAGAAGCATACCGAGAAGGTCATGAAGTGTGTCACCTGTGGAGAAGGAAGACATAGGGTTTGATAATTGTATCTATAACAGGCCAGAGGAAAGTGATGAAAGAAAAAGTGAAGAAGAGACGTAGAACGTTTCCTACACTAATTTCAAGAGGCCAAACCACCCTGGTTTCAGTTACAGAAGCAAAGATGGAGCCGAGAATTCACACCAACTGAACAACTCACAAAAATCGCCCCCAGGGTTTGAAAAGAGAACTGGACAAACCCAATATACACAAACAACAAACTATTAGACAAATAAGAACAACTATCAGGGTCAAGGTAAGAATCTAAACCGTCAAGGAACATGACCGAGTTAAGCCCAGAACCAAAACCAAGGGTTAGGTCAAGGGCAAGATAATAAGCATCCGGATTTAGTTGCCCATCTATTTGATTTTGCTAAAAGGCATGCTATAGTGAACGATCAGTTAGCTCAAAGCGCTCTTGCTAACTCTGAGGTTTTGACCACTATGCAAGTTCAGATGAACGACATGCAGACCCATCAGTAGAAAATTGACCAACAGCTGGCGTAGTTGGTGGAGCTGGTAAAGAATCCTTCTAGAAAGATTCCATCAAACAATGAAACTACAAAGATGGTTACCCTCTGATCCGAGAGGATGCTAAGTAACTCTGGAATTGGAAGCAACAATGAGGAAAGAAGAGAAGATGAACAACCACCTGAGAAAGATGTCGCTTCTAAAAAATCTATTGATAAAGAACAAGTGGAAGAAAGCAAGGAGAAAGATGAAAAAGTTAGGAAACGTGATGTTGTCGAAGATATTTTTGCAAAGAAGAGTCCATATGCACCGAGAGTCCCATTCCCCTATAAGTTCATTAAAGCACACCGTAAGAGAAAATATGAGAAGCTCATGGAAGCAGTAAAGAAATTGTATCTAGACGTTCTGTTCCGAGATTCTATAGAGGAGATGGCAACCTATGTCAAGTTCTTCAAGGATCTCATCACCAAAAGGAGGAGAGGGGACCATATCGAGACAGTACAAATAGCTAATATGTCAAGTGCTTTCATCTAGGAAGAGATGCCAACAAAGAAGGACCCAGAGAATTCAATATACCATTCGGTGTTGGAGACAAAGTAGAGAGAAAAGTCCTGGCAGATTTGGGGGCAAGCATCAGTCTTATGCCTTTGAGTCTAGCCCAAAGACTTGGGATGACAGATATGGTTAAAACAAATTTGAGAATTGAATTGGCTGATCACACTTTCAAATGACCTGTTAAAATAGTTGAAGACGTGCCCATTAATGTCATAAAATTCATTATTCCATGTGATATTGTGGTGATTGACACAATAAAAGACCCAAAGTGCCTGATGATATTCGGGTGACCATTCTTGGCAACTAGAAGAGAATTGATAGATGTCGCAGAGGGGATTATTACCCTACATGTTAGCCATGACCACATAGACTTCCGTGTTCAAGATGCCATGAAGGGACCATCTCTTTTTGAGTCGGTACACTTTATGGATAGTTACAACCAGTACTGCGAGGACGTACAAGAAGAAAAGGCAATTTTGGACCCCCTGATGTGAGCCTTGAACGACCCCAATATGATTATAGAAGACCCTGAGGTGGTTTAAATCTTAGAGTATCTGAATCAAGACAAAGTAGACATTAGTGACGATGAAGAAATTATGAAAATAGTTAAGTATGCTTCACTCAAACAATCTCCTGAAGAGAAAGAGGCACCTAAGTTGAAGCCTGAATTGAAACTACTTCCAGAAGGGCTAAAATATGAGTTTCTAGACCATGAGGAGAGGAACCCTATTATTTTGAATGCAAACCTGGCGGAAGAACAAATGGAAAGACTGCTAAAGGAGCTAAAAGAACATACAAAGGCGATAGGATATTCTATAGATTGAGGACATAAAAGGGCTCAACCTAGCTCTCTGCACGCACATAATACATTTGAAGGAGTCCTCTAAGCCACTAGTTCTGTCCCAACGAAAGCTAAACCAAATGTTCAAAGAAGTTGTAAAAAAGGAAATTCTGAAACTGTGAGACACCGGAACTATCCACCCAAGTAGTGATAGTAATTGGGTGAGTCATATTCATGTCGTGCATAAGAAAGGAGGAATGACAGTAGTGAAGGGAGAGAATGGTGACGAAGTTGCTACTAGAACTATTACAGGATGGAGAATGTGCATAGATTACAGGAAATAGAATGTTGCCACGAGGAAGGATCATTTCTCCCTGCCATTCATCGACCTAGTGTTAGAAAGGCTGGCTCACCATGACTATTTTTTCTTTTTAGAATGCTACTCAGGTTTTTACCAAGTCCCTATTCATCTAGGATATCAAGAGAAAACATCATTCACATCAGTGTATGGCACGTATGTGTTCAAAAGAATGCCATTCGGATTATGCCACACACCCGCAACATTCCAGCATTGCATGATCTCGATGTTCTCTGACTTCCTGGAAGATATAGTCGAAGTCTTTATGAATGACTTCTTATTTTATGGTACGGATTTCGACGCATGTCTAAGGAATTTGTCCCTAGTCCTATAAAGATGCGAGGAGAAAGTATGTGGTTCTGAATTGGGAAAGGTGCCACTTCATGGTACAGAATGGCATAGTCTTGGGATACAAAATCTCTAAAAATGGGATCGAGGTAGACGTGAGTAAAATAGAATCCATATCAAAACTACCACCACCAAAGTCTGTAACAATTGTGAGAAGTTTTCTTGGTCATGTCCTATACTACACGAGGTTTATAAAAAACTTCTCAAAGATTTTGAAGCCCATGTCCAATCTTTTACTCAAGGATGTAGAACTTGATTTCAACAACAAATTTTTGGAGGCTTTCAATATCTTGAAGGAAGCATTAGCAATTGCATTGATCCTACAAGTTTTGGATTGGGAGTTGTCATTCGAGATAATGTGTGATGCTAGTGATTATGCAATAGGTGTCGTCCTTGGTCAAAAGAAAGACAAGAAACACCATGTGATCTGCTACGCTAGTCATACCTTAGATGAGGTGCATGTAAACTATACCACAACCAAGAAGGAGATGTTAGCAATAGTTTTTGCTTTTGACAAGTTTAGGTCATACTTAATAGGGGTCAAAGGTGAAGGTATATACAGACCATGGAAAAATTAAATACCTGATGCAGAAAAAGGATACCAAACCACGACTTTTGCAGTGGGAACTACTGTTGTAGGAATTTAATCATGAAATCATTGATAAGAAGGGAAAAGAAAATGTTGTCGCAGACCACTTGTCCAGAATAGTTTTTGATGAAGTGAATCAGTTACCCATGAACGACAATTATGTTGATGAAGCTCTATTGATGGTTCAGTCTGATGAGCAGAGATTGCCTTGGTTTGCTGGTATCTATAACTATTTAGCTTGTGGCCAACTACCACCACAGATTACATACAACTAGAAGAAAAACTATTTTCAGACGTCAAAAACTACTACTAGGATGACCCCTTACTATTCAAGAGGTGCGCTGACAATCTATACCAAAGGTGCATACCAGAGGTTGAGGTTCCCTTGATTTTGATGGAGTGTCACTCTTCACCCTATGGTGGGCATCACAGTGGAGAAAGAACTGCATCAAAAGTATTACAATTTGGGTTTTATTGGCTCATGCTCTACAAGGATGTAACATCTTTTGTTAAGACATGTAAGAAATCCCATCTCACTGGGAATATAAGCAAGAGAAATGAGATTCCCATGGAAGATTAGGTGGAAGTTGAAATATTTGATGTTAGGGGAATTGACTATATGGGGACTTTCCCCTCGTCAAGGAGAAACCAGTAAATTCTTGTTGCTATTGATTATATTTCAAAGTGGGTTGAGGCGGTGGCCACCCAGACATGTGACTCCAAGGCAATGATTAAGCTATTTGAAAAGACTATCTTCCCACACTTTGGGGTGCCACACACCGTCATAAGTGATGAGGGGTCACATTTTGGTGAGAAACAGTTCGAAGAGTTGTTGAGGAAGTATGGAGTGAAGCACAAAGTCGCCACACCATACCATCCCCAAACATGGGGGTAGGTAGAAGTATCAAACAGACAAATCAAGCAAATTCTAAAAAAGAAAGTGAGTCGGACAAGGAAGGACTGGTCAATGAAGCTAGATGATGCTATATGCACTTATCGAACTACATACAAGACACCTATAGGGACAACATCTTACAGGTTTATCTATGGAAAGTCATGTCATTTACTGCTTGAGCTCGAACACAAAGCTCTATGGGCCATCAAATTCCTGAATATGGACCTTGACAAGATGGGCCAGAAAAGATTTCTACAGCTTCAGGAGCTCAAGGAACTGAGATTTCTTGCCTATGAGAATGTGATAATTTATAAACAAAGGACTAAGGTCTGGCATGATGTACACTTGAAAACAAGGATGTTCATGAAGGGGATAAGGTCCTCCTATTTAACTTGAGCATCAGACTATTTCCAGGAAAGTTGAGAACGAGGTGGTCATGACCTCTCTTAGTAGTAAAGATATACCCATCAGGAATGATGGAAATTTCAAGGGAAAAGACTGGCATTTTGAAGGTTAATGGACATCGGGTAAAAAGATTCTATGAAGATGAAGCTTTTGTGAGAAGGTCAAAAATTAGTTTGGGGGAACCCAGCCAACCATGAAATGAAGAGAACCAGGAGGCATCACAGTCAGATGAGGAAGTCGAGAAGTGAATGATTTGGAAGTCGAGCTACAAACTCTAAACAAGAGATTCTTGGGAGGCAACCCAAGTTCTAGATGATTTCCTAAGTTTATGTTCTTCCTTTGTTTTGAACTCTTATTTACCCCACTCTTTAGTTTGTTAGTTTCCCCTTATCTAGTAAGATTGTATATATGTTATGTTCTCTTTGAATATGGTTTAGTTGGAAGATCAAGTTCATGTTTTAGTTTAGGTTTTGAGATGGTTCGAGTGGACCGTGGTTGAGGTGTCAACCTTGCTCAACGCACGAAAAAACACCGCAACGATGGAGTTTTCCTTCCTTAGACCAACTGAACCGTGACCGTGGTGTTTACCCTTAGATGAGCAAGACCATGACCATGGCATTCATACCATAGATAGGTCGACCGCGACTGCAGTCCCTATTTGCACTTTGAGTCGCGGTTTGTCTCCTATATATTGTCAAACACTTGATACACTGTTCTTCTTGTCTAAAATCTCAATTTCCCTCGAACCAAAGAACGAATCATTTGTGTGCTCGCAAATGACACCAATGTCAATCGAGCTCGCTTCGCCACTGCTATAGAAGTACAAATCGCCGCCATGGTGCTAATCCTTCTCCCCGAGTTACATCGATTCTCTCTTTCTGTTGTTAAGGTAATCCTCTAAACGCTTTTATTTCCTACCGCTATGACCCTCCGCCCATTGTCGTGACCATCATCAGGCTTTACCCTCTCTTTCGCTCGCCATTTTTCACACGAATTTACCCCTTCCCGTAGTCCAAGCTTCGTCGATCATCTTTTTCCCTTTCCCCTCTTGCCGATAGTTTTCATGGCGCCCGTGCCCGCCCTAGGGAAATGTTTTCAAGCACGTTTCAATCTCAAACTATGTCAATTCAGCTACCTTCATCAATTAACCACAATCAAAGCCTCGACCCTCTGCCCAACCCTCATTCCCAATGGAACGGGTCAACCCTCTATTTCGTGATCGTGGTTCAAAAACCGTGATCGCGAGTCACGAGCCTAGTTTGCACCCATGGGTCGTGGTGTGCACAACAGCTAAAAAATAGAGTATTTTCGATCGCGATCGTGGTATTGACCGTGGGCCACGGTCTCCCTTGGTCGGTTCCTTTGACCGCGATTGCTTCACTTCCATCTTGAATCATGATCACTGTGTTCTTCATTTCATAAGAAATGACTGCGGGCCGTGGTCTCAAGGAAATAGCTAAAAATATACAACATACAAATGCGTATGAGAAAAATTAAATAGGATCACGAATGAATTGGAAGATATATTATATCAATTTGAAAATTTTTAGGATGTCTACTTCAACTAATGACTCACTGGAAAGGAGGGCAACCTCATTAAAGGAGATAGAGATGATTATAGAAAAGCCAGCAAGGGCCTTGGAAACCAATACAAGCCTGCCACCAGCCAGGAGGCTACAAGTGTAGTTACGGATGGAGCATTATCAGAACATTCTAGGTCACTAGTCACCTAAAAAGTTAGAGTTTACACAGAGTGCAGCACAGACAGGAACTTCAGAATACCAACCCATAGAGTCTGAGCTAAGAATTTTGGGTACAAGGAAGGTTGAGCCCAAGGCAACCAGAAGAAGCAAGAAGGTTAAAGTGATAGCTGCTAAATCAACAAAAGGGCAAGAGATAGAGACAACCAATAAGGATGGAGAAGATATTGCAGAGGTAGCCCAAGAGTAGAGCGGGACTACCTTTGTACCAAGAGACACTGTGCACCAGTAGAAGTATGACTGGATGTCACAGGTCAAGATCTTCAGGCCCACGAGGTACCAAGATGTAGATAACTTCAAAAATATGAGGGGTCTACGATAGGGTCATCAAGTTCTTAGAGGGTGAAAATTTGTGAACCTTATGCACCTCTTAAGCCTCATCCTCATAGTAGTTGACTGCTGAATTCCTATCTTCACTAGAGAAGCTCCCAGTAAATGAATAAGAATGCAAAAAGGGTGGCGGTGACTACAAGCTAGAAGTGAGACTAGGGGAAAGTCTCAAACAATCACAGAAGTGATGATGAATACTATCTTTATGAAGACAACAGCAGAAGTCCAATCCTGCTCCACCGCCCTAAGAGAGAAGTAGACTGTCGGATATGATAACTATCAGATGTGGGAAGATCTGATGGGATAAGATGAACATAACTCTTAGAACTCCAAGGCTACCCTGATCACCTCATGCTTTATCAGGGTAATACAAAAGATAATGGCCAACACGATATATACAATGTTAGAAATAGGGGGAGTTACGAAAGGAGATATGTTCACGATCTAGTCAATGCTGAAAAGGAAGCCTGTAAACATAGATAACATACTAATATAAAGGTTGTCAGCCTCCGTGGGAGGAGAGTCAAAGAGGAACCAGGAATTCTACATGGGAGGCCAGATAACAAAGATAGCCTAACATTTTATGGGTGCAAAAGCGTTGAAAAGATATAAGGGAATAGAGGGACATACAAAGATTGACATCAAATCCCTCCTCAGTGTGGGAATCCTAGATCAGAAAGGAGACAAGTTGTACTATAAGTAGAGCAGCTTGAAGAAACTCCTTCCCCTCCCAGAGATGGCATATTTCAACACCCACAAGTTGCGGCCCACCCAAGACGACATTGACAAGATGTACGCAGGGGCCATCCACAATGTCGTGGAAAAGATATCAGTAGCTGAAGAAGCAAGCAGTAAGGACAAACCTCCAGAAATAGAGAAAAAGAAGCCAGAAGAGAAGAAAAAACTGGCCATAAGGAAAAAGAAGGAAGTGATCAAAAAGCCTACTACTCTAAAGACAACCTCACCTCTGATAATCATTGAAACAATAGTGATCGAGGAATGCCAATCGAACAAAGAAACAATAGAGCATGACATTCAGGCAATGCTGGACGACATGCTACGCAAAAGCCCGCACTCTAAGGCAGCAACCGCCGAACAACCAGTGATGGGAGAAAAAGTCCCATACCAGAAAAGCAAAGACTACAAAGTTGTACCCAAGATGGTGGTTTTAGAAGTAATCCTTCTGACGCCGGGACAACCAGAACCTAGAGTGCCCATCCCAACGTTGCCAACTCCACCATAGAAGGAACCACAAGCATCCTCGACATGTGGGGATCTATAACCACACCAACTTCCAACCTGCGGTGACATACTACATAATAAGTTCGATGCATTGTGACAACACATGCATCAGGCATCTAAATATAATTCAAATATAACCCCCGCCCAGTGTACACTAACCACGTAGGTGCAAACACTGAGTGAGAGGACCAAGGTACTACCCCAGTTCATGTAAGAGGTGATGAACACCCAAAATACGATGATGGGAGCACTGAAGGCCCTCTCAGAGGAAATGGAGGCCCTTAGGAGAGAAAGGGATGCTATGCAAGATGATAGAGACCACTTAATAAATGGATATGAGGTGGCAATGCACGACCTTGACCTGGAGTGCCAACAATTGAACGTTGACTGCCAAAATATGGAAGATGAACGCAAGGAGTTTGACAGCCAATGGCGTAAGAAGTAGAAGAGCAAGCACATGATAGGGCCATCGACATTGCAAGCTTCATCAAGCTCTCTGAACCCTGACGACGACGACAACATGGGAGGGACAGGTGCATGTTTAGCATGAAAAGAAGAAAGCGCAAATGTAAAAACCACCTCAGTAGTTGAACCTAAGACAAAAGAAGCACCGTCATCATCTAACTCTCCCAAGGACAATGAGACAAAGAAGAAGATTGTTGCTTCGTTGAGGGAGCTAGATTTGAACAGCAGTCCTGAAGAGGATAAGGAAAAATTTGAAAAGAGGTAGGGGGTACCAGCATAAGACAAATCTACCCCAACCACAGGAAAGCCAATACAAGAAGTTTTCGCCAGAGCAGAGAGCGTATGGACGGAAGATATGACGTCCAGAGAGCTCAGGGACATAGATACATTACTGGCCGACCTGACATTTGGGATGGAAATATGCAGTGGTTTCTTACACTCCCCAATTCACAATGAGTACAATGACCACATCTATGATGAAAAAATGGAAGCAATACTGGTGGAACTGGCAACTGCCAAGCTAGGTCACCCATCCAAAGAAAGCAATGGCAAGGATGGCACCGCTATAGAAGCTTCATCTGAGGTGGCATTAATGGTAACTGTGTTGATGCCAATGAGCACAAAGGACCCACATACAACCATGAATACAACCATGCCTACAGCATAGGACGGAACCTCATACGATGAGGAAGGCGGGCTCACTGCTTTCTTCACAAACGAGCCCGCCAGAGAGTAGAGCACATCAGTTTAAAGACACAAAATTAGGTGTAGCTCCTCCTCTTCCATGTAAGATTACAGGAATGGGCATGGCTGCGCTGTCAAGAATCACTTGCAGAGATGTTCCCATCTGAGTAGATATCCTTGATGATAATGTACCCAGAACAAATGTAATTTATCACAACAAGGGTAGAAGTCTAACTAGAGAACACTTCAGAGGGATCTTCTTAAAAAGGGCATGAGTACACAAGAAACTATTTAAGGTATTGTGCACCACCCTCCTTGAAGAGTTCCTACGCTCAGATAAGTTGTATCCAGTGTTCAACGACACCACACATCTAGCAAGCCTCTTATACAACGAGGACTACGAGGCTGCTGATGAGACTGAGTTGAAAAAAGTAGTGCATAGAAAGGGAACAAGGTTTGTAGTCCTTCCCATAAGGGACGTGAAGCACTGATCCCTGATCATGGTCAATCTATATGAGCAAAAAATGACAGTGCTAAATTGCTACGTGGTTGAATTGGACATTACTACTATGATATATAAAAGAAAAGAAGCAAGAGACGCACTAAAGATACCAATATTTTAACATCCCTGACCTTGGTTGTGATTAAACCTAGATGTTTTACTTAATGAAGTTGATTATATGATCTCTCTTATCTCTCTAAAAGTAATTAAGGCTCAAGAGGAACTTATATTTCAATTTTAGTCCTTTTTGAATAATGTTGAAACAATGTTTTGTTAGTTTTGGACTAAAGTGCAAATTACCCAACTTGAGGGGTTAACTTGCAAATTGTACATGATACAATGTTCCTCATGTGTTGAAGCATCATGGGAATGAGTATGATGCAGTAGTATGGCTTCTACAAGCCTGAATAACAAGAAAGAGCATGTTGACCAATGTTTGTGCATTAAAACCTAATTTTGGTGTAATGTGCAATTTACCCAAAATCTAGGGTTCAATATGCAAAATACCACTTCAAGAGGGTCCCTAATGATTCTTGTCATCAGGTAGAGAAAATAATTTGAGAGGGGCACCTCATTTGAGTCATTTTGAAGGAGAGAGAATTTTAATATTAAAATAATCAAGATTTAAGCATAATTGAAACCCTAATTGAATTTAATGCAAAAATAATTACATTAATTGGATTGCCCTTCAACCAAAACTATAATGGTTGAGTTTGGTTATGTTTGGAGGTCCTTGTGCCTTGAAAAGGAAAACGAAATATCTACGTGAGTGGAGAACCCACTCACATTAAGAAAAGAAAAAGAAATATCCACTCACTTATGGATATTATTATAATATGATTTAAGGTGCTTAGTTTTTTTTCATTTAAATTGTGGATAATTGAGAGGAATAAGAGGAAATGAGGATATCCTCGTCCCTAAAGAAGAGAATGGGGCATATGGAAAGAAAGTTGAGGAGATAATTCCTACTTTCTCTCTCTCAAATGAATTTTTAATAAAATTCATATATAAGCTCCTTTATCTTTGAGGTGAAGGGATAATTTCGAATCCACTTTCACTTATTGCTTGAAAAAACGACCAAGGGAGCTTGGAGAAATAGGAGGACGACCCCCAACCTGTTGGTCAGCTTCTTGACCTTCTTTCACCTTGAATTCATGGTGGAAATCACAAAACAATGCATGATTTCTTCTCTATTTCACTCCATCTTCAATCCTACCCAATCTTTTCACTCCAAAGCTTGAGGACGAGCCATGTGAGAGTTGAAAAATCTTCTTCCACCATTGTTTACGTGAAGCTCCAAGCTTTAGAGCTCAATTGAAGGCGGGTTATATAACTTGAACCCTTGAACTTTGCTATTGATTCCATATCTTCATCAATAGTTGATTCTTTCTTTGTTTCTGAAATTTTATTTGGTTGATTGATGAAATCACCATGAAAATCATAGTAAGATTCATGGGTTTATAGCTTGATGATGATGAAATCATCATAAGCACACACCTCCACAAATATCTATTGCAAACGGTTTCAACTTTTGGTCCAAACGGTTTCACCAAACTATTTGGTGACCAAACGGTTTGCAAACCATTTGGAGGTTTGGGTTCCAAACCGTTTGGAGTGGTTGACCATTTGAGGAAATATGTTTTTGTAATTGGATATTGATCCAATGGTTCCAATTGGTTTTATCATGAAGGTTTCAATTGTGAACGATTCCTTAAATGTAAACCCTAATCGGGTTGAGTGTGGAACCCTAAGTAATTGAATCAACTTTTTGGGTTGATTAGCCCAAACAGTCCCAAGACCATTTGGAGGTCACTCAAACGGTCTCAAGACCATTTGTAGGTCAACCAAGACCGTTGGGAAGTCTGTAGTGCAGTATGATTGGATGATTTAAGATCCAATGATATTATGTTGAAATACAATCATTAGCTAAAGTGATGATTGATTCAATGATGCAAACCGTAGTTGATTTTCACAAATTTCAATAAAGGTTTGATTCAAATAGTCTCAAGACCGTTTGTAGGTCATCCAACGACCTCAAGACCATTTGAGGTCAGGTCATGTTATGGTTTGATGGTGATCCAACGATTTCAATTGAATTAGTTCCACAATGTCAATCATTGATGGTTCTTCAATTTCAATACCCAAATTGATGGTTCCTTGATTATAAACCCTAGTTCAATTGGGTTCAAAACCCTAATTGAAGGTCCAATTGAAGGGTGATTCAATGATTCAATTGAAGAACAAATCAGTAGTTCAATTTATAGAGGGTTTAATGATTGAAACCCTGAATTGATAAGTGTTGAAAGACCTTAATTGGTCCATTCGGTTTTGAGAAGGTTTGGACCAAACGGTCTTAAGACCGTTTGAGTCCAAATGGTCTCAAGACCATTTGATACCAAACGGTCTCAAACTGTTTGGAGACCCAAGTGGTTTCAAGTAAGAAATGTCAATACGGTTTCATTATGGTTTTGCTTAAACGGTTTCAAACCATTCAATGTCTGTGTGACTAAGACCGTTTGGGGTCTAAGTGACCAAGAATATTTGAGGTTCAAATCGTCAAACCATTTGAACACCTAAGGTGACTAAAGGTCAGCTAACTAATTGATTATTAAGATGTAAATCAAAGGTGATTACAATGGTTGTACCTTTGAGGTACTAGGGAAATTAGTACCTTGTTGAGTGGTTAACTCTTGATGCTTATGAAAGTAGTGATTTGATATGTTGTGACAACCCTTCATTCAAGTTGTTTGGACCTAATCTAATTAGGATTGAAGTATTTGACATCCTAGAGAGGATGAGAGAAGAGGAATCCCTACATGAGTGACAATCATGTAATGGTTAAACCTCAACACTTTCAACATGAACATAATAAGTAATCAGGGTATGATCCTTTGTAAAGAGATCATGAAATCTTAATTGAGAAGGTTGATGAAACCCTAATCAAGGGTGTTACATGAGAAACCCTAATTAAGGGTGATGTCAAGTGAAAACCTAATTTCAGGTAATGCTATGTGAAACCCTAATGTAGGGTCATGTTATGTTAAACCCTGATATATGAGGATGTTATGTGAAACTCTAAAGTAGAATAATTTTATGTGAAACCCATATTTATGGGAGATTCTATGTGAACCATTAATTTATAAACATGGAAAATCCTATTCCTAATAATGGAATAGTGTTTAATAAATCGACAAGTATAACATCTAAAGAGGTTGATAGTGGATATCCTTATATCAATAGTTCCTAACTCCATTACGAGTCCATATCATTACCAATGGTTGTATTTTTATAAATAAGTGACTTGCGACCAATACATTACATGAAAAATGTGATGAACTGGTGTGTAAAGTATTAGGATGGGAAATACCCTAATACAAGCTAAGTGGATGAACTCAAGTAAGGTAATGGTGATGAGGGAAGTGATACATCAAAATATGATAGATATCACATCCAACACCTCAAGCGTGATATACCTTAATGTATTTTAAATCCAATATATTTGGATGAGTGACACATGAAGTGTGTCATGTCAGTTGTTACATTCAGATGTAATGCACTTTGATAAGTGTAGGATAATGTGCCTTATGAAAAGGTTAATCCAAATCAATAGACTATGATGCAATCATATTCTGGTAAAGATGAGAGAGAAACTCATAATTTGTGTTTATAATCCATTTAATGATGGATGATGAGAATAAATAAGTATGATTGAATACTTATGTTATCAATGTTGTCTCCTAGCTGTGTGGAGCAATGAGTTAAGGTTTGATCATTAATAACATGATCTTAAGAACCTAAATGGTTATTTGTGGAAAACCCTAATGGAGGGTGATATTATGTAAAGGGAATCCTAACCCTAAAAAGGGAATAGAGGTATTACTTTGTGTTGCATGGTGCTGATATGAAAGCACTATAACTGTTATCATGAGAACTAATCATGCAGTTATGTTGAGATGATAAGTATAGCCAGATATGAGCTATGATGCTCTTATATTGATAATGGTTTATAGGCCTTATAAGCCTTCATATGATTTGTTTCTTAGTGAGAGTTAATCTGAAATTAATGAGCCCTATGTGCTATATGATGTTTTAATTATTGAAAATTTTTATGGGCTTCATAAGCCAGAATATGCCTTGTTTCCTACTAAGAGGTAACAAGAGATGAATTAAGCTTTGTGTGCTATGCGGAATGCTTTTGTATTAAGAATCATGCTTACCTTGGTCAAAATGACCTGAAGGTGTTAAGTTACATGTTATGTGGTAACAAGTATTCTATGATGAATTAAGAGTTTGAATACCCATATTCTATAATCATGATTATGAACTTGTTAAGAAATAGGAATGTGTTTGATGAGATGAGGGATTAAGATCCCAATCCTTTCTTAGAAGAGTATGGCTATAGGCCATGACTCCACAAAACAATGCTAGGAATTAGCTGTGTGTTCTAAGCATGAAGAGAGTATATGTTGTGGCTATAACTCTATAATGCATATGTCAATTTACTCTGGCAAGTTAATTACAGCCTAACACAAGATGTGTAAAATATAATCAGCCATGTAATATATTTTGCATAAAGCTAAAGTATGAGAAACATTGGTTGATATTATCCTACTTAATATAGCAGATGAATGTTATACATGTTATTCACATTTCTTACTGGATAAGTAACATGCTGCTCTATCAGGTTATAGCTAGAAGGCTTCAGACCAGATTGATGTTCTAATCTGTTAAACAATGAATTAACTATTGTTAAGCAATTATGATTCCTCTGTTCAGTTTTATCGTAACAAACTGCAATAACAATGTTTCTAGCAGAGAGTTATATCTCTCGTTGGGGCAATTTTACAATTGTCTCACCCCCGTGGGAACCACATTTTTAGGTGGACATGGATGAGGAGGCATGAATCCTTCAATAGGTGGTGAACAAAAACAGTAGTAGCAGGAACAACAGTGAATTCTCAGGTGGAGACACTGGCTGATATGTCTTGTATAGATGTACATAGAGCCCTACGTGTCGTCTGTGTACTCTCAGGTCCTCGGAGTAGTAGTTAATGCTTTCAAGATTTTGGCTTAGTTCCTCAAGATTTCATACTGCCTGTGTTTAGTTTAACAGAGCAGTTGATGCATGTAATCCTCAGAAAAATATGATACAGGACCTGTACTTGTGAACCAATATGTAATTAAGTTACTCCGATTCTTTATGAAAGAGTATTCCTATGTGTTGACCTCTTTGTAAAATGGTTTTAATTTTTAGTGATTTTTGGTAATCCGCTGCTTACTGATCGCTTCTGCTTAGTTTATAATGTTTTATTCGAACGATGCGTCACAATTTAGTGGTATCAGAGCTCTACGTTCGCTGAGTCTACACAGACATAGGACTAAAATTGTTGAGTATGTTCTAGTGTCCTCCAGTTATCTGATAGTGACTTTTGCTCATATAGGAGGAGAAGAAAAACTTGAAGATGTGTGGATCACACGAAGAACACACTGCTGATAGCAGTGCTGCTACACCAGGAGGAGGTGTAGGAGACCAGAATAGGGAAGGGCCTATACCTGAATAGCCCCAGATTAGCCTAGCCATGATAGAGAATCCAACCTTCCATACCCTATTCAGCCAGTTTATGGTAACTGTGACACACATGGCAGACATGATGCCACCACCTGCGCCTAGGCCACCAGCCCATAATGAGGGGTATGGAGTCGGAAAGACTTTAGAGAGACTTCGTCATGTTGGAGCCATAGATTGTGCTGGTACAGCTGATCCAGCAGATGCTGATCTGTGGCTGAAGGAGCTGGAAAAGTCTTTCAGGATCCTTGATATTCCTGAAGCCGAGAAGGTAAGACATGTAGTGTACCTCCTAAAAGGGAGTGTTGGTCACTGATGGATTATAGAAGAAGACAAGAGGCCAGGTGAAGAAATTGGATGGGAGTTATTCCGATGAGAGTTTGTCAGTAAATACTTCCCTAAGACATCACTACACGAGAAAATCTCTCAATTTGAGAGGATCAGACAATGAAAAATGAACATTAGCGAGTATGAAGCTAAGTTCATGGAGTTGTTGCGGTTTTTTCCGCATATGGCGGTTAATGATGAGGAAAGAATTCAGCATTTCGAGAAGGGGTTGAACGCTGAACTGACCACTGCTGTGTCTTCCTTAGAGAATAGGGAGAGGTTTGCCACTTTTGTGAAGTCGGTATGGAGGATAGAAAGGTCTAAAATCGAGAAACGACAGGCCAGTGGTAAGAAGGTGTATACTCAGTGTCAAGAAAAAAGATCTGAAAGTTTTAAGAAGTCGAGATTTTCTGCATCGACAACACCATTGAGGTTCAATACCCAGACGCATTGAGCGTCAAGTAGGGGTAGGGACCGTAGTTTTGCTCCTAGTAGAGCCCCTAGAATAGCATCAACATCGGTGACTGGATCTCACAGACCCTATTTTGCAACAAGGATTTGTTACCAATGTAGACAACCGGGACATCTAGCAAAGAATTGTCCAGATGGGAATGTAATGGTGACTCAACCCCAGGGACAAAGTCAACAAGGCTCACAAAGGAGATAGATTTCTAGTAACAATAGAGGACGTGGACAAGAGTCCTAAGCTGGTTCATCAACACCTAATAATCAAGCACAAGGTCAACAACCAGCAACTGTGAGGATCTATGCAATGAATCAATCTGATGCAATAGTCAACCCTCGGGTTGTGACAGGTCAGACGAAATAGATTCATTCTGATATTTCATTTCATGATTCTATGTGTTAAAAATAAGAAAATAGTTGTTTTTGAACTCGCTCTGACTAGTTCTATAAGGACACAAGGGAGATGCTAACTTACATCTTACTCAGTGTTCCTTAAAATGCTTTATAATCTCCTTTATCTGTGTGTTAAAAGATAAGATATAGAAGTGATTCTTGAAGAAAATCCAAGAATGAAAAATCCTGTGTGTATAATGATATGAAAAGTGAGGAATATGATAGCAAATAAAGTGCATACTACCTAATCTCAATACTTGTATTCCCTGGCCAGGTATATGATTATTTGAGATACGACAAGTATGAAATTCTTATATTGTTATCTTTCTGATTACTATGATCAAGTAGTCATTCTAAAACAATCTAGTGAGTATAATGAAAAGTAATGAGGAAGAGCTAAGCGAACATTCCCAACTAATGAGGAAGAGCTAAGTGAACATTCCCATCTAATGAGGAAGAGCTAAGTGAACATTCCCAACTAATGAGGAAGAGCTAAGTGAACATTCCCAACTAATGAGGAAGACCTAAGTGAACATTCCCAACTAATGAGGAAGAGCTAAGTGAACATTCCCAACTAATGAGGAAGAGCTAAGTGAACATTCCCAACTAATGAGGAAGAGCTAAGTGAACATTCCCAACTAATGAGGAAGAGCTAAGTGGACATTCCCAACTAATGAGGAAGAGCTAAGTGAACATTCCCAACTAATGAGGAAGAGCTAAGTGAACATTCCCAACTAATGAGGAAGAGCTAAGTGAACATTCCCAACTAATGAGGAAGAGCTAAGTGAACATTCCCAACTAATGAGGAAGAGCTAAGTGAACATTCCCAATTAATGAGGAAGAGCTAAGTGAACATTCCCAACCAATGAGGAAGAGATAAGTGAACATTCCCAATTAATGAGTAAGAGCTAAGTGAACATTCCCAACCAATGAGGAAGATATAAGTGAACATTCCCAATTAATGAGGAAGTGCTAAGTGAACTTTCCTAATTACATAGGAAGTGCTAAGTGAACTTTCCCAATTACATAGGAAGTGCTAAGTGAACTTTCCCAATAAACATAAAGGATTGTTGAGTGGATTACCTCTGTTAAATATATATGTTTTCCATTTGATGAACAACCTTGGGTAATGATAGGAGTATGATACTTTATGTTTCTCCTTTCATTTACATGACAATCAAGTAAGTATTATGACATTTGATGTACATGGATTAGAAATATTTCGTTGATGGATACTTAGAAAAGTATCAGCTTACTTTGGACTTTGGTTCTAGGATAATGATATATGGAACAAGCAATGTCCTAAAATAAAAGAAATACTTTGTGCATGTGTACCTTTGGTGGTAACAACAGGGAATCGAATATGATAAGGATGAGATGTGTTCTCAATACATATGATGATTACCAAAGTAAGGTATTTATGCTGGTTACCTATATTGGTCAACTATGAAATCAATCTAGTTACAAAACAATAATATGAACATCATATGTTAGGGGTTTATGCTCTGCATAAACATAAACATTGATAAGGATGAACAAATGGAAGGAACAAGTGTAATTATGGTGGAAAGGTTTATCAAGTTGAAAATATTCGTTTAGAATAATCTTGTGTGGAAGAACTTTGTGTGTATTAAAGATCTATAGTATCTCCATGATATTGAGATGATAATTAGAGACTTGATGACATGAGTAACAACTATCTTTTGTTATCCGGGATTTCGGGGACGAAATCCTTGTTAGGAGTTTATAATTTGTAACATCCCTGACCTGGGTTGTGCTTAAACCTAGATGTTTTACTTAATGAAGTTGATTATATGCTCTCTCTTATCTCTCTAAAAGTAATTAAGTCTCAAGATGAACTTATATTTCAATTTTAGTCTTTTTGAATAATGTTGAAATAATGTTTTGTTAGTTTTGGACTAAAGTGCAAATTACCCAAGTTGAGGGGTTAACTAGCAAATTGTACATGATACAATGTTCCTCATGTGTTGAAGCATCATGGGAATGAGTATGATGCAGTAGTATGGCTTCTACAAGCCTGAATAACAACAAAGAGCATGTTCAGTAATGTTTGTGCATTAAAACCTAGTTTTGGTGTAATGTGCAATTTACCCAAAATCTAGAGTATGCAAAATACCACTTCAAGAGGGTCCCTCATGATTCTTGGCATCAGGTAGAGAAAATAATTTGAGATGGGTGCCTCATTGGGTCATTTTGAAGGAGAGAGAATCTTGATATTAACATAATCAAGATTTAAGCATAATTGAAACCCTAATTCAATTTAATGCAAAAATAATTACATTAATTGGATTGCCCTTCAACCAAAACTATAATGGTTGAGTTTGGTTATGTGTGGACGTCCTTGTTCCTTGCAAAGGAAAAGAAAATATCTACGTGAGTGGAGAACCCACTCACATTAAGAAAAGAAAAAGAAATATCCACTCACTTATGGATATTATTATAATATGATTAAAGGTGCTTAGTTTATTTTCCTTTAAATCATGGATAATTGAGAGGAATAGGAGGCAAAGAGGATATCCTCATCCCTAAGGAAGGGAAGGGGGTATATGGCAAGAAAGTTGAGGAGATAATTCCTACTTTCTCTCTCTTAAATGAATTTTCAATAAAATTCATATATAAGCTCCTTTATCTTTGAGGTGAAGGGATAATTTCGAATCCACTTTCACTTCTTGCTTGCAAAATGACCAAGGGATCTTGGAGCAACATGAAGAAGACCCCCAACCTGTTGGTAAGATTCTTGACCTTCTTTCACCTTGAATTCATGGTGGAAATCGCAAAACAATGCATGATTTCTTCTCTATTTCACTCCATCTTCAATCCTAGCGAATATTTTCACTCCAAATCTTGAGGACGAGCCTTGGGAGAGTTGCAAAATCTTCTTACACCATTTTTGACGTGAAGCTCCAAGCTTTAAAGCTCAATTGAAGGCAGATTATATAACTTAAACCCTTGAACTTTGTTATTGATTCCATATCTTCATCAATTGTTGATTCTTTCTTTGTTTCCGAAATTTTATTTGGTTGATTGATGCAATCAGCATGAAAATCACAGTAAGCTTTGTGGGTTTATTACTTGATGATGATGACATCATAATAAGCACACACCTCCACAAATATCTATTGCAAACGGTTTCAACTCTTGGTCCAAACGGTTTCACCAAACCGTTTGGTGACCAAACGATTTGCAAACCATTTGGAGGTTTGGGTTCCAAACCATGTGGAGTGGTTGACCGTTTGAAATGGTTGACCATTTGAGGAAATATGTTGTTGTAATTGGATATTGATACAATGGCTCCAATTGGTTTGATCTTGAAGGTTTCAATTGTGAATGATTCCTTAAACGTAAACCCTAATCGGGTTGAGTGTGGAACCCTAAGTAATTGAATCAACTTTTTGGGTTGACTACCCCAAATGGTCTCAAGACCATTTGGAGGTCACCCAAACAGTCTTAAGACCGTTTGGAGGTCAACCACGACCGTTTGGAAGTCTGTAGTGAAGTATGATTGGATGGTTAAAGATACAATGATATTATGTTGAAATACAATCATTAGCTAAAGTGATGATTGATTCAATAATGCAAACCCTAGTTGATTTTCACAAATTTCAATAAAGGTTTGAGTCAAATGGTCTCAAGACCGTTTGGAGGGCATCCAATAACCTCAAGACCATTTTAGGTCAGGTCATGTTATGGTTTTATGGTGATCCAACAATTTAAATTGAATTAGTTCCACAATGTCAATCATTGATGGTTCTTCGATTTCAATACCCAAATTGATGGTTCCTTGATTATAAACCCTAGTTCAATTGGGTTCAAAACCCTAATTGAAGGTCCAATTCAAGGGTGATTCAATGACTCAATTGAAGAACAAATCAGTAAGTTCAATTGATAGAGGGTTTAATGATTGAAACCCTAAATTGATACGTGTTGAAAGATCTTGATAGGTCCATTCGGTTTTGAGAAGGTTTGGACCAAATGGTCTTAAGACCGTTTGAGTCCAAATGGTCTCAACACCGTTTGGGACCAAACGGTCTCAAGACTATTTGATACCAAACAGTCTCAAACCGTTTGGAGACCCAAGTGGTTTCAAGTAAGAAATGTCCATATGGTTTCATTATGGTTTTGCTTAAACGGTTTCAAACCATTCAATGTCTGAGTGACTAAGACCGTTTGGGGTCTACGTGACCAAGAATATTTGAGGTTCAATTGGTCAAACCATTTGAACACCTAAGGTGACTAAAGGTCAATTAACTAATTTATTATTAATGATGTAAATCAAAGGTGATTACAATGGTTGTACCTTTGAGGTACTAGGGTAATTAGTACCTTGTTGAGTGGTTTACTCTTGATGCTTATGAAAGTAGTGATTTGATATGTTGTGACAACCCTTCATTCAAGTTGTTTGGACCTAATCTAATTAATATTGATGTATTTGAAATCCTATAGAGGATGAGAGAAGAGGAATCCCAACATGAGTGACAATCATGTAATGGTTAAACCTCAACACTTTCAACATGAACATAATAAGTAATCAGGGTATGATCCTTTGTAAAGAGATCATGAAATCTTAATTGAGAAGGTTGATGAAACCCTAATCAAGGGTGTGACATGAGAAACCCTGATTAAGGGTGATGTCAAGTGAAAACCTAATTTCAGGTAATGTTATGTGAATCCCTAATGTAGGGTCATGTTATGTGAAACCCTAATATATGATGATGTTATGTGAAACTCTAAAGTAGAGTAATGTTATGTGAAACCCATATTTTTGGGAGATGATATGTGAACCATTAATTTATAAACATGGAACATCCTATTCCTAATAATGGAATAGTGATTAATATATTGACAAGTGTAACATCTAAAGAGGTTGATAGTGGATATCGTTATATCAATAGTTCCTAACTCTATGATGAGTCCATATCATTAGCAATGGTTGTATTTTTCTTAATAAGTGACTTGTGACCAATACATTACATGATAAATGTGATGAACTGGTGTATAAAGTATTAGGATGGGAAATACCCTAATACAAGCTAAGTGGATGAACTCATGTAAGGTAATGGTGATGAGGGAAGTGATACATCAAAATATGATAGATATCACATCCAGCACCTTAAGTGTGATATACCGTAATGTATTTTAAATCCAATATATTTGGATGAGTGATACATGAAGTGTGTCATGTCAGTTGTTACATTCAGATGTAATGCACTTTGATAAGTGTAGGCTAACGTGCCTTATGAAAAGGTTCATCCAAATCAATAGACTATGATGCAATCATATTCTGGTAAATATGAGAGAGAAACTCATACTTTGTGTTGATAATCCATGTAATGATGGATGATGAGAATAAATAAGTATGATGGAATACTTATGTTATCAATGTTGGCTCCTAGCTGTGTGGAGAAATGAGTTAAGGTTTGATCATTAATAACATGATCTTAAGAACCTAAATGGTTATTTGTGGAAAACCCTAATGGAGGGTGATAATATGTAAAGGGAATCCTAACCCTAAAAAGGGAATAGAGGTATTACTTTGTGTTGCATGATGCTGATATGAAAGCACTATAACTGTTATCATGAGAACTAATCTTGCAGTTATGTTGAGATGATCAGCATAGCCAAATATGAGCTATGATGCTCTTATATTTATAATGGTTTATAGGCCTTATAAGCCTTCATGTGTTTTGTTGCTTAGTGAGAGGTAATCTAAAATTAATGAGCCCTGTGTGCTATATAATGATTTGATTATTGAAATTGTTTATGGGCTTCATAAGCCATAATATGCCTTGTTGCCTACTAAGAGGTAACAAGAGATGAATTAAGCTTTGTGTGCTATGTGGAATGCTTGTGTAGTAAGAATCATGCATACCATGGTCAAAATGACCTGAAGGTGTTAAGTTACATGTTATGTGGTAACAAGTATTCTATGATGAATTAAGAGTTTGAATACCCATATTCTATAATCATGATTATGAACTTGTTAAGAAATTGGAATGTGTTTGATGAGATGAGGGATTAAGATCCCAATCCTTTGTTAGAAGAGTATGGTTATAGGCCATGACTCCACAAAACAATGCCAGTCATTAGTTGTGTGTTCTAAGCCTGAAGAGAGTATATGTTGTGGCTATAACTCTATAATGCAGATGTCAATTTACTCTGGCAAGTTAATTGCAGTCTGACACATGATGTGTAAAATATAATCAGCCGTGTAATATATTTTGCATAAAGTTGAAGTATGAGAAACATTGGTTGATATTATCCTGCTTAATATAGAGGATGAATGTTATACATGTTATTCACATTTCTTACTGGATAAGTAACATGCTGCTCTATTAGGTTATAGCTGGAAGGCTTCAGACCATATTAATGTTCTAATCTATTAAACAATGAATCAACTGCTATTAAGCAATTATGATTCCTCTGTTCAGTTTTATCTTAATAAACTGCAATAACAAGGTTTCTGGAAGAGAGTTATATCTCTTACTGGTCCAATTTTACAATTGTCTCACCCCCGTGGGAACCACATTTTTAGGTGGATGCGGATGAGGATGCAAGAATCCTTCAATAGGTGGAGAACAACAACAACAACAACAAGAACAGTAGTGAATTCTCAGGTGGAGACATTGGCTGATATGTCTTGTATAGATGTACATAGAGTCCTATGTGTCGTCTTTGAACTCTGAGGTCCTCAGAATAGTAGTTAATGCTTTCGAGATTTTGGCTTAGTGCCTCGAGATTTCATACTACCTGTGTTTAGTTTAATAGAGTAGTTAATGCATGTAATCCTCAAAAAAAGATGATACAGGACATGTACTTGTGAACCAGTATGTAATTAAGTTACTTTGGTTCTTTATGAAAGAGTTTTCCTATGTGTGGACCTCTTTGTAAAATTGTTTTAATTTTTAGCGATTTTTGGTAATCCGTTGCTTAGTGATCGCTTCCGCTTAGTTAATAACATTTTATTCAAATGATGTGTCACAAATAAGTATGGAGAAAGTGATACAATCATCAGACAACAGATTCAAGGGCATATGGAAACTATTTTCTATCTATAAGAAAGTACCACAAGAAGAGGTCGGCACATGGTATTGCACCTTCATCATACTTAGGATGATGGAAGCCATCAACAAAGACATCTCACTGGAGGTCTTATGTGAGGAAGATCTACACATAATGTGACATGTTTATACAATGGAGGTCATCTACGATCGTTGTTTCTTTAATGGTCTGGCGATGCTTTCAGATGCAATGCCACAAAGGCTTTATAAGGAGATCCCTCTACCTAAAAAGGTAACTTGGAGGGAACAAATGAGAACCATGTGGATCGATCTAATAGAACCATCCAGGGTTGAAGCATGGAAAGAAGGCTGGAATGCAGACACTAGAGCAGCTGCAACAAGCATACCAAAAAAAGAACTTCAACAACCAGTGACAGAAGATAAATCAGAACAACCTTCAACACCACAACCAGAACAAGGAGAAGTGGAAGATGATGATCCGTCAAAAGAAAGACCAGACGGACTAGTAGGGGAGATAATACCCACTTTCAAGGACTTCGATAGATGGATCTGTGTCAGCCTATCTTCAAAATCACTAAACATCATAATGAAGTCCTTGAAAGATTATGACTCACTGGAAGAAGCTATTTTTGAAAGGGAAGGGATATGTGAGCTGAAGGACGACCTCTGAGACACGCTCAGAATAGGAGGATACCTATCAGTAAGCACAGTGTCAGCCTATCAGGCCCTCTTGAGTGACAACATGCGAAATGTACATATGGCATACTTCATGTTGGTATATGACATTATAAAAGATAAAAGATCAGGTGAGAAGGAACACCTACAACAACACCTTGCGATGTCCCTGTTGGACTACATCTTTCTACCAATTCTTCACGATAGTCATTGGACTTTTTTGGTGGTGGACATCATAAAAAGGACTACACTATTATATAATAGCTCAGATGCAGCCTTCGGATTGAACAAGAAGACAAACATGACTATTGCAAAGACCCCAACAAAAGAAAAGGTTGCCACATGCGTAGAGGCTATTGTTGGTATGCTGAAAAGTCACGACAAGGGGTATAAGCATAATGCAGGTAAAGACTTCAAGAAGACATAGTTCTTCCACATAAGCCCTCAGCTAGTGCCTCTATCGAATGACTATGGCTTCTACTATCTAGCCTGGAAGATGGCCCTAGCCAACCTGAGTACAAAAGTGGAGGGGATGCAATATGAGCAGTATCATCCGCTGCAAGGAGTGTATGCAAGTATGCTGCTCGAGTCCAAGTGGGCCTCCAACACTGACAAAAAAGAATAAAGAAAGCTTGTTTATATGTCTCACTAAAATTCTAACACCCCGGGTTGGGGTGGAAGATAATTTTGGGGGAGGGGTCATAAACGGGCTAGAAAGGTACAATTTTATCACCATTTTACCTCTAAATTTTTCAAAATTTTCATATTTCCGCAAACTTTACATGTACATATTTTAGTTCTTCTATACCGCATCTCCATTTTTGCCAAAAACTTTTGTGAAGTTATCTTAGAATTCAATCTATTTTCATGCTATAAGTTGTAGTACTATCACTTTCCTAGAGAGAAATATATGAGCATCCAATTTACATAAAGGTAAAACAAGAAACATAGCAATACTACACTATCACATTCTTGCAATAAGGCATTGTGTATGTAATAACCCTAAGCTCATGAAATCCTCAGAAACTAGAGAACTTCACCTAGCCCCACTCCTAACCAACCACCCTCATTTGACGATTCCAACAAGAAAATTTCTATCTCAGTAGAGAAGGAAATAGCTACCCTTTCAAGTAAATGCATCCCCACATGGGAATAAAAAAAGAGGCTTGGCCGCCCAGAAGACCGCTTAAATCCCTCTCGCCCAAGCCAGAAAGGAGGTGTACAATACCCCTTGAGGAGATGTTATATTAGTATGGTTAGTAACCTAAAGGGAAAGGGTGATACGTTGAGAAGGAGAAACCTTTTACATTTGAAGGCAATGGCAAGAACTTGAAGTTGTACAACTCTAGATATAAGAGGGAGGAATGAGACTTTGAGTGGTTGAGAAAGCATACCATGACAATCTTGATGCAAGAATGAGATAACTCAGTATTGTTAAGTTACACAAAATTCTGTCGCACAAATTGCTCTTTTGGTTTATGATTTCGAGCCTACACTTAGCCTGAGGACATGTTTGATTCTAAGTTTGGGGGAGTTGCTAACACTTTGTTTTATGCACTTTTTGTACACATTTTATGCCTTCCTAGTCTATCTTTTGATAACTTTACCCACTATTTTAGCATCTTATGTCAAATACTACACTTACACATTCACCCCTTGAATTCAGGTACATATCTTGGCCAGGTCACGGTCATGGCCTCGACCGCGACCCATTCACCCAGCATGGACCATCTCATCATTGTCGAGGTCTCCAAGCTCACCATAATTCCTTGTGCTTGCGGTCAATTTGCACTCAAGCTCTTCAGGACCGCGATCAATATGGGATCACGGTCAACTTAAAGATCACGACCTCAATTCCTCCAAAGCAAGTTACACCTCGATCGTGGTCCTAACGGAAGGTCACCCAATTGGACTGTGACTGAGGGAGTTGTTAAGCCAACTCCGGCCACAATACTCACCCAAGAAGAATGCATCGAAACCATGACTGAGGAAGGGGGTTCTACTGACCTCGACCGAGGAGAGAATGACAAAAAATCCTCGACCGCACTCAAGCTCCAATCATGACCATGTTCGCAGTGTAGGAAGCAGTCGAGGGGTTAAGTCGGTGGAGTGTGCCTATAAATAGACCACCCACCTGACCTGTTAAATCATCATATCATAGATCAGATCTGATAGTACCATGAAGTGCTGCCATTTTCCAGACTCATCTCCATCCATCCATCCAATCAGTCTTAGATCTCCAAAACTGGATGCTGAGGAGAGAGAAGACTGAAGGGCTCCATTTTCTTCGAGAGAAGAAGACTGTCTACTCCATTGACCCTCCAGATCTAGATCTAAAGAAGTACTAATTTGTATCACATTCTTCTCTCTCCATCTAGATCTATCACTTCATCTTGTTGTACTTCCCTCATCACTTCATGGAACTTGATGTATCTATGTTCTCATAATGATGTTATACTGCCCATGAACAAGTGTTGCTAAACATCTTAACTTGGGTTCGGAGTACCCAGTAAGGCCCTCTCAACATGTATATTGTCTCTCCATTTTGAATATATATATACTCTTGTCATATTATCTCCATGCACCAGTTTTAATGCTTCACTTGTATGCTTAGCTACCATCTTGTGATGTTTGATTGTTGATATCTTGAGAGAGTAATATCACTTTCATATTGTGTTATGGAGTAGTACCAATGCATGAGAATGTTGGAATACTAATGCTTGAGATCATACGTTCTGTTATGAGGTTTTTGTGTAGTCATCTCGAGAGAGAGCTTTCCCCTTGACTTAGATCTATCCTTATCTCGAGAGAGAATGGAATAGATACCATGTATGATTGCTTGTAATCTTGATAGGAGTATACGAGAGGGAGAGATGATGTTGCATGTTGGTGATAAGTCTTGGTAGGTGAAACCCAATCCAAGTTTTCATCCATATCTTTGTTTGCATCATCTTTTATTATGCTTTGTTCTTCTTATCCTTCTTTTATTTGCTTTACTTTGGGTTGAGTGCCATCATTCCTTTGGGAACACCCATTTAAACTACCCTTTTTATCCGCAGTATCTGAGTGTGGGACTTTGTGTGCTTAACACCTGCTAACTTTGTCCCTGTGGTTCGATCCCAATTACTACATCAGACCCCATATAATAGTTGTGAGGTCTCAACTGTCGGGTTACTTTCTTAAAAGTACAACTACTCTAGATTCGCTCATTTTTGGACGTGTGATTTAGACCGATCACTTAATAATAGTCATTTACAATCCTACTAATAAATTTCTTATCTTGTGGGGCCATAAGAAATCATCAAAATTGAATTTTATTGTGTGATTTTGAGACTATTAACTTATTTTCAAAAGGGAATGACTTGAAGACTATTAAAATAATATGTGAATTACTCATTTGAAATATGTATTTTTGTAATAACAATGCCCGATTATAAGGCAAGGAATCTCAAATCTTAATTCAATCAAACTTTTATAGTGGGCTAGAGAAATTTGTTTTTTACCAATGATAGCCTTGAGAGGAAGTTATTTGCAAGTAACTTTCTTGCTAGAATGAGACTCTTACCTATAGTAAGACAATACCAATAAGGAAAAAACTCAAAAAATTTAACACTACTTGTCTCTCCTAGTAGCCATGAAATATTATTTCTCTAGTATGAGTGTTAATTACATGCCTGAATAGAATTTTGAATTAATAATAGAACGTTGAAACTTGGTCAAAGAAGATAAAAAAAGTAACTATTAAATTTCTCTATCCCTGGGGGTTAAAATTATATATCAAATCATAGTTTATGTTTTAATTTATCAACTTGAGAGAGTCTAAATCTAGGCACCGCTTCCTTTTTGGGCTTGTTTACAATATTTCCAACCATCATGTGGTCAAACTCTGACAATTTTTTTTTGGAATATCATTGTTGTAGATATTATCCATTGAATGAGAAAGATTTTTTCTCCATATATTTGTTGATGACAGCAGGCTAAGGTTGATGAAAAATTTATAATTGGAATAGTAATAATAATTAGACCCCATAGTTGAACATGTGACGCACCACACAATAAAATTATAAATTGGAAACTATAGAAAAGCTCACTTCCAGACTCTGATTGACAAGATGGCCTTATTCGACATCTACGCTCTAGCTTGAGGGGGAGTATCGAAATACTATGTTATTTTCTGTTTCTACTGTGTTATGTTCTTTTGTATTTGTCCCATATTGCCTGCTTGTATGTATGTCTTAACTCTATATAGCTATATACGAGAGTACCATGTACACCTTTCTACTCACTGAATAAACAACTCTTTTCCTATCTATATGGTATCAAGAGCAGCTTACCCTTTTCCCCACCCATAAGCCCACCCATAACATAAGCCCGTCGCCCCCGCCCCCTCTTCTACCGCTGCCCACCGCCACCTTCCCCAGGCGCCGCCCTCCCCTGCCTCCTCCTTCTCCCCTTCTCCACCCTCCGCTGCCCGCCCAGCGCCGCCCCCCCCAACGCCGCCCCCCCTCCTGCTCCCCGCCACCGGCCCTTCCCCCTCCTCCTACCCTTTCACACCGCCGCCTCCTCTCCTCCACAAACCACCACCCCACAACCTTCTCCCATCTTTGGGTCCCTACGCTTCTGGCCGGCTGTCACTGGTTTTTACCTCTCCTTTTGGTCTACGTTCGGGTGCTCGTCGGATCTACATTTGGACACCCACTGGCTAGTTAAGTTGAGAGTCTTTCCGTCTCACTGTTCTCTCTGCCTGCGCCTCATGTTGGAACGTTGAGTTTTCCTCATGACGGCGTAGGTTTCTCTATGCATATTCTGCCCGATACGGGTCTTCTGATCTGACACGTCAGATCTCTGCTGCTGTTATCTGCCCTTTGGGGGTTGTTTTCTCTGATCTACTTCTGCGTCGTCCGCTTCTTCCATGGCTTTCCCTGATCCTCCCCGGTCTCTTTGCGTCACCACAGTGAAGCTCGACGGTGGCTCCAACTACCATCTCTGGTTGGCATCCTTTGTGCTATATGTCAAAGCACAAGGTCGATATCACCATCTTACGGCTGAGCCTCCTGCTGCCCCTACTGCTGATTCGGATGACAAAATCAGACAAAGTTATACGCAGTGGTCCAAGGATGATTTTGGTGTCATGTCTTGGATCATCAACAGTACCGAGCCTCGTATTAGCCAATTTCTGCTCTGCCTTCATGATGCGAACGCTATGTGGGATCAACTGTCCCATGTTTATTCCCATCAGGAGAATCCAAAGCGCATTTTTGAGATCTTCAAAACCTTGGCGAAAAAGGAGTTCTCCACTGACACTTCTATTGATGACTTCTACAACCAATGCTCAGCACTGTGGAATGAATTTGAACTCTACCACCCTTTGACGGCGGACATCAAAATTGATCAAAAACAACGCAACGAACTGCAACTGGTGCAGTTCTTGGCTGCACTTCCTGCCTCTTTTTCTGGTGTGGTTGACCAGATACTATCCAGCGACCCGCTACCAAATCTTCGGGATGTTCTCAAAAGAGTCCAACATCTGCCATCCATTACTCCCACTTCTGTTGTTGAGCAGCCTGCACTTATTGCTCGCTCTGCTCATTCTGGCTGTGGTCGTGGTCGCAGTCGTGGTCGTGGTGGTCGTCCTCCTCCCTCAAGAGGCTGAGGCTCTTCTGGATGTGGTGCTCCTCCCAGCCCTCGCTACTGCAACTGGTGTGGCCGGGACAATCATACTGAAGATCGTTGTTGGATTAAGCATGACAAGCCAGCTTGGGCTAACCAGGCTGCTACAGAACCTGCTGCCGACTCTACTACTGACACTGCTACTGCTCCAACAAACACCGACTGGTTACATTCAGAGTTCAAAAAGATGTTCCAGGAACGTCTTGCACAGATGCCATCCTCGTCTACTTCCGGACCTTCTGCCATGCTTGCTTCTCCATCATGTGGTAACAAACAGTGGTGCATTGACTCAGGTGCATCCACTCATATGGCTGGTGATCTTCACCTTTTTTCGAGTCTGCATAAAACTGCTCCTATAACTTCTGTTACTGTTGCAAATGGATCCAAAAAACCACTGTTCATGGCACTAGCATGGTTCCGCTATCACCAAAATTGCACTTGAATTCTGTTTTATATATTCCAAAGTTTCCTGTTAATTTATTGTCAGACAGTAAGATGATTAAACAACTCAAGTGCTCTATTAAACTTGATCCTTCTGGCTATATTTCGAAGGATCTCCGCATGAAGATGAGGATTGGTTTGGGCCGTGAAGGACCAGATGGGCTGTATTACTTGGATGGACCTCCTACTGCTGCAACTATACTTTCTACTTCAGTGATAGGATTATAGTGGCACTTTCGCCTGGGTCATCCATTTGCTTCCAAATTAAGACATTTATTTCCTACTTTATCTGAGAATAATTTTTCATGTGAAACTTGTGTTTTGGGCAAACAAACTCGATCTGTTTTTCCAGCCAAGAAAATTATTGCCTCTAAAGAAATCTTTGACTTGGTTCATGCTGATATTTGGGGATGTGTCTAGTCACTCTGGTGTGAAGTATTTTATGACCTTTATTGATGATTATTCTCTCACCACATGGTTGTTTTTTCTTAAAGGTCGGGATACTGTGTCAGATACCATTCACACCTTCTTTGTTGAAATTCACACACTATTTAATCAACCCATTAAAATCTTTCGTACTGATAATGCTCTGGAATTCATGCAACAATCTGTTACATCTTTTTGTGCTGACCGTGGAACCATACATCAGACTTCTTGCCCTTACACCCCTCAACAAAATGGTGTTGCTGAACAAAAAATTGCCATCTTCTTGAGGTTGCTCGCACCCTTCTTCTACACTATAAAGTACCCCAACACTTCTGGCATGAAGCTGTCTCTACTGCATGTTATCTTATCAATCACATGCCTACCTCTGTTCTGAAAAATCAGGTCCCATATACTATTTTGTTTCCTGATAAACCCTTATTTTCTCTGCCTCCTCACATTTTTGGGAGTACTTGTTTTATGAAAATTCTTCGTCCTGGCCTCACTAAACTTGATGCTCACTCGGCCAAATGTGTGTTTTTGGGATACTCCCGTACTCAGAAAGGTTACCGATGTTTTGATCCTATCAAAAAACAATGGTTGCTTAGTGCGGATGTAACCTTTTTTGAGCATATGCCTTATTTGTCTACTGCTGGTGCAAAATTGTCAGATGACATTATGGCTCCCACTCCATTACCTTTAGTTGTTGAAGAACCTCATGCTCATGATGTGCCTCAAGAATGCCCATTGCAAGTCTATCGGTGCAGGTCAAAGAACATTAATTCTTCTGAAGCCCCAGTTGAACCAAGTCCTGTGTCTGCGGATGATCCACCGTCCACTGAGGTATTTTTTGACCTAGATCTTCCTATCAGTTTATAGAAAAGCGTTCACTCCTGTACTCAGCATCCTATCAGTAATTTTTGTTTGTCTGACAATCTCTGTGGTAGCTTTGCTTGTTTTTACTTCTTCTTTGTCTGCTGTGACAATTCCTAAATCAGCTAAAGAGGCACTTTGCCATCCTGCCTGGAAACATGCTATGGAGCAAGAAATGCATGCACTTTGTGATCAACAAACTTGGGATTTGGTTGATCGTCCTTCTTCATGCCACACTGTTGGATGCCGCTGGATTTTTACTATTAAATACCAACCAGACGGTACCATTGAATGTATGAAAGCTAGATTAGTTGCAAAAGGATATACTCAAACATATGGGGTTGATTATTTTGAAACATTTTCTCCAGTCACCCACTTAAATTATGTTCGTATTCTGATATCTGTTGTTGTGAATAAAGATTGGACTTTGTATCAACTTGATGTCAAAAATGCCTTTTTCTATGGAGATCTACAGGAGGAGGTCTACATGGAGCAACCTCCGGGTTTTATTGCTCAGGGGGAGTCTTCTTCTAAAATCTACAAACTCAGAAAGGTGATATATGGTCTGAAACAAAGTCCACGAGCATGGTTTGACAAGCTTAGTCAGATCTTGATTACTTTTGGCTTTCGGCGTTCACAATCTGATCATTCTGTGTTTATTCATAAAACTGCAGCAGAACTTGTCATACTTATTGTATATGTTGATGATATTGTCTTATCTGGCAGTGACAGTGTAGGGATACAGACAACCAAACAGCATTTAGCACAACACTTCATCACCAAAGACCTAGGGAAACTATGATATTTTCTAGGTATTGAGGTTGCCAGATCTTCTGCAGGACTATGCTTGTCATAGAGAAAATATGTTCTTGATCTCTTGTAAGAGATTGGTATGCTGGGCTACAAGCCAGCCAACACTCCTCTAGATCCCAATATTAATTGGGATGATGATACTTCCCCTCCTTATGCTGATCGCCACCAGTTCAGGAGATTGGTTGGCAAACTTATCTATTTGACTATCACTAGAGATGATCTGGCAGCTGTTGTAGGTTTCATTAACCGGTATCTTGATAAACCCCGACAATGCCATTGGGATGCTATCTGTGACATCTGACGATATCTCAAAAGCTCTCCAGGGAAAGGTCTTCTATACAAAAAACATGGCCACTGCAATTTATCTGGTTTTTCTGATTCTGACTATGCAGGAAATTGATGTGATAGAAAATCTACATCTGGATATTGCACTTTTGTGGGAGGAAATCCGGTTACTTGTCACAGCAAAATGCAGATAGTTGTTTCCCGGTCAAGTGCAGAGGTAGAATATAGAGCTATGGCTCATATTGCATGTGAGCTCCTATGGGTTCTTGGCCTTCTGAACAAATTTGATATCACATCTTCTAGCCCTATTCCTATGTTCTGCGATAATAAGGCATCCATTTTCATTGCGAGCTACCCCACCTTCCATGAAAGAACCAAGCATATTGAGGTTGACTGCCATTTTGTTTGGGAGAAAGTTCTATCTGGACACATCTGCACTCCATATCTCAGTACTGAGAAGCAGCTTGCAGACATCTTCACTAAAGTTCTACCTAAAGCTCACTTCCAGAGTCTGATTGACAAGCTGGGCTTATTCGATATCTACGCTCCAGCTTGAGGGAGAGTATAGAAATACTGTGTTATTTTCTGTTTCTACTGTGTTCTGTTCTTTTGTATTTGTCCCATATTGCCTGGTTGTATGTATGTCTTAACTCTCTATAGCTATATAAGAGATTACCATGTACACCTTTTTACTCACTGAATAAACAACTCTTTTCCTATCTATAGAAACCTTAGATTAAAATGATGCAACCTATGACTCATATCCTACCTCCACTCAATTAAGGAGATAAGAGAAAATAGATATGAGATTTTTTCTACCCAATAATCCCGCCAATCACATAAATTTAGATGTTTGACTAGACAATTAAATTTGGATTTGCAACAGAAATCTTTTGAACCAAACATCACAAATGATAGTGATATATAAGGGGATCAAACCCCTTACTCCTCACATACTCTACATGAATTAAACTTCCTTTAACTTCACAACACCTACCCTTTTGTACTTAATGCATTTCCTCCACCAACATTGCATGTGCCATCATCCTTGTTACACCACCACAACCTTTCCTCCTGGCACGAGCTAGCCTCTAGGGGAACGATGAGTAGGTGACTATAAGAGTGGGGTGTGTCAAATTTGATTGCTATCCCATGGCTAGAATCACTCCCCACTCATTTCACACTCAAAGTATATAAGATAATTTATGACTAGCAAAAATCACAATCTAATCAGAGCGAACAACTGACCAACGAACATTTTTTTCCAAGTCAAAGGTATTTCATAACTGGATTTCCCTCACAATACTTATCACTATCAATTGATGAGGTAGCATAGCTTTAATTTCTCAATTAAATCCATTCTCATCAACAAGAATTTTGTTCAATTGCCCACTATACAAACAATCGTAAGAATGTATTTCTTTTTCCAAAAATTTAGAACACTTACTCTTAGTTGATCAGAAAAATCAATAGAATATTTAAAAAAATCTTTGGATAAGATATATCTAATTCTTATTTGACTCTTCTCTTAAATTCCATACTTTTAAATATACAAAATCAATAAAAGGCTTAATTTTGATTTTGTTTATTCAAGACCCTAGATCAAAGCATATCAATATCTTGATGATTATACTAGATCATATCTAATTAATATTGATGTAACAAATATGATATGTAGTGATGACGTAGACATTATGTCCCATCATATACTATTTATCATAATGGTACTAATGCTAATGTTAGATAAGAAAATGTGTGTGTTGAAACCCAAAGTGTTGAATTAATTTGAGTAACATCTGAATTAATGATAATATTTCATATGTTTCTAAAAAGAGTGTGTTTTTTATCTGGGTTACAGAGAGACAGTTCATTTTATCTGATCTTAGTTTCTCTTTTCCGCTAGATTTGGAGTATGCCTACTTCCTTATTCTTTATTCTTTAGACATAAGGGCCTTGTATTATGATCTCTCCTTTTCTTGTTGATTTTGGACACTTTTTACAAAAATACAAACAAAGAAGGGGGAGTTTGACGATAAAAAAGAGTGTCTTTGATGATACAAATAGTCCATCCTATTGGTTGAGACAAAACTAACCGTGTCATATGTATTTTGGGATGAAGAGTTTGAAAACATGATTTTTAGTGTGATAGTTTTTGAAAGATTGGATTCAATGTATGGAAATTTTAGAAATCTATCTCAATCCAAAGACATGTCATACCCTAGACCCAATATCCTAAAACACCATTTGAGGTTTTTATGGTTTTCTTAGTAACTTATTGGTAATGTCTTATTCATGAATATTGTAGTGGTTGATTGATAATATGATTGAATAATACTCCCACCAATTCAAGGTACATGGTTTGTATATGGTTGACCACCTAAACTATGTGCTTTTTCATACATTTTTTTGCAGCTTCACTTATTCTTGGAAATATATTGAGTGTTTCTTTTTTGAAAATGCTAAAGACATATGAGTATCAATTAGCACTAGAATAATCATTGAACCTGAAATTAGAATATGATAAGGGTATAATCACCAAGAATGTGGAAAAAGACCAGTATGCCCTTTGGAGGTCACCACGAATAAGATTTTGATGAACATGATATAAGGTCCATTGATGGAACATGATATATAATTAACACTAGAAAAATTACTAGTCCATCTAGAGAGATAACTGATTGTGGGTTGAAAATATAAGAAAAAATGTGAAATTCAATACTTGATGTCAAAATGATGTTTTACATAGGATCACTACAAGATGGTTGAAATGGAGGAGTGCAACTAGAGTATTATGTGATCAAAAAAGCCTATCAGATTAAAAAGTAAGTTTTATAGAATAACTATTAGCTATCCATGATCTATGAGAGTGAATGTTGGGCGGTGAAGAATTAAGGTGTCAAAATGATGAATGTGGATGAAATGTGTATGTTGAGATGATTGTGTGAGAATAAAAGATAATATTGCTTGAGAAATGACTATATCAAGAATAAATTGGCGGTGGCGAGCATTGAGGACAAGATACAGGAGAACTGACTCAGTTGGTATGGACATCTGCAACACAGACCAACTAATGCATCTACATGAAGCAATGCTATTGAGTCAAGAACAATTAATATAATAAGAGGAAGGCCTAAATTCACATGACAAGAGCTTATGAGAGAGATTTTGAATCTCTACATCTCGACCAGAATATGACCCATGATAGAGTTGGATGGAAATGAAAGGTCCTTGTACATGACTTCAACATAGTTGGGACTGAGGCTTAGATGATGATGATGATGCATTGTTACTCATATATTCTTTTGTTCTGGTTACACCCATGTATGCAACATAATAAAATGCTAAGCTATTGATTGTCGACAATATAGGTTTGATTCAATATCTGATTTAGATTTTGTGATTGATTTGGAATTAGGAACAAAATGAAGTTATAAAGTGGCCAAGGGGATTACATAGTTGTATTTTAATTTACTTTGGTAAAAGATTTCTCATTTAACAAAAAGTATGTTCTTGAAGAAGGTTGTACGTAAAAAGTTAATGTTGCAATTTTTTATGAATTTTCCTATGACTGAAGTTAAACTAATCACAACTCAAATTCATGGTTTTAAAATAATTCTTGATGATCTAAAGAATGATAAAATGTATATTTCTAAATCTTTAATTGTTGATTCTTTATTTGAACTGTTGTCAAGTTCTTTGGAAATATTACAAGAATAATCTAAAACATACAAAAAGACAAGGTCACTTAATGATGTGATAATACATATATTTAGGTCGGAGATTAAAGTCAAACTAGAGAGATTTGATTTTCACAAAGGGGTATTCTTCTGGTGCAAATTTTGTAGATAATGAAACTAAGAAAAAGAATTATTCTTCTGATCAATCTAAAATCATTAGAATAATAAGAAAGGGAAAATATATAATAATTAAAAAAAGGCAAAAAGACAAAGAATGTTTTTTTCTATGTTTGTGGTAACCCTGGTCACACCTCCCCTAAATGCAGGCATATGAAGAAGCAAGCAGTCTAGGATTCTAAGGAACCAACAACCAACCTTGTGACTGAGAACTTATTAATGACATTCATCATCCTATTCAACTTGGTATCATTTCAATATCCTGATTGGATCATTGACTCTAGGACTACACTCCACATTAGTGGCAATAGAGATGCCTTTGTGACCTACCCATAAGTAGGTGATGATGAGCATAGGGTTGTCATTGGAAACTCAAGTGATTCACCTATGATTGAAAAGGGAAACATTATGATCAAGATGACTTTTGGAAGAATACTATTGATCAACGATGTGATGTATGTTTCAAACATTATAGTTAACTTGATCTCAACATATCAAGTTGTTATGTTTGGGGTTGAGATGTCTTTTAAATCTGGCAATACCATTCTTTCTAAGTCAGGGGACTACCTGGGTGTGGGACATTGTTCAAATGGCCATTTTCTTTTAAATGTACCAAGCTCTTCTGCTAATTAGTATTCTTCTACTACCAATATCATTGACTCCTTTGATATGTGACACAACAAACTTGGACTTGTTAATTTTAAGTGTATACAACACATGAAATCTTTAGCTTGGCTATAAGATATACATGTTGTTGTTGATTTAAACAACAAATGTCAAGTATATGCTAAAACTAAATATACAAAGAAACCATGTCCTCAAATTTTACATAGACATTCTGACTTGCTAGATTTAGTTCACACATATCTTAGAGATTTAGAAAAAAAATATGTAGAGGTGGAAAAAGATTTTATATAATATTTGTATATGATTTCTCATGCTATACAAAATTATACTTATTACATTTAAAAGATGAAGCTTCTGAGATGTTTGTCAAATATAAAATAGAAGAAGAAATCAACTTGATAGGAAAATGAAACGTCAGTGCTCAAATAGGGTGGTGAATATGATTTTGCTCCTTTTAATGATTTTTTTGTAACCCATTGTATAATACATGAATACACTCCTCCATATTCTCCTCAATTAAATGGGATTTCTGAACATAAAAATAAAACACTAAAAGTGAAGATGAATTCTATTATAATTAAGTTAGGATCACTGAACAACTTGTGGGGGGAAGCAGTTGTATAATCTTTTTTATAAAATAGCATTCCATGTAGGAAGATAAATAACACTCCTTATTGTTGGATCTAGGATGGGAAATATGCCCTAGTGGGTGTAACATACCATAATGTGATCACAACGCTTCTTGCCATGGATGATTTTGATCACGCGACCTTGGCGAGGTGTCGTTTGTGTCCGACTGAACTTCAAGAACATGATATCGGTTTTTGGTTTGCTTCTTCTAGCCTTCCTAAATGTTCTGTCAATCATCGGTTTTCTGCTCCTGACGGAGGAGTTCTTCTAGACTCTTGACCAGCATGAAGGCCCGATTTTGGCTCGTTGTGTTCGGTTTGTTCAGGCAAACTCAATGGCACCTTTAGTTTCCATGTTTTCCCTATAAGCTCATGTTTTGATTGAGGGATTTGTTCCCCATTCTGTCTATTGTATCGCAACTCGATGAGAAATAAGGCCACATGTGATTTCTTGTATCTTCCCTCACCTTCGTTTAATGCTTTTATTTTATCACAGTGGTAAAAAGGTTTTTTCACATAGTTTATTTGTGTTTTGGTGTTGAGGCACATTACCTAGTTGTATGTGGGGCCAGCCAAGTTGGCAAGCCCTATTTGGGCCAACTCAGACCATGCATCCCACTCCCAATCTTTCTTCCTCTTTCTCATAGGATTTTCCACGTGGAATTTTGTGATTTGTCGAATCTTGCAAAATTCATAACCATTCACTGACTAATCAGAAAAATATGGAAAACTAGTCATTGGATTCAGAAAAATAAGAGCTATATTTTGGTGTTGGTTTTGTCACCTAAATCCAATCTTAGGAATAGGTGATTTCAATGAATTTATATAAGTAGATAATAACTTGTATAATTCATAACAAAATATTTATAAGTTAGAAAAATATAATAAAATATGTTTTTAACTCAGAAAAATATAATCTAAAACATGGCATGGTTTTGATAACCTAATTCATTAATAATAAAAAAAGGATTTTTTTTGGTTTTTCAATAATTAATGAAAACCTAACCCTAATTCCACCTAAATGCATCATAGGTTCTTTGGAGGCCTAGGCTTTGACATAGACTTGGTTTTGGATAGAGTAGACTCTGATGTTAAGGTATGTTGTATCCCCTATTCCTCTATGTTGATTAATTCACCTATCTTATCATTCTTTTGACTTTGGCCTACACATATGTCTATTCTCTTGTTATCATGATTTGTGTGAACTATCTTTCTTATTATGGACTTGGATATTCTTTTGATATCTATCTTGTGCCTTGGTGCGTGTTAGACTTATTGATTCTATGTGCCCATTGTGATGTGGATGTTTATTTGTGGATATGTGATATCTTTTTCCCACTTGCATGTGGATGTTTGTGTTGTCCATTATGTGATGGAAACATTGCATAATCTGACTATACCTTTTATTTTTCTCTACATTTTACATGTTATGTGATTTAGTAGCACTAGAGTAGTGTAATTGTATTGGTTTTTGGGTTCATGCCCTTTTGGTTTTTGGGATGGTGGTGGTGGTGCCCCATACCTGATTTCAAGGATGTGAAGCCTTGGCTCAACTTTATATGTTGGGAGTTTGGCAGTGTGTCATTCTCTATCAGGTTTCAAAGATGTGAAGCCTTGCCACCATTTTTATTTATATTGTTCTAGGGCTATGTTTATCTCACATGCATGCATGTTGATTGTTGCAGGTGTGTGCCCTACTTTCTTCTTATGTGCTAGTATGGCACGATTTTATTTGTCTTGTTATGGCAAGTGACTCTTTTGTTGTTGGTATTTTCTTTTATGCCCTCTTTGGGTAGACCTTGTCTTTTCTATGGGAAGTCATTATATTTGTTGTCCTTTATTTCATAATATTTCTCAAGTTTTCTTTAGTATGCACATGCTAGCTTTTTGTTGATCTTTCTCTTTCTTCTCTTTTTTACGGGGTATGCTTCCAACCCCAGGTTAGATCAAAGAGAGGTGAACTTCGACATCAACCATTGTATATAAACTTTTGGTAGACCTAAAGAGGTGGTTAGATGACCCTCAGCTTGATCTTTGGCTTATATGTTTAGTTTTCATTTTTGGACACCCATGTGTGGTGAAGTGATGTATAATGTTATCAAGCTTTGTAAATTGTTAGATAATGATCTTTTCCACTGGTACTCATTGTGTTATGATACATACATGTTGAATGAACTCGTCTCCATCCCTTTGGTGAAATTTTTTATGTGGAGTTTGGTTCAAGTGATGTTGCCTTTTTATTTCTAGTAGGGAACCATCCACTCCTTACAGTGGGGGTGAATACAACTAAAATGCATTTAAACAAAATTAATTACATATTCAAGATATTTAACAAGATAAGGATGCTAATATGGAATTTGAGTGCAACTAAACATACATAGCAAGGATAAGAGAAATTGAAATAAACATAAGAACACAAGCTATATAGAGTGGTTCCAATATCCAAAGTATGAGATTGTCAGTCCACTACCTAGAGAGGTCAACCTCTAGGGTTTTGTAACCATGTCTACTCCTTATATTCACTTATAAGAGTTACAACATATGGCCTTCCTTTTCCTGGATATTGATACCCAACTTTCTCTTTGAGGGGAAGGGAGCCAACAACCTACCAAAGGACTTACCTATCAAACCATGAGTCTGCTACCTCACTAAAAAATTACCCACTTTACATTGAGTCTTCCACCTTTCCCAAGGACTTATCCACTCTTTCACAAGTCTTATACCTTTGAGGAATTACCCACTGATCTTGTATCTTCCGCCTTTGACTTCACCTTCATAAAGGAGAAGCTTTCAACAAGTTACTCCTTCTCTTGTTCTTCTTCACTTCTCTTAACCAAGAGGGAGAATCTTCTTCTTCATCTGCATGGTAGAAATGATAGATTGGGAGGTGGAGGAAGTGAGAGCCTCATAAGATATACATGTAGTACTAGCTCTCTTACAAAACTCCTACTCACTCTAATGGATGTAGCAAGTGATTAAGCTTAGAGAGAGAGAGGATGCTATAAGATGCACTCAACTATAATATAGGGACCTTCATAGTGCATGATTAACCATGGGATGAAGCCCAAGGGGTCCTATTTATGGTTGGGGATGCCTACTAGCTAGTAGAAGCACTTAAGGACGAATACTAGTCAATTAGGGTGTTGCAATAGATATTTTTTTCGATTTTTTCAACACTCCAATGGGTAGAAACACCTTTTCTACACTTTCTGTATAGTGTGGTGGGTCAAGTTTTGTGTAGGAAGCTCGACCGATTGCACTGTTTGACAAAGAGGACTTGAAGAATCAGTCGAGTTTATCCTAGATGAAACTCGATTGATAACTTAAAATCAGTTTTATCCAGTGCAAGGATTGTTTGAGTTTGTAACTCGACCAAACGGATCGATCGAGTTTGTAACTCGATTGGAACCTAGACATTTTCAAAATCCATCAAGGGATTGGTCGAGTTTGTAACTCGACCGGAAAAAAACCTATAATGGATTTTAGAAAATGTCATTAACATTCTAAACGATTTCAGTACTCCTTTTTTCTAAGATTAATTGCAAGTCATACAATCATCATAAGTGATTTCCAACATGTTTATATTGGATTTACATCGTATTACACAAAAGTGCACTTGCATTGATTTTGACTTGTCTTTTCTCCAAGTGAGGATGCGCAAGTTAGGGCATTTGGAGTGTGTCTATACCTAATCTAAAATCACTAAAGTAGAAGCATTAGATAGAAATGAGTGGAATTGTTAGTCATGGTCGAAATAAGAGTTTAGTCAATATAGACCTGTCAACATTGGCCTTGATTTGACATTCTCCCCCTTTTTGAAGATGAGAAACCATTTCATAAATGTATTAAAAGCATTTAAGTAAAATCATACCTTTGATGAAATATAGGGGTTTCAAATGGAATTGAGTTCATATGCTCCACCTCAATTGATGCTCATGGGGTTCTCAGACTCCCCCTCAATTGATGTTATTTCTCCTGCATGGCTAGCTTTCGTAACATTTATAGAGACTGCATCTTCTACTCATATATGTTCTGCATATATGTCTTCTCCCCTTAACATAAGACATGTTTTCTCCTCACACATGCCTTCTCCCTGTGTAACATAAGGCATACCTTCTCCCCCTTTGTCATTTCAAAAAGTAGGGGTTTGAAAAGTAAAGCAAAATATGTTAGATAAAAGGAGATACCTAAATTTAGAAAGGAGACTAGAAGAGAAACACTAGGGGCTTGTCTAAGTATAGTATGTAAAACAAGTTAAGACATGCATTGAACAACCCTAGATGTAATTCTAGAAGATATCAATGTAAAAAAACTATGCAAGAAAGTAACTCAAGATAGTAGATATGCAAGTTCAGGAACAAGCTTGAGTATGAAACAAGATACAAGCATAGCATATAGTAGAATACCACTTGATGAAAAAAATTTGAACAAGGATAGAACTACATGTAAAGAACTACCAGTAGATGATATCACAAGTTAGGAATACTAGTAGGATCTAGATCATAGCTAAAGATTCACAAGTTAATGAGAAAACAATGAGTAGATGTAGAAATATATTTAAACAAGAAGATATATAGTTTCATAAGAATGAAAGGATAAAACCCACTAGCAATTATGAATTATTACCAAAAGATGATTCCACTAAGAACCTCAAGGTTGTATCAAAATAAGATATTCAACTACATAGTTGTAACAAGTTAGAGCACCACACAAGAAATTTAAGACACAACCAAGGGATCCAAAGAGATCATCATACAAACCTACACAAAAGCTCAAGACAAGTAATTGCAAGATATAGGAATACCACTTGAGGGATAAAAAAATTATAGAAATTAGAAAGATAGTCTTGTATGCAAGAGAAGAAATTTAAATCATGGAAATATGCATATATAAGGGTGCCAAAAGGAGTACCACAAAATAAAACTAATGTTTGACAAAATCTAGTTGAAAGGGAAATCTCATCCAAAAATCCATCTGTATATTTTGTGCACAGTGTTGTTGCTCAAATTTTGTGTTTTGGTGATTCGATTGAGAACAACTGTTGGCAAGACCTATTGGTGCATGTCGGTCGAGTTTCATCAAGTCAAACTTGATAGATACAAATACTGTCAAAACCCCATATATTTCATAAAAACATATCTAGAGGCATGATAAAAATATAAGCCATATCCAAACATGTGTAACCAAGTTAGTAATGCATTATCAAAGAATTCAAAATAATTATTGAGCAAGAGAGTGATGTGAATCACAATATACCACTTTTGACTTAAAAAACATATGTATAGTGCATATTGACTAAGCAAAAACCACATCGTGATTGAATATTACCAAGAACATCTTTACCTCTATTCTTACCACTCCTTTTCACTTGTTGCCACCCCATAGACATATCACCTTTCTTATTTTATGTGGATTGAGAACCAATTTACAAATTCATATCTCATGTCAATATATTTGCATGTAACCTTCAAGAAGAGAAAATTAAAGATAGAAACTTTGGGGGGAGTCCCGAGATGCCCGCGGCTGCATGCGATACGGCGACTGGGAAGGTGACGGCACCCCGCCATCCTCCCCCTCCCCAGCCTGTTCTCAGACGTAGGGGAATGTACCCTGAAGCTCAACAGTTACCGGCGGGCGAACCTGATTCAGATCTACTAAGCAAACCGTTCAGATGGGAGCATCCCAGACCGAGATCTGCAGTCAGAGCCACGGATCTAAGGAAAACAACGGTTTCATTGGTGAACAACAAGCTCATCTACCCTAGTGCGGAGGCGGTGGAGAATGTAGACAGGTGGAGTAGATGTTTTCTGGGGTACATTGTGGATTTCCAACCTTACATCCCGCTTCTGGTAGAGCACTTTGTTAATATTTGGAATGTCCGCGGTATCTTCGAGATTTTCGACAGAGGGAACGACTTCTTTCTGATCCGCTTTGAAGAACTGATAGATCTGGAAACTGTTCTCGAAGGTGATTGTTATGTGTGTGGGAGACCTGTTATTCTTAAGCAATGGTGCCTTGGTGAGAAGCAATCCAAACTAATCCTGTCTGAAGTTCTGGTTTGGGTGCGCCTGAAGAACCTCCCGATGGAACTTTGGGATCATCGTACATTCAATAGGATTGGTTCCTTCCTGGGTGACCCGGTGAGGATGGATGAAGCTACTCTCAATCTCAGCCATATGGATATAGCTAGAATCCAGGTGCTTGTGAACAAGGATGCATATCCAAGAACGATCACTCTCAGAAGTGATGAAGGGGTTGAACATTCCATTGAAATAGAATTTGAATGGATTCCGTACAAGTGTAAACATTGTGGATACCTTGGTCATGATGAGTGTCTAGTTAAATCTGCAGCTGTTAATCGTGTCCTGAAACCTATGAAATAGAAGTCTGTCTGGGAAGTGAAGAAGAATCATACTATAAATTGTATTGAGACGAGCTCTCAAGTCTTTTCGGAAGTAAGAATTGACTACATTATAGAAGAAGTTCTGGACGAAGATGAGGTCAGACGTGGGACTGCCTGTCGGCCTCCTGAAGAATTGATCGTAGAGGATGTCCTTCTTTCTGAAAAAGTTAATGAAGGTTTTATTTCTAACTCTAAGCAAAGCTCTCCTGGTGGTATAGAAACTGCTGTGATTAAGTCGAAAAATGCTCAGGTTGATCAGAACTTGTTAAAAACTAAAGGGTTGGCAGATGTACCGAATGATTCTCTTGCTCTTGTGGCTATTAATCTAGGGCTTCTAACTCCTAGACCTGGTGTAGTAGTCCAGAAGATCTCTCCAGTCAGTGAAGGGAGATCTCTTGCTTCTTCTTGTTATGTAAACTATATGCCTAGGAATATGGTTTTGAGTGAACCTCCGAGATGTCTAGCGAAGCTAAACACTGCTGTCAGATTGGAAAATCTTGATTCGGCTCTTACCCCACGAGAATTGGAGTTACTGTCTAATAATATTGAGGCTGTCAGTTCAACAGCCGAGGTGTCAAAATGAGTCCTCCTATCAATATCTCTTCTTGGAATGTTAGGGGATTAGGCAACAAAATTGGTCCCGTCCAAGAAGAGCTTAGAAGTTTACAATGTGATATAGTTATTCTGATTGAAATTAAATTATGGAAGCTACTGTGAATAAGATCATGAATAGATACTTTTCTGATTATAGTTATATTACTAATATCTCATCTCATTGCTTGGGTCATATTATTGTTCTGTACAAAAATTGCACTATTGACAAATTATCTGAAACTGATCAGCTGGTTCATCTAAAGGTTTCTGTGGATAGTTGTTCTATCTTTATCATGGCTGTTTATGGGCACAATGGTGATGCTGAACGCTCTGAACTTTGGAGAGTTATTGAAAGTTTAAGTCTATCCATAAACTCCCCTTGGGTGATTCTTGGGGATTTTAATGTTGTCAGGACAGAAGAGGAAAGAATTAGTATTCAACTGCCTACAAAAAAGGCCATGGAGGAGTTCAATAGTTGTATTCTCAACACTGGCATGTTTGAAATGCGCCTTGGTGGTCCTTTTTTCTCTTGGGATAACAAGAAAAGTGGTGATAGGTTTATTACTTCCAAGATCGACCGGGTTTTTCATAATGCTCAGTTTATTACTTATATTGAGGAATTATGTGGTGAGATTGTTTCTGATTCTATTAGTGATCATAGACGCATTTCCTTGAAAATTGGTAATGTAAGGAAAATTAATGCTCCCATAAGATTCATTAATGCTTGGTCTCTTAGGGAAGATTTTCTAAATGTAGTGGAATCTGCCTGGTCTATTAATGTGGAAGGCTATAAGATGTATCGTTTGTATAAAAAATTCAACAATGTCAGGAAGGCCCTTCTTAAGTGGAACAAGGATTTTGTTGGAAATCTCCATTACAATGCCAAGAATCAAAGATTTCTGGCAGATAAGGCTTTAAGTGAATCGGATCTCAATCTGACTGATGAAAGTAAGAGAGTTTTTGCTAATAAATGCATAATAGATGCTAAACAGCTGAGTTGGCTGAGGAATCTCTTCTCAAGCAGAAATCTCGTGTTCTCTGGCTTAAATAAGGCAACTCTTATTCCAAGTTTTTCTATGCTTCTCTGAAGACCAAAAGACATAATAATAGATTAAAAGGTTTATCTATTAATAGTGTTGTTTCCCATAATCCGGAGGAGGTTAATACTGTTGTTATGGATTTCTATTATGGTCTTTTCAACAATCCTGCGTCTGAAGGTAAGGTTTGGCAAGGGGAATGGTCTGGTAAAGTTCTTTGTCCTGATTATATATCTTTTCTCACTGCTCCTGTCTCTAGAAAGGAGGTCGATGATATTATTTCTGATCTCAATGAAGAGAAAGCCCTAGGTCCTGATGGTCTTAATGGGTGTTTCTTTAAGAAAGCTTGGAAAATTATAGGGGATGATGTTTTTGCTGCTATTGAAGAATTTTTTCAAAATGGGGTCATGCTCAAGGAAGCTAACAAAACTTTCCTAACTCTCATTCCCAAAGGCAAAGATTCTTCTATCATTTCAAACTGGAGGCCGATTTCTCTATGTAACACTTTCTATAAAGTTATCACTAAAATCCTTGCCAACAGATTGAAGAAGGTTCTCCCTTCTATTATTGACTTCAATCAATGCGCCTTTGTGCAAGGTAGGAGCCTAAAAGATGTTGTCGTGTTATATGATGAACTTCTTAGTGATTTCAGGAATGATACTAACAACATGTGTATTCAAGCGGACATTTCCAAAGCCTATGATTCTATTTCTTGGAAATTCCTCTTTTCTATCATGTACAAGATGGGCTTTCCTGTTAGCTGGATAAAATGGATTGATGATTTGTTTGCTACTACCTCATATCATATTTTGGTTAATGGAGAACCCACTGACCCCATTTATCCTTCTAATGGTATTAGGCAGGGTGACCATATTGCTCCCTACCTCTTTGTTATTGTGATGCAGGGCTTAACTACTCATATGAATCAAGGTCTTCATAAAGAATTTTGTCCTATGAAGAGGTATTTACTGCCTGCCGTGTCCCATCTCATCTTTGCAGATGACTTGATGTTTTTTCTCAAAGCTACTGCTAATAATGCTACTTATGTCAGAAAGCTTCTTGATGATTTTGGGTCTTGCTCAGGCCTCTTGTTAAATTTGAATAAAATTTATGTCATCTTTAGAAAGAATGCTAATAAGGAACCTATTTTGGAGATTTTGGATATGCCTGAAGGGAATCTTGAAGATCTGAATTATTTGGGTATCCCTCTTTTCTATGGTATCCTGACGAGGAAGCATTTTCATAGATTGATTGACAAATTCAACAAGAGGTTGGATGCTTGGAAAGCTAATACCCTTAGTCTTGCAGGTCGTGTTGAGCTCATTAAATCCACTTTATCAACTCTCCATTTGCATTGGATGACTGCTTTCCCTCTACCTTCTTCAGTGTTGGACTTTATTGATAAGTTGGCTAGGGATTTTCTCTGGGGAAAATCTGAAGGTAAATCCCTTTTGCATTTGGTTCCTTGGGATAAAGTTTCTCTACCTACAAATGAAGGAGGTTTGGGTATTAGAAGAAGCAGGGATGTTTCTCGTACTTGCCTTATTATAAATGCATGGGACATTTGTAGAAAGAAAGATACTCTCTGGGTGAAATGGATTTCCTCTAAATACCTCAAGAATGAGAATTTCTGGCTTTTAGAGGAATCTACAAATTATTTTGGATGTTTAATAAGATTCTCTCTGTCAGGAGTTCCCTTCTTCCTCTTATTGAATTTCATATTGGACCCAATTCTCAGTTCAAAATTTGGAAAGACCCTTGGTGTAGATCCAAATTTCTCTCTAACTGAACTGATTTGAATTCTATTAACTCTGGGATGGCGTCTAATGCTAACCTTGGGTCTATCATGAAAGGAAATGACTGGAACCCTCCCAAATCTAGAGTTGCACATATTTTTCTGAAGTGTATGGAAGATAACAATATCATCAGTAAAGATAATAGTCGTTTGACCATTTTGGGGGAGGATAACACTAATCTGAGGATCATCTGGAATGAGGTTAGAGCTAAAGGAGAGATTAAAAATATCTACTCTTGGTTCTGGTCTAGTAAGGCTCCCAAAAATCATATTATTCGTGCCTGGAAAGTGTGTTTAAACAAGCTTCCCACCTTTGATTATTGTAGAAGGAGAGGTATTACAGTGGTTTCTGTTTGTTATTTGTTTATGCAATATTACGAGGACACCAATCATGTGATGTTCACCTGCAGTTATGCTAAATCTGTTTGGTTATCCTGTGGACATAAGTATGCCATATGTTCTCCTCCTACTAACTTTAGTGATCTTGTTAGTATTAACAGTTCTGAAGGGAAGATTGCTGCTCAATGTATCATGTACCATCTTTGGATGGAGAGGAACAAAAGAGTTCATGACAACTGTTCTAAATCGGATAGTGTGCTGTCCAAAACCATGTTTGATGATATGAAGCTCATTGCTTAGAGCTTGGTTTCTCTTGTGTTTTTGCTGTTCTGATGAAGTTTTTAGGTATCCTCTTCTGTGTGTGGTGAGGCTCCTCTCCCTGGTCTTGTTGCTTGCTGGTTTCTGGCTGGTTTGTATATTCTTTGCCCGGGGGTCTTCTCTCTGTGGCAATGGTTGTTGTTTGTTCTAGCTGCTGAGATGGTTCGGCTTTATATGGCTACCTTCCCTCTTTTCTGGCCTGCTATATCTTTATGGCTGGAAGCTGTTATGCTTTGGGGTCACGAGCTTGGCTTCTGTTTGGAGTGGTTTCCTGTGCTTCTCTCTGGTTTAGTGGTCTTTCTTCTCTTAATGTTGGGCTTATGGTCTTCTGCTGTTTTAGTCCGTTCTGCTTGCTGCATCTTTTTTGATGGTGTTCCCTTCCTGGTCCTTCTCTACAGATCTTGCATTTGGAAGAAGCTTTATGGTGAGGCTTTGCACTTGGTTTTCAGCTTGAGCTTGGAGAGGCTTTGATATCTAATGGAAGAGTGGTGGTTCTCTTGCCTATTTTGTTTGTTTTGAGCTTCCCTGTAGATATCCCTTATTTGTTAGGCTCTTTTGTTCTTCTTTTACCTTTCCCTATATAGTTTGATTTGTTTTTGTATAGACACTACAAAAGAAAATACAAAAAAAGCAGCATGAGTTTTCCGCCGACTAAAAAAAAACCTTTAAGAAGAGAGATGTAATGATCCCCAATCATACTTTTGAGTCTGGAGGGGTTATCTTAGCAATCCAAGTCCTATTGCTCTTGGGTTCTTTATTAAAATGGCAATAACTAAAATAATGACCAATTTTATTTCAATAATTACATGATCTCCTGGCCTTGGAACTAGAGGATTCTTCACTGAAAAATTGAAGGTCCTTTATCTTTATTGTTCCTTTGGCTACTATCAAGTCTAATATCATTTCTACCCACTTGTTCAGTATGATCTAAGATTTGATTAACATTCTTCTTATCATCTAAGAATCTTTGGATCGAAGATCTCAAACTATGATTATCATTTATAACAGAACTAATAGTGGAAGAGATCCATTTATATTATCTCTAGAATGCAAAAGATCATTTTCTAGGCAAAGAGCATTGTCCATACAAGAATACTTATCATTATGAAGTGCTCCTATATTATTCTCTCTACTTGAAGAAGTAGAACAAGATTCAAGGACAATCATTTTAGCAAGCAAGGAAGTATTTTCTTTTTCAAGCAAAGCAATCTTAGAAAAATAGACACTATTTTTAGATTCATTACATTGCAAAAAAATTCTTTATCCTCATTTTCAGTTTACATAACATCAATATTAAGCATGAGAGAATTCACAATATGATTATGTTCTTCATTAGCACTATGCATATGAGATTGAGCTTCTAGAAATCTAATCTTATCAAGCAAATTGGAATTTTCAAATTTAAGAAAGTCCACTTGACTAAGATAAGCATTGTTATCATCTAGCAAGCAAATTTTAGCATGTTCAAGATCATCTATTTCTACATGAAAATTATCAAACAATTCTAGAAATAGTTTTCTTTTTCTTTTTAGAAGACTTAAAAGAGGCACGAGTAGCATGAATAATAGTAATTAAAGATTCTTTATCTAAAGAGTTTATATTTAACTCATTTGAGTCTTCACTTGTTGAAGGCATAGGAGCAAAATGATATTCTCCTTCATCACTAGAGCTTAAGCTAGATACTCCATTTGATTATTCACTTGAGCTTGATTTGGAGGAGTCACTTGAGATTGAGTTGGAGTCACTTGAGCTTTTGTGCCATTTCTCCTTCTTCTTGTACTTCTCTTCTCTTCTCTTGTGATGTGGGTCTTTTTGTCTTGTGGAAAATCTTTCTTGAAGTGACCCTTCTTTCCCCATGTGAAGCACCGGATGGAGGAGTAGGACTTGCCTTTGTATAGTCTTCCCTTGGAGTACATAGCGTCTTCAACATGAGAGGATGAAGAGGCTTTTCTAGTAATAGCTTCAATTTTAGCCTTGATTTCAGCCTTCTTCATTTTCTTGACCTCTTTCTCTTTCTTCTTCATCTTGCTTGTCAAACTTGACTTCATGGGATTCTAGATTTCCTATGAGCTCCTCAATAGGAATATCACCAAGAGAATTTGCTTCTTCAATGGCGGTCACCTTGGATTCCCACCTCTTGGGGAGAGTTCTAAGTATCTTTGAATTGATATCTCCTCTATCCATAGGATGACCTAGAACGGAAAGACCATTCACAATGGTGTTGAGCCTTAAGTATATCTTGAATATCCTCTCCTTCTTTCTGATTTTGAAGTTCTCAATAATCCCTTTGAGAATGTAGACTTTGCTTTCCTTCACTTGATTTGTCCTGTCATAAGTGATGCATATCTTTCTCCATACCTCATAGGTTGTTTCACATGAAGAAATCTGATTGAACTCCATGGTGGACATGGAGGCATAGAGAATGTTGATGGCTCTTGCATTCAAGGTTGCTTTCTTTAAGGTAGCCTCATCCCATTCTTCTATCTTTGTCTCTGATATCTTGTATGGATGGCCCACCATTTTCTATAGCTCAAGACTTAATCCTTGGATGTAGAATAGCATCCTTCTTTTTTGATAGAGGAAATTTCTCCCATCAAAGATTGGAATGTTGATGAGATACCTCCCACCTTGATAGTCACCTATCTTCTCCTACTTGTGAAAGTATGCTTGGAGAAAACATCACTCTGATACCACTTGCTGGATCTAGGATGGGAGATATGCTCTAACGGGGGGAGAATAGAGCTAAAATGCACTTAAACAAAATTCATTAGACCTTCATGATATTGAACAAGATAAGTTTGCTAATATGGAATTTGAGTGAAACTAAATATACATATCAAGGATGAGAGAGATTGAAAAAAGTACAAGAACACAAGCTATGTAGAGTGGTTCCAATCTCCAAACTAGGGGATCGTCAGTCCACAACATAGAGTGGTCAACTTATGGGATTTCTTAACTATGTCTACTCCTTATATTCACTAATACGAGTTATAACATATGACCTTCCTTCTCTAGGACAAGGATACCCAGCTTTCCCTTTGAGTGGATGGGAGAAAACAACCTACAAAATGACTTAGTTATCCATCCAAGAGTCTTCTAACTCACTAAGAACTTACCCACTTTGCACCAAGTCTACCACCTTCACCAAGGACTTACCCACTCTTGCACAAGTCTTCTACCTTTGAAGAATTTCCCACTCTTCTTGGATCTTTTGCCTTTGAATTCACCTTCTCTAAGGAGAATCTTTCACCAAGGTACTCCTTCCCTTGTTCTTCTCACCTCTCTTAGCCAAGAGAGAGAATTTGTATCTTCATCTTCATGGTAGAAATGAGAGATTGGAAGGTGGAATAAGTGAGAGCCTCACAAGATATACACGTAGGACTAGCTCTCTTACAAATCTCCTACTAACTCTAATGGATGTAGGAAGTGATTAAGCTTAGAGAGAGAGAGGAGGCTATAGGATGCACTCAACTATAATATAGGGACATTTATAGTGCTTGGATAACCATGGGATGAAGCCCAAGGGGTCCTATTTATAGTTTTGGATGCCTACTATCCAGTAGAAACACTTAAGGACGTATACTAGCTGTTTGGGGGTATTGCAAAAAATATTTTTTCAAGTTTTTGAACACTCCAATGGCAAGAAATATTTTTTCTGCACTTTCCGTATAGTGTGATCAGTCAAGTTTTTTGTGTAGGAAACTCAACCGATTGTACTATTAGTCAAAGCATATTTGAAGAATTGATCAAATTTATCCTAGATAAAACTTGACAGATCACTGAAATCAATTTTTTCCTGTGCATGAATCGGTCGAGTTTGTAACTCGACTGAATAGATTAGTCAAGTTTACAACTTGATCGAACCTCGACATTCTTAAAATCCATCAAGGGATTGGTCAAGTTTGAAACTCGACCAAAAAATAGCCTATAATGAATTTTAGAAAATGTCATTAAAGTTCTTAAATATTCGATTTAAGTGTTTGAAATTTTTCTAAGCTTATTTATAAGTCATACAATCATTAAAAGTGATTTACAAAATGATTCTAATGGATTTAGATCATATTATACAAAAGAGCACTTGCATTGATTTTGACTTGTATTTTCTCCAAATAAGGATGCGCAAGTTAGGACATTTGGAGTGCGTCTATACCTAATTTGAAATTACTCAAGTATAATCATTAGATAAAAATAAGTGTAATGGTTAGTCATCATCAAAATAAGAGTTTAGTCAATATAGACCTTGAGTCAAAATTGACCTTCACTCGACACATATGAATAATGAAATGGATATCCTCCTAATTTGAAATATCTCAAAGTGTGGATTTGTCTAGCTAAAGTCTTATTAATCAAACCTAATAGACAAAAATTAGGATATAGAACTCCAGATGGTATTTTTCTATGCTATGATCAATATGTTCAACATGTAGATTCTTAGTTCTTAGAAGTAGAAATAATATTGTAGGACCTAATGCTATTGTGAATCTAAAATTTTTGAATATTTTAAGAATATCTTTCCTATAAAAACTCTTATGGAAAAAAATATTCCCTCAAATGAAATTTTAATGAATATGCCATGTACATCTAATAGTGATGATGTTTTAGATCCTAGTGTTGTAGAACCTATAAGATCCACTATGATCACGATGAAAAAGTATCTTGGTGAAAATTTATATTCCTATATTATAGACAATGATCCTCATTCTTACAATGATGCTATTAATGCATGTGATTCCTCCTTATGGAAGGAAGAAATTAATAGTGAGATTGAATCTATATTATCTAATCACTCATGGGATTTAGTGGATCTTCAACCAAGTATCAAACCCATAAGATGTAAATGGATATTTTTAAAAAAATTAAAAATTGATGGGACTGTAGATAAATACAAAGCTCAATTAGTTGCCAAAGGATATAAACAACAAAAGAATATTGACTATTTTGATACTTTTTCTCCTCTTATTATAATTTCTTGAATCATGATTTTAATTGCTTTGGAATCTATTAAGAAATTAGTTATACATCAAATTGATGTCAAAACAAATTTCTTGAATGAATATTTAGATGAAGAAATTTATATGGATCAACCAGAAGAATATGTTTTCCAAAAAAAAGAACATATGGTATGAAGACTAATCAAATATCTCCATGGTTTGAAACAAACACCTAAACAATGACATGGAAAATTTGATAAAGTTGTTATATCATATGGGTTTCATATAAATGAAGGAGACAAAGGTATATATTCTAAATTTGATAACCAAGGTTGTATTATTATATGTTTTTATGTGGATGACATGTTTATTTTTGGCACTAATTATGATATAATCAATAGTACAAAATGTTTCTTGGCTTATAATTTTGAAATAATAATAAGGTAGAAGCAGTTGTAATTTTGCAAATTAAACTTCTTAAAAGTGATGATTGTATCATGCTCTCTCAAAAACACAATGTTGAGAAAATCTTTATAAGATTTTCAATATTTGAATGTAAGTATGTAAGAAAACCTTTTGATTCTAATTGCAATCTGAAGAAAAATAATAGTACTGGTATTGAAAAAATCAAATATGTACAAGTAATTGGAAGTAAGATGTACTTAGTGAACTGTACTTATCTAGTTCTAGCATATGCAGTTGAGTGATTAAGTAGATATACTCAAAATCCTAACAAGGATCATTGGCATTCTTCACATAGGATATTAGGATACTTAGAAGGTACAAGCAATCATGGATGGATTTTTTGTGAATCTCCAACTGTGCTAGAAGGATATTGTGATGCCAATTGGATTTCTGATTCAAATGAATTAAAATCTGTAAGAACATGTTACACTAAACAAGATTACTCAAAACATAAAGAACAACCGATCACTAATTAATCACATATCCAAAAATATGGGTAAATTAAAACTGATTTCAACATCAATGCTCGCTCATAAACTTTTGCATAAGAACCAAACATCTTTCTTTTATCCACACTATGCCAATAATTTGAAACAAATTGTTTTGTCACCTTAGCCACAACATATATACATAGGAGAACAATATTCGTATATGCCACACAAATAAGCATTAATATGCTAACAAGAGTTCGATTCATTTGAAACACCATATACAATCTTTTCCTTCCCAGACCTGAGAGTAGATGGATGAATCTAGGACACACTAGACATCTAATCAAATTTCTCATAGATTCATTACTATAGGTTCTCTTTGCTATCACATGTTTGTTTTCCTCACTTTCGATTGCCTAAAAAAATGTGGTGAACCATAAGGATGAGACCCATGTCCCAACAAGAGATATAACATCCAGTAATACATATTAATTACAACATTTCAAATAGTATATAACTAAGCAGTTGGAGTATTTAATAATCAATTGAACAGATTGAATAGTTCATGTATACTAAATTGATTAAGAAAATCATCTTAGCAACAAGTATGATAATCAATGCATATATACGTAACAAATAAATCAATTTCTATGGATAGATATCTACTCAAATATCATCAAATTGCATCTAATAACAATCATTATCATTAATCTGACTATCATCATATTCCTTGCTAACATCACAAGCAATCTAGTAGCATAAGCATCCCTGACATCATGAATATGTCTAGTAACATAACATTCCTATCAATTTTGGCATCTCAAATAAAGGGAATATATCTATATCATAAGTAGAACTAACATCATAACACAATTAACTGCATAGGCATGATTAGCAATTTAAGCATCTATAATTACAAACGCAAGGCTAGCAACATTAAACATAGCTAGAAGCATCATCTTAACCATCAATGTCAGTATATTTGATAACATAGGTATAACTACAACATGAGCATAACTACAACATAAGCATATTTAATATCTCTTATTGTATTAAACATGATCTCAATGTAAAGAAAGAAAACAAGGGTTATCATCCAATATGAAGCATTGTGTATAACCCTAAATAAATACGCTACACGACAGTCTTACATCTTTTAATATGCCCTAAGGAATTTGAGGATACCACTAAAAATCCAACTGCCACTGCTAAGTCAAAATCAGTGCCATATAAGATCTAGGAAGAGCTGGACACCTAAGATCTTCTCTGCCCCTGGTCAGTACGGGTCCGCCACAGTGACACATAAGGTCAAGATACTAACAACCTCGTTTGTCCTTGGTACATGTCACAACACTAGTGAAAGGAGGTGGGTACCAATACCCTACCATCTGAGGTACAACTGCAGTTGTCCTCCAATCTCATCACATATATAATCACATCAAATGTATGAGGCATGACCATATCCATCATCCACAACTTGCATTGTGGATGACAAGGATATATCCTTAACTTTCAAACCCCACATAGTCAACAATATGCATATGGCACTCATTTCACCATCTGGCAAGTTCTAACACTCAGACGGATCTATGGCACATGGCACTACATGATCATAGTTTCACTTGATTAGTTATGCCAATTGGGTGAATTAAGGCTGCATCAAATAACTGGACATACAAACCCTAATTCACTTCTAACAAGCATATAAATATCACAACTTCAAAAAATATAAAATATGTGAAACATAATTTCTGATCTCATCATCACATGGTACTATTCACTTGCCATTCATGAGGCTACAATAGTCATCATACTATCACAAGATATAAATCCTTTTCACAATATCACACGATATCAACCCTTATCAACATAAGAGAATTACACCTCATTCAAGGCTCAACCATGCCCAAAGCCATCATACTATCACATGATATAAATCCTTTTCATAATATCACATGGTATCAACCCTTATCAACACAAGAGGATTACACCTCATTCAGGGCTCAACCATGCCCAAAGGTCATTGAGATCATCATACTAATCCCTACAAGATCATCATTATCTTTCCATGCCTTATAATAAGGCTCAACAACTTCACTTACATATAATACACCAGATCAGCACAATATTGCATTAATGAGCTAGGTGATATTCATAAACAATCATAGAAAGGTTGTATTAACATTAAGAACATTCCATTATTACATCAACATGCAAGGAATCTAGATATGATTAACCCTCATCATATTCATAATGCACATGTTTAGCATAAGAAAGTATCAACCATATGGCTATGATAACCACCAATTAACACATTAATGTTATGATCATGTTAAGGAGGTTATTCCACCATCATTCCATCATATAAGAATGTTAAACATGAATACTCATCTTTATCTATTTGTATTAGAGTTAGGTTCAACAAGAGAAGTTATATTAATGTTACTAATCAGAACTTATACCCAAACCCTAACTCACGACATCCCTGTTGGATCATGTATGCATAAGGTGAAGCATCACCATCACATTCCATACTATTCTCAAGTATGAACCCACACATGAATCAAGGTGTAAGTATTGTGTTATTGCATACTAGGGTTTCAAAAAAAGTAACATAGTACTCCATGATTGTATTAGTCATTCAAGGATGATTCATACCCAATTACCATCATTTAGTTATATTAAAGCTAGGTTTAACAAACTATACCTCATTAGGGTTATATATCAACACAATATGGTTATCATCCCTTCTATTAATATGAGTGAATAGGCAAGACTACCTTATTAAGGGTAAACCTCCATTTGTTCCATCATCATTCAACCCATATCACTATACCACACTGTCACCCAGAACCATTGGATGTTTAAAAAGTAAGACCATTGGATGTTTACATAAGTAAACACCTTGGATAATCCACCTATGATGTCCTTGATTTGTGATCTAGAAAGAGTCATCATCTAACCTAGACATCCCTTGATTAACAACTAAAAAATTTCTATTGAGAGCAGGGTAAAACCCACAATTGATTGTTCATTTAAAACAAGCCATCCATTGTCAACAAGTAAGCTCCTTAAGTTGATCATACAAAGGAAACCATATAAATCACATTATTAGGACCGACATATTATATTAGACATCAATCCATATTGGAGGAATAAATATTAGATCTTGACCATTGGGTGAAGTTCATATGTTAAAACCATCAATTATAGTATAGGTTCGACCATTACATCAAGTGGCCTAAGAAAAAATTGGTATGACACTTAATTGATGATACAACTATATGATTAACTCACCATAGGTTGTGGAGACCTGATACACCATCATTAGTGACCATTAAGTCAGAATAGGTTGTTAGATCAACACTATATTCATTAATCAGCATCAAATATTAAGCTCATGTCATCATTGATTGATAACATCGGTAGGGTACTTAATGGTTGATCATTATACTTCTAATTGATCAAAAACCTGACCTAAGGGGTTGAACGTTAGTTGACACCCTTGGTCACCACAATTAGTTTTCATGAAGACAACACGATCAGTTGTTGCAACAGTACCACCATTGAGTCATGTATTTATAGAAGAAATCAATTTTAAACCCTAAAATTGACCATTGGTTGATAGGTGCTTGTCAAACCAACCTGATCCAAGTCATATTATACCTTAAGAATAATGTACACATGATCACAAGTTCATCTAGAACTGAATATACAAGAACACACACAAGAATCTCCCCCACTGTCCATAGAGACATTCTTATCCCTCATTTCTTGAATTTCTAAGCAAAACAAATAATTCATTAGTTGATAACTACTAAAGGTAGCTCATCCATGAAGAGGTAAACCCTAAAATTCTCTTGATGAAAGCACCTTCAAACCAAGGTTTAAATAGGTTCCCCATGGATAAACAAGCTCAAGAATGAGGAGATAATATCCAAGGAATATAATGAAAGTGATAAATTGCAAAGAAAACCTCTCAATTTGGTAAATTGTAGAAAAGTCCAAAATGTGCATAAAATTGCATAACTTGCTCAAATAATGTCCAAATTGGACCAAATTTGAAACTTATGCTTGTATTATGATTTCAAAACATATCAAAAGGTTAGATTAGGGTTATAAGAATTCAATTATGATAATTAAGCTGATTCAACTCATTAAGCAAGTTTAGGGGCCTTACAAAATCTACAAGTATCTACATCTTTACCACTAGTGGAGGTGTTGTGTCTTGTAAATTCACCAACCAAACTTGCAACCGTTCCACTATGAAATTTTAGTTTATGCATTAGAAAAGGATGGAACTATAGTTGAATGGCTAAGACATATTCAAATGGATCTTTCTATTTGGGAAAACCTTGTCCACCAATGTTTATACACTATGATAATCAAGCGACCATAGCAAGAGCTAAAAATAAAGTTAATAATGAGAAAAGTAGACAAACTCGTCTGTCATAACATTGTGAGATGGCTTATATGTGATAATATAATCTCAATGGATTATTTGAAGTTAGAATTAAACTTGACCAATCTTCTAACAAAGCCATAAAGTCAAAGATTAATGAGTAGCACATCGAGGTGAATGTGATTATGCCTATACCAGATGCCGAAGTGATGGGTATCCAACCTTCATGAATGATGATCCTGTGAAGCAGGTTTAATGGAGAAAATTAAGTCGTTACGACTCATAACATGTAATACCTTGTATCTCATTCTCATTATGTAAACAATAACTTATAATGAACAGTTAAATATATTATTCTTAATGGGATACATAGCCATTAATGGTGGTGTATATAATTGCAATACATACTGATAAAAGTCGAACTACATGATTGTTGAGTGGGGCTGCTCCTATTCAGATTTGAACAATTCTCTGAAGCACTCATGAACATTTTCAATAGGTGCCTGACCTATAAACATCAAACCATAAGAATGGTAATTGATTCTATGAATGTCATGTGAGTAATGAGCCTCTAATAAGATAAAAGGGAAATTAGTTCAAGAACATATTCCTACATGCCCTCTATGGGTTACTAATGTCTAAGCTATGCTTTTGTTCAAAGAACATAGTTCTACTACAAATTGTGCATGTCATTTGTATAAGTTCTTCCAGTAAGCTATTATTCAAAGTTTTAATATTTAGTGGAAATTTTGTTGAGTTTTATTGTATTTCAAATACAAAAAGAAAACATTTAGTCCCACATTAAGGAGTTCTAAGACTCCTCTCCTTATGTATGGGTACTTATCCATAAATTATTTGAGGACCACATAAGATATGGGCTTCAGAAACGCATTGTGGGGTAGCCCAACTAGATTTAGATCAGTTCGATCTAAAAATCCTTTAGTCAGATGCTTTACCGCATGTTGCGTTCTGTGCATAGGGAGGGTTACAAATATGTCCTCTCAGTGCTCCTTGCTTGGGTGTGGCCCCGGTTTAGTTTTATCGTCTGCTTCAATCAGTCAAATTTAACATATGACACAACTCTTTAATGTGTGCAGTTCTGTCAGTTTGCTTGACGGTTCCTGTAACGAGCCCGCCTCCCAGTAACCCCCAATTAAGGGAGACCAAGAGGTGAGAGCCATCATACCATTTAACAGGATCAAAGGTTCGACAAATAATCAATAGCAATTATTAAGTTTTACCAACTAAACTGAAAATTGGTAAAAAAAAAACTATGCATACCTTTTTCAATTCTTGGATATCTACCGCTATCCACATCTGGAGTCTATTCTAACTAATCCTCCTTTGTACATTAATTATTATTTAATTCCACATATTCCACTTTACTATTTTTCCTTTTCAATCTTGCACCTAAAATGCTGACAAAAAAAATGTCAGTCAGCATATCGAAATATGTTAGTATGTGGGGACAACCAAAAGTTCACAAATATGGCTAACAAACTAATTATCACAACCAATGTAATTAGCAAGGCAATTTACATTTTCAATGTGTCAATCTCCACCGCTTTTGCTCTAACCCTGGAATACCCTCTTTAGGGTTTGACTTAAGGCCACCTTCTCAATCCCGAGCATGGTGCCCTTTAGTCATGCAACATAGACCACCTTCTCATTCCCGAGCTTGGTGTCTGGGGTCACCTCTCATGGTGCCCATTGGTCTTCCCTCCTGGGCTTGACCTTTTTGCATCATCTATCAGGGTGGCATGTAGGTGAGAGAATACACACTTTATTTATAGTTGTGATAATCGTAGTGACTTTATAATTTGCAATTATAAACATCTAAACTAGTTAATTGCAATCGATGCGATCAATTCATCAGGAAAATCATTGGGAAACTAAGGTGATTAACCATAATTAACCACATACATGTTCAAATGATTTGATATAGAAACATTCCACGCAAGTAAGAAATCCAAGAAAGCAAGCACATACAACAAGATCCTGAAATATGCATCCAATTTCCCATCATTGATTATGCCCTCAAGATTTATCAAAACTAGCTCACTTCTTAGGGTTTCTAATCCACTTTTAAGATTTTCATTGCAATTAGGGTTTCACTATTACTTCATAAACCCTAATTACCTCATCTATTCTTCACAAAAGATATTAATGTTATCCTTTAACAACATTTAACCTTAATTTCATATTAAAGGCACAATTAGCCATCAATTAAGTCCATTAAGCCTCTTCTACATCAAAGCTACCATTTTTATCCTTTTAATCCATGACAAGTTCATTATGCCCATTTATCATCAATTCATAGTTTATTGTGGTCCAATTCACAAAAGAACTCTACTTGTCATTAATTCTACTTTTATCCATTAGAAAACCCTAATTACTACATTAAGGGTATTTATCCACAATTAGGAGCTTTTATACTCAAAATGGCTCAGAATTATCATATCTCAACTTTAATCATGAAATTGAACAATTAAAGCCATTAAGAGTCACATTTACTAACATTAGGGTTTCAAGGCCAATTAAAGCACATGGAACCCTAAATTAATCCAATTATGTGTAAAGTTCATCCTTTTTTACCTTAATGTGTCTCTTTATAATAAATAGGTTAATATCAACTTTAAACATCCATATAACCCTTTCTAATTCATTAATCATCAAAAATTAGGATTTTTCCTTGATTAAACCATTAAAGATAACATCTTTTCATACTTTTTGAATTGCAAGTAGAACTAGGCATCAATTATATTTTTATTGCATTCCTTGTATTTTTTCTGATAAAAAAAGCACTACTTATTTGTATTTTTCGGCCAAACGATCTATTTTTAATGATTTATACAAGATTCAACCTTTTTCATGAATATTGGTCAAAGAGGCGACTAACCTTTTGTTTTTCAGAAAATTTTGAACCGTTGGATCATCAGTCACCTTTGACCTAGCGGGATCGGGCGGTGCACACCGCTCACGCCCATTAATGTCTTATTGCAGACGCGGAGGAGATGGGTCGTTGATCTGCTTCTCTGGTCTACGGTGGACCAAGATCGGGTGACGCCTATAGCTCGCGCCAACACAACTCAGCTGCCAAATCCCGCGGCAGTGCTAGTCCTGAAGCTCACCAGAACCAGTTCAATCTTGCTGATCCGGGGGACGAGGGAACAAGGGGAGGTGTTGTTTGGGTGTACGAAGGTGATAGGAGTTGAGAGGGGGGTTATATATAGAATTTCAAGGCTCTTCTAGGGTTTCCCAAATCCTGTCATCGCCTGCCTTTTAGGCAATTTGGATGTTTGCTCTAGAAGCATCCAAAGTGCGAAGAACCTAGGTATAGGTTGCGCAAAATCCTCTCCCGAACTCAACCATGTACTTTCCTAAACTGCAGATGTGAAGATTCGTGAGTAAACTAAGTGGAAAGATCCCACTGCTGCCAACCTATTGTTCCTAGTTCAGCTAGAACTAGAAGACAAGCGGCCCTCGTTGGATCATGATCCAACGATCCTCATCATTGGCGTCTGAACAAAAGAAAAAGCTTGATTTCTATTTTTTTAAGGAAAATTCTTACCATTGTAGGATAATTTGGAAAAATCATAACTCTTAATCCACGACTCCATTTTATCCCAAATTTTGAGGGAAACTTAATAATGACTTTATCTACCTCTCTGCCAAAATCAGGCTCATTATCTAAAAGAAAACGTGCCGTTTATTTAGGTGCAAGATATTACTCAATTAAGTATATTTGTCACTTATTTTCTCTTTCCTTTGCTATTAAATAATTATTCTGAGTTCCTTGAACCTCAGGGAACCTTAATGGCTCGAAATCCCTTCTTGGGGATACACCTTAGCCTTTTACTTATCTTTTATCTATTATTTCTCATTATCTTATTTATTTCTTATCAAAATATCTCTTTTTGAGGATTTAACTTTATTTTCTTTTTATTTTCCTCATTGTCATTCCTTTTAACATTAGGAATTCTTTGGAAACAAAAATCCACCAAGGATAACTCGATTATACCTCTTTCCAATTATTTTCCATATTTTATCATTGTTTTCAATTTCTTTCTTAATAATGAAATATTTAATTGATCTTTTCTTTTATTGTTGTATTATCTTTGCAAATTTAGACTTCTTGGAACCCAAGGAACCCAAGAGGCATGAAATCCAACTTTGGATTATATTCTTTTGCCTTCTAGAGGTTTCTACATCTTTCTTTTCTTCAATTCTCAATTATTCATTTACTAATTGAATTTCCTTGTTATTGGGCCCAATAGCCAATCAAGCCCACTTAACAACCAACAAGGATATTGTAAATGAAATCCATTTATTCAAAACATTTATATCCTTATTTGTTCAAATATCTTTAATAGGAGAAATTATATTTCTCACCAAAAGGACCCAAAAAAATGGGGTTGTAACAGTTCCGAACTGCTATCCACCAAACACAACCTTTTGTGAGGTATGTGTTTCTTTTTAACAAAGCATTTTGTGGCTTTTCTTTCTATTGAAATGTGAATACTTCAATTTTTTCTTTTCCTTTTTGTCGCTTGTTTGATCACCAAAATAGCAATCAATTCCTTTGACTCATCCTTGTGACTGTGTGTACACACTCCACGCCGATAACCGTTGTTGGATCTTGGAAGACTAGCCGTCGTCGCCTACTACACCAGCGTTCTTTGTCTAGAGGCGCATAGAACTCTTAAGGACACTTCATCCTGCACGCCTCTTCATCAATCAAATTTGATATTATCTTTTAAATTTAGTGCTTAATCATATTCAACAAGATATACTTGAATCCACCACTTATAATTTAAAACTTTAAACATCAATTATATTTTTTGTAGAACATGTTCTTATTACAAATGCCAAAAAAATCAATTAAACACATGTTTGTCCTTACAATTTACAAATGATTTACAAATACAAAAAAAAAATCATTGCAATATCAAAGAATTCTTAGTTCTAAGACTCTTTATACAACTTTATTTCAACTCTTTATATCGATTTTTTGATCAAAGGAAGTATTAATTTAGATCTGGACCGCAACATCTGAAAAAATAATTTATATATTTAAGAAAAAAAATCAACAACAAATATTGAGAAGTCGACCCAAACACACATGAAATAAAAGAAAGAAGTACACGACATATCAGATACATTTAATTTTATTTGCATGCATATATAAACGATAGCATGCACTACAATCAAATCGGACACTCATCAACTGAAGAAAGAAATCAAGCACCACTATTTTTACCGCAGCCATGCAAGACGCGCCGGTTAGGAAGGAACTCCAACACAACTTATTTGTTGGGCGCTTACGCCATCAGCATTAGCAGGGGCACCGCGACGGCGCCGAGGAGCATGGGGACGGAAGCCACGACAGTGAGGGACGAGACGGCACTGCTGAAGGGCGCGAGTGCATCGGGAGACGACGCGGCTGAGAAGGACGAGGAGGAACGCGGGAGTGCGCCTAGAGCGGGCGCAGTGGCCGGCGCGGCTGCAAAGGACGAGGAGGCACTGTAGGGCGGGATTGCACCTAGAGTCGGCGCAGGGGCCGGTGGGCGAGTAGGCTGAGGCAGAGCTGGCGAGGATGAAGAGGGCCACAACAGTTCAGTGGGTTTGGATGCGTGTTAGAGGTAAGGCACTGAGCAGGCACACTCCGCTTACGTGTTAGAATAACTGTTGTGTGTGGTAGGAAAGAGTGTACCGGTCTCGAAGTTTGGCGGAGTTTATGGGCTTATTTGTTTGAAAGTAAAACCAACCCTCACGATGAGTTGCAAAACATGTAATCAAAATTAATTAATTGAAGCTGCAACTAAATTATTTGGTTCAGTACATAACGAATTCTGTTAATTAGTCTGTGGCTGTCTGGTAGGCTGTAGTTGGGAGATGCGGTTCGGGTAAACGTATCAATTAGTTCATGTAAAATAGCTGTAATAAAACGGAAGTATGAATGACATGTAAGGCCCGTTTGGTTGGGCTGGGTTCCAACAGGTGCAGCTCCAACTACACATTATTTTGCAACTCAGTCGTTTGGTTCTGTGCAGGCCCAACCCACTTCGGGAAAACAAACCCGCACCTCCTATTAGTTCATGTAAGGTTTATATCCTCGATTTGGGCGTGGTTCATTTTGCACGCCGCGAAGCGCGCTAGTGCTACCGCTCCGCCTCCTCTCCTCCTGGGACCTGCGTCCTCCGTTTCTGCTATACTTCTTCCTCTCATCCAGCGATGACAGTACTTCAATCTTCTACACCCGACAACGGCAGGACTTTCTCCTGGTTCATCCGGTAGAGCGACTTCCTCGTTCTCCCGACTGTTGTTTACCCCGAATTGCCTTGTGCTGGCGCAACAACTGTCCTGTGCTGGAGCAGTGTGGACGAGTGCTCTGCTTCCCTGAGAATAGTCAGCAGGTGGGTTTCTTTCCCTCACATGGTTTCCTCGGCTTTCTCCGTATTCAATTTTTGTTTGTTCAAGCTTCTTCCTGTTCATGGCCGTTTCATTTTGCCCCTTCTCATGTGTTTCCCTGACATGGAAATTTGATACCAATAAGAAAGCTACATCTTCTCTTTATACAAACATCTCTGTTTAATTTTCTAATTTTGGGTTTGACTTGTATATCACGTCCCTCCCTGAATATGTTCACGAGAATGCCTGAGTGATCAGGGAGGTATGGATGGTGATGTCGTCATGGCGATGCTTTCTCATTCTCTCAGGTGTCTGTGCTATTTCATAGGCAATAGCTTCTTGAGGTTACTTTGGACGGTTAATATGCACTCCTGATTACTATTTAATCATCACTTGTTTAGATTATGAGCTTGTTGTTGGAGCATTTCCAAAATGTGTGCTACTGTTTGATTTCTCATGTTTATGAAATTTATAGTTCATCGCTTACAAATGTTGTTTTCTCTTGTTTATGTAATTAATAGTTCATTGCTTACTAATAACAGGGAGAAAGCATGGAGAAGCAAGGGAAGCATTCTAGGAGCAAATAGAGAGGTCCAGCACGAATTTCTACATGTGCAGCAGCTACAAAATTTTGTTCTGCATTTCGGAAAATTCTGAATTTTGTAATCACAAGGTTATATGTGGCGTATTTCTGAACTCTGAAATAAACTTTTGCTTTGTTTTGACTTGTACTTGGAATGGCTTGTGCTTTTTTTTTGACGAATGTACAAAAATTGATCCATGGCAGACTCCTTTTGGTCTTATAATCATTAGAAATTTATGGTCTCAAATTTGTATTGTTTATTCAAACTTGGATCAAATTGTGTTGGTATCGTATGTGGTGAATGTATAAATAAGTCGAATACTGAATGAATGTACAATCCATTATATATTGGAAATTTCATTTTGGTTTTATAATATTTTTATTTACGCTTTGGTTGTATTGGTCATTCAGTTCTGAATGTGTAATCAGCAGAAGTTAGAATTCTATAGAAACATTAGCAAATAGTAGTAGGAATTTTTTGGAAGGTAAGTACACCTCTGGTGAATGGAATGTGTAAATGCAGGGAAAAGGAACTAATTGAGTTGCAGCTACCTCCAACCAAATAAAATAGTTGTGGTTCCAACTCAAACAGTTCAATTTCCTGTTTAGAAACTGCACAGCGTGTTGCAACCACTAGGAACCAAACGGGCCCTAATAGCAGCAGTGTAGAGACAGGCGTGAATTGAGGGCCTGTTTGCTACGGTGCAGTAGGGTGCAGATTGTTGAATATGGAAACATCTCATATAAAATCATACTTTTTCTGTTGCACCGATCATATTTGATATAAGGTGGGCCAAACCTTCCTCTTTTCTTCGTAATCCTTTGGTACAGAGCCGGCGGTAGGTATTTGCCCATAAAAAGTATGGGACCAATGCTGTTTACAGTTGTATAGGCCGAACTGCACCCGACCACACCCTTTTCGGAGGTGGTACGAACTCCAGATTTTATCAGCAAAAGTGGTACCGGTGGTGAGTTGAAACTCAACGTTTTTGTTTTCCCATTTGCAAACCAAACGAAAACCACCCTCAAATTCCTAGAGTTTTAATGTAATGATCTTGTTTTACACCCTACCAAACTAGCCCTGAAATCAGAACCATTGTGCAGTTCCATTTTGCACTGTGCCTTCGTACAGCATACAACCAAACGCTTGGAATTCAAACTCACAGCGAAAACCAACAGCATGGGTTGGATTTCGGCCCAACCAAACGGGCCCTATATAGAGAGCTAGAGAAGGTCTGGGGATGCGCGAGAGTACGGGAGGAGGGGAGGGCTTGACTAGGAGTTTCGTGCGGCAGTTAAGGTTTATACCCACAGTGACTAAATAACAATTACTAATGTTGAGTCAGTGCGTAATAAAAATGGATGATGCATAGATCAGTTACAACTTTAAGGTTTGTACCCCTCTTGGGCAAACCATCTCTATCTATCACTCAAAAAGAAGCGGAAAGATCGTCTACGAGAAAACTTAGAAAGAAAATGAATGAAATATAATTATACTAAACAAACAATATAAGCTCACCACCACAATAACAGTAATAACTAATTTTTCTTCTTCTGTAAACTGTGTTGGTTTCACGCCTGCTGTAATCCAACACCCCTCCCTCATCAGATGCCGGTCTGCCATTCGTTTCTAGTTTTGGATTCTGGAAACATGGTATGAGAAATAGCTAAGGACATGATAAAACACCATCGAAGAGGTCCGAAATATTTGGGGTCTTGGGCCTCCCGGCGCTTATGCTGGACCACGACGGTTAGGGTGCATTTGGTTGGCTGCACTGGAATGTGTGCGGCTCCAACCACACGTTGTTTTGTAAATATTTCGGTTGGTTCGGTGTACGTCTCCCATATCTGGAAAACGAACCCACACTTGTGTCGGCCCTGTATAAAATTGGGGAGTAGGAATCGTCCCTTTTTTGGATGTGGTTCATTTTCCTCACACGTAGACGTTAGGGCTACTGCTGCCCTACCTCCTCGACTCCGTCCCCCTCCTTCTCTGTTCTTCGCTGAAGCTCCTCTTTCTCCTCCATACTTCCGGTGGCGACAATGATGCTCGTCTACCCAACTACAAAACATTTGATTACTTGACTGTAGTGAGACTTTCTTTTCGTCACTTGGTGGTTGTTCATCCCAGGTTGCCTTTCTGAAGCGGCATCAATAATTATTCTGACTTATTCTTTAAAGGTCTTGTTGCTCAACAAGTTTGGGCATATTTTTGTAGGAGTTTTGAACTGCCACCATGTCAAACAGATTGCACGATTGTTATTTTGAATTACGGGACCTTATCCTCTCCAAGTGGAAACAACCATCATATAAGATCGGCCTGACCAGTTTTTACATTAGGATAGTACTTTTGCACTGAACATATATTTAATTTTTTTATAATGAAATTTTATGTATCATGGTGAAATTTCTTAAAAAATAAAAACATATTTTATTAAACAAGAACATTCAGTTAATGGCTAGAACCAAAGATGTAGGTTCTATTTTATTATTTTTTGCTGGTGAATTTTGGGAAGTAAGTATACCATAGGTACCTGGAACCCCAAATAGCAAAGAACCAAATGAGAACAAATGAACTGGCTGACGAACAGTTCTGTCCAACCAAACAATTGGATTTGTAGTTAATTTTCGGTACATTACTTTTCCTGTTTTGGAAGTGCGCTCTGTGTTGCAACCATGCACCAAACGAGCCCTTAGGCTTGTTATCTTTTATGAAATACTACTTTTGGCCTATATGATACCAAGCTAGATTATGCTCGAACACAACTTCCTACTAGGGCTCGTCTGGTTGCATACAATTGTAACATGTTCCATGAATTAAAAAATAGGAAATTCAAAACAGATTATCAAACTACAACTCGACGGTTTGGTTGGATGCAACTTTAACCACACTCTTTGGTTTGTTTACGTTTGGTTGGAAGTTGTTTATGGTTGCAATTATTGTATGGTGAACTTACTACCCAGGATCCCTTTCTTATCAGCAATGGTTTCAAACTTTCCGGCTGTGGTATGAGGAAGGTGGTAAGCTGAATTATAGGAGGGACACTTTAGTGCTGCAACTACGGAGAACGTGGAAACAAATTGCGTCCCAAATGGGCACAGTCTATTTTCGTGAATTTTGTGCATGATCGGTTCTTAGCTTGCAATTAGTTTTATTGGTGTGAGCTGATTTTTCTATCTAACCAAGCGCATAGAGTTCTCAAACATATTGAATTCGAAGTATATGTCTTCAATTTCGGTCCAACCAAATAGATCCTTAGTTTAGTTGGTCAGAGTGTCGTGCTCATATCGTGAAGATCACAAGTTTGAGACGTGTGGGCGATTTTTTTTGTCGTCTGTCATTTTATGAGTTTATATGGAAATTTTCATTTGATTGGAGAGATGTATATTTTTTGTCTAGGTGGAAAGGACTTTTCTTTTGTGGCAATAAAAATGATCAAGGAAAATGGAAATGGGATTGTCTAGACTCCCGTTCCAAGTATTCTTTTCTTCTTTATTAATAATATATAGTGCTTCTAAATATATAGTTTTTCTAGCTTGTCATGGTTGATCCTAAATTTAGTTCTATCATTATATATTGATCATGACGTTTTTTTGGATGATCATGATGTTCTCTCATTTAAAAATTCACCTTTATTAATTAGCCCATGATGTGATTTCTAGTATACTTGGTTTTTGTAGTTGATGGGTGATATTTTCTAGTTGACATATATTTTCTTTCACTATTTATTTTGATGCTCATGAATTCTTTCTACATTGGTTCATTGTGAGTGGGCCAAAAAATATGCAAACTCAAGTTAAGGAGTATCATTTAACTGATTGGTTTTTTGTAACTTCAGGCTATATGATTTCCAAAAAAAATCTATAGTTTGCAAACTACATATAGGATTCACTTTTTGAGTTCCCCGATAAAAAGGAGAGAAAGTGAGTTTCACACCCGCTCACGCTAGGTGTTACGGTCCACTTTTGTTCTTCCATTAGAAAATAGATTGAATCATGTGCACATGAAAGTCTCAACATGTTCATCTAGATGTTTATACTGTTCAAAAGCAAAATTAAGAAGCAAATCAGACATGTGGTTTTGTGTTGGATGCTACTCAATAACCTCTTCAAACCATTTCATCCTGGTGTGAGCTTCTTTCATGTACCAAAGCAATGTCAAGTCGGCAGCTTCGCGTTGGATTGCCACTCACTAATCACTTCTGGGTATTATTTTACAATTGATCAATTTGATTCTCTAGTGGAAGATCTGTTCTTTCTTGAGTTATACACCATTTTTTCAATTGACACTTGTTCTTTGAGCATTATCTAATATATTATCTACAAAATGTAAACTTTGTTTTAATGTTGGCAAGAACTTCCTTTTCCTCTAATTAATTTTTTTTCCACTACCATATTATATCCTCTAATATAAATATGAAAAAGTAGATAACATGAATCTGGAGAATTCAGTGATGAAGATATTTTATAGGCCCTAACACAATTTTTGGGAAGCCAACTTAATGCCAAAGTGTTCATCAATTACTAACCTAACAAGTGGAAGACCCTGTTTGGCAAAGTCATCACAAACATTGGAGAAGAGGAATGTGAAAGTAATGATTCATCCACAACTTTTATCAATAACTAATTAAGTTCTCATTTTATTTTATTACCATCAACTCTAAGCTCTATGTTTTTGAAGCTCATTGTAACTTAAATGAGCATTGTATTTCTATAAAACTTTGGTTGATTTTGTTGGTGTAAATCTATTAATTCTTTAATTGTGTAAGGTTTATTATTTTATTTGATGTGAAGTTGGTTTGGACAATGTTTTAATATAGTTGAAAACATACAAAAAATATTTTGTTTGATGTTAAGTATTCTTTACAAGGTTTTTGTTATGTTGAAAAAAATGTCCAATGATGTTTTACACATTGGGATTTACTACATAATGTTGTATCTTATAGTTTGGTTACAACAAACCTATTATATGGGAGTCAGTTTTATGAGAAAACTTAAAGTTTGAACCAATCACTTGAACTTATTTTTTAAGAAGTGAATTTAAGTTAAAAAAGAATAAGTTCCCAAAAAATTGTAGTTACGAAGAGCCAATAAGAGCCTTAGGATACATAGTTTCTAATTCAAACACATAATAGAATCAACCTTTCTTACATTGATCATATCACATCAAAGTTGGTTTGTTCCTTTTGATTTGGATCTCCCTTAGTTAAAATCAAGGTTGTTCTCTATGTAATAATTTTTACAAACATCAAATGCATTTCTTAATGATTTTAATTATTCAATCTAAATAATTGGCCTATTATTTTAGTTAGTTAGATCCTTGTGCATATATTGTGAAGGGTATACATAGGTTTGGGAGTTTTGTTATGGTGGGTTTGATACTAGCATGGAGCATTATATCATAGTGTTATGCATCGTCGGAAAGCTACCCACTTCATATATATTTGTCGCATTCAATAGAGTTTATATGTGGATATAGACTAGTTTATTATAGGTATGGGCTGCAATTTTGACTCCCATAGAGTATTCAATGAGTCGATTTTGAGTTATAATTACATTCCATTTCATTAAAAATATTCATATATTTTCATCAAGGTGGAAAGGACTTTTCTTTTGCAGTTGCAAAAATGGTAAAGGAAAATAAAAATAGAATTGTCTAAACTCCCTACCCATGTATTCTATTCTAACTTATTATAAACAATCATTAGAAATGTTTTTGTTACTCAATAAGTGTACCTCCTCTTATTAATTTATATAGAAGAAAGTTTATTAAAACATCTATCAATAATGAAGAAAATATACATATATTGTGTATAGAAGAAGAAAAACTATCTATACAAAAGAAGGGTGCTTAGAATATCTTTCCAACAGTCATCAACATTTTCATTCTTTCCCTTAAAAAATTTATGGTTCCTTTCAACTCTTATTGAGTGAAAGATAGTTAACAACCAAGCTATTGATCTTTTAGACATAAGTCCACATAACTATCGGGAAAGTATGGAGCTTTAGGGATAATTTACAATCCACAACCAACTTATAAATATGCACAACATATTGCCACTCAAAGAACATATAAAGGACACTTTCAAAAACATTTTCACAAAAGGAAAATTTATAAATGATGTAATCTTGCACCTTGAAAGATGTTCAAGAGTGGGTCGCTTACCCAAGAAAATTTTCCACAAAGTCACGATAAAATTTCTTGACTGGTAGAATTTCCACAACCAAAGAGCCCACTTTAGGGTAAAAAACTCAGTCCTGATAATGTTCTAGGCGCTCTTCATAATAAGAATAGAATCTCTATTTATAGAGATTGAGTCCTTAGTGCAAAGCCGACCTTCAAACTCACAAATTAATGGCTTTAACACATAGAAAGTCCTTTTATCCAAGATGTTTCGGAAACCATCCATAATAAGGTTTTGAAAAGGACCAGAACAACCAAAACCAATCATTAGAATATTTTTCATATCAATACAATCACCTAGAAAATGATTGCTAGTCAACCATATATCCTTCCAAATTTTGAATATTCTACTAGCACCAGTGAGATTTTCATACTAAAAATATGCTTCCACAAACAAGATCTATTAGCTTTTTAAATTCATGAAGTCATACATACATACATGAAAACTTTCATAGTATAGGCAACTTATTTCCACTCTAATTGGAAAAACTTCTATTTTGCAGCAAGAAAAGTAATCAAGGAAAATGGTAATAGAATTGTCTAGATTCCCATTCCTAGTATTCTTTAATCTCTTCTTGTAAGAAAAAATACTCAAAATTGACAAAGGAGAATTTTACATGCGATTGGAAAAAAAAACCTTGGAAGCATACAATATGGTCAGGAAACAACTCTCATGAAATAGATAGATTGCTTCTAGGGGAACCAATCACCACAGTTTGTAGCATTCTATAAGACTGACTTTCCCAAACATACAGGCATTGGGGGTGATATGGTCATCATCTGTCTTGTAATGACCTACTCGAACATAGTCACCTAATTAGAAATTTCCTAGACGACTACATAATTGATTGATTCTAATTTTATCTTGATTAATGATGATAGTTTGTTATGATGCTTTGAACTTTATTATACACTTTAAAGAATGTTCTGATTTGAATAATTAGGGTTTGCAAGTAAAAAACCCTAATTGGTTTTAGGATTTTGAAAGTACAAGAATACATATTTTGATAAATGTAGTGGTGTAGTAAATTATTTTTATTATTTTATAGGTAACTTGGATTGTTTGAAATTTAGATATGATTTGGATAACTTAAATATGTGTGCTTGCCAAAATTTTCAGAATATTTGTATGTTATCTAAATATGTTATTCTATCGAATTACAATTTGAAAAATCATGCTACATACCGTTGTTTAATAGTGTAGAGCTGGAATTTTAGTTATTTATTAGTAACTCTAAATGATCTGAAATTTTAAATGGATCACTAAAATTAAATTAAAGACAACATTCTAATTGTGTGTAGTTTTTAAAGAAGGATTGATTGATGGCATATAGCCTTACCAATTAACCTTTATGACATAAGATACTGGTGAAAAAAATTTTGGGGCTTATTTGTGAAGTAACAAGCACCTTAATTGCTCTTATGATTAATCTAGCACCCTAGTAGCTCCCATATTTCATTATTCAATCCAAACAAATGAAATCCTAAAGAAATATGGAGAATTATGGTCTGATGGAGGAAGGGGGTTGGTATGGTGACCTAGGGTTTAGGAGTGATGTAAGTAAGTTTACCTTCTTTAGATAGGTTTTCATGTTGAACCTTATCTTTTAAATCTAAATTCCATCCCTCCTCTAATTTGGGTCAAAATGATATCAAATTGCACTATTCTCTTTCTTTCTCTCATTTTCTCCATTTCCAGTGTTCTTGAGATGCTAGGAGGAAGAAATGGACTTATTGCTCAAAGCTTGATACAAATTTAGTGAGATCCAATCTTGGGAAAAGTTTTTAAGGTTCTTGGCACATGAGTGAGTGTTTATGTCTCTATTAAATTCTTTAATCATGTTGGAAGTTTAATTCTATCCAGTGAAAATGATCAAAATCCTTGCTTGTATTTTTACATAATTGAATGAACAATTGGGAAGGATTGTGGAAAAAGATTTCTACTGATTTAGATTCTTTTTTATTGACTTGTATATGTCTAGTTCCTTAGATATTGATTCAAGATCTTTAAAAATATTATGGACAACGGAATATGTCATTTTACTCATACATTGCCTAAAATCAGCCTAACGAATGTTATGCTTGGAAATAGATGACAAGTATAGAATCATGTATGAAGTTAATATGAATGAGTTCATAATTTAATTTCATACCTTTGCTAAAACTAGATATGGTATGAACATAAGGATCAATATGATCATTTTAAATGGAGGTATTTTATGTTTAGGGTTAGTTTTGCCAAACTAACTCAATTGAGCTAATGAATTGATGCATATTTATAATTGATGCAAGAGTTTTGTTGAATGGAAACTAAGGTTTCCACATGTGTGAATAACATTAATGCAATTATGTACAACCTGATGAGGTTAGTGGATTTTAATGTTCTTACAATGTATTGAGTTGATTTGACTTCTTGTAAACCCCAGATCTCCCTAATTGAGATTTTTTTCAGGAATAAAAGGATTTTTTTCATTAATCAAAATGGTTGTAGAAGCCAAAAAACATGGTACATGGTATTGAAATATAAGAAAAGATACAGACAATGGTGGATTGTTTAGTGTTGATAAGTAAGGATTGAAATATCAATGAAATGCAACAAGGAAGTCCTTCACTATTTGCTTCAAGTATATGTTCTTTGACTTAAATTGAATGAAATACACTAATATTAAACTATGAAGGAAATGAGAGAGAATTTTATTCATTAAATAAGTTTAGAGTGATTAATTCTAGGAATAGTAGTGAATATGATATCAAAGAAGTTATGACTAATTATGATGAAATAAAGGAAAATGAATAAAATTGATAGTTGGATATGACAACCTAATTGTAATCCTAATATGATGAGCTATGGGATAATAATGGATAACACTATGAGAATATACATAAGTATAACATATTTCAATTACAAGATGAAGTTCAAGGATGCAATTTGATTCATAGAACACATGCTTGAATTGCAATTGTCAGTAGGACACTTGTATTTTGAGAATGGTCTAATCTAATGAATTTCAAATGGAATTACATATTTGTTGGATAGTAACATACCTGAAAAATGGTAAATAGTATAGGAGGATAGTTAAGTGTGTTATGCACTTTTTTTTAGATTTATTTATGTTTATAGAAATTGACTTGAATAGTATATGTCGTATGATAAACATGTTATGAGCATGATGAATAAAATAAAATGTCTATATTAATTTTTTTTTCTATTTCTAATGTCTCTATGAATATTTAACAAGAACTATGATATGGAAGAATTGATAAGAAATGTGATGGGATTGAATTAACATGCAACAATCATACTTGAGAAACATAGTTTATGATATATGTTGCATAATGAGATTATGTCTAAGGTTGTTATCCCACTAATAATGATAGTGATGAGATAATGTGAAATGAAAAGAAACATACAAGTCATAAATTACAAATTTTTTCTGCTTCTTGTTTCAACCATTATTTTTCTTCTTAACCCTAATATGCTTTATATAATATTAGTTGCACTAAAATATACACACTTGTAATTGATTATTAAATTCTTTTAAGATGAGTAAATGGATTGAATAACAAGTGATGTGATGAAACATCTAGTTAGGTGCACTGATTACCATGAGTTTTCCCTGTAGTTTATATTGGAAAAAATGAAAAAGACCTACTTCTAGTACTTAGAGTATTATGGAAAGGATTTCTAGAGTGTGGATTGAGATATTGAAGGTTAGACTACTAGGATTAAGGAGTGACACACACATAAAGATTCTAGCCCTAAATCCACAATTGTGAAAGTCTATGTCCATGGCGAATAGATTGATGAAGTGAAAACTATGAAACATGTAAAATATGATGATATGTGATATTCTATAATGTTGGTTCCTTTCTCAAGTACCCTAGATGAGATGTGAGTCTCTTTAGGCAACCCTGTAATAGGCTAAGTCTGTTTTTGATGACAAAGGGTAGCTGACTAAATCCTAAGATAGTGATGGTGAGTTGTTGACACGAGAATCAAGCATGTTGACTTCTACTTTGTGAGGTACAAGAAAAGTAGTTTCAAGACAAATGAATATAATATGACAAACAATGTACAATATGAGTTGAATGTTTGTAACATTCCTTGTTATGCTAGATGATAGATAAAAAATTATTTAATATGATTCTTTTGTGAAACTTAATCCTTCTTTTAAAGAGATAATATGTTTGCATATTATTATATGTTTGGTTTGAAATCTGATCTTATATATTGAAAACTATTTGACCCTAAGATTTTGTATCCACTGATCTAGATTTACTTATCATTTTAATAGTATTGTTTGGTAGACATGCCTTTTGGTCAAAATCAAAACAACAATACTGCATATTTTGGGTCATAAAATAATGACCTAATTTCCATATCCACATCCACAAAACAAAAAGATATTCAAGATTTTGTAATGGTTAAGTATATATATATATATATATATATATATATATATATATATATATATATAAATTTATTCATATGCGTATGTGTGTGTAATATGATATCAAGTGATTATTGGAGATATTATCTTGCACATGATCTGTCCAACAAAATGTTAATTTCAAAACCCAAACTGGATTAAAAACGTATAAAGTTGGACCTAGTACCACTACAACAAAATAACATAAAGATTCCTTCTTGTTACATCCTAAATGTTGGATTCGTCATAGATATAAAATGTTAATAAAACAAAAGACATAGAAAGAATAAAGACTATACATTTGTGTGCACTAGTTGTTCAACAACTAGACATATATTTTTCAATGAAGAACTTGAACTTTTGGATCTAGATCTGGCTCATCAACAAGAAATCTAAATATACCACCAAAAAATCAAGATCGGCCACTAAGTTGTTGCATGGTTGCCTTCCTCACAACAACTTATTTTTTTCTTATGGAATATCTTTTCCAAGCCACTTTACAAGTCACACTACGAAAAATATGGTCTTTAACTACCAAAAAATTTGTAGCAAAAACCCCAAAATTTGTAGCCAAAAGCTTTGGCTACATTTATCCTTACATTTATAATATATAGCTATTACCCGTGTAGCTAATTGTTTAGGCTAAATTTTTCAAAGTTGTAGTTAGTTATTCCTCTGGCTACAAATTCATATGTAACCCTAATTGTAGGTAAAAAATGTCCTTACACATAAACATGTAGTTTCCATTGTAGCCAAATGTATGACTACAATTCAATTTGTACCTATGATATGTAGGGAGAGATGACATTGGTTACAATTTGTATTTTTAGTTTATGTATAGCAAAAATTATCACTTGCTACACATGTAATTATAGCTAGTGTGTAGTGAAAGACAATATGTACTACACATACATATGTAGTGAGCAACATTATGTAGCCAGTCATTTGCTTGCCAATATAGAGGGGTTCTTAATAAGAAAACAGATGAATGCTAACCAAGATTGAGTTGTGCCTACAATGTCAGAAATGATACTTTTATTTATATTTGAACAATGAGTACACATGGGGAGGACATTAAACTGGCCCCTGTTTTACAATATGCATGGAAAAAAGACACATGTATACAATATCTTCTTCTGACTACATCTATCCACAGCAGACTACAAAGCACAATATAAAGAGGGATCATCTCCCTTAGTTCCTCCACCTAATTCACAATGAGTTCAACAACCCTATGAATCTCAGCTTTAGTGGTGAATCTTCCAATCCCAAACATGATAGAGGTATGTGACATGCCCTCATCAACTCCCAGAGCTCTCAACACGTAGGACTGAGCACAAGAGTTGCAACCTTTCCAATTGGCAACGTCATGTAGAGGTTCATGTACGTTTAGTTTTGGTTGGTGAATCCCCGGGATCAGAACATATTGGCATTTCTTCTCATAATCCATACGTTATGCACTTTTGTATGTTGCGGATCTCAAGCGCCATCAAGTTGATGGTAGCATCCACTTTGTGCAAACCACCATGGATACCTACAAAGAAACATACAAGTTTTGAGATATAGCTCACGAAAGAAACAAGCAAGCATAGTTTCTCCTACTCATAACTTACCTATTCCATAAGTTGTGTTCTCCTAATGAATGAAAAGTATGAAGTGAATGAGAAGTATCAATGGGCTTCATGCCTTCAGTTTTCTACAATTCAATATATAGTCTAGTTGCCCTGATGACAATTTGTGAACTTCAAGAATTTAAATGGATGCTAACTGGTCAGTCAAAGAAGATATAAATAGAATCAAGAAAATCCTTCAAATCAAAAGATAAGCGTCTTCAAATTGCTTCTATACAGATGGAGGACGATATTTGTAGTGCTTTGAAGAAATCATAATCATACTAAAGAACAATAATTAGCATAATGTAAACAAATAACTAACAGTAACTTCAGATGGCTCATGTTCTTTACTCCCTCCATATCTGACTCAACCATGTAGTTCAATATCATATACATATGATTCAGCTGCCCATACATGCTATAAATATAGAGCCTAATCATTCTAACGGTCAACTATTTTCAAATTCTTATACTATTCAAATTAATCATTCAAGGATCAGCCTACTATAATCCATAATCATAGTATGCATAGAAAATATAATATGAAATAAAAACACTCTGACCATACAAGCCTTCTCAGATGGATGACACAATTGTCTAAAAGTTAAATCCATTTTAAAATTCATCTTATCCTATTTGACTAACTAACTAATTTAAAATGCATTAAAACCTACTAGCTAATAAGATGCCCAACTAATATCTAGATAATAACTATTATGCTTTGTTGAGACTTATACACAGACCTGTATCTAGTGTAGATGGCACTATGAAAATATAATTACAGTGTTAAAAATCGGTAATGCAGCATTTTTCGGTAATAATTCTAGGTCTATAAATTGTCTACTCATTCCATGCAGTATTTAGATCATTATGAATGATTCTAGTGTATTAGCCTTTGTTCAGTGAATATGGTTGCTCTAATAGAGGCCTCAGAGCCTTGATCTTATGCCAAAAACGGTTCAACTCTCTCTATTTTTAAAAATCTGTAATTGCAACATTTTTTTGCCATAATCCTAGGTCTATCAATTGTCTACTCATTCCATGCAGTATATAGATCATTCTGAATGGCATTAATGTATTAGGCTTTGTTCAGTGAATGTGGTTGTATAGGCTTCAGAGCCTTGAGCTTGTGCTAGAAACAATTCAACTCACTCCCTGCATGATAGCTTAATAGCTGTATCATACTGATTGTGCTAGATATCCACAAATCATGATTGTTACCTAACAACCCATAGTTTCTTACGAGTATATGAGAAATGTGCATCAGAACACAAAGTTGATAATTTGAATTTTCTGAACTAGAGCGTCATTTTCAAAAGAAATTGGATAATAGTAAATCACTTTACATCAAAATAGATGACCATCACTATAGTTGCATCTTCTTCTAGACAAGTCAACCAAATCCTATTATACTGACTAGGCATAGTTCACCTGAAGCAATGAATGTCAAGTTGAACAATCAAGAGGTCGCAATAAGAAAATAAGAGTGTTGTCTAATGATAGCGATCGACAAAAAGAAACACAATGGACATAAAAGAAAATGGTGGACAAAGAACATGAGAAATCCCTTCTTACATTTTGATAGGCTGAACTTAGATTTTCATAGGCCAAGACTTGGTTTTGTTCCTTTTTCTTCCAGTATAAGAAATCATTACTAATTAGCTACTCAATGATCTGGGAGTCCACCATATGAAATAATTTTTTACTAATGAACTGATGACTTAAAAGGCTGACATATTGTATTCACAGATAGAGATAGGACCAATGAATTTATATTAGGAGTTTGCATTTAGTGGAGCTTACCCACTCTTTGACTCCCCTACACATTACCCACTTTACTACTTTATAAGATGTGACATGTTGTTTGGAGAGTTGCATAATCATCTTGCTTTTTCACCTACTTAATCTGCCTTGTGTTCGAATTTGAGATGTCCTGACTTCATATCAAATGAGCTAAGGGTGACCTAAAAGAGACAAGGAGTGTGATCTATATAGATTTCTACACTAACCATGAATTAGAGTACGAAATAGAAGAAAGTTAGGGTATCTCAGTATATAAGGCTACATGTAAGAGTAGTAATTCCTCACCTTCAAACCAAGGCTCTCCCCAAATGATCCTATCCCAAGCTTGTTTGTTTGCACAATAGGAATATTGAGCATGTCATGTCCTGCTGCGTCTGCCAAATGACATAGAATAATGACATAGAATGAAATATTTTGGTAATTAAAATGAGTTGAATTTTAATTAAGATGAAAGGGTCCCCATACCCATGTGCAACTACAGAACAATTAATTTTTCTGCTCTGAACTACAAAACATGGAATTTGAGTTTCTTGGAGATGATGATTCTTTGGTGATGTAGATCATCTTATATAATACATCAATCATTCAAACACCGATGCACAAACCTATTTTACCAGACCAATCTTCCCAGGTAGTTTTTCTTATTATTATTAACTAGTGGTTGATATCAATTAGAAATCAAAATATTTTACCCTTTCCCTTTCATTCGTTGAGTCTACCTCAGCTTTGAAATGCAGCTCAGCTTTCAAGCAAGACTTGTAGTTATAGCTTGAGCTCTTTTATTAAATCATCCTAAAAAGGAGTAACAATGTGTCTACAAGGACATGACCAATGAATATTTGCTACACTTATTACCAATGTATAGGGCAACATAGACTTTCTATTGCATAAGGTGATCAATTGTCTACGATACCTCACTTTTTTTGAAGTTGACTTCAATCTTAGGTGGTGGCACCCCAGGACTTTGTCTTTGTTGGCAGACCATCGATCAAGAGTGCCACGAAGGTACTGACGTAATGGGAGCAGACCATTCTGCTATCCGACTATGGTGATCACTGGAGACAGCTAAAGAAAATATGAATTCCGACCAAGAGCTCCAGCATAGATGGCTCTCCCTCCAGTCTTCATCAGTAATAGCTGCAGAATTATTAATTCAGCTATAGAGCTTGCAGCAGCTCAAACACAGAAATAAGGGGGCAAACAAACCTCATCAAATGATTCAAATATGTCAATGCTAGGTTGATGTATAGTGCAAACAACAGTACGTCCAGTATCCACAATGTTTCTCACTGTTCTCATGACAATAGCTACAGCTCTAGCATCAAGACCAGATGTTGGCTCATCCATAAAAACAATGGAGGGATTAGCAACCAACTCTACAACAATAGTCAACATTTTCCTTTGTTCAACTGATAGTCCACTTACTCTTGGAAGACCCACTAGAGAATCCCTCAACAAAGAAAGCTCAATTAGATCCAATACTTCCTCAACAAACATATTGGATACTTTCTAACTAGCTACTGTGAAAAGAAGACCCCGACCTTCCCTCTCCTTGTGCATGGGAACCTCGTCTCCAATATCCAACAATTAGATCCAATACTTCCTCAACAAACATCATAAATCATCTACTACAAACCTGGTCTCCAATATCCAAGTGCAACCAGGGGACATTGTTAAAGCATCTTCCATTAAGCAAATAGTCAAGTGCCTCCTTAGGTAGGCAGTTCAAAGGCAATATATACCAAGCCTAGCTACATTAACGAAATGTGGCAAACCAGTTTAGCAATAAGTACATCTATATAGTATTAAAATGAGACATAAACTTTATCTAAACTAGGATCCAACTTTTCGCAATGCCTACACCACGGTACATAAATTAAAAGGATGGAATTACAAATTAAACTGAGCTATCAACATAAGAAAATTTTAATTATCAAAAGTGAAGAAACATGAACTGCAAATGGATGGAGTTTTACTTCACTAATCCTTGAATTTTCTAACTAAATAACAGTTGTTCTTTTTGTTGATGAGGAGTTGTTGCTCACTCATCCTTAAGCTGGTTTGCATATTGCTTTTACCTCCTCTATGTTTCTAGTAGACTGTGTAACTGATGAGTTATGGGGTTGTCATGAGTTGATGATATCAAATACAGGTTCTAAATTTGTGATAGCATAAGGCATTAGAAATGTGAACAAAAATTGCATCATGTACATGGTACAACAGGAGGGTTCACCAATGTTTTGCAATTGATATCTATATAGTGATAAAGGTTGTAATCTATACTATGGTATGACTAGAAAGGGGCAACAATTACTCTAACACCAAAATAAACTTCTATGGTTTTTATTTTGGAAAGATGTAAATCAAAATCATAGTATCTTATGTATAATATATAGTTATCTAACTGTGGATCGACTATATTTGTTCTTTGAATTCTTTGGTTTTATCTCCAGGTGCAATACAATAGAGTAGGATAAAAAAAGAGAAATCAAAAGATAATTAGGTTTTCCAAAAAAAAAAGTGATGAATACAACAGTACTAGAAACAATACATACATGTAATAGTGAATAAATTTGCAAAATTTTTGCAGTTATATTAATTGTAGTCATGTCTGACCAACTAGGTTCAATAGGTTCTGCCTTGGATGTGACTATTGGTGGTTTGTCTTAACTTGCATGCTCCAAGTGTACCTTACCAGGTGGTCTGGATGGAAATGGAGAAGTCTTTAACAAATAGTATTCTTACAATAGAAACTAAATGAATTTTCACGAGAGAGGGGGCTATTGATATCTTCCGAGAAAAGCCATAATCAACATGTCTCACAGTAGTTGTTCATCTCAAATCTAGAGCCTCCAAAGAAAAAGATAACCACAGAGAACATGAAAAAGTAATTGTGTAGAAAGCACCCAATTTGTTAACTTTTACTCTATAGATGGTCCTAGTCTAAGCATACACACACTGAGTATACACAGTAAAGAATAAATGTGTTAATAAATAAGGCTCTGAAAACTCCTATTGACAGACGGGTTGTCTAAGATGACATTTTTTGCCAAGCTAGTTGCATAAGTGCCCATGTTAGCCGTACATCAACCAACATAATATGAATAGACATTCAACTTGGTACATAATGTACCGACCAAAAAAAAAACTTGGTACATGATGGCATAGTGGCGCTCATACTTATGCAAATTTCATAATAATTGGGCACAAACCACAAAGAGCAGGTAGACAAGCCATGTTTTCGTATTTAAATCATCACATGAAACAATTTTGGATTTTTGGAAGTTAACAATAATGCAGAACAATAAGTAAAACATTGATGAATTTTAAACTACAGTAAATCATACGTGCATTATGTTATATTTATAGATACATAAAACTCTAACTATTTTAGCTTGATTATCTACAGATTTCATTCCTCTTGCCTAAAGGTTAGATGGATGAAGCTGCTTACCGACATTAACGTTTCCACTTGTCAAGGTTGACTGTGCCGTTCAAACAATTTCTGATGGATGATCAATTGCACCTTGGATGGCCTATTTGGAAGTACGAACAGTTTACAACACTTTCAACGTGTTTACTACTGTCAGAGTTTAGCTTCAAGGTTGTCTCATGGAGGTGGTAAGACTTTGTAGCTGGAAAGGTTTAGTAATCACACAAATCTTTGCTTATGAAGGTTGCACAATGATTACAATTCACCATGCCATGAGAGAAGTCCTTTCACAAGACCAATGTATGAATACTACTAGTAAAACAAAGATCATTGTGCCCTTCCACTTTCAACCCTTCTATTCAACCATATTCTGCTCTGACTCAAAATGCAGCATCCTCATTGCAAAGTGGGACTCAACAAGAATCTACAGTATGCTCCCTCACTTCAACGTGCTTCTATAGTGGTTGTGTAAACTCTAATGACTGGATAGGCATTACTTCTAGGTGTAGGAGACTTATGGATCATCAATGTCGTGGTGTTTTACCTACTCTGCATTTCTTTATTTCCCTTTATATCTGAACTATGTTTTCACAAATGTGCAGATTTAACGACTTGTTACCTTTTTTAAGCCATGGAAATCTTTTGGCCTAGGGATAGCTAGCCCACTAATTTTGATCTATTTTGTATGTTATTTGTTTCGAAGTCATCCATATTATATTGCCAATCACTGCACAGTGTTTGCGGATCATAGCATATTGGTTTCCAAATAAGTTATGATACGTGTATAAGCTTCCTTGGTCATAATATCTACAATGACCATACCTAGCTCTGAGGTTTTGCAAACCAATCAATCCAGAGACTAGATTTCTGCATATAACTCCAAAAAGTCATTCTACACATGCAAAGCACCAAGCCAACTCAAAAAGGACTGGGACAGATCATAGAGAATGAACTAGTTCCTCATCCAGGAGAACAAAGAACCCAACTAATCATAATTGAACAACTGTAAGATGTAGAAGCCACCAAGATCATCCCATACTTACCAAAAAAAGAATCCCAGAAAAGATAGCTAGGTATTCATTCATTTAAAACCAAAGGCAACTGCAAACAGAAAAACTAGATCCTTCCTTGGAGGTGTCAGAGACTGCAAGTAGATCAAACTCTTCTGAAGAAGAAAAAATTGACTTCGTGAGATCCAATTTGACTTAACCTGAGGTCTTTTAGAAACCCCTTAAGTTATTGTTTGTTCTGTAAATCAGGTTGATATTGAATAACCTTAACTAATGAAACAGAAATACTGATATATCCACTAATTCCATTGAGTTTGGAGAGAAGAAATGAAGCTACCAGCCAACCTCTCTGAGTGTGGCTGAAACTAACACTTCTTCTAATAGAAAAAATATCATCATGAGCATCAACCTTTCAAGAGATACATGATTTGAATTCAAATGAGTTGTCTTTTATAACTAACATTCCGACCAGAAACTAGAAGACCTATGCTAAAAAAGAAAACAAGCCCATGACAAGACAAACAATTATTTTGTCAGATTTTAGAACCGATCAGCAAAGAATATGAATATATATTGGTACATATGTAAGAGGTTGTTAATGAATTTGAGAAATTACTACATGAATATATCTTATCTAGTAGACATGTAACGACTGTCATGAATGGTTGATTTGCCAACCAACCAAAGCTGTTTAGTTCAAAAAGCATGATATGGAACAATGAGAAGACATCACAAGATACAAATAGCAAAAAACATCTGGTGAAGACCAATAATTTCGGGGAATAGGGACATAAACATGACTAGATAGAAATGAAGAACTATTGTTCTAGATTGTTCTAGACAAGCAATTAGTAGAACATTAATAAAATCGAACTATTGTTCTAGACAAGTAATTGGTGGATCATTGATAAAACTGAAAATTGATAAAATTAAAATAAAAAATCAAATGTAGGCCAAATATCACTTGTAAACATCCATGTTGTTGATATGCATATCCAAGGTGGGGAGTATCTTGTATATATAGTTTTGTTGGGTTCCACAACCTATGTTATTTTTATTCGGAACGTGTTAGAGACCACCCCAATCATTGAACAGTTTAATGCGAGAATATTTATGGCCTTCATACTTCACTTCTTGTGCCATCATATTTAATAGTTTCCACAGATCTTCATCACAGATAGCCACAACGACAAAATTTTCTTTCATCAACTAGGAGGTAAGTGAGTCTCCAAGGGGAAATGGAACTGGCCACTATGCAACTGGGGACCTATAGGAAAAATAGAGGAACTGGTAGAACCAAGGAGTAGCATGAAAGGTGGGCACAATTCCAGCAATGAGGGAAAAACTAGAGGAAGAGGAGGCGGGTTGGCTGGCATAAGCAACATCTCTCGATTTCATTTGGGCCTCCCCCTACGGCTGTAGAAGCAACACCTGGTACAGCCAGTGGCAATCATTGCACCAATTTGGTAAAACGGTAGTGGCCAAATATGCAAAACATCATGGACACACCTTTCAGTTCTTAAAAAGTGTGATAAAGAAATTAATAAAAGAGAGAAGTCTCAAAAAAATATCACCATTTCCAATTTGTCCCCTTTTCACTTCAAATGTGCAAAAAAATCGACCTACAGAAATGAAAAGTTAAAGATCCTCATCAATAACAAATCTTAATAGCTTCTTGCAACATTCTGAATCTTCCAATTTTTAGCACTTATCTACTTGCTTGAAGAACTTGGATGAACACATTTAATGCCAATGGAATGATTACAATAAGAAATCTCTTTAAATTTACAGATATGTATGAAGAAGACATGCATACCTTCCTGAATGGATTGTTTTCAATCTGAAATTTCTTTTGGGTCATTCATTAAATTTGCTTGGGTTGAACATGAGCAAGGCAATGTTTGATAACAATCTCAAGGAAAGAAACCATCACCTTGGGGGCTGGGGATTGTAGGGTCTAGATGATTGATTCATTCCTCTCCCAAAGAAGTATTACCTAACAAGGATTCTGATGAATGATAGATTGCTCCTTGAAATTCAATTTGTAGGATCCTACTAGATAGATCTTTCCATAGTTCCCCTTGAAGATGTCTTTCTGATATCAAAATATTACAAAAATTCAATGAGAAACTCAATAGATGAAACTGGACAAAAGTCACTTCCAATCTCAAGATAATCTTCATAGAATAGGGAAATATCTAAGCAGTGAATACCAACTCAAGAGAAATCTTCAGACCTCTGTTCATCAATAACAAAAACGTATGGGTAAAAAACCCATCTACTAACACAAGAATCTGCCAACAACTTCCAAAAAATAACTTTCGTAACTATTTATTTGCATTTTATAATGGTATTTAGCTTGTATTAGAAAGAATGATATAAGTATATAGTTTCCTAAACCTTAGATTTGATCCTCATCTAGATTTCCAATAGACTCATCAATACAATAGTAATATGAGAAATACCTTCCACTTCTACAGGGCAGACAACATAATCATGATGGATTATCTATAAGACATGCATACTTCACTACTATATATACATCATCTTAACTTCAACACATTTTACTACTATATAAGCATCTTCTTGACTTCACCTGCTTATATTTAGATGAAATTTGGGACATGTCTGTTAATGCATGTCTTCCTTATTATAAACATGTAGATTAGTGTGAATTAAGCAGGTTTAAATCAAGAATTGCTAAGTTTATCTGTGCTATTGTTATGTGTAACTATTGGATGAAAATGAACATTGAGCAGAAGGCTCAGGATCCTGATATCATGTGAAAGTATATTGAAGATGATATATAAGTGTTTATGTAAAGTTTGTTGATTCTTGTATTTATCTTCTCTATTGTTGGGGTCTGTGACATTCCTTTTTGATTCTTTTTAAGACCCTTGGATCTAGGTGGCTAGTTGTTGTTTTGGTGGTTCTTTTAGATGGTGACTACATTAAAGTTTCTCCTTTCTTTTGTGCAACTCAATGTTCTTAATGCTCATGTATCTGATTTCTCTCTGTTGAGCCTATTCTAAACTAGTTGTTGGACTTATGTTTGGTTCAGTTGATGTTTCTTTCTAAGTCTTTTTAAGATCCTTGGATCTGGGACAATTCATGATTTTTTTTCAATGAGGCCACACAATTGTCTCATAATATATAAAGTTATAAGGTTCAAAGTTGAGATCAACTAGCCAACCCTTTTCCTCCTACTAAACCTTGTTTATGCATGCTACTTATATTATCAAAGTCAAATTTGAGTCATTTTGTCCCCAGCCGGATGCCCATAATTGATTATCTCTTTGCCCATTCTTATGTACCTTGACATCCCCTCGTGCTACCTCTATGGTTCCAGAATCCAAAAGATTTAGATGTGGGTTTCCTAGGAGTGATATAAAAATCCACATGATTCATCTTGTTCATGGGATATAGTATGTACATCCAAGGTAGAAGGTGAAATTAAATTTGATAAGATAGGATATGACTTTTGACTTACAAAAAATCCCTGGAGTCTAATTTGTGATGAAACAACTTGTTGGTTGTTGGTGAACTAGGTAAAAAATCGGTAGCTTCAATCTTCCTATCAGATTCTTCAAAGCAGACATAAACCAATCATGGTCACATTTTTCTACCTTAATAAAAAGGAACCATTGTGAATGTGATCCAACTTCCTATTGTTGATGGCCTTAACCTGAATCTATAAATGGACATGGTAGTAGAAAGGAATTCTTTTTTAAAATATAGGCCCTTGTACAAAAGCATGTTATTTCTTAGCAATTATGGAATTACTTTTGTTTAGCATCAGTAACTATATAGTGAACCTAGTTTATATAGCCACACAAACACAATGATTAAAAAAACTTTCAGATCCGTCTGCTATCTTTAAACATTCAATATACAATGGTCTGAAACAAAGAAAAATTAGTATGATTGTTGTAAAAGAAAAAATCCATCAAAAATGTAAACTGAGGCCAATGTAGAAACAAAATGTGAGAGTTGTGCTATGAAAAAGAAGGATGGATGTTCAAGACAAACAATACACAAGTGATCTAAGATTGGACCTAAGGAAGAAAGTAGCAAGGACCCCAGATATATAGTATAAAAGATCACCATGGCCATCAAACAAAAAAGGACAACTAATGTCGTTGGAGTTAGCTCAATGTGGAAAGATTCTCCTTGCCATTCCCTGACCAACCATCAAGGAATCTTCAAATAAAAAAAAGCAACATTTTCATCAAAAAGACTTATTTGCCTAAATTTTTTCCTCTGAATAGATCAGTGGTCACCAAGATCATGGTTGGTGGTTACACCAACCAAAACAACATTCATGTGGAGTTAGTGAACAACAAGTAAGCACAAAATGAAGGTTTTGAAAAGACAAATCTCTTCAGAAATGTTTTCTGGAGAGATTGGTGCATTAAGTGGGTTTTTTAGGTATCACTAGAACATGAAAACTTCAAGATTATCATCTACAATTAATAGGTAGTTGGGGAAGAGAGGTTGATCTGTAATAGCAATCAGAACATGTCATGTAGTAACCTGATCCTTAGAATATTAGAAAGAACATTGGGACCATAAAAAAAGAATAACATTTTGGCCTATATAGTACATAATCCATAGAAATACCTAAATCTACAATTCAATTCTGAAGCCCTTTGCGTGGAATTCTACATTTTTCTTTAAGCGAGTTTAAACTGGAAAAAATATCTACTTTAGAAAAATATCTACTATACTCTCGTACAACTTCAGTCTGTTGTCTGGTAACTTCAAGATATCTCATTGATGTTTACCTTATGTAATTCTAAATATGGCCAACCATTATTTGGATCAGATATAGTTCTATTAAATAGTATATGATTTTCCAAATAACCATCATAAATCATAGAAGGTTAATTACTCACTTGTTGAAACTATGGTTTCTATACCTCAGTCAATGCACAAATGAAATGATGAACTATATCTCTTAAAAAAGTTTCACATACTACAATATCATGTGCTTGAGAAGATAGTTTGTTCATTATATAATAGTAAAGTTTAGATCCATGCCCAATAATTTGGTACTTTGTTTGACATACAATAGCTTTTCCTAATTGATGAGATGATCACCAGTGAATACTATAATAGGAAGAAAAATCAGGTTCTAGTAATACTTTTTGATAGAAAAGGTACCATGATAGTCTAGCTTGTGACTTTTATGAGCAATGGGTGATTACCTACAAGTATGGAAGTAGATTCCACAAAAATTATAAAGAAAACACAATTAATTAATATTACTCGAGTGTGGTTTCGAAATGAGTAAGATGACAGTCTGTGTCAAAATAAAAGTGATTCAATAGATTATTCAGAAGCTGAGAAGTCAGAAAATGACCTATCTTATGCTTCGTTGGTTGCCATAACAACTTATATGGTTCCTGAATGAATAAGGAAACACCCAGACAAATCCGCCCCTAAATACTTTAATATATGTTTGGTAATGACTTTAATTTTAGGAGCTACAATGATAAATGGAAACCCAAGGAAAACATAGAAGGAAATGGCATGGCAGAAAATGCATTGCCCTAAAATGAAGTGCAGTTCTACTGAAGACCAGAAGTTTCATTCCACCTATACAAGATATCTTACCTTCTAAAGAAGATGTGCAAAATGGGGAACTGTGCCCACAGTACTTGAGCAGCTACACTTCAACATAGCTCTCATCATGTCTTCTGCTTCCTTGCATGGATCTGGCCTTCCTCCCCTCCGCCGGTCTCAGATAGCAGGTGATAGCATATACAGGGAGATTAGGGGTGTGGCGGAGGAAAAGAGGTCAAGAGGGAGAGAGAGAGCGATCAGATCAGTTAAGGGGGAAGAGAAGGAGCGAAATGGAGAGAGCACGATGGGTGAGGGCACTATCGGATGGGAGGGGGATGGGAGCGTGGTGGGGAGAAAGTTCATCAGTGAAGATGGGGGTAGGGGATCCATCTTAGGCGCAACAACCTCTAACGACTGTCAGAGGAGGGGATACCAACCACGCGAAGAGCGCACGGAAATATTAAAATTTTTGGGTGCTTTGGATTGTTTTTGGGGAAGGAGGGAAAGGGCTCGGGAAAAGAATATTGTAGCTGATCAAAATATGTAGTTAACTTTGTAGTTATTAGAATTAACTATAATTGTTTTAGTTATATTTCTTAAACTTGTAAAGAAAGTAGTTTTTAACTACAAATACAACATATGTAGTAAGAATAATTGTAGCCAAATCATCATTTTTTGTAGTGTCACTTAGCCTCTACTTCATCCCCATGGATGAGGGACAATGTGGTGCACCACCATATCCACTAAGTTGAAGTGTAACATGATTTTTCTACATTCTATTCATCCTAAAATTCCATTTCTTCTTCTATCTTGTCCAACCATCCTTATAGAAACTTTCTCTCTCACTAAAATGGAAAATTCTTAGCCAACTTGTCTCACTAGCTGTGTCACTTGTGTGTTACACCCATTGGGACGTACCCCATTTATATAGGAGAGGCATGGGCTTGGAAAACCTTGATTCCAATCCTTTCATGGTCACAATCTGACAAATAGTTTTGATACTAAAAACTTGAACTATAGTTCTAATCAGTCGACTTAAGATTACTAATTGGATGATAGGGTCAGTCTAGATCTAGATTTGAATTGGTTTCCAAATAAAAGTCTTCCTTGTTGAATTCCAATTCGACAACAGGGTCAATCCAAATCCAAACATGAATTGGTTTCCAAATTGAAAATTTCCTTTGTTGGATTATGCTAGTCTGACTCACTAAAATGAGTATATTGATTGGTCATTATCCAAATTTAAAGTCAGTCAACCAATTGACAATCAATTTATCAATTGAAACTATTAATCTAGTTGGCCAAACATGCATTCTAGTCACCTGACTAGATATTACAGTCACACAACTGGCAATAAATCAATCCTTTTATGATCTAGAAGCATTCTAATCATACTTTTGATTGTGAACTTGAATGTCCTTAGGAAATATTTTGTGTGTGACCTAGTTGGTTCCTAATTACATTTGTAGTAATGTTCAAAACCTTACAAGAAAATATTGATGTTTATCCACACATCATTTCCACCCAAGTTATAAGAATGAGTTGGAGAACAACTTCAACCTAAAAATTGATATATGTCTACATGGTCGTATAATCCCTTTATCATAGATATTTAGATTTAAACTAAGGCATGTAACGATAATAGTCTTATCATTCAATCTATATTACTTGACACAAAGTAGACTATTTAAAATATTGTGGGCTCAATATCATATATTGAGTCACATGAACATGGTCATGCATTTCATAGTATCGCTTATTAAGTGCATAGAATATCACTCGAAAGGTTACAAAAATTCCATATACATGACTCACAATAATTTGTAAGTGTCACAGTTCACTAAATCACTACCTTTTTGGCAACCCTTGTTCATAGTACATTGGGCTAATGGCAAAAGCACACAAAACAACATGTGAACTATAGTGACTTCAATTTGTAAGGATCACCTTTCACCACTATCACAGTGCGAAATGACTATGACATGTCATTATATGACTTTCATGTGTCATTTTGAAGGTGGGTCTATCTAGTCAAAGTTGTTTTCTAACAAATACCCAAGTATCTGAGTTGATATCCAATATAATGACTAAAGAGAGATAGTCATCACTCACCATACATGCTAAAATTGTGCATTATTGTTTTCCTGTAATATGTACAATAATAACCTACTATGGAAAAAACTAGAATGAGTAATCTAAGTATAAATATGATCTCATATTTCTATCCTCAACCCAAATCATATGCCATCAAGTGAAGACACTCTTAGGACATTATTAGGTTTATTCCTTATCTTAATACTGGAAAAAATGTGTGAATTATCTTTTATTAATAATCAAATCATATACAAAGTATCCCTCCTACAACAATCACATCATGGATATCATGACATCTAACAAAAAGTCTCCTACTTGCACTAAAGCCAATCAATGATAAATATAATATTTTCAGTTTCCAACAACCACATTTGAAAGAAGAAAGGCAAGTTAAATGGAACAATGATCTAGATGTCTAGGTTTGAATGATAATAATAAGGGGTGGACTGTTGTAACAAATCCAACTTTAGGTATTTAGACTAATTTACACTTTCCCTATGCCCTTATAATGATATTAACATTTATATACTTTTTCTTGAATTTGAGAATATTGAGATTTAAAGATCAATAAACATAGTGTTTAGCTAATAAGCATATTATTTTCTATTTAAGTGTAATTGGTCAAAATATTATTATTGTAGGGGTTATATTTATAATTTCACAACACCATTGACTTTAGTTAAAAATAGTTCTTTAAGTTATTTCTAAGACTAGATGAGGGAAAGTGAGAATTAAAATGAAATTTGGAAATAATTGGATTAATAGTAGATAGAATTTCTCTAGAAGGACAATTCACATTAAAGTTAAAATTAATGTATCTCAACGCTTCAAAAGTAGAAGTGGATTTAAACTCATTTTTTACCCCTCCTTCAACTTACACATCAATTTTCAAGTTAATTAGACATTAATTGGGATCCAAATTAACAAGGAAAGAAAAATAGAAATTCTTAAAATGAAACAATACATTATCTATTTATATAATGATTAGGACATGATTCTGATTTTAATATTTGTCATATGGGTTTTTATTCCTTTCTATGCTCGGGTCATTGTTTGGATGGTTAGATGGGCTTCTTGGACCATACCTAGGTGATCGAAGGGGCACAATGTCATCTTATTTCTCCCCTCTATCATGTTTCTACACGATGTCACATGAGAAATTTTTCTTTTTCAATTTTTCCCTCTTTTTTGTTTGAGATCTTGACATGATTGGTTCACCAATTTCATGGATATTGACTTCTTACTTGCATGTTTTTGCAGAGATTTGAATTAATGCCCAAAAGTTTGAGTTTCCCCTTTCATTATTGTTATTTACAAAGACTTGATAACCATGAAACCTTATATCCATCCTTATATCTACCCATATGGAACTTCGGTAGGTTCCTTACAGTCATCCTCATCCTCCAATTTACCATATTTCATCCCAACTCATCCTGATAACAAATTTCATCAACCTCAGCCACTTTGTCTTGATGCAACTTTGTAACATCATCAGAGATCAACTCCTAGTGTGTTAAGAATTCTAGAATTCTCATCTTTCATCTTGACTTACTGGTTTATTGAGCACCTTTCTACTGGTCTCTCTATCAATGAAAATTGATGATCTTTCTATTTATGAGGTCTATAGTGATAGATTTCTTTGGTCCCCTGATTAATTTAAAAGACCTCCTTATTCAAAAGTTTCTTATCATTTTCCATAATTTTGCACCCAAATGTGATCCCCCAACCTTGACACTTATGCCTTCATGGATAAGGTGTGTTCTCCCACCCCCGGTAACTATAGGTCCCATGCTTTGGTTCCATGTGTCTGTAATGGCTTCATGAAGATCTTGAATGGATTCTGGTGTGTGTGGACTGAATTAGAACTCAGATGATGCTCCACTACCAGCCATTCTAGGAGACAATAAGGGATTTATATTCCTTCTATATCTTTCCCTTGCTACCCCCTCATTTTCTTTGGTTTAGTTTTCCACGCATGGGTATATGTCTTTTGGCATAATTTTTGTTGGATAGTCACTATGTTTAGAGCAAGTGTCTTTCAGCTTTATACTCTATCATACATGCATGATCTGGTATAGTGTCTAGGGGTATTTTAGTCATTAGGGGATGTTTTCCCTTTTAATAATCAATAATTTAGATAACTTGTAGAGTGAAAAATTAGTTATTGGAATATCATAAGTACATACATAAATAGGTTTTTGAAATTATAAAAAAAGAGATATTTCCATCTAAACTAGTTCAAGGTTTGATTCAAAGGTTTCCAAGGACAAAATTTTAGGGTTTCTTATTTTCAAAACTATTTTGTCGAATAACAAATATATGTGTGTAGAAACCCATATTGTAACAACCCCGCCTCCCGATAACCCCCAATTAAGGGAGACCAGAAGGTCATATACATTATCCCAATATTTTTGGTTTAGTGGTTCGACATTTAATCAATAATAATTATCAAATTATACTAAAACTAAACTAGAAAGCTGGAATAAAATAAATCTCCTGCATACCATGTAAAAATTTTAGATTTCTAGACTTCTATCCACAGATGGAGTCTATCTATCTAATCCTCCCTGAACTGATTATTCATATCTTCACAATGTTTCAATTTACTATTTTTCCTTTTCAATGATCGTACTTAAAACGACGACAATCAAAACGTCAGTTAGTATATTTCTATATCGGTATGTGGGGAACAATCAAATATCACAAATAGTTTCTAACAACCTAATTATCACAAATAAGTTATTAACAATCCAAATTACATTTTCAATGTTACATTTTCAACCGCATTTTTCCTAAACCCTGGATTACCCTTTCTTAGGGTTTTGTCCTTACAAGGGCATAAGGCCACCTTCTCCATCCTGAGCTTGGTCCTGGGGTCACCTTCCATGGTGCCCAATGGTCTTCCCTCTGGGGCTTGACTGATTAGACCTTCCCTTCGGGGCTTGGTCATGTATCATACATCAGGGTGACATGTAGGTTCAAGAATGCACATATATACTTAATTGTGATAATCTTAGTGACTTTATAGAATTGCATAAATAAACACTCAATAGTTTAGATTGCATCCAATCGATCAAACGTTTGAGAAAACTTCATGAAATGAGATCGATTATTCATAAATAACCACATACCTATTCAGTCGAATCAAGCAAGCAATAATCCAAGCAAGAAAGAAATCCAGGCAAGCAAGCAATTCACACAGCAAGGATCTTGATGGACCAATGATTGAGTGCCACATCAGCACCACAGCCTACTCTAGCCAACTTGTATGGATGATCCTGCCCCTGTGCCTACCACCTACTACTCCTGTGTGTCTGAGGGAAAAAACATCAAACCAATCTTTCTCGTCTCCTTCTTCTCGCCCGGCCCCGCTCGTGAACCAGCTCCAGGCATTGGTCAACAGTAGTGTTGAGCCCGCGAGTTCCTCCTCCCCAACAGTCGTAGAAGGTCTACCTCCCTTCGCCTCGGCCCACCAGACTCAGAGAGACTCTTTGTAGGGGTCGCGGTGGTGGGTGGCACCGTCCCCCACAGAAGGTCCGCCAGCCTGAAATAGGGCCGCCACAACCCTCTCGGATGAGGCATTCAGGGCCTCCACCTCCCTTCTCAAACATCACATCCTCTCTGAGAACACGCCCCATGTCCCCTATCTCAAGGAATTAATTGTTATCGCCATGAATTTCTGAGAAGAACCCATGGTTGTGGGAAGAAGAAAGCGGAAGGTTGTGGGAGTTCTGGGCAATTCTCGTAAAATTAACAGGGTCTCTATGTTTCCCTGGGGACGAGGGTCCTAAGGGACTCCTTATATAGCTATGGGAGACAGTCCAGATGGTTTCCATGTCGACCCTACTCTTCCCAAACGAACTAGGATTTGGGAAATTCCTATACAGGGTGATACAACTGCTATGTAAAGGCTCATTGTAATCATCTCTCTCTCCCAAATCTATAGCACTTAATTTTGTGGAAAGCCATCGAGGGAGTAGAGAGAAAGAAGTCTAGAAAGGTTCAGACTCTTGCACCTCATTTTCCCGATCCGATCTTGAGGTGGGTGATGATCCTGCCACCCTAGATCGCAGATCGAATGGCCATTAGGCCAAGTGAAAAGGGTAAGGGAACTGGGTCCCTGATTTCTTAAATTTAATCAAATTGTGACATTTAAAGTGACTCCTCTCACTTTAGGGATTCTTCAAAAATCCATAACTCATAAACCGTATATCCAATTGATCCCAAATTTCAAGGGAAACTCCATAATGACTTAATCCACGTGTGTACCAAATTTGGAACTCAAACTCAAAAGTATGGAGACTTTTATTCATAAGCAAGTTACCTATTAACAAGGCATGTTTTATACATATTTTCTCTCTCTTATTTTTTTATATCATTTATTTGAATTCCTTTTTCCATTAGAAACCATATGGACTCGAAATCTCACCCATGATGATTCCATTATCCATATTTCTACATATTTCCTGTAATTTCATCATTATCTCAAAACTCTTTCATAATAATGCTTTATTTGATTTTATCTCTTTCTTCTCCCATTATCTTTGCAACTTGGACTCCTTGGAACCCAAGAAATCCTAAAAATATGAAATCTCTCCTTGAAGAATAATTTTTATCCTTCTAGTTGCTTCCATATCTTTCTTTTCTCATTATCTTAGTTATTCTTTTATTAATTGATTCCTTTTCCTTTTCATTTCCTTTGTCTTGTTATTGGGCCCACTAGCAAACAAGGCCCACGAAATCAAACACACAAGGATATTTATCAAAGGAATTCATGCAAGGCACATAATTCACACAAAATACATAATCATATATTTATTGGGGAAATTGCATTTCCAACCAAAAGAACCAAAAAATTGGGGTTGTAACATCCTTCCCCTCTTATAGGAATTTTTCCCTCAATATTCCACCATACATATAAACAGTTCAGGATAATACTTTTCCATGTCCATCATTGGCTCCCATGTGACCTCATCCTCTCCATGGGGCTTCCAAAGAACCTTTATCATCTTATATTCTTACATCTGAGTTCTCTCTCACCTTGGTATCTCGTATCCTTGTAGGTGACTCATGATATGTCAGCTTCCCTTGAAGCTCAATAGGTTCAATGCTCTACACATGGCTCGGGTACATCACATAGTGCTCTAGTTCAGACTCATGGAACACATCATACATTACATTATCCTGAGGGGTAAGGCATACGTGTCTCCACCAATCCATCTCAAATGGACCCATGTATCAGCGACTCATATTTCTCAGCTATATCTCAGAGGGGTTGGATTTTCATAACACATATTTTGCCACAGTGAACTACATGTCAGTCTGCCTCGCATCAGCTCACCACTCCTTTCGCCCCTGGGCTATCTCAGCCATCGCACAATCAAAGAGACTTCATCTGCACACACTGTGGTCTCTCTAACCTTCACAAGGTCCTTTCACCAATATCATCCTAATGAAATAGTGACCGACACAACCTCCCTTACATAGCTTCTTACATCCCGATATTGGGTATGGTGGCTATCATCAAAAACTCTCATAGGACAAGAACTACCCCCATGTATCACCCTGAACGAGCACACATGCTCTGGATCATACTTGACTATCTATCTGTCAGGGGTGATATGTTGCACTCAACTTCAATCTAGCATCAAGTTCTTCTTGTACCTACTTCCACAACATGGAAGTGAACTTGAGATCATGCTCAAGATATTGAACTCGGATCACGGTGTTGTCGAACTATCCCTATCTCATAGGCCAGGGGTTAGGTCAACTTGGTAAGGTGATCTACCATAACCCATATTGCATCCTGACCTCTCTCGGTCGAGTGGGAACCCACCACCACATCTATGGTGATCTACTCTTATTCCCACTCGTGGACTCCTCATTATCTGTAGCAACTCACTGGGTAATTGGTTTTTGGCCTTCACCTCCTGGCATGCATGGTGACCATCCACATGTAACCCTGTATACTTCTTCATCTCAGGTATTTCAAAGTACTATTGCACACTTCTACTATCTTAGTAGTACCATGATGCAGGGTGTACTTAATATCACGAGTTCTTGCATGTCATGATTCCTCAAGGTTGACTTCTCATAAACACTAAAACACTCTTGTTGTAGATTCCCTCACCTTCCTTGCTGGAGAGGTGTATTTGAGGTTCTTACAACCATTCATCTATTTCATCAAGCTCTAGGCTGACTCACCAAGAAACCACTAACTCGACCAACTGGTCTGATTGTATAGATCTCATCTTCTAATAAACTTAGGGCTCACCTAACAACCTCTTCTAGCCTCTCTACTGGATAAACTAGACAGCTGCGTCTCGACAAAGAGAATCCATTACCACCTTACATTCTTATGTGCTAGGTAATAGTGAGGACCTAAACCTTCATATACTCCACTTATCGTCCTCATCTTGAATTTAGGTCTAACTGAGTCAAGAAACTCCGAGCTCATCATCTTGGTTATCAAACTCAAACTTCTATAACTAATAAATTCCATGTTGTTCTTGATAAAATGTCCTCATGATGTCTACCTTAGTTCTCCTCGTTGTTGTAAACCATCAATTCAACATACTCTTCCAAGGTATGATACTTTTATATCCTCAAACATCAATGTTTCAACTCACATCATCTATATCCTTAGTGTATGGCATGCGTATTTCCCTATCTCCCACCCCCATAATGAGAGGAAATAAGTATTTGGCTGCAGTCCAAATAAAAGTCCATCCCATTCCAAGAGTAGAGATGGTGCATCCCACCTCGCCAGTACACTTTCAAATCTAAGTTGTAACATGCATCACATGACTCCACATCATGAACATCTCGATTTCAGGTTTACTTCCATGGAAACAGTTCCCAAACACATTTGGGCCATCACACAATCCTTAGTCATCTCCTCTAGGTCTATAGGGTGCCAGTACTTTTGGGGTCATCCCTCTTCCCTTATGCATCCAGGGAGTGCCCACCTCATTTTCCATTTTGGGTCCCATGAGATTATGAAGGTGATTGATCTCCTAACCCATGGTCCTCGGACAACGATAATTGTTACCTCCTGACCTTTTGGTCTTGTGAAACTAGGGAATTGGGAAACTCCTACTCCCATCGGTCTTATCCCCACCTGACCTTAGTATAGACTTAGGATTCTATCATGGTACATATCATACTTGAATCCCTACCCAAAACTCCATCATCTCTCTGGGCATACGCGGTCAAACTTACACCCTTTCATAGGTATCATGGAAACCTACCTAACTTGGTTTGGCCCCATACAGGTTACCTCCATGTCGTCATAACCTCATGCCCTTTATATATGGTCACACATGGGTCCTTGGATTCGTCCTCATTCTATGTGCTCTCCATTTAGATCCTGAAGCTCCTATGAGACCTCTTTAGGTTACCTCAAATCTAAAGGAAAGCTGATATTAACCCTACAGAAGGGTCCCTCCCCAGGATGGGAGAAAACTATCTCTTTATAGGAGCAAGGGTCACAAATGTCCCTACATCCGGGGTTTACCTCATCATGTTCCCACCTAGCCCTATCATGCTACTCAGACATGTATCTAGAAGACCACCTACTCAACCATGCTAGGTTTCCTTGGTACGTCATACTTGTTCCTATTCCTCAACATTGGACCAATATCATACATGCATATGTCACCAACCTAGGTGTAAGGGGTTCATTGAACATATACCTTAATCCAAGGGGTTTCCTTTTCCTATAAACATGAGGGGTGCCATGCTCAAATCCGTAGGAACTCAAACATCATTGGGAGCATCAGATGCATTAGGTACTACTACTTCTCCTGTTAGGTCTAGGAACCCTAGGTTCTCTTCTTATGCATCAACTATCTAACTGCATGCTCAACTTTTCAACCACAAACCAAACATGTACAAGGTATAGCATGCACTTCCTACTATTCTTCCACGTTAACCATACCTCAGAGTCCTTTACCAGGACAACCAACTAGGTATGAAGCCTCACAACTTGATACTATACCTCCTCGGTCTAAGGAACTCTCTCCCCATACCTAAAAGGTAGGCACCTATAACGTCTATATGTTGGTTCAAGAAGCCTCTTTCTCTTTCTAGGGTGTGGTTTTTTTTAAAGGCAACCAAGGTACGACAAGCCTCCAATGATCGTGCATGAGAAACTACATACATCCACATAGGGTCATCCATTCTAGGCCATATCATATCCAACCTTTCATGATTCTTCATTTCTTGTAGTCCAGGTCTCTAACCCTCTTCATCAGGTCTCTCTCTCTCTCCTAGATGACAGATTGAGCTCTTGATATACACACCTACACATACATGGATGAAACGTATAATCCAAATCTATGTTCGATCAAGATTATCCAAAGCTCAGCATGCTGATCTCATAAGCTATCAAACATAACCCTTCTGACCTAAGTCTCAACCTACTGCCAGCACTACTACCGTTCTCTTCTATGTAGGTTCATGACTCTTTCCTACTCATATATGACCATAAGGGTTTTTATATGGTTACCACTGTCTTCTACATAGAAGGAGTTATCTTTTATCCTAACAGGCATGAACCTTCCAAGGTTGGTTCACCAAAAGGCATTAGGTTAACCATCCTTACATAACTCAAGCCTCTTAAGGGTACTCAAGACCAATATGCATGTCAACCCACGTACGTGGTTGACTATGATATCTAACTCATCTTGTTATCTCTCTCTAAAAATTTACTTAGGGTTAGGGTTAGCATCATCCTCTGAGGATGCGCCAGATCTCTAGATGCGCCAGATCTCTACCTCCTCCTGGATGCCTCTGCCCCAGGGCTAACTTTCCACTCATCCTCCCGACAAGATGGTCTAACCTCAGGGTTCTCCTGAGAGAACGACAACACATGCCATACAATTTAGGCATGTAACTATTCTTTAGTTTATGCTTAAACTATTAAGCTTATGTCCATGACATCTTGTTTACATGCTTTTTATTGATTTGGTGGAGGAATCATTAATCCTTATCATACTTACCCTGACCTCAAGAGGGTGGGAAGAGAGAGAAAATCCTAAACCTTTGAACCTTACTTTAATTAGGGTTGAGAAGGGACGAAATAGATGAGAGAGTCCTAAAGGTATCTTATTTCGAGTCAAGACCTCAGACATTGGCCAGACAGTCACACTGCATTCAGAAGTCCTCATGACCAACTAGCGGGGTGGAGGAAAATATTGCCAGCCTCTGGACCGTGATCGTTTTCTAGACACCTCCATCTTTTGGAAAATCCTCTAATAATTCCATCGGTTCTACAGAGTTTGTAAAATGTGATAATTACTGAGGATTAAATGGGAAACCACATGGCTATGATACCAAATGTAATGACCCCACCTCCCGTAACCCCCAATTAAGGGAGACCAGATGGTCAGACACATTATCCTGATATTTCCGGATTAGTGGTTCGACATTTAATCAATAATAATTATCAAATTCTACTAAAACTAAACTAGAAAGCTGGAATAAAATAAATCTCTTGCATACCTTATAAAAATTTCAGATTTCTAGACTTCTATCCACATATGGAGTCTATCTATCTAATCCTCCCTGAACAAATTATTCGTATCATCATGATGTTTCAATTTACTGTTTGTCCTGTTCAATGATCGTACCTAAAACGTCGACAATCAAAACTTCGGTCAGTATATTTCTATACCGGTATGTGGGGAACAATCAAAATATCACAAATAGGTTCTAACAACCTAATTATCACAAATAAGTTATGAACAATCCAAATTACATTTTTAGTGTGACATTCTCAACCGCTTTTGCCCTAAACCCTAGATTACACTCTCTTACGGTTTTGTCCTTGCAAGGGACATAAGGCCACCTTCTCATCCTGAGCTTGGTTCTAGGGTCACCTCTCATGGTGCCCAATGGGGTTTGGGAATTTGGGAATTTTCTATACAGGGTGGTACAACTGCTGTGTAAAGGCTCTTTGTAATCATCTCTCTCTACCGAATCTATATCACTTAATTTTGTGGAAAACCATCGAGGGAGTAGTGAGAAAGAAGTCTGGAAAGGTTCAGATTCTTGCACCTCATTTTCTCGATCTGATCCTGAGGTGGGTGACGATCTAACCACCCTAGATCACAAATCTAATGACCATTAGGCCAAGTGAAAAGGGTAAGGCAACCAGGTACCTGATTTCCTAAATTTAACCAAATTGTGACATTTAAAGTGACTCCTCTCACTTTAGGGATTTTTCAAAAATCCATAAAGCATAAAATGTATATCCAATCGATCCCAAATTTTAAGGGAAACTCCATAATGACTTAATCCACGTTTTTACCAAATTTGGGACTCAAACTCGAAAGTAAGAGAGACTTTTCTTCATAAGTAAGCTACCTATTAACAAGACATGTTTTATACCTATTTTCTCTCTCTTATCTTTTTATATCATTTATTTGAATTCCTTTTTCCATTAGAAACCATATGGACTCGAAATATCTCCCATGATGATTCCATTATCCATATTTCCTATAATTTCATCATTATCTCAAAACTCTTTCATAATAATGCTTTATTTGATTTTATCACTTTCTTCTCCCATTATCTTTGCAACTTGGACTCCTTGGAACCCAAGAAATCCTAAAAATATGAAATCTCTCATTGAAGGATAATTCTTAGCGTTCTAGTTGCTTCCATATCTTTCTTTTCTCATTATCTTAGTTATTCTTTTATTAATTGATTCCTTTTCCTTTTTTATTTCTGTTGTCTTGTTATTGGGCCCACTAGCCAACAAGGCCCACGAAATCAAACAAACAAGGCTATTTATCAAAGGAATTCGTTCAAGGCACATAATTCACACAAAATACATAATCATATATGATGCGATGATTTTGAGTCGCATTTATACACTTGTTTGATATGAGTTTTATGCTTTTATTAGTCATTTTTTATGGTTAATGTTGCATAATTTATCCACTTTGGTCTTTGCTACTATTTTATGTCAAATCCCCTTTATTTCATCGTTTTGAGCATTAATTGTCAAAATATTATTATTTGTGTGAATTTATGTGGTTTCGTGTTTGAATTTAAGGGAAAACAAGTATTTTCTTCCGTCGATACCATCGACGGAAGTCGATACCATCGACCGGACCACAGGTTGCCAGCCGCGAGTATCAGCAAAGAGTCGATACTATCGACAGGGATGTCAATGGTATCGAGCTACCATCAGGTTACTGGCGAGAAAGCAGTCGATAGTATCGACACTGAGTCGATACCATCGACACTGAGTCGATACCATCGACGCACGGAGGCTACAGTGTCAGAATCTTGCAAAAACTGACGCCTAAAGGAAGTCGATACCATCGACCCGCGTCGATGGTATCGAGATGATGTCAAGCGTGACAAAGAAAGGATTTTTATCCGGCCGCTACCACACTGGGTCGATACCATCGACTCGCGTCGATGGTATCGACACCGTAAGATATGTGTTTGCGTTGGAATGAATATAAATTGGACGGTCGTGGTTAATTAGAGACCTAATGAGGGAGATATACCTAATGACGGCCGCCCAGACGTTCAGAGGGAGGATGATTAGCCATTGCACAAGTACCGAGGAGGAGTAGAGAGGAGAACGGAGGCCAGAAGCTCATACCAGTTGATCAGGACGTCAAAGAAGACAGATTCCACCACCGAAAGGCGGGCGAGCACGTGTTCTACGCCGAGGCTCAACCGGTTCTTCTCCATTCAGGGGTTTCACCTCTCATTTCACGTTTTTCATATGATTTCCCCTATCTCTACCATGTACTTGCTTGAGATGAACATGCGGGGCTAATTCCCTTTGTCTTTAGGACTAGGAGTAGCCCGGGAATTCATTGTATGATAATTTTATAATAGTAATTTATATTTTATCTCTTAAATCCATGGTATAATTTTGTTTTCTAAATATATTGTTATGCTTGATCACCATAACAATAACCTAATGCCCTTAATCACTTTGAAAGAAGGATTAACGGCTAAAAAGAGACGGAATTCGCATTAATTGACAAATCCCTTGAACAAGGTGGTGTAAAATTAATGGTGGATACTGAGAGATCGTTCATAATGCACCTAGTTTAGGGTATAGGTTACTACGACGGTGGAACCGACCTAGACATAGGTAGTGAATTGTACCACGACAGTGGGAAATTCTGATTTCAGGCCACTACCCGGATAGAGAGATAAAATTGAGTAGCTATATAGAATTTAATACAATGAAAACCCGCGATGAAACTGCAATCCTAAAGATCTCCTTTTGAATTGATTAAACCAGCATTTAATCGATTGCTTGTTTCATTTTGTTTTTATTTTTCTTTTAATTTCTACAACTACTCTCAACTTGTTAATCAGTTTAGCTGATCGCGAGTAGTTAGTAGGAGTCCCCAACGATTGCACGTATCCCTGAGTTCAACTCGGGCCTCACAAAGGCCTGTACTACTCGACGCGTTCACTTGCGTTTCTACACACAGTTAATTTGCGTCAAGTTTTTGGCATCGTTGTCGGGGATACGACAATTTGTTGGCACTTCAAGTGCTGTGAGCGGCCACTCTAGGCCACCTTTTTATTTTTTTATTATTATCATTCTAAAAATTCATAATCTATTTTCTAAATATTTGCAGTCGTCAAGCACTGTACTAAATTTAATCTTTCTATTTTCAGGTACTGTGCATGGTGCAGACGTGTAGAACAACTACGCAGGTCGCGCACCAGAGGTTCCTCTTACGGGACCAGAAGATGAGGAAAGGCACAATCAAGACCAGTTAGAAGAAACAGAGTCAGAACCTGAACAAGAAGAGATGGACGAGCCACAGACAATATGGGAGAAGATCAAGGCTTCTTCCGCATCCGCTTCAAAAGGGCCTATAAAGAAGCAAGCAATCAACATACCTACATATAAGATTGATCCGGCTTTGATAAATTTGGTGAAGTCCAATGCTTTTCATGGGCTCAAGAATGAGGACCCCGTCGCGCACATAAGTCAGTTTGTTGAGAACTGTGACATGGTTAAAATCGACAGGTTTCCACAGGATGCACTTTATCTTAAGCTTTTCCCGAGTTCATTGGCAGGAGCCGCGCGAGAATGGCTACACAATTTAGATGATGAGTTTATGGAGTCCTGGGACCATATGGTGGAGGTTTTATTTGAGAGGTTCTTTCCTCCTGAGAAGACCAACGACATGATCAGGAAGATCCATAACTTTACCCAACATGCAGGTGAGACATATTCTGAGACTTGGGAGAGGTTTCAGGTCATGCTAAGACGGTGCCCGCATCATGGGCTGGATAAAGAAACACAGGTAAAGATCTTCTATTTTGCTCTCTCCGAGCACGATAGGAGCAACCTTGATTCACCTGGGTCAGGATTCTTTTTGAACAACACAGACACTAGGTGTTGGGAGATATTAAAGAACATGGCTAGGAAGCAATCATGGGGTGAGAGAGAAAGAGGCCCCGTGGAACAAGTTCGAGTGGAAGGTGAATCAAAAGCAATAAAGGAACTGAATGAGAAGATGGATCTTCTCACAAAGAAATTGCTTGCAAACGAGGAAACTGAGTCCAAGGACGAGGCTCAAGTGAAATTCATGAGGCAGCAGCCAGGTTACTGGAACAACGACTATGCATGGAGGAAAGACAAGAAGTTCTCCTGGAAGGATCCAAATAACTTCTTGCAGGATCCGGATGCTAAACCCCAGCCAACTGCAGAGGATAAGAGCACAGAGCTTCTCAATCAAGTTATAAAGCACAATCAAGAACTCATGGCTACTTTCGGTCAGCAAATAAAGCAATAAGGGGAGTTCATGAACCAATTCGGGCAGACACTACAGAGCCATGGGGCTCAAATGAGGACAATAGAGAAACCTATGGCACAGATAGCTGCAGAGATAGCCAGTTTGAAGAAGCCGACACATCCAGGTTTCCTGGGAAATACTAATGTTCCAGGAGGGAACCAACAAGCTAAGGCCATCTTGCTAAGAAGTGGCAAGAAATTGTTAAATCCCAGGGTCGATGAAGCAAGCAAACCCCAAGCTGAAATTGAAATTCAAGCCACAAGGGAGCTGCCCACACCGGTCACAGAACCAGTCGATGACACAGTTGTGGAGGCTATAGAAGACCCTATTGCAGAGGAGGAGGAGGGACCTTAGAAAAGGACACCCTATGTGCCACCTCATCAAAGGGAACAAGCGGTCCCGGTCCCGTATCCAAACAGTGCTAAGGCAAGGAAGGTAGATGATCAGTTCAAAAAGTTCTTGGACAGTTTCAGGAAGCTTTCAGTAAACATCCCTCTATTGGAAGCCATTGAGCAAATCCCGTCTTACGTAAAATTTCTAAAGTACATCATTACTAAGAAGAGGAAAATTCCGGATACAGAGGTTGTCATGCTCAAGGAGCAAGTGAGTGCCTTCATCATGGGCACTTTGCCACCAAAGATGCAAGATCCAGGCTGCTTTAACATTTCTTGTTATATTGGAAAAGTCAAATTTGGTGAAGCATTATGTGACTCAGGGGCAAGCATCAACTTGATGCCCCTTTCTACATTCAAAAAGCTGGGATTGAAGGAGTCACGGCCAAGCAACATGACTATTCAATTGGCAGACAACTCGGTGGTAAAGCCATATGGAATCTGTGAAGATGTGTTAGTGAAAGTGGAAATATTTGTTTTTCCAGCAGATTTTGTAGTCATGGAGATGCAGGATGAACATGGCAATGAGCTATTACTTGGACGTCCTTTCCAAGCTTCAGCCGACATGATTTTAGAGATGGGGAGAGGTCATTTGACCTTGGGTATAGCCGATGACCGATTTGAGATGGTCATGCCCTCTAGTACTGTGTCGTCTAAAGCAAAGGAACAATGTCGTGTGGTAAAACATCTGGATAATAATATTTCAGTCTGTCTTGGGAAGCCATTTCTGGACATGGCTCATGTGATGAGCAAAGTGGACAATGGAACTTTGGCTGTGGACATCATGGAACAGACCAAGGTAGTATCTCTGTGTAAAGTTGTAGGGTTCCCTAATGATGAGGATGAGGACACTCCGCCTTCTACGGTAGATGATGTTATTGTAATTTCTGTTTTTGATGCATATCCTAAATTACCATTGGAGGCTTGCTTGGTAAATATTACACATGGTTGGATGTAGAGAAAATCACTCAAGGAGTGCGCCAAAATGCTACAGATGCTTCCATGCTTCTATGCGAGGCATTATGAAGATTTAGGTGAACTTCCCCCGCCGCTTCAATCATCTTTGATCAGCCCGCCGGAGTTAGAATTAAAGCCGCTGCCACCACATCTCAAATATATCTTTCTAGTTGAGGAAGACAAGTTACCTATGATCATTTCTGCTTATTTGAGTGTGGATGAGGTGGAACAATTGTAGATAGTGTTGAAGAACCACCGAGGAGCTTTTGGGTGGTCCGTTGCAGATATCAAGGGGATTTCCCCTACATTGTGTCAGCATAAGATTCGGCTCGAGGAGGGAGCCAAGCCCGTGATCCAACCTCAACGACGTCTCAATCCAAGCATGATGGAGGTTGTGAAGAAGGAGGTTATTAAACTTCTTGCTGCAGGTATCATTTACACAATATCAGACTCGACATGGGTGAGTCCCACACAGGTAGTCCCTAAAAAGGGGGGAATTACTGTCACCCAAATATTTTAAATGAACCTGTCACCACCCGATTGGTAACCGGGTGGCGAGTTTGTATTGATTACCGCCGTCTGAATGCCGCTATGCTAAAGGATCACTTTCATTTACCTTTTATCGATCAAATTCTAGAGTGTCTTGCCGGCCGATCGCACTTCTATTTTCTTGACGGGTACACGGGGTACAACTAGATTTCAATTGATCCTTCGGACCAAGAGAAATCTACTTTCACTTGTCCCTATGGGACTTTCGCGTATCGCCAAATGCCTTTTGGTTTATGCAATGCACCTGCAACTTTTCAGCGTTGTATGCTCGCTATCTTTTCTGACATGGTAGAACGCTGTCTTGAGGTATTTATGGATGACTTTTCGGTGTATGGTGCATCGTTTGACGAATGTCTCTATAATCTGGACAAAGTTTTACAGCACTGCGAGGACACACATTTGGTCCTCAACTGGGAAAAATGTCACATGATGGTGACTGAGGGGATAGTGCTAGGACACAAGGTGTCTAGCAAAGGTTTAGAGGTGGATCCGGTAAAAATTGTAGTTATTTCCAAATTGCCCCCACCAAATTCTGTAAAAGGGGTAAGGAATTTCTTGGGACATGCCGGATTTTATCGTCGGTTTATAAAAGATTTTTCAAAAATCATGAAACCTCTATCCGAACTACTTGAGAAAGACGATGTATTTGATTTCAATGACAAATTTCTACATACGTTCGACGTGTTGAAGGATAAACTAATTTCTGCGCCGGTTGTTCAAACACCGGATTGGACTAAACCATTCAAACTCATGTGTGACGCTTCTGATTTTGCGGTAGGAGCCGTGTTGCGGCAGCGGGTGGACAATAAACCCGCGGTGATTTTCTACACTTCAAAGACTTTGAATGACGCCCAATTAAATTATACAACTACTGAAAAAGAATTACTCGCCGTTGTTTTCGCTTTTGAAAAAATTCGGCAATATTTAGTTGGATCTAAAGTAGTCGTTTGGACTGACCATGCCGCAATTAAATATTTAATGGAGAAAAAAGACGCAAAGCCTAGATTAATTAGGTGGATTTTGCTCTTACAAGAATTTGACATCGAAATCAAGGATAAAGCTGGGATTGAAAATGTTGTGGCAGATCATCTAGAAAGGGTGGATGAAAAAGATTTACATATACCCATCAACGAGACATTTCCGGATGAACAGATTTTGAAAGTTAATTCTAAAGACCCTTGGTTCGCTGATATTGTGAATTATTTGGCTTGCAGGATCATCCCGGAAGATTGGTCATATCAAGAGAAGAAAATATTTTTCCATTCTTTACGATATTATTTTTGGGATGACCCGATTCTTCTTAAGCAATGCAGGGATGGTATCCTACGCAGGTGTTTGCCTGAGGTGGAGTACGAGAGCGTTCTCCGTCATTGCCATGCACTACCTACGGGAGGACACCATGCGAGCTCTCGTACGGCAGCTAAAGTTCTGGAGAGTGGCCTTTATTGGCCAACCTTGTTCCGAGAAGCCTACGAGTTTGTAAGGCAATGTGATTCCTGCCAACGAGCAGGTAATATTTCAAAGAGACAGGAGATGTCCCTAAATGTGTTCCAAGAAGTGGAGGTATTTAATCTGTGGGGCATAGATTTCATGGGACCCTTTGTGTCCTCAAATTCAAATTTATATATTCTTTTAGCAGTTGATTACGTGTCAAAGTGGGTAGAAGCAATACCCACAAGAACTAACGATTCCACTATAGTCTGCAGGTTTGTGAAAGAAAACATTTTCTGCAGGTTTGGAGTGCCCCGAATGATCATTAGTGATGGGGGTACACATTTTAGGAATCAGAAGTTCTCAGCATTGTTGAAGAAATATGGGGTCAAACACAACATAGGTACCCCATATCACCCGCAGACTCAAGGACAGGTGGAGGTCTCCAATCGTGAAATTAAGAAGATTTTGGAGCGTACGGTGGTGTCCATGAGGAAGAATTGGAGTGCCCTACTACCGGATGCATTGTGGGCGTATAGGACGGCTTACAAAACACCTATAGGCACCATGCCTTTTAGGTTAGTGTATGGTCGGGCTTGTCACTTACCGGTAGAGTTAGAGCATAAAGCACACTGGGCATTAAGAAGGCTCAACTTGAGTTACGATGGAGCGGGGAAAAAGAGATTATTTGAATTAAATGAATTGGATGAGTTGCGCATGACTGCATATGAGAACTCGCGGATATACAAGGAGCGCACTAAGTTGATCCACGATTGTCACATCCAGTTGTGCACGTTCAAGAAAGGAGATAGTGTACTGCTGTTCAATTCACGACTGAAGTTGCATCCCGCGAAGCTCAAATCCCAGTGGAATGGGCTGTTCGTGGTAGAAGAGGTCAAACCACACTGTGCAATCTTGGTGCGTGATGGTGAGACCACATTTTTGGTGAATGGACAAAGATTGAAGCTCTACTTTGGTGAAAATTACAAGAGGAAGGTGAATGAGGTCAAACTCATTTCACTTTTGGATGCATGATGTGACTCAGGTCGTCTAGCCTAAGACGTTAAATAAGGGCGCTTGTTGGGAGGCAACCCAACCATTGGTACCTTAGATTAGTTCATTTACATTCGTAGTTTAATTTGTTTTTACTTAGTTTTTAGTGTAAAAAAGATACCATGACTGTTTGCTACTTGTGCAGGGCTGAGGCAGAGTCGATACCATCGACCCTTGTGTCGATGGTATCAACCATGGTACAGGTTGATGACTGCAGAAATCAGACTGCGTCGATACTATCGACGGCCTCATCGATGGTATCGACATACCTACAGGCAGATCGCAAAGTCAAGGTCGATGGTATCGAGATTCCTGTCAATACCATCGAGATCTCTGGAGATTTTTAGAAGAAATCAACTCAGTGAAGTCGATACCATCGACTGGCATGTCGATGGTATCAACACATTCAAGTGCAAAAGGCGGCGACCGGGCCTCGCGAGGATTTTCCCTAATCAGAGAGTCGATACTATCGACTCGCATCGATAGTATCGACGCGCCACGTCAACAATCCGCGAGAAAGATCAATGGCATCACAGCAAACAAAGAAGTCGATCCGGGGGATGGGTCGATACTATCGACACGCGTCGATAGTATCGACGCGTCAGCAATCCAGGCCCCACAGATCCAGCCATCGACGACCGTCGATACTAGCGGAGGTACGGATCATGCTACCTTAGTCGATACCAGCGACTCGCGTCGATGGTATCGACGGGTAGACAGTAGCGCCGGCCACAACTATATATGGGGAGTAGTTGCGTCAGATGACATCACACCTTCAGTGCAATCTTCCTCCACTTGTGCCGAGCGAGTTCCAAAGCTGTGCAAGCCCGTCGACGAGCAACACCGAGCTAGTTCTTCATCGAGCGGAGATTCGATTCTCCAATCTTCACTGAGCTCCTTTCTAATCCTCTTTCTCTCACAAACATGGTGCATGGAGCTGGTGCGTCATCTTCACGTGCGAACCCGACGGATATCCCGGAGTTCGTGCCACCTCCTCCAGCGTCAGTTTCACGCCGCGGCTGATTCATCCATCCGCGGAGGTGAAGAAGATCTATGAGGAGATCTTAAAAAGGAAGATAGAGCCAACCCGTTATGTCGAACGAGACATGATCCGCGACTTAGGGTTTGAGGCCAACTTGGCCTACGTTCTGAAAGGACAGGCGCACCACACAAGTCGAAGACCTGACGAGCTGGAATTTCATGCAGATGGCCAGCCGTTCTTCGGCGACTGGCCCACATACAAGGAGTTGGTGGCAGAGTTCATGGCGTCGCTAGACGTCTGCGTCGTGCCCAATGACATTATTGCCACCGACCGCAAGTGGATCAAAGGTCGGGTGTCGTTCCGGCTGTTCAACATCGACTATACCCTCACACTCCAGCAATTCAACAAGATATTCAACTGGAACCACTCGCCAAACGATTATCGGCGCCTGGACAACCGCACCGACTACGATGTCATGTTTGCCGAGCTGGTTACGGTGCTGCCGGGGAAGTCCATTAGCTACCATAATGCTGCGGTAGCTAATTTCGAGCACCCTTTCGTCTGGATTCTGCATCGGATGCTCAGTTCGACGCTGTTTGCTAGGGGTGATCTATCCCTTAGCAAATTCCAGGAGCCGGATCTTTTCTTCTTGTATAAGCTCCTGAAGCGTCAGGAATGCAATTGGAGTGCCTTCTTTCTGCAAAGAGTATTAGCGGTGAAGAGGAGTATGCGGAAAGCGCTGATTCACTTCGGCGGGCTCATCACCAAGCTGGCTTCATACCTCGGCTTGAATTTCCATAGCCTCACTCCTCTATCTACTAGGAGCAAGGTGAACTTGCAACATTTGCATCGGTCCAATCTCCTACTTCTTCGAGATGGTTTGGCGTATGCGCATTGCCACGTCAACCATGCCTATCAGGAGTGCTCGTTGCCTGATCCGGTCTTCAACATCGAAGGGGCGCAACACTTCCAGTGGCCAATCATAGCCATCGCTGACTCTGATGAAGAAGGCGGCAATGACGGTGGCGACGACGGAAATGATGACGAGGCTGAGGAGGAAGAGGAGGCATTCACACCTCTTCGAGCACGAGTGACACCACGGAAGCGTCCTCGGATGCATCTGGGTGCATCTTCTTCATCACAACCTACGCCACCACCACCACTGCCCTCGCAGCCAAGCGAGGATGCCTATTCTATGCAGGGCATGTACACTATGATGCAAGACATCCAGCAAACGCAGCAGCAACACATGACAATGTATACCGGTATTGAAGACACTAGGAACCGGATATTGGACAACCAAAGGGCGATGTTCGAAAACGAGCTTCTTCTCCTCAACAACCAACAGCAAATACATGATCGGTTGTATCGGATGGAGATGCACCAGGAGCCCTTCTATGACCACTATTGGAGCCAAGATTACTTTGGAGGCTATCCACAACCTCCACCTAGGGCCCAATTTGATCCAAGCTTCCAGGGGGAGTATCCTTCTTGGGACTCTACAGCTCCGCAGTACCCGCCTCCACCGCATGAGTAAATCGGTATCACTGTTCCAACCTTTGAGTTTGTTTTTAACTATGAGGCCATAGTTGAATTCAAGCTTGGGGGGGTAGTTGTAACAGTTCTATCTTTATTTTCTTTGTTTTTAGTTTTATTGTTTTTGTTGATTGTCATTTGTTTCTTGCAATTTTAGTTTGTTGTAGGATCCACAATCTATCTAGTGTAATCGTGGATGTCATAAAGTTTGTGTCATCTCTGTTGCATGTGTATGGGAATGGGAAACTAAAAAATTTTTTAGTGTTCACAAGCTTGAGTGTTGTTTAACCTTGATCACTTAACTTAGAAAATGATTGGTTTTGTCAACTTTAAAATAGAAATTCACAACTGTGTATCCCTAATGATTCATGAAAGTGGACGGCAATTGGTTGTTGAACCTTAACTGACCAAATGGTAATGAGACTCTAATCTGAAATAAGAGAGAGAAACCTCTTAACTACTACACCGGTCAGTAAGGAGGGACACATAGTATTTTTCTAAGGTTCAGTCAACTAGTCTTGTGATCTGTTCACCTCATTGTTTTCATAATCCACCCAAGAATTGGAAGTAAAGTACGATTTTAACTCTTCTTGATTGCATGACATGTAGATAGGATTTGCATTGCAATTTTTCTTATGTTTGCATGGAAAATGAAAAATGAAAAAAAAATAAGAATAGTTATACATGGACATTGCCCCTTAGGTGCATGTCATGTAGTTGAATTCATAAATTTTATGCATAAAGTAGGTCATGTTCCTCATTTATTCTTTAATGGTGAATTCAATTGTTCCATACCTTCAAAATAATTCAAATGTTTGAGTTATGCATAAAAAAATAAGCCTTATAAATTATTCATTGCCAATTATGGATATAAGGGCTTGGAAAAAAGAGAAGAAAAAAATTCTAAAATTGAAAAAAAAGAGTTATTTAGAAGCAACAAAAATAAAAAAGGAGAAAGGAACATAATTTCACCTGTATTTCAAGATAAGTGAGTACATGATGTAGCTTAATTAGATATCCATCTCATGTTGAGATAGGATTGTTAGTGCATGCATCATTCCACTCAATTTTAGGCGTTAGGGCAGTTTTCATGTGCATTGCATCATTTAGGGCATTTTTGTTTCATGCATGTTGAAATTGTATAATACTTCCACTTCTTCCATGAGCCACCCATTTCACCGACCCGTTGCTCGGATTGGTAGGCCACCGTGAATTTCTCCTCACTAATGAATATCAGGAGAACTGCTTCCATGTAGATGGTAGTTAGGGCGAGCAACGTAGTATAGAAGATCACAAGATGCACCAAGCCTGGACCGGCGAATTTTATTATGTTAACTGCCTTATGTGATAGTGTTCATCAGTTTTGAGGTCAACATCTTTTATGGATGATTACTGTCGCCTTCAGGGTAATTATCATTCTGTGGTTAGCGAAGGTCGATATGTGAATGTCCGGTGGGAGTCATAGGGGATGTCTGTTGTGATGCTTTGTTCTTTAGTTGACTCTGGAAACTCTATTCTAAGAAATAGTTGCTCGAGGGCAAGCAACATTCAAGCTTAGGGGAGTTTGATGCGATGATTTTGAGTCGCATTTATAGTCCTGTTTGATATGAGTTTTATGCTTTTATTAGTCATTTTTTATGGTTAATGTTGCATAATTCATCCACTTTGGTCTTTGCTACTATTTTATGTCAAATCCCCTTTATTTCATCTTTTTGAGCATTAATTGTCAAAATATTATTATTTGTGTGAATTTATGTGGTTTCGTGTTTGAATTTTAGGGAAAACAAGTATTTGCTTCCGTCGATACCATCGACGGAAGTCGATACCATCGACCGGACCACAGGTTGCCAGCCGCAAGTATTAGCAAAGAGTCGATACTATCGACAGGGATGTCGATGGTATCGAGCTACCATCAGGTTACTGGCGAGAAAGCAGTCGATAGTATCGACACTGAGTCGATACCATCGACGCACGGAGGCTACAGTGTCAGAATCTTGCAAAAACCGATGCCTTAAGGAAGTCGATACCATCGACCCGCGTCGATGGTATCGAGATGATGTCAAGCGCGACAAAGAAAGGATTTTTAGCAGGCCGCTACCACACTGGGTCGATACCATCGACTCGCGTCGATGGTATCGACACCGTAAGATATGTGTTTGTGTTGGAATGATCTTAATCGGATGGCCGTGGTTAATTAGCGACCTAATGAGGGAGATATACCTAATGACGGCCGCCCAGACGTTCAGAGGGAGGATGATTAGCCATTGCACAAGTACCAAGGAGGAGTAGAGACGATAACGGAGGCCAGAAGCTCATACCAGTTGATCCGGACGCCGAAGAAGACGGATTCTACCACCGAAAGGCAGGCGAGCACGTGTTCTACGCTGAGGCTCAATCGGTTCTTCTCTGTTCAGGGGTTTCACCTCTCATTTCACGTTTTTCATATGATTTCCCCTATCTCTACCATGTACTTGCTTGAGATGAACATGCAGGGCTAATTCCCTTTGTCTTTAAGACCGGGAGTAGCCCGGGAATTCATTGTATGACAATTTTATAATAGTAATTTATATTTTATCTCTTAAATCCGAGGTATAATTTCATTTTCTAAATATATTGTTATGCTTGATCACCATAACAATAACCTAATGCCCTTAATCACTTTGAAAGAAGGATTAACGGCTGAAAAGAGACGGAATTCACATTAATTGACAAATCCCTTGAACAAGGTGGTGTAAAATTAATGGTGGACACTGAGAGATCGTTCATAATGCACCTAGTTTAGGATATAGGTTACTACGACGGTGGAACCGACCTAGACATAGGTAGTGAATTGTACCACGACAGTGGGCAATTCGGATTTCAGGCAACTACCCAGATAGAGAGATAAAATTGAGTAGCTATATATAATTTAATACAATGAAAACCCGCGGTGAAACCGCAATCCTAAAGATCTCCTTTTGAATTGATTAAACCAACATTTAATCAATTACTTGTTTCGTTTTGTTTTTATTTTTCTTTTAATTTCTACAACAACAACTAATCGGTTTAGCTGGTCGCGAGTAGTTAGTAGGAGTCCCCGACGATTGCACGTATCCCTGAGTTTGACTCGGGCCTCACAAAGGCATGTACTACTCGACGCGTTCACTTGCGTTTCTATGCACAGTAAATTTGCGTCAATATATTTATTGGGGAAATTGCATTTCCAACTGAAAGATCCCAAAAATTTGGGTTGTAACACATATTGATGGATTGTGGTAGTTTTTTCTTCATAAAGAATCAAAGTTGATATATATGCATCAACCCAAGTATTTTATGGGTAATATATTCACTAAACCCCTAAATTTTATGAGGCATATCTTTAAACTAAATCTCCATTTACTCTCTTTTAACAATGTTTTGAGAGAACTTATGTTGTGAGACTTCCTCTCTCATTGGTATTCAAAATTTGTGGAATTTTTATTGATGAGTCCTTTGATCACACTATATAGATGTTCTCATCCCTATATTTGGAAGATCTAAAATTGACGAAACATTATCTCTCATGCTCTATTTTGCATGTGTGATTTGAGTACCCATATCTAGAAGTACGTTCACCATATTTTTAGGGATTGGGTTTTACTCGCCTACGAGACATAGGGGTTTAATTCCCCATGCCACATGTGATATTCTAAGCCACTGGTTTTATTCTCCTACTAGGAACTAAGATTTTATTCCTCACTTCATACACTGAGATTTATTTCCTCTTGTAACACTATATTTTTATTTGGTACTAAGGTTTTTTTTCCTCCAACACATTGTTTAAAATTTATGGGTTCCACTTTTTCTTTTAAGATTATGCTAGTCTTTATTGTAGTCAACATTCACTTTAATTATTCAAATGCCATTGAACTAATTTGTAATGGAAAGAACTCTAATTTGATGATTATCTCTTGTTGAATTAAATGTCTCATCTCTTTGGCCTGAAGATTCTCTTGAATATACTTTCTCTTGGACTTATATAAAGTATTTGAACTCCTCTTGATTGGAAAAGTTATTACTTGATTTACCTTTTTGCTATTTAAGGCCCAAATATTTCCATAATGCACATACTCAATTTGTATTCATTCATGCTTCTCTTTTGTTTCCTTCTTATGGGTCTTGTTCCCAACCCACCCAGAAGACAAACATCTTATGGACCAAGAGGTTGGAGAAGCTATTCAAGTTTAGAAGGTATTGAGATGTCCACATTGCCCACTATAGTCAATCTAATTTGGTTTCCCCTTCCTTTTAGTTTTGTTTTGCCAACTCCCTTTACTTTTAGTTGTCCTTTAAAGACCAATATTGAACAGTTATGAATTTATAATAGTCTAGATTTATTCCTCTACTACAGTACTCCTTTCTTTATCAAACTTATCAAGAATTTGGTGTGCACACATTTACATTTGGAAATTTTATATTGTGGTTGAATAGTTGGGATTTGTTTATGTCTTTTCTCGTAAGAGGTAAGGAGTGGATCCTATCGCATGACCCACTCATCACACTAACCATCTATTAATAATTTTATAATCTAGAAACCCTAAAGAGAAATATCTTCAATCTAAGAGTACTCCCAACTTCATATTTAACCTCCAACCCTTAACATAACCTAAGGTTAGAGACCTATGGAATTAATGAAGGTAATAAATATCCCCAGTGATTGTTGATCACCTTCTTATGTAAGGAATGAAGGAAAGTGGTCCTTCTTAATCTCCTACAACATCCAAGCAAGGTAGACCAGGTCTAGACAAATGGTAGCATTTTCTCAATCGAGGTGACGGTAGAATGACACATACCACCATTGGCATTGAAAGTGGAAATAAATGATCCATCGAGCATACAAATCAATGACAAGGTCTTCACAATTGAACAACATCATCCTCCATTGGACATGTAAACTAAGGAGACATTCTCTATAATAGAAGGATGTGATCCGCCATTGAGGGCACACAAATCAAGGCAAAAATCTCCAAGATAGAACAATGTGGTCATCTACACACGTTGACCCTAGTACAATGTGATTCATTAGAGTTGACTTTGGGGTCAATAGAGCCAACTCTGTAACCTTGGGATTTGTGCAAATTACTGATGGAATCCTACAATCTGGCACTGATAAGCACTGGAAGATTGTCACAAATAGCCACAGAAAAATAGTTTTTTGGCACTCATTCCAAGGACACTTTGAAAGTGGCAGAGACACTAGAAATGAGTTTCAATTGCCAATATGATATAATTCAAGAGAGGCGTAGATTGGAGGTTCCATATATACACAAAGTGTTATAATTTAAATCATTGGAACCTCTTTCAAGATATGAGGTATAAATGTGTAATCCCTAATATGATTTTTTTGCATTAAACAAATCATGCACAAAGGATTCTTGGGTAAGTTTATTGTCAGGACCCACTCTTTTGATTAGTATAAATACCAACCATCCCATAACCTAAAGCTAGATTATGAAGTAAAACAATGAATTCTCTCAAAGGAAATTAAACAATATAGGAAAAGCACAGATAAATTTTTCCTTTTTCTTTCTTCACAAATTCATAAATTCATGTCACATCAAGGACATCACATTTGGATATCACAAATCTTATTCAACTCCACTAAAACTAGAATCAAATCTTGTTCTCATATGCGGTTCAGTTTATATCAGATACATGTACATTGATGAACAAACTCAGTCTACAACCCATCCCAAGAAAGAGAGAGTACATGGACATTCTAATCTATCTAGATTATACTATTTATATCTTCTTTATCATGACCTCTATGTTGGATAGAATTATACCTAAAAACAATTCATACAACCTCATGAGACTCATATAGAGCCCCAGTGAGTGGATACCTCCCATCCAAACTAGGTACATGCATCAACATCATATTAAGTATAATAAACATAATAGAAACATGCAAATATTAAAAAGTATAGAAGATAGTTCTATGATAAGTCAAGTCTATGTTACAATGGTAATCTAATACAATAGATAAGGTAATCACTTAAACCAATTATAACTTCGAAACATCTTTTAAAGCATGTCTATGAACAAATCAGTAGATACTTTTTAGTTCAGATTAAGAATCCTACTGCATGAGTAATAAGTCAAGTTCTAAGCATATTGAATGAATACATAACAATAACATTATATTTGTGACACTCCACCAGCCAGACCAGGAACACATCCTAAAGTACTAAAGTTGAAGTACACATAATACATATTTACCAAACAATACTATCAAATAGAAAATAATCCAACTTATATTCAGAATGGATATAAATCCCATCATTTATAACTTGTCAACATGACATATAATAATATGAAATAGAAAATGTCCATAGAAACATGATTATTTTCCACAACAAGAAGCATAATCAACAATGACAAATCATCAACTAGCAGTTCAAGGAATGTAACAACCATTCAAATCATGTTCTACACGACTTATCATATTTTATTCATTTGTCCTGAAACTACTTGGCTTGTACCTCACCAAGTATAAGTTGTCATGCCTGATTCTTGTGTGAACAACTCACCTTCACTATCTTAGGGTTTAGATGGCTACTCTAAGATATCAACAACAGACCCTGACCACCTCAGGGTTTCCTAAAGAGGCTCACATCCTCATCTTGAGTACACAAGATAGGAACGAACAAAACAATATATCACATATCATAGTATTTCACATATTTTCACATTTCACATATTTCATTTCATCAGCGTCTATTCTATCTGGACATAGACTTTCACAGCAAGGATTTAGGGCCAGAGCCTCTCCAGATGACTCACTCCTAAAACCTGGTGGTATAACCTTTAAGGTCTCAATCCACACTCTGGAAATGCTCCTCATAATTCATCGATTACTATAAGGAGATTCATTTTGTTTCCCCAGTGTGGTCCTCAAGGGAAACTCATGGTGTTCAGGGAACCTAACTAGATGTTCCATCGTTTCACTTGTTATAACTCTTTTACCCATCTTAAGAGAATTCAAAATATCATATATCATATCTGTGTATTTTTACGTAACTAGAATAACATGAAACATATTAAGTTTACCAATAAGGACAATCAACAAAGCAAGACGCACAATAAATCTGTAGATTGCAACACACATGATTATTTCTATCTTCTACATCATCTCATAGAAATCATCAACAGTGGGCTTTTAGCTCGAGAAATAATCTTATTGTCTAGCATTTACTCCATCAAGGTTTTATCATCATCAGTGGTATTTCAGTCCTTGACATAATCTCATTATGCAACATTTACCCTTACCAGGGTTTCTCAAATGTAAGGAATGCATTTTAAATTCAATTTCAACATAAATCTTATCAGTTCATTGTTTATCACAGTTCTTAATAAATATTATCAAAGGCATTAGAAATAGCAACAATAAAAGCATATAGATATCATTTATCATTGATCATACTCAGAATAAATTTATCATACAAAATATGATTGTTCCATCCAATCTGAATAGATGCAAATAAATTTCATGCATATACATGCATAACAGACTTAGTTCTCTTCTTATTTTATTTCACATTCTTCATATGAGGTTACTAATCAACACATGTCGATTATTAATTGAAGTTTGTACTATTACTCCATTCTCATAGTACAATTCAAAATTCAATAACACATTCTTGTAAATCAATTCAAATACTTGAATTTCATCTTTTAGTTGAATTCAACTACATTTATGGGCATCCCTTAATCCCTCATTTGAGATTTTCATTCACTAGCATCATCAAACTCATCATTTTAGGGTAAGAGTACATTCTTATAATCATCTACTAATTCTCATCTTTTTCCTTCATTTTATATTCAGTAGTCTCAACTTCTTTCATTTTATGTTCATTACATTATTTGGACCAATCTTTTTGTTTCACTTTACGTAAAATGCTTACCTTCTACTTAACATTTATCAAAGACCAGTTCTTAGTATATTTCATTTAATTTGGATTAAGCCACATATAATTAAAATAAAAGATAAATACTTCAACATACTGACTTCATTAGTTCCATCTTTAACTTGCAATCACCATTAATTACATCTTGTTCATATTGTCTCTTATATTTAGATAAGTGTACCATGTCATTGACTACGAATGTCATTTCCATAATCAACAGTGATCATTCTTTATTATACTAGTCAGTTTAGCTTAAAAGAATAGTTTAGGTTACATCTTCTTACATCATAATCTCTTATCATCCTTCACAAATCACTATTTTGTAACTTGTATAAAAGGACCCACATTCATATGAGGGATACTCATTATTCCATGAATTGTACTAAAATAGATGCATTAGGCTTAAATCATATTAGTAAGACTCATCATCTTTAAGTAAAGTATATATACTTACATTCATCATTTCATCACATTTACAATATCATATACAAGTCCTAGCTTCATCACTCATACTCATCTTAATACTAAACATCTAGGGTTTTCAAGAATTCATCCTTAGTTCAACATATCATAAGAGACATATTACTAAGTAATTTCATAATGATGCATAGAGGTTCATTAGAACTATTCACACACATGGAAACCCTAGTTTCCATTTTCACATATTCCATTCATAAATGATAAGTATATATTGATTAATTGACTCATTTGATTCACTTCCTCAAAACATACCTTAATCAGGATATGTGGTCACCTCATGTTGATTCTTATACATATATTATATTCAATTCTATTAAAATTCAACTATATACTTGTATAATACAATCTAGTACAATTCAAATATGATTTTATACATGTCATTTCAATTCCAAGCATATCGTCCGTTGGGCTGATTTTTAGGAAAAATTCACCTAAAATAGCACAATAATCTACCCATAGGATTACTCATGGATCGTCAATAAATATATAAGGAACTAGTCAAGTTCCAATCAATGAGAAATAATCAAAATTAGTAGAATTGGATCCTCCAATATCTTTTACAAATCAATATCCAATCACATACATATACAATAAAGGTTTCTGATTATTTTAGCCAGATAGAATTAGACTTTCAACATGAATACAGAGCTTATGAGGGAGAAAAACACTCACCTCAAGTGCCAAGCACCTTAAAAATGTAGGTCAACCTTTGAAGTTTTGGAAACCCAATCAAACCCTAGCAAATGAATCCAATTCTTCTCCTCTCAACTCGAAAACCCAAGAAATGGGGATTAGAAGAGAAAGTGTGAGAAAAGGAGGATATTTGATGTGATTTCAAATCAAATCAGAGGAGGGCTGGAATCTTGACATGTGAGAGAAGATTCGCCATGAAATGCTATGCAAAGAAGCTAAACTTACTTGATGTCATCATATCTTGGATAGAGAAACCATAGGTAAACATCTCCATCACTTTCTCTTCTCAAAACCCTAGCTCTCCTCTCTCTCTAGAATTTCATTTATTTGATAGAAATGATGAGTTATGAGAGTTCCTTGTGTATTAAGTTAGTCATATAGATGAATGGAGGTGTTTAGAACAATTACAAACAAACCCTTCATTGTATTTTTATTTTGCTCAGACTGGTTGGTCGACTGAGTTATAAACTCGACTGACATCATACTTTTCAGACCTAAAAAATCATCCAAAAATTATGAAACTTAAAAACACCATCTTAAATTAAGTTTATAAGAAACTGTAGAAATTTAATATCATTTGGAGTTACCAATAAATAACTAAAAAAATACTACACTGTTATATTACAGTCTGCAGCATGGTCGGTCGAGTTTGTCTTTCACAGAACTCGACCAACACCCCTCTCTGTAAAGATCAAATATCATCTAAAAATTACTCAAATTTAATATTATGAGTATAATGCAGTTTCACAAATTAAGTTAAAATTCAAGATCGATTGAATATACCAATAAAAACATAAAATTCAATTACCACACTGCTATATCAATCTGAAAATATGGTCAGTCGAGTTTGAAACTCGATTAACAAATTGGTCATAACATTTTCAAAAATTTTGATATTTTTCAATAGTAATTACATTTAATATGTCCAAATCATATCCAAATTTGAATTAAATCAGAGTTATACATAAAATACTAAAAATCATATAGTAAGATACTATACTTATCAAATTTTGTATTCATATGTCATCCAAACCCTAACTTTGGCCGATTAGAGTTTTCAAATCTTAAACCCTAATTATGTGAATCAAAGTATGATTAAAGTTTCTCATTAGATTCAAAACATAAAAATTAAACTACCTCATTAATCAGGCTTTAAACAATGATCAACTTAGTTAAGCATACAATCAAATATCTAAGTAAATCCTATTTAGATGACTAATTTGAAAACGGGTCATTACATTTGTACTACATTGTTTTTTCTTCTCTTGATGTTCCTACAGGTTATGTTATAGATAACTGACAACTTCAAAAATAACAAAGGCATGTTTGGTTTTGTTAACTGGTGTCTTATAGACAGAGTCTATTTTTTAAAATGAGATAAATAGAAGAGTACATGGAAAGAAGGATATTGAGATCATTAAGATGGTTGAAAGATTTTCCATTGGCCTTATATGGCATGTACAAGCTAGACACAAGTAATTATCACTAGCTTATACTAGGGTTTTTGGTGTTAGACTTATATGGTTATTGTTGTCTTTCGTGGGTGCGACCTTGGTCGGGTTCCCTTCATTGCATGTACAACCTTTCTATACCCCCTTTTTAGTTATATATATTTATCATATTCCAACAAAAAGGTGTGATTTCCTTCAAAATTGGTTGACTTAATAAAATCATGGGCACACACTAAATGACACATAGCACAAAATGTTAAAAATATGGAGTTTCAACCCTGATAAGTCGGCCTGATTTCACATAAAATTGGAAGATTTCCTAATATGAAGGAGGTACACCAATCTATCTGACACATAGAAGTAGAGAATAAAATTTGTAGATATTTATGATTGTATCATGCCCTAAAATTGGCCCCACTTCAATTAGAGATAATTCTATTTCATGCATGATTCTTGAAAACATTAATCGAAGTGTCCAACTCTATTTTGAGCATATTTCTGATCATTATTCTAATCTAGAATGACCAAGTTGATGATAAAAGGACTAAAATTAATGCCCTAGTTATGTGCACTTCACCAACACGCATCATGTATTTTTGTATTTTGTTTTCAACCTTATCATTGTAATTATAATAATGAACTAAGGTTTTCTTGAATACCATGCACAAAATATACTTTAATCGAATGACATAACAGTGCCTATCACATTCTATGGCCATAAAAATATTTCCTAACCAAGTCATTAATTCACTTCTAGCCTACCCGTCCTTGGGTCGTGCTAAGTTAGGGTTTCACATATCTTGTTGATATAATGCCCTTTTCTGGTTTTCCCTCATTTTTCATGACAAAAGAAGAAGAAAATTCCAATATGCTCAACTATCCTTTACTTCATTTTGTTTTTGGAAAATGGGTAAGATCCACCTCTTATCACTATTTTGAAGGTAAAATAGTATGGTAACCCCAGTGATTCACAGTAGATTTAGCTTACTTTCCTAGCTTACTTCTTTTCAATTCATCAAAGAAGTAAGGAACCAGTTAACTTTCTTGTCATGAAATAACCCGATCCAATGTGTATGTTTATACACTGTGGTTATCTACCTCTAGTTTAGAGGAGTGATGCAACTACCTCACATATCCACATTCAAGTTTCCCGATTCCTCCTTTTCAACTTCAAATGATTTACTTCTGTAAAGGGATTTGCAAAAGAAACTGTAAAACGAAATTGCGGCTTACAATATCTCACAATGTATATACTCTCATCCCGAGATAGATATACTTGACTCGACCACTTCTAATTTAACACTATAGACATTTGTTATATTTTTTTATAAAACATGTTGGATCAGTCTCATTATAATTGCTAAGAAATCTATTAAACAAACGCCCTTACCGTTTACAAATAATTTGCAAGGTAGGCAAATAATTTCATTCCAATATCAAAAAGTTCTCATTTCTAAGACTCCCAAAACAACTTTATTTCGATTCTTTATCTCAATTTTTAAATCAAGGGAAATACTAATTTAGATCTGGACCGCAACCATGTGAATAAATTCTTTATATATGTTAAAAAAAATCAGCAACAGATATTGAGAAATCGAGCCAAACACACATCGAATTAATGAAAGTAAAAGCACACACCATAATAGATATATTTGATTTCATTTGCATGCACGCATGACACATGCAGCACAATCAAATAGGGCATTATCAAAGGAACAAAGAAACCAAGCACCATTGTCATTGCCACAGCCATGCATGATGCATCGGTTAGGCAGGAACTGTAAATTTCACTGATTTCTTAGAAGTTCATTTACAAGTAAAATTGCATCAGAGATGTGACGCCCTTTAACATAAGCTGATTGATTCAGACTTCGGGCCTGTTATCTCTAATCCTATTAGCAAGAATTTTAGCAATCACTTTATAAACAACGTTATAAAGAGAGATTGGCCTCCATTCAGTAATCTTCTCGGGTTGCTTGACTTTAGGAATCAAGGTAATGTAGGCCTTGTTTGTTTCTTTTAGCATTCTGCCTTTGAGGAAGAAGTCCTTGACAGCTATATAGACATCTGTGTCCACCACATCCCAGCATTCTTTGAAAAAATGGGAGTTCATTCCATCTGGACCAGGCAATTTATGATCATTGAATTTTTTTAATAGTGTTTGCTATCTCTTCATCAGTAACAAGCCTACACATGTGACTATTCTGCATTTTAGAAATTTCATTGCAACATCAAAAAGTTCTCAGTTCCAAGACTCCCAAAACAACTTTATTTCGACTCTTTATCTCGATTTTTAAATCAAGGGAAATACTAATTAAGATTTGGACAGCAACCATGTGAATAAATTCTTTATATATGTTAAGAAAAAAACCAGCAACAGATATTGAGAAATCGAGCCAAACACACATCGAATTAATGAAAGTAAAAGCACACACCATAATAGATATATTTGATTTCATTTGCATGCACGCACGACGCATGCAACACAATCAAATAGGACATTATCAAAGGAACAAAGAAACCAAGCACCGCTGTCATTGCCATAGCCATGCATGATGCATCGGTTAGGCAGGAACTGTAAATTTCACTGATTTCTTAGAAGTTCATTTGCAAGTAAAATTGCATCAGAGATGTGACGCCCTTTAACAAAAGCTGATTGGTTCAGACTTCGGGCATGATATCTCTAATCCTATTAGCAAGAATTTTAGCAATCACTTTATAAACAACGTTATAAAGAGAGATTGGCCTCCATTCAGTAATCTTCTCGGGTTGCTTGACTTTAGGAATCAAGGTAATGTAGGCCTTGTTTGTTTCTTTTAGCATTCTGCCTTTGAGGAAGAAGTCCTGGACAACTATATAGACATCTGTGTCCACCACATCCCAGCATTCTTTGAAAAAATGGGAGTTCATTCCATCTGGACCACGCAATTTATGATCATTGAACTTTTTAATAGTGTTTGCTATCTCTTCATCAGTAACAAGCCTACACATGTGACTTTTCTGCATTTCAGAAATTTCATTGCAACATCAAAAAGTTCTCAGTTCCAAGACTCCCAAAACAACTTTATTCTGGACCGCAACCATGTGAATAAATTCTTTATATATGTTAAGAAAAAAATCAGCAACAGATATTGAGAAATCGAGCCAAACACACATCGAATGAAAGTACACACACCATAATAGATATATTTGATTTCATTTGCATGCACGCACGACGCATGCAGCACAATCAAATAAGACATTCATCAAAGGAACAAAGAAACTAAGCACCGCTGTCTTTGCCACAGCCATGCATGATGCATCGGTTAGGCAGGAACTGGAAAAATCAAATTGGACATCCATCGACGGAAGAAAGAAATGGGGCACAGCTGTTTGTATGTAGTAGTAGGTATCAAAGCCATGCTTAATGCAACGGTTAGGCTGGCAGAAACTCCAAACACAGCTTGCTCGCTAGGCGCTTACGCCACCAGCATCAGCAGGGGTACGGCGGCGGCGCTGAGGAGCATGGGGACGGCGGCCGAGGCGGTGAGGGACGAGCCGGCGCCAGTGATGGGCGCGAGTGCGTCGGGAGATGGCGCAGTGGCGAAGGACGAGAAGGCGGGCGGGAGTGCGCCTGGAGTCGGCGCAGGGGCCGGCACGGCTGCGAAAGACGAGGAGGCACTGTAGGGCGGGAGTGCGACTGGAGAGGGGGCAGGGGCTGGGGTGGGCGAGTAAGCTGAGGCAGAGCTGGCGAGGATGAAGAGGGCCACAACCAGGACGAAGGCTGGCTTGATGAGGAGAGGGGATTGTGAAGCCGCCATTAGATCGGTGGGTTTTGATGCGTGTTAGAGGAAGGCACCGAGCAGGAGCACTAGGCGTGTTTGAATAACTGTTGTGTATGATAGGAAAGAGTGTATGGGTCTCGAAGGTTGGCCGAGTTTATATAGAGAGGTCTGGGGATGCGGCAGAGAACGGGAGGAGGGGAGGGGTTGGCGAGGAGTTTCGTCCGCAGTTAAGGTTTATACAAAAGTACAAACGAATACAAACTTTACAAAAATGCCTACTCAAGTTTGGGTTTATACACACAGTGACTAATTAACAGTTGCTAATGTTGACTCAGTGAGTAATAAGTGCGTAATAAAAATGGATGATGCATTGATCAGTTAAAAGTTAAGGTTTATCCCCCTCCTGGGCAAACCATCTCTATCTATCACTGAAAAAGAAGCGGAAGGATCACCGACGAGAAAACTTAGAAAGAAAATGAATGAAATATAATAATTCTAAACAAACCATATAAGCTCACCACCACAATAATAGTAATAACTGTTTCTTCTTCTTCTTTAAACTATGTTTGGTTGTGATTTTACAGAATAAGTACAGAGATCATAGTGGCCTCACTCCTGCTGTACAGCCAACACCCCTCCCTCACGCAATTCCTCGTCCTAGTGTCCAATAATTCATTAGATGCCGGTCTGCCATTGGTTTCTAGTTTTGGATTCTGGAAACACGGTATGAGAAACAGCCAAGGACATGATAAAACACCAGCGACGAGGTCCGAAATTTTTTCGGGTATTGGGCCTCCCCGCGCTTAGGCTGGACCACATCCACCACGGCGCTTAGGCTGGTTATTTTTTATGAAATACCACTGGTGACCTATATGATACTAAGCTACATTATGCTCGACCACAACTGCCTATTAGGGCTCGTCTGATTGCATGCAGTTGCAACATGTTCCATGAATTAAAATATAGAAAATTCTAAACAGGTTATCAAACTACATCTCTACGATTTGGTTGGATGCAGTTTTGACCACACTCTTTGGTTTGTTTACGTTTGGTTGAACCTACCACCCAGAATCCCATTCTTATCGGCCATGGTTTCAAACTTTCTAGCTGTGGTATGAGGAAGGTGGTAAGGTGAATAAAAGGAGGGACACTTCAATGTTGCATATGTGGGGAACATGCAAACAAACCGCGCCCAAAATGGACGCAGTTTGTTTTTGTGAATTTTGTGGATGATCAGTTCTTATCTTGCAGTTAGTTTTCTTGGTGTTAGTTGGCTTTCTGTCCAACCAAACACATAGAGTTCTAAAACATATTGAGTTTGAACCACATATCTTCAATTTCTGTCCAACCAAACATGTATATAGTTCAGTTGGTTAGAGCATCGTGCTAAAAACCTGAAGATCACAAGTTTGAGATATGTGTGGGCCGGTTTTATTGTTTTTTCTTATCATCTATCATTTTATGAGTTTATATGATAATTTTCATTTGATTGGAGAGAGATGTTTTCGTCTGGGTGGAATGAACTTTTCTTTTGCAAGTATTCTCCTCTTCCTTATTAATGATATATTATGCTTCAAAATAGCTAGCTTTTCTAGCTTGTCATCGTTGATCCTTAATTTAGTTCTATCATTTTATATTGCTCTTGATCTTTTCTTGTTGATCATGATGTTCTTTCATTTAAACAATTATCTTATTAATTAGCCCATGATGTGATTTGTAGTATACTGATAGCTTTTCTAGTTGTCTTTCACTCAATGCTCATGAATTCTTTCTACATTGGTTTTCTATGAGTGGGTTGAGAGATCTGAAAACTCAAGTTAAGGAGTATCATTTTACTAATTGGTTTTTTTTAACTTCAGGAAATACGATTTCCAAAAAAAATTCTAAAGTTTGCAGAGTATATATAGGATTCACTTTCTGAGTTCCCTGAGAAAAAGGAGAGAAAACACGTTTCACAACCGCTCGCGCTCGGTGTTACGCTCCATTTTTCATTCTTCCGCAGGAAAATACACTACATCATGTACACATGAAAGTGTCGACTTGTTCGTCTAGATGTGTATACTATTCTAAAGAAAAATCAAGAAGCAAATTAGGCATGTGGTTTTGTGTTGGATGCTACTCGTTAACCTCTTCAAACCATTACGTCTTGGTGTGAGATTCTTCCATGTACCAGAGCAATTTTGAGTCAACAGCTTCGTGTTGGATTGCCACTCATTAATCACTTTTGGGTATTATTTTACAATTGATCAATTTGGTTCTCTAGAGGTAAATATGTTCTTTCTTGAGTTATACACCATTTTTTCAATAGAGTCTCATTCTTTGAGCATTATATAATATACTATCTACAAGATGTAAGCTTTGTTTTAATGTTTGCAAGAGCTTCCTTTTCCTATGATGGGATTTTGTACACTACCATATTATATCCTCTAATACATATATGAAGAACAAGATAAGTTCAATGAATCTGGAGAGTTCAATGATAAATATATTTTACAGATCCTAGCACAATTTTGTGGAAGCCAACTTAATGCCAAAGCATTCATCAATTACAAACCTAACAAGTGGAAGACCCTATTTGGTAAAGTCATCACAAGGACTGGAGAAGAGCATTGAGAAAATAATTATTCATCTACACTTTTATTGATCATTAATTAAATTTTCATTTTACTTTTTACCATCAACTCTAAGTTCTAAGTTTTTGAAGCTCATTTTAGCTTAAGTGAACATTATATTGTTATAAAACATTGGTTGATTTGGTTGGTGTAAAGTTGTTGATTATTTAATTGTGCAAGGTTTATTATTTTATTTGATGTGAAGTTGGTTTGGATAATGTTTTTTGTATAGTTGAAAACATATAAAAATGTTTTGTTTGATGTTAAGTTTTCTTTACAAGGGTTTTGTTATTTTAAAAAAATGTGCAAATATTTTTTGTATATTGAGACTTACTGCAAATTTTGTATCTTATAGCTGGGTTACAACAAACCAATTATATGGGAGTCAATTTCTTGAGAAAACTTAAAGTTTGAATCAATCACTTGAACTTAATTTCTAGGAACTGAATTTAAGTTCCAAAAAAACTATAGTTGTGATGAACCAGTCAGAGCCTTAGTATATATAGTTCATAATTCAAACTCATAACAGAACCAACCTTTCTTACATTGATCATATCACATCAAAGTTTGCCTGTTCCTTTTGATTAAGATCTTCCTTAGTTAAAATCAAGGTTGTTCATTAATTGTGTTTCTAAATGATTTTTATTCATTCAATCTAAATAATTGGGGTGATTATCGTAGTTAGTTAGAGTCTTTTGCATATATTGAAAAGGGTATACATAGGCTTGGGAGTTCTTATTATGGTGGGTTATATACTTGTTTGGACCATTATATCACAATGTTATCCATCATCAGCAAGCTACCCACTCCATATATATTTGTACATTCAATAGAGTTTACACATTTATAAAGACTAGTTTATCATGGATATGGGTTGTAATTTTGACTCCCATCGAGTATTTGGTGAGTCAACTCTTGAGTTATAATTACATTCCATTTCAATGAAAATATTCATATATTTTCATCAAGGTGGAAATGTCTTTTCTTTTGTAGTAGCAAAAATGGTCAAGGAAAATAAAAATAGAATTGTCTAGATTCCCTAACTAAGTATTCTACTCTCACTTCTTATAAACAATCACTTGAAATGTTTCTTTTTGCTCAATAAGTGTAGCTCCTCTTATGAATTTATATAAAAGAAAGTTTATTAGAACATCTATCAATAAGGGAAAAAATATGCATAGACTGTGTATAGAAGAAGAAAGCTATCTATATAAAATAAGGGAGCTAAAAATGTCTTTCCAACAATCTTAAACATTTTCCTTCTTTTCCCCTACAAATTTTATGGTTCCTTTCAACCCTTATCGACTGAAGGATAGTTTACAACCAAGTTGTCGATCTTTCAAACATAAGTCCACATAACTATTAGGAAAGAATGAAGATTTAGAGATAATTTACAATCCACAGTAAACATCTAAATATGCACAACATATTGACATTCAATGAACATATAAAGGATACTTTCAAAAATATTTTCACATAAGGACCATCTATAAATGATGTAATAATGCACTTTGAAAGATGGTCAAGAGTGGATCTCTTACCCAAGAAAATCTTCCACAAAGTTGGGACAAAATTTCTCGACTGGTTGATTTTCCACAACCAAAGCACCCACTTTATGGTAGGAAACTCAGTCCTGATAATGTTCTAGACACTCTTTGTAGTATGAATAGAATCTCCATTTATAGAGATTGAGTTCTTAGTGCAAATCTGAACTTCAGACTGACAAATTAGTGTCTTTAACTCATAGAAAATATTTTTATCGAAGTTATTCCAGAAACCATTTGTCATAAGGTTTTGTAAAAGAACAGAACAACCAAAACTAATCACTAGAATGTTTTTCATATCAATACAATCACTTAGAAAAAGATTGCTAGGCGACCATTTGTCCTTCCAAATTTTGAATCTTCTACTAGCACCGACCTAATTTTCATACTAAATATATTCTTCCACATACAAGAGCTATTCACTTTTGAACTTTATGAAGTTATAGATACAGACATAACAAATCTCATAATATAGGAAACTTATTACCAATCTAATTGGAAAAACTTCTATTTTTCACAAAGAAAAATAATTAAGGAAAATAGTAACATAATTGTTTACATTCGCATTCCAAGTATTCTTTTATCTCTTCTTGTAATAAAAAATACTCAAAATTGACGAAGGAGAATTTTACATGTGATTAAAAAAACTAATCTTGGAAGAAGACAATCGGATCAAGAAATAACTAATATGAAATAGATAGCTTGCTTTTAGAGGAACCAATCCCCATAGTTGGTAGCATTCTATAAGATTGACTTTCCCAAATTTAGGAGCATTTAGGGTCATATGGTCATGATCTATCTTATAATGACCTAATTACAAGATACCAACATAATTAGGAATTTCCTAGATGATTACATACTTGACTTGAATGATCATAATTTTATCTTGATTAATGATGATAGTTTGTTATGATCTTTTGAACTTTATTGTACACTTTAAAGCATATTCTGATATGAATAATAAGGGTTTGCAAGTAAAAAAAACCCTAATTGGTTAAAATTTAGGATTCTTAAAGTACAAGAATACATAATTCGATAAATGTAATGGTGTAGTAAATTATTTTATTATTTAAATGTAACTTGGATGGAAAATTTGGAAATGATTTTTGTGTTTGCCAAAAAAATTATAATATATGTATGTTCTCTGAATATGTTAGTCTGTCGAATTACAATTTGATAAATCATGCTACATATTGTTGTATAATAGTGTATGATGGATTTTTATTTATTTATTAGTAACTCTATATGATCTAAAATTTTAACCAGATCACTGAAACTATATTAAAGACAACATTCTAATTGTTTATAATTTCTAAAGAAGGTTTGATTGATGGAATATAGCTTAGAAATTAACTTTTATGAAAGAAAAATTATGTTGAAACAAATGTGGGTCTTATTTTCAATGTCACAAGTGCCTTAATTTCTCTTATGATTAACCTATAACCACAGTAACTCCCATTTTTCACTATTCAATCAAGACAAACAAAATCCTAGAGAGATATGGAGATTTAGGGTTTGAGGGAGGAAGGAGGTTTTGATGGTGATCTAGGGTTTAGGTGTGATAAATATAAGTAAGCTTACCTTATTTAGATAGATTTCAAATCCGTAGGTCTCTCTCCACTAGGAAGGTCTCGAGCTGTGCTCTATTAGCTAGATGTAAACAACAGAGTCAAAGAGTTCTACCTCATATAACGTTGTCTGGTGTTCATCCTTAGCTGGATGCTGGAGAGAGTAGAACTATATGTTCTATAGGTTAGGAGTGACACTCTCAAACTCAAATTTATTGATTCCTTCTCATAAAGAATCCAAATTCCTTGTTTCCTAAAATGTGATGCCATGTCTGGCTGCTACTGAATTCCCGGTCAGAAGAATGTAACAAAGAAAAAGGGTCGGTGGGAATAGGATTAGGTTTTCATGTTGAATCTTCTCTTTCATGTATAAATTTCATCGCTCTTGATTTGGGTCAAATGATATCAAATTCCCCTTCTTTCTCTTTCTTTCTCTCATGTTCTCCATTTCTAGGGTTCTTGAGATGCAAGGAGGAAAAAATGGACTTATTGCTCAAAGTTTCAGATGGATTCAGTGTGACCAGTTCTTGGGCTAAGTTTTTAACCTACTCAGAACTTGAGTATGTGTTTTTCTCTCTTAAACTTTGTAATCATGTTAAAATTCTAATTCTAGGCTAAATTGATCAACATTATTGCTTGCATTTGTATGCAATTGAATGATCAGTTGGGAAGGATTGTGGCAAAAGATTTCTATTGATTTATATTCTCTCTTGTTGACTTGGATATATTTAGTTCCTTAGATATTGTGCAAGGAATGGGACCCAAGAGGGGATCCACTACCCCCTTATTTTGAGAGTAAACCCATCTATTCCAAACACAAAAAAAGGTTTGTTGGAGTAGATGTATATGTTTTTTTCTTTATTTCTCAAATGATGATATACAAAAAAGAGACCGATGTATATAGCGGCGATACAAATCATGACTATATTCATATTTCAAAAAGTATATTATCATCTCCCGTATATGGTTTACATGAAACTAATAACATAAGGATCTAAGTAGAGGGATATCCAGCTATGTCAACTCTATCTCCAAGAGCTCCACCTAGTGGGTCCATGTCACCAAGTCCAGTCTTCCAACTACACCTGGGGTTGGAAGCATACCCCAACAAAAGGAGAAAAAGTAGAATATATCAAAATAAAGGTTGGTATGTGCATATCAAATATGGACTAATCTATAAAAAGAATAAATAACATCAAATAAACAAGGATTCACATACAAATGAAAAAGACTACCCAATTGGGCATAAAAGAATATGAACTTCTAAAAGATAATACACAACAAGAAAACTTGCCATTAATAAAGCATAAAAGTTGTACCACAAAATTCATACAACTTCGGGAACAAAATTCACAATGATTTAAACATGCATTCGTGGATGATAAGCATAGAACTAGGATAGTATAAAGTCAGTTGTGGCTAAGCCTCACAACCTTAAAACCTAAAAAAAATGGCACACAACCAAACTCCCTTGGCATACAAGCCGAGGTATGGGGCATATGATCCTTCATCCCAAATGTATAAAAGTGCAGGAGGACTAAAAGCTTAGTGCATGGTAGAGGAATTAAATATAGTGCCTGATAATATCACATGGGGGAATAAAACCCAAATAACCAATGTAGTACATTATTCTAGCTCTCAAAGCATGCTTAAATTTAGAAGCAAGTGAAAGTTTGGTCTTTTATAGAATAAATAAAGTTTCCATCACAGAAATAGACAATATAAACTTGAACCACATAAGTGGGAAAATTAAGGTTTCATCAAGAATAAAAGTACACGTTAGAGTCAAAACAAAGTCCAACAAAGTAGGATCATCATAAGATCAAAATCAAGTAGAATATTTCACATGAAATATATTCTCAGTAGAGAGAGATTGTGTAGGCTATCAAGAGAGAGATAAGTTGGGTTAATTAATCAATATAGAAAAATAGAGAATCTCATCATACATTAAAAAAGAGGAATTATAAATTGCTCAATATAGAAAAATGTCAGATACAATCATATCTCATACCGAGTCTACATATGCCTGAGGTCAAAACCCTAGTTCCATCTTAGTCCACAAGAAACCTATTAAAGACATATTTAAGATTAGGGTTAGGTTCAAATTAAATATAGAAACCCTAAAAATTGTCTTTTTATTATTAGTGAATTAGGTTTCTAAGACCATATTATCATGTAAATTATATTTCTATGATTTCATAACTTATTTTAGTTTAATTTTTTGAGTTGTGTATTATTAGATATGAATTTTAGAAAATATGACCAAATAGACAAATCTATAAAAGTTATGTATTTATTAGGATCAATTTTATTCAATGAAACTAGTATCATTGGATAGCTTATAATTATCCGACTCGAAAACACCTTTTCTTTTATTTTTTTGAGCTATTAATAATTTAATATGAAAATTTCAATTTATGACCAATATTTTTTTTGTTAATACACATAGATCATGGTATCCATTGTTTTATAAAAAAATGACCTGGCCTAAGAAACATTGCCTAGTTAGCCATGTCAACCTCCAGTGAGGCATCCAACTCAGTGAACCGATTGAGGGAGAAAATATTGTTTTGCCCTATAGGGAGCAATCAAACATAAAACCAGAGTAAGGGTGATTTCATTAAAGAAAGGACTCTCATCTTCCTCCACGGCTTACACTACCGATAAGCATTGAGCTAAATCTTAGAAATCCAAATCAATATTAAGGGCACACCCTTGGCCTTTACCAGAGTCTTCCTTTCTCAACAATACCACAAAAAGGGTTGTGAGGCAGCTAGGATCAAAGATCACAAGCGTCGCCATGGAAGCATGGAGGAAGTGACCTTCCTGATCCACTATGGGAGAAAAGTGAACATGACCGTTACCATTGGAAGATTTCTCATCTTGTGACAGTTAAAGAAGGAAGAATTGCAACAAAACCCAAGTCATGATGCCACCATTGTGCGACCAATTTGGAAACAAAAAAAACAACGAGAAATGGGAAACAATGAAAATACCTTAATATGTAGAATCAGAGATTTGTAGATATTTGCATTGGTGTGAGGATTAGTTTTGGGCTTAGCTTAAGTCTCAATGGTCAAGGACATCCCCTATAAATAAGCTCTCACTAGGAAAGACAGACGGAGATGGGTTGTAACACCCCACCTTTTTTTATATGAGCAAAAGCATTTATCTTGAAGGGGGATGTTACATGAATATGATCATTGCAAATAAATACATGAATTAACAATAAGATCCTATGGCAACACATCCCACTATCACACAGACAGCGAGGTGTTACGCGAAAACGTGCAGAAAGCACCATAAACCACGAATTACCAAAAACATGGGTTAATTAAAACAAATTGCGGAAAGTAGATAAACCAAGGGACTATTACATTTAGGTCCTCATCCTGCAAGGAAACAGGTTATATAAACATATACAAGATCTTGACACGTGTCTGCCGCTTAGGAGATCAACTGTCAAGCCATCACATGAGTTCATCACCTATTTATACATACATAACGGCCCTTATCCAGCCAGCAGCAGGATATACAAAACATCATCAGCTATACATCGTGAAACAACGTCAAAATGCCTCCAAGGACCTGAGAGTACATGGATGACTCTAAGACTCTACTACAAAACAACCAATTCAACATCATATCCATCTCTTGCCTTCTACTGCTCGTCTTGCTGCTCAGCCGCAACTCTGCGACCACCACCATGTCTAGCTTGAACACCTAAAAATGGTGTAAACCAGTGGGGTGAGACACACAGTCCCAGTGAGAAACATAACTCCCCGCCGAAACCATAAAACCGAAGGAAGATTTAAGCAATAGCAGAAGATAACTCGTAACAGGTATAACTAGAGCAGTTTATAAAGTAAAGTTGTTCATACCATTAGGCTTACCAGGCTGTACGGAAGGCATATAACCAAATATCTCTTTATGGAACATGATTGACAAGATCTTATCACATAATATAAGGAACGCATAAGTAACTACAAGTATAACAAGATTAACTCCACAAGCAAGGCCTCAACCAATGTTCTGTATTTCGCCTTAAGCAGTAAATACTATACGGCTGGATTACGTATTATTATGCCCTGAGGAAGTGAGATGTACCGCTCAAATCCAACCTTCGGTTGTGAAACCCAAGACAGTGCCATACAAGGTCAATGGAAGAGTCGGACTCTACGACCTCTCTGCCTCATGGTCAGTGCACGAGAACCAAAGCAGGACCACAGTCTCATGCTTAAGTGGCCTCAGCCACAGGGTCAGCTCCATAGGCTACCCTATGCCTATCTCGCCTCGGTATAGGTCTCGGCGCTAGAAAATCTGAGCCACAGGCCTGTTCACCGTGCTCTGAGCCATGAATACATTCATGCTCCCATATCACATATCCTAAGCCATGGGCCTGTTCACAATGCTCATATACATATCCCGAGTCTGCAACCGTAGCTGCACTCGATTCCCTCTCTATTTTAGGCTAGGAGAAACCTCGCATATTCAACAATATGCGCTCCGGGTTAACCTACTAGAGAACCCGTTTCACCATCACCATCTCCCGACGATGACAGATCTATGGTCAGGGCAAACTACATGATATGTTCCACTACGATTATTTAATGTTTTTTAAGTGGATTGTTGAGGCAAACAAGTTGTATAGCATACAAACTATAACAAGAATAAATAACATGAAACTCAACATCATGCTTTTACTGTCACCATCGTTCTCCTGATCCATTACAAGAATCCAACATTACATTGCCATGGGATCTCAATCCCTCATCACATAGTGTCACTGCCTCTCAAGGCTTACATCATCACCATGGGATAGCAATCCCAGCACTTTAGCCAAACTCAGGTCCTCAGACCATCACATCATGCATGTTACCTCATCATCAAGAGTAACCATCAGGGAAGTGTTACTCAAACATATATACCTCATAGACCTTTACCTGGCTATGCATCTGTACCTATATGGTTAGTATGCATAATCATCATGGATTGACAGAAGAATCATATTATTAACATAAGGTGACATTGATGATTATATACGTTATCATTCATGCCTCAACTTGTGACCATAGACATAGGTCATATCATTAAGCACAACATCTTATTTTTCTTACCATTTCCTTAACATTATACAGATGATTCAAGATGATCATAACACAGGTATTATCATGGCAAGATACATAGATGTAATCTACTATCACGATTACCATCAAGCATGTCAAGGGTTAATATCAAAAACCAATCGTGATGCAAGAACAATAATTAGCGTATAGGTTTTTCCATAAGAGACAAGACCCTCACTAGAAGCACCCACTATCCTCACCAAAGGTAGTATCGGGCAAGGTACTCTCCCCTATCGCCCAAAGCTCAAATGCATAACAATTAAGCAGACCAACACATATCGACCAAGCATAATAGCAAGGGTGTCGGGCTAACCTAGGGTGTATTGTGCAGCATGCGTCGTGCAACCACATGCATATCAGGCAACCCAGGGCATAACGTCCAACATAATGTGCAACTCGGTTTATGTCGTGCAATGGTGTGTTATGCATCAGGGAACCAAGCATATCGTGCACCCACATGTGTCGTGCACAGTGGTATCATGCAACGCTACGACGGGCATCTAGGTGTCGGGCAACACAACGTCGTGCAACAAGGAGCCTGTCGCTCATCTATCCTATCCTGGACCTATCGGCCGACACACAGGGAAAAAACTAATGTGACGCCCGTCACAACATCACAAAACTAGCTAACCAACTCCACACCTCAAGGCACAACGACACCAAACCATCACATAGGCTAAGTGTATCGGGCAGGGTACTCATCAAGGTGCGATGCCAGACACACACAAGGCAAAAACCAGGGGAAACACCCGACATAGCCACAACAACATGACGTCCAAGGCTCTAGGTTAAGAGGGGTATCAGGCAATGCCAACCCCAAGCCATATCGGCCAAGGTGCAACCCGACAGGGTCACCACCAACCTCAAGCACAAGGGAACCAAAACCCTAATGGATCAAGAAGATGACTCACCTCTCAACTGTCAAGAGAGGGGTCTTGCCAAGCTTCTTAACACCAATCGGGCAACATAAGGTACAACCACGACCAAGGTCCACAACCACCACATAGCTCACCTTTCAAGTCCATGGTGAGAGGAGGGTGTTGCTCAAGCTACTAGAACACAAGCTCACCTCTCAACTTAAACGAGAGAGGAGTGTTGCCCATGATACTAGAACTCAAGCTCACTCCTCTAGACTTAGGAGAGAAAGGGGTGTTGCTCACCAAGAAACCCTAGAACATAGGTTCGGCCAACAAGAAGCAACTAAGCAAGAAACTAAACTAGCAACATGAATAGCCGATATGATCATAGCAACATATAAGAACATAAAATAAGGTAATGTAGTTAGGGTTAGGAGTTATGTAACCCACCTTAAGAAATCTCCAAGCACCACCAAGGAAGGAGAGAAAGGCACTCTAGGGTTCGACCACCACTAGAGAAAGAAGGAGACTCCAAGAAGGATCGGCCACCAAGCTTGCAAAAGGAGAGGGTGTCGTGTACCAAAGGAGAAGGAGACTAAGGAACTAAAGGGACCCTTAGCAAGAGAAAGGGAATGCATATATAGGAAAGGATGGAGGCGAAACTAAGGAAAAACAAGGCAAGGTGTCGCCCACCTAGGGACACTTGTCCATGGGCAATGCCACCACTCCAACATGCCCTAAACACATGTCCAAGGCCATTGCCACATGCAAGCATCAAACACCAAGTGTCCACTAGTGGTGACACAAACGAGGTCAAAGAGGGTCAAAGGGTCCATGGGAGACACACCTCCACGCCATGGCTAACACACCCACCCATGGCCGACACACCCACACCATGGCCGACACACACCCACACCATGGCTGACACACACCCCAGGGCGACACACCACATGCTGACACAAGCACATGATGACACACCTAGGCCGACATAGGGCACTCTTGCCCGACACAAGGTCCAAAGAAGCAAAGACAAGGCACCGCAAAGCCCAACAAGCTCAACCAAGCCCAAAGGAACTCAAGCAATGAACCCAACCCTTCCTCTCAACACTAGAGGAAGCAAGGAGAGGGAGGAACACCTCACAAGGTGACAAACCTGCCCACAAACCCTAGACTTGGGTTAATTGCAAGTAGAACCTCCATCTCTCAACAAAGTACCAACAAACCCTAATCACCACCAAAGGTGATTAGCAGGCAACTAAGTATCAGGGTTAAGTAAATTGAATAGGATAAGCCCTAAACGGAGGTCAGGGTCCTTACACGCTAACCCCCTACAAAGGGATTTCGTTCCCAAAATCTGAAGAGAAAAGCGAGGGATACTTCCTCCTTATCTCTTCCTCAAGCTCCCACGTGGCTTCCTCAATGCCACGATGATGCCAAAGAACCTTCACAAGAACCATGTCCTTCCTCTTCAGCTTCTTAACTCTTCTGTCAAGGATCTTCACAGGACCTTCCTCGTAGGTCACATCTTCATCAAGCTCAACTTCGTATGGCTGTACCACTGTCCCTGTATCTGGATGACTTTTATTCAGCATACTGATATGGAACACTGGGTGTAACCTGTGCAACTCTGGCGGTAGCTCTAACTCGTAAGCTACCTTGCCCATACGTGCTATGACCGGGTATGGTCCCATATATCTAGGTGCTAGCTTACCCTTCCGGCCAAACCTTAGCACACCTTTCCATGGAGAGACTTTAAGATACACTTTGTCTCCTACCTGGAACTCCAAAGGTCATCGGCGATTCTCTACGTAAGACTTCTGCCTGTCCTGTGCTGCTTTCATCTGTCGTTGTATCACCTTGATCTTCTCTGTTGTCTGTTGTACTAACTCAGGACCCAACAATTGATATTCACTAGACTCATACCAACACAAAGGAGATCTGCACTTCCTTCCATATAAGGCCTCATAAGGAGCCATGTTAATGCTCTGCTGATAACTATTGTTGTAGGCAAACTCTATCAAACTGAGATGCACATCCCAACTGCCTAAGAACTGCAAAACACAAGCTCAAAGGAGATCCTCCAAAGTCTAAATAGTCCTCTCAGACTGTCCATCTGTCTATGGGTGGAAGACAATATTAAACCTCAACTGCGTTCCCAACGCTTGGTGCAACTGTTCCCAGAAATGACTCATGAACTGAGGACCTCTGTCAGAAACTATCATTGTTGGCACACCATGCAAACACACTATCTCATCCATATATACTCGAGCGAGCTTCTCGGTTGTATACATTGTCTTTACAGGTATGAAATGGGTAGACTTCGTCAATCTGTCCACTACCACCCAAATGGAATCATGATTCCTAGTTGTCTTGGGTAGACCAACTACGAAATCCATGGTTATATGATCCCATTTCCATTGTGGTATCGGTAGGGGTTGCAACGTACCTGCTGGCTTTTGATTTTTAGCCTTGACTTGCTGACAAACCGCACACCTAGCCACGAACTCAGCTACATCTTTCTTCAAGCAGGGCCACCAATACAAGTCCTTCAGACCATGATACATCTTGGTGACTCCTGGATGCATAGCATACATCGATGTGTGTGCTTCCTCGAGCACTAACTTCCTCAGATCATCAACATTGGGGACCACCATCCTAGCACGATAGCAAACTAGTCCATCCTCAGACTCGTGGAACCCATCACGCTTTTCGCTACCGAACTCTGATCTGATCAAGTGTACTGTATCATCTATTTTATGTGCATCTTTGATCTGTTGTCTCAGCGTAGGCTTGATTTTCATATGTGCTAAAAGTCCAACTAACAAGGAAACTTCCATCTGCACATTCATCTTCCGCAAGGAAACAAACATATCTCGCCTATGGCATACCAAGGAACTCAACTGTGCCTTCTTTGTAGGAAAAGAAGAAGACTTCCGGCTAAGCGCATCAACTACTACATTCGCCTTACCAGGATGATACTCGATGGTGCAGTCGTAATCATTGATTATCTCCATCCATCGGCTCTGTCTCATGTTTAGCTCATTCTGCGAAAAGATGTACTTCAGGTTCTTATGATCTGTAAAGATCTGACACACTTCCCCATAAAGATAGTGTCTCCAAATCTTTAATGCATGAACCACCGCCGCCAACTCCAAGTCATGAGTCGGGTAGTTCTCCTTGTGTTTCTTAAGGTGTCGCGAGGTAAAAGAGACCACATGATCTTCCAGCATCAGCACACAACCTAAACCTTTCTTGGAAGCATCGCAGAAAACAACATAGCCCTTTCCAGGCTCTGGCAGCACTAACACTGGAGCACGAGTCAGCTTCTCCTTCAACCTTTGGAAAGCTTGCTGGAAACGATCATCCTAGACAAAAGGTACATCCTTTCTAGTCAACTTCATCATTGGAAACACAATCACACTGAAGTCCTTAATAAACCTCCAGTAGTATCCTGCTAAACCCAAGAAACTACGAACTTCTGTCGGCTTCTTCGGCTGTTCCCATTCTGCAACAGACTCCTCCTTCTTCAGATCCACTTTAACTCCTTTTGCAGATATCACATGACCCAAGAAAGTTACTTCTTCTAACCAGAACTCACACTTACTGAACTTAGCATACAACTGATGTTGGCGAAGAAGAGCCAACGCTAGTTGAAGATGTTGCTCATGCTCTTTCTTGTCTCGACTATAGATCAAGATGTCATCTATAAAGACCACAACAAACTGATCTAGAAATGGATGGAACACTCTGTTCATCAAATCCATGAAAACAATAGGCGCATTGGTTATCCCAAACTGCATAACCACAAACTCGAAGTGACCATACCTTGTCCTAAAAGCTGACTTTGGTATGTCATCTACCTTAATCCTCAATTGATGATATCCGACCTTAGGTCGATCTTTGAAAACACTGTAGCACCACGCAACTTTGTATCGAACAGATCATCTATTCTCGGCAATGGGTACTTGTTCTTGATCGTGACCTTGTTCAACTGCCAGTAATCTATACATAGCCGCATTGACCCGTCCTTCTTCTTAACGAACAACACTAGAGTGCCCCAAGGAGACGTACTTGGTCGGATGAAACCTTTCTCCAACAACTCTTGCAACTGCTTCTTAAGTTCTGCCATTTCTACTGGAGCCATCCTATACGGTGTCTACATAACTAACTGCATTCTTGGAACCAGATTAATCTCGAAATCAATATCTCGGGGTGGAGGAACACTGAGGAACTCATCAGGAAACACATCCGAAAACTCTCAGACAACCGACACCTCCTCAAGGCTAGGACCTTTTGCCCTGGTATCCACAACGATATCCACAACGTGAGCTAAGAACGCCTCACATCCTTGTCGCAGGCTCTCAAACTGACTGATCTTCTCATCTAGATATGTATTCAGAAAGTATCTGCTGACGAACTCATACCAAAAGACCTCCCAACCGATCATCTCACCAGGTCACTTCTCTTCCTCGATGGTCCACCAGTGACCAACACTACCCTTCAGAAGGTAGACAGTGTGCATAACTTTGTCTGCTTCGGGGATGTCGAGGATCAGGAAAGCCTTCTCAAGACTTGTCAGCCATAGATCTACATCTGCTGGATCAGTCATTCCAGCATAATCTGAAGCTCTGACTTGGCGAAGCCGCTCAAAGGTCTTCCCAATACCCGATGTTTCACCATGGGGAGCCTGTGCTCTCGGCGGAGGCACTGACAGTCTTTCTACCATGAGATTCATCATAGCCATCATCTGCCCCATAAGCTGTTGGTAGGTAGGGTGTTCAAGAATGGATGGGTTAGATTGGGGGACCTCAGGCACCCAATCTTCATGTGCCTTCCCTATTGCTCAATCAACTGATGTAGCATCGCTGTTCTCGGCAGCATGTTCTTCATTATTTCCAGACATCTTGACTTTTCTTCCGCTGTGGGCAGAAGATGATTGTAAGAAAATCTGGAAAACTCACAAGAATAGACACAACCTAGTCCTAAATCCCTATAGACTCAGCGAACCTAGAGCTCTGATACCAAACTTGTGGCACCACATCCAACGATCACACAGACAACGATGTGTTACGCGAAAATGTGCGGAAAGCACCATAAACCACGAATTACCAAAAACACAGGTTAATTAAAACCGATTGAGGACAATAGATAAACCAAGGGACTATTACATTTAGGTCCTCATCCTGCAAGGAAACATGTTATATAAACATATACAAGATCTTGACACGTGTCCACAGCTTAGGAGATCAGCTGTCAAGCCATCACATGCGTTCATCACCTATTTATACATACATAATGACCCTTATCCGGCCAGCAGTAGGATATACAAAACATCATCAGCTATACATCGTGAAACAATGTCAAAACACCTCCAAGGACCTGAGAGTACATGGATGCCTCTAAGACTCCATTACAAAACAACCAAAACAGCAACATATCCATCTCTTGCCTTCTACTGCTCGTCTTGCTACTCGGCCGCAACTCCGCGACCACCACCACGTCTAGATCGAACACCTAAAAATGGTGTAAACCTGCAGGGTGAGACACAAAGTCCCAGTGAGAAACATAACTCCCCGCCGAAACCATAAAACCAAAGGAAGATTTAAGCAATAGCAGAAGATAACTGGTAACAAGTATAACAAGAGTAGTTTATAAAGTAAAGTTATTCATACCATAAGGCTTACCAGGCTGTACGGAAGGCATATAACCAAATATCTCTTTATGGAACATGATTGACAAGATCTTATCACGTAATATAAGGAACGTATAAGTAACTGCAACTATAACAAGATTAACTCCACAAGCAAGGCCTCAACCAATGCTCCGTATTTTGCCTTAAGCAGTAAATACTGTACGACTGGATTACGCATTATTATGCCCTGAGGAAGTGAGTCGTACCACTCAAGTCCAACCTTCGGTTGCGAAACCCAAGTCGGTGCCATACAAGGTCAATGGAAGAGCCGAACTCCACGACCTCTCTGCCTCGTGGTCAAGGCATGAGAACTAAAGCAGGACTGCAGTCTCGTGCTTAAGTGGCCTCAGCCATAGGGTTAGCTCCATAGGCTACCCTCTTCCTAGCCCGCCTCAGTACAAGTCTCAACGCTAGAAAATCTGAGCCATGGGCCTATTCACCGTGCTCTGAGCCATTAACACATTCATGCTCCCCTATCACATATCCTGAGCCATGGGTCTATTCACCATGCTCATATACATATCCCGAGTCTGCAACCGCAACTGCACTCGATTCCCTCTCTATTTTAGGCTAGGAGAAACCTCACATATTCAACAATATGTGCTCCGGGTTAACCCACAGGAGAACCCATTTTACCATCACCAGCTCCTAACGATGATGGATGTATGGCCAGGGAAACTACATGATATGTTCCACTGCGATTATTTAATGTATTTTAAGTGGATTGTTGAGGCAAACAAGTTGTATGGCATGCAGACTATAACAAGAATAAATAACATGAAACTCAACATCATGCTTTTACTGTCACCATCATTCTCCTGATCCATCACAAGAATCCAATATTACATTGCCATGGGATCTCAATCCCTCATCACATAGTGTCACTGCCTCTCAAGGCTTACATCATCACCATGGGATAGTAATCCCATCACTTTAGCCAAACTCAGGTCCTCAGACCATCACATCATGCATGTTACCTCATCATCAAGAGTAACCATCATGGCAGTGTTACTCAAACATATATACCTCATAGCCCTTTACCTGGCTATGCATATGTACCTGCATGGTTAGTATGCATAATCATCATGGATTGACAGAAGAATCATATTATTAATATAGGGTGACATTGATGATTATATACGTTATCATTCATGCCTCAACCTGTGACCATAGACATAGGTCATATCATTAAGCACAACATCTTATTTTGCTTACCATTTCCTTAGCATTATACAGATGATTCAAGATGATCATAACACAGGTATTATCATGGCAAGATACATAGATGTAATCTACTATCACGATTACCATCAAGCATGTCAAGGGTTACAATCAAAAACCAATCGTGATGCAAGAACAAGAATTAGTGTATAGGTTTTTCCATAAGAGACAAGACCCTCACTAGAAGCACCCACTATCCTCACCAAAGGTAGTATCAGGTAGGGTACTCTCCCCTATTGCCCAAAGCTCAAATGCATAATGGTTAAGTAGACCAGAACATATCAGCCAAGTTTAACAGCAAGGGTGTCGGGCTAACCTAGGGTGTATCGTGCATCATGTGTCGTGCAACCACATGCATATCGGGCAACCTAGGGCATAACGCCCAACATAACGTGCATCTCGGTTTATGTCGTGCGATGGTGCATTACGAATCAGGGAACCAAGCATACCGTGCACCCACATGTGTCGTGCATAGTGGTATCGTGCAACGCTACGACGGGCATCTAGGTGTCGGGCAATGCAGCGTCGTGCAACAAGGAGCCTATCGCTCAACTATCCTATCCTAGACCTATCGGCCGACACACATGGCAAAAAATAATGTGACGCCCATCACAACATCACAGAACTAGCTAACCAACTCCACACCTCAAGGCACAATGACACCAAACCATCACATAGGCTAAGTGTATCGGGCAGGGTACTCATCAAGGTGCGATGCCCGACACACACAAGGAAGGAACCAGGGGCAACACCCGACATAGCCACAACAACATGACGTCCAAGGCTCTAGGTCAAGAGGGGTATCAGGCAACGCCAACCCAAAGCCATATCGGCCAAGGTGCAACCCGACAGGGTCATTACCAACCTCAAGCACAAGGGCACCAAAACCCTAATGAATCAAGAAGATGACTCACCTGTCAACTATCAAGAGAGAGGGGTATTGCCAAGCTTCTTAACATGAATCGGGCAACACAATGTACAACCACGACCAAGGTCCACAACAACCACATAGCTCACCTTTCAAGTCCATGGTGAGAGGAGGGTGTTGCTCAAGCTACAAGAAAACAAGCTCACCTCTCAACTTAAATGATAGAGGAGTGTTGCCCATGATACTAGAACTCAAGCTCACTCCTCTAGACCTAGGAGAGAAAGGGGTGTTGCTCACCAAGAAACCCTAGAACATAGGTTCGGCCAACAAGAAGCAACTAAGCAAGAAACTAAACTAGAAACATGCATAGCTGATATGATCATAGCAACATATAAGAACATAAAAGAAGGTAATGTAGTTAGGGTTAGGAGTTATGTAACCCACCTTAAGCAAGCTCCAAGCTCCTAGCTCGAAGAACCACCAAGGAAGGAGAGCAAGACACTCTAGGGTTCGGCCACCACTAGAGGAAGAAGGAGACTCCAAGAAGGATCGGCCACCAAGCTTGAAAAAGGAGAGGGTGTCATGCACCAAAGGAGAAGGAGACTAAGGAACTAAAGGGACCCTTAGCAAGAGAAAGGGAACACATATATAGGAAAGGATGGAGGAGAAACCAAGGAAAAATAAGGCAAGGTGTCGCCCACCTAGGGACACTTATCCATGGGCAATGCCACCACTCCAACGTGCCCTAAACACATATCCAAGGCCATTGCCACATGCAAGCATCAAACACCAAGTGTCCACTAGTGGTGACACAAACGAGGTCAAAGAGGGTCAAAGGGTCCATGGGCGACACACCTCCACACCATGGCCGACACACCCACACCATGGCCGACACACCCACACCATGGCCGACACACCCCCCCAGGGCGACACACCACAGGCTGACACAAGCACATTCTGACACACCTAGGCTGACACAGGGCACTCTTGCTCGACACAAGGTCCAAAGAAGCAAAGACAAGGCACGACAAAGCCCAACAAGCTCAACCAAGCCCAAAGGAACTCAAGCAACGAGCCCAACCCTTCCTCTCAACACTAGAGGAATAAAGGAGAGGGAAGAACACCTCACAAGGTGACAAACTTGCCCAAAAACCCTAGACTTGGGTTAAATGCAAGTAGCACCTCCAGCTCTCAACAAAGCACCAACAAACCCTACTCACCACCAAAGGTGATTAGCAGGAAACTAAGCATCAGGGTTAAGCAAAGCGAACAGGATAAGCCCTAAACAGAGGTCAGGGTCCTTATAGATCCATACATTGTTCTTTGAATAGGAAAAACTATAGTTGAGTTCTATACATGTCTAAAATTCTAATCATTTCCAAACATGGAAAACTAAGCATGAAAATAAACATTTCTAAGTGAATGGATCACTTAGTGTGGATGGAACCCCACCAGTTAGCTCTTGAAGGTATTTTAGTCCTTGATTGGTCCTATTGATCCTTATTTTCTCGAACTCCTGGGGACATCGCGTCCCCAACCATGAAAAGGGGAAAATCAAGATATTAGAAAATGGTACTAACACTTTATAGTATAAACAAAGTAAATATACTTGACATGTAGGAAAACTTGACAGGAATTGACTAGAAGCACTCTTGAATCATTATTAACATGAAGAATTGAATAGTGAATGTATTCATTCCTCTATGACACCCACTTAGGAGCACATGATTTCTAAGAAATCCCTTGACGATTCTTTGAGGTCCATGATTCAGATACATATAAAGATTAATTCAATTCAATTACCTTAATCTTGAACATTAACATTTACATGACTCTTAATCTTTAACATGATGGGATTAACATGATCTTTTAACATGATGGGATTTCTCCCTCTTGAACATCATCATGAATTTCATGAGTAATTAATCATAAGCTCTAATCATAGTGAACATTATAACCATAGGACATAACATATAGCAATCAGCAAGCGGTAATATAGCACACATCATTAAAACATTAAACTTGAAATGATCACGTCTACATTATACTTAGTATGTAATCAACCATAAAAACTTGTACTCAACAACATGACCCATTATCTTGGAGAAAAGTTGATCCTAAGATAGTCTCTCTGACCCTGATCATATGGTTGTAGTGGGACCCATATGGGATCACTCCCTACTAAAAATAAAAAGGCAGCATCCTTTATAACCAGAACCATCATAAATATTTCACAAATGGTATGATAACAAATTCATTAACATGCATATATCATAAAGTCTATAATGTAGCAGCATAAGCAAAATATCACTAACTATTACAATTGAGTGTTGATGAAAGTTCTTCACCACATAGGGTGTAAATAGAAGAAAATAAAAGAAACTATTAAGAAGTGGGTCGTCCCACTATCTGAATCTACTTCCCAAGCTAGATAAGGTAACTCTTGGATAGTCTTGGTCAACTTTAAACAACTTCTCCTTTCTCACCACCCAGGGGTTGGAAGAATACTCGGAAGAGAAGAAAAAGATGGAAAATAATGATGAAAACATACATATTAAAAAGGGTCAAAAAGAGAATATAGTCACATTTCAGTTCATTACAAATTGCTTCAGGGTTAGGCTTACTGATAAACATCATTAACTTAGACAAACTTGGTTGGATTAGGTCACATTAATCACATGTGATACATTTTTAGGGTTTCATGAGTCAAATTAGGGTTTCAATAAAACATGGGAACAATAAGGAATATCATGGTTTAAAATCCCGAAATGTATTCTACTAAAAAAATCCTTTCCAATGACTACTTATTCATAATTTTCAGAACATCCATTGATTTACTATGAATTACCAAACAACTGACCAATGATAATTTAGTAAAAAGCCACAGGTGTATATCTAAATCAATTGGGCTGGCTCTGAGTTGGACCAATCAGGGTCGAACAACTAGTGAGAAGACTCACCACTATGGATATGCGGTCAAAGAAGGCAAGGTGGGTAAAATCCCTTAATTGCCCTTGTAAATTTAATAGTTTGATTAAATGTGCAGGGGTAAATTTGAGGTTTACACTTAATTAATATACTCCCGAAGACAAGAAATTCGAAGTGAAATACCATCGCTTCCCTTACAACATACATTGGGTGATTGAAAACATGGGGGTTCAATGGTCATTCTAGGACATGGATTGTCCTCCTTCAATCCATGACGAGTGCAACAACCTGGAGCTAAACCCTGATCCTGTTGGGGATCATCAGGAAAGACAAAAGTAGTCGGGTGGTTGAGGAATGATCTTTGAGGTATAATGTATATGAAGAAACAAACACAAAGCGTTGATGATCTTTGTGTCCCTAGAACATGCCAAAGAAGCCTGAGAAACTTGAGGAGGAGATATGAAATCCATAACCAAAGGAAATAGATAGAAACACATTGGTGATGATTGCAAAATGATCATGGGGGTGTAGTGACACCAAGACAAGCATTTTCATAGTATGAGGGGCCCTGTGTAAAGAGTGAGACCCGATAGGGGGTCCACTCTTCACTGAACTGAAGAATATGTCCATCCAATCCCAAAATTCCAAAAGGGTAATAAGGGAAGGAGGAATTTCATTCATTTCTCAAATGGTACATATTACAGATCTTGATAATGGATAAGCAGCAGAAACAAAGCTATTACAAAGGTACATTGTGTATCATTATATATTTCTCATCACCATAAAAGGTGATATTACAAAAACTTGAACTAACTACAATTAAGGCCAATAGCAGAGAGTAACCTAGCCATTCCAAGCCATCCTTAGGTACAAATTCCTTTATATGATCACCGAGCATCCTTGATCTTTTAATGCACCTAAACCTGGGTGGAAGGGAACATCACCCCGAACATAAGAAACAATAAAGAGGTCAACAAAGAGCTGAGTATGTACATATGATGAACACTTTGGGCATTATATAGGGTTATAAGTACACAAAGAGATGTTCCCACAAGGAGGGGGCTATTTGTAATTAGGTATGTTCAAGAGAAATGTAACAAAAGAAATGAGGCATATTAAATTTCAGATTACAAACATGATAACAAAAGAGTGTCTTGCCATAACAATCATTCATAGATTCATATTAAAACAATGAATATTTTCATGCATAACAATGTAGACTAAATATACCTAAAACAGGGTCATAACACCATAGGATCATGGCCTAAAAATAAACAAGGGTGGAAACGCACACCCCGGGCGGAATACGCACGCCCTGTACAAGTATGGTTGTACATAAGTACCACTATTCTAGATAATCTAGTCAAACACGTAGCATGCTATAATAGAGTGGCAAGACTATCATTTTAGTCAATATCAAACCAAAAAGGCAACAAGGCAGGAGGGGCCTGAAGACCCATAATCATGTCAATTAATAATCACAGTAGTAAAAGAGATTCATATCAGGAATTATAAATGTCTAAGAATAATAGATTTCCAAGAGAAATAACAATTCAAGAGATGCCTCATTAAAATGTATATGGATTTAGTCAAATAATGCCCAAAATAAAATAGAGGATGTACATACCTGATCTTCAAGACTAATGGCTAACTCTATAGATATACTTGGTCCCCCAAGGTTGAGTATTCATCCTAAGAACAAAATGTGTGTGTTAGGCAACCTAAGTCAACATGTGTATTCATTCCTAGTATAGTCACATATTTAAATCTTACCCTAATTTTGATCACATGTTGGTATAAGGGTTTGAATATTATTAAGTAAACATATGACCCATTAAATGTCTATCTCAGTCTTAAAATCCATATCTAATATGCATATGCTTATGTTACATAAAGTTGTGAATAATAATATGGATTCATACTATTAGTTGTACCTATGTACATGACTACTCAGAGTGTATCATTATAACCATGCTTTGTATTAGTATCCGAATGTCTCTTTCCAAACATGCTACCTTAAATGAAACATTTATCTACTAAACTTACATAATTTCACCGATTCCTATGTACCGAAAGCATGTACTAACAAGTAGATTTAGATGATTAGTGTAAAGGATTCAAGTGGTTAATACATATGCTATAGTTAACATTTATTAGTTATCTTTAGTTTATTAAATCATTGGGGCCTTCCTATCCGTTATCCAATGCCTTTATATCATGTACATTTACTATAAGATTCCATAATACTAGAGATTGTAAGAAGACATGGACTGAAGTTACATACTTTTGGTTATTAAGTATCCACATAGTCTATAATACGTTCACGAGTTGTTACATGTGTACTTATGATACCGATATCATTAGTTATATAAACATAATATTAGTTAATCAATCATACTCTAGCTGAAGGCAATTCAAAAATGAAATGATTAGAGGTTGAGTACTCACATCGAGATTCACTTATGTACACGATCAGTCTCAAGATCCTCATCGGCTTGGCTTCATATAGTATATTGAAGATCACCATGGCAAGATGAGCCCACTTCAATGTGTGTCAAGGGTCATATGTATATTCACATGTATGCCACACAACTTGCTGAAACCTCGAGATTGTGTTTGCAACTACAGCCACACTTAGCAATGCGAGGAGGAGGGATCCCTGCTCTTTTCGTTCGTTGAAGCCTTGACAACGGTCGATGATATATGGTGAACTTGTGATGATCTCAGTGGATAGAGATATGAGCGGTGGTGGTTTCCTATGTAGGCGGGGTGGTCAGAGAGGTAGAGTGTAGGGAAGCAAGCTGCTAGGTTACAAACTGTTGAGTTTGAGACAATGGGTAGTAGGAAGCGTGGTGAGTAGAATCGAGGCTAATAGAGTGGGTGGTGAGTGCAAAACTATTGTGGAGGATTCTCTATCCATCCAGGATGCATGGAACAAGGGTTGAAGGGAGTCTGTATATTGTGGAGGTGGGAACCATGACAGCTAATCTCCACAAGGCGTCAAGAGTCTTGCATCCATCACTGTGGGTGGTAACCTGCAGATGCTGACGTTGAGCTTGAAGAGCAAGGTTGTTAGAGTTTTCCAGGGAATTGAAGACGAATGAGGGGAATTGGTGGAAAGGGCAGCTGTGTGAGGGATCTGAGGTTGATTGCAGGTCATCAAGCACCAGCAAAGGCCCCATGCCGGAGGACTGGACTGCAGGTCGTTGGTGAAGCCGGCGGACCGAGGAAGGTAGGTCGTAGAAGGAGAAGATGGAGATCTTCTTGTCTTGTAGATGGTTGACATTTGCCGATGGGGGTAGTGGAAGATACCACAACTACAGCTGCGCCGAGGGTGGTAGACCATATTGTCTTCTCGCGTTCAGGGAGGAGGATGACGTCCTTGGCAGCTTCCCCAACAAATCATGTTACTGGTGCTTGTTTTGGTGATAGAGAAAGAAGAGGAGATGGTGGTATCAGGTGTGCATCTGAAGATCTTTACCGCAGCCTGCAAGTGCAGATCTGGTTCTCACGAGGTTGGTGTAAGGAAAGGAGGGAGAAGATGAGGCAGCAATGCTGCCAGTGATGCAGGGCTCTACCTAGCGTGGTGTTGCCGTCAAGGGTTGGGCCGCTGGGTGAAAGAAAAGATGGGGCGGCCAGGGTAAGGATGGTTTGGGATGGTGAGGTTCATGAGAAAATGGGAAGAGGAAGATGAGGACGGGGTTTAATTGAGGAGAGCGAGAACTATGGCCTACAGGTGTTGCTCTCACTGGCCGGATTCATCGGCGGCGGTGGTGTGGCAAAGGACGACGACCGAGCATTTGTTAGACCTGGTAAAAGTGGATCATGAGCCACCCTAAGTCGCGATATGGTAAGTAGGTAACGCGACCAAAATAAGGCAACAAAGAAAAATGCACGGAACATAGAAAAAGGAGTGCAACATGGCAATAAATCACACATTTAGCACTTAACTTACCTCCTATTTTAAAATAATCTTATTAGGGGTGTAATTGATACCCGATTAGGCCCAAATTGGTATATTAGCTAATTAGGATATGAGGAATCCAAATTTGTCATCAATTCCACATTTTGCAAAAGTATATATATATATATATATATATATATATATATATATATATATATATATATATATATATATATATATATATATATATAGATTTCATGATTCTATACTATGCACCCATTTGATGTATTTACTCATCTTGATTAATTAATTGTGTCATTGTATGACATATTAATTCAATATCTTTCATCATATCACCCACACGAATGTTTTAGAATGTCAAATTTGAGACAGGCATAATACCCGGTATACTTGTTCATTATGTCTTGTCACTGAGTGTATTATCATAATTTTACCTTAATTATCAAATATCAAGGGTGCTCCTCAATTCGTGATACCATTAGATTTGATTATTCCTAATGCCTTTTGAATTGCGGATAGGGGCCTAGAAGAAGGGAGGGTTAGCTTATATGCCTAAAATTGAGTATGTTACACCCTGAGGGGCCGTGGCAATAACCATCAGTAAAGACCTCAAAGATGACTTACATCGTATGATGAATGGGGAAGATATAGGGTAAACTACTAATGTGGAAACAAAGCAAAGGGTTTGAGGATGCTTTCCGCCATAGTAATTGGTCTGGGATGGTCGGAGTCTGAAGCACTAGGTTTCTGTTGATGGAGAAGAGACACGAGAAGGTCCAGAGGTCACAGAGCATTGAAGGGAAAATTGAGCGAGGAGGAGGAACAAGAGTGGGTTGGTTGTGCCTCTAGGATCCTTAAGTAGGAAGAAGAAGGGTTGAGTGAGCGTTAGTGATCCATGGTGGCAAGGGGAAAAAAGCCCTAGTTGGGCATTTTGTGCACAAGGTGAGAGGAGAGGTGAGTAATGTCTTGTTTGAATCAGATGAGAGAAATGAATCTAAAGGAGGAAAAATCTCATCAAATGGTAATGTAAAGAGGGAGAATGGATTGGGAAACGACTTAATCTAAAATTGTTCTATCTTGTGGATGATACTGAGGTAGAGGACAACAAAATAACCATCGGGTCGTTGATCAGATGATGTAGGAAATGCACATGAATTTAAAATAAAGATGTAACGTGATAGAATACAATACCCAAACTTTAAAGAAAGAAATGTGATAAATGTAAATTTCACTGATTTCTTAGAAGTTCATTTGCAAGTAAAATTGCATCAGAGATGTGACGCCCTTTAACAAAAGCTGATTGGTTCAGACTTCAGGCATGATATCTCTAATCCTATTAGCAAGAATTTTAGCAATCACTTTATAAACAACGTTATAAAGAGAGAGTGGCCTGCATTCAGTAATCTTCTCAGGTTGCTTGACTTTAGGAATCAAGGTAATGTAGGCCTTGTTTGTTTCTTTTAGCATTCTTCCTTTGAGGAAGAAGTCCTTGACAGCTATATAGACATCTGTGTCCACTACATCCCAGCATTCTTTGAAAAAATGGGAGTTCATTCCATCTGGACCAGGCAATTTATGATCATTGAATTTTTTAATAGTGTTTGCTATCTCTTCATCAGTAACAAGCCTACACATGTGACTTTTCTGCGTTTCAGAAATTTCATTGCAACATCAAAAAGTTCTCAGTTCCAAGACTCCCAAAACAACTTTATTTCGACTCTTTATCTCGATTTTTAAATCAAGGGAAATACTAATTTAGATCTGGACCGCAACCATGTGAATAAATTCTTTATATATGTTAAGAAAAAAACCAAGGTAAATACTAATTCATCAAAGAAGTAAGGAACCAGTTAACTTTCACAGTGATTCACAGTAGATTTAGCTTACTTTCCTAGCTTACTTCTTTTCAATTCATCAAAGAAGTAAGGAACCAGTTAACTTTCTTGTCATGAAATAACCCGATCCAATATGTATGTTTATACACTGTGGTTATCTACCTCTAGTTTAGAGGAGTGATGCAACTACCTCACATATCCACATTCAAGTTTCCCGATTCCTCCTTTTCAACTTCAAATGATTTACTTCTGTAAAGGGATTTGCAAAAGAAACTGTAAAACGAAATTGCGGCTTACAATATCTCACAATGTATATACTCTCATCCCGAGATAGATATACTTGACTCGACCACTTCTAATTTAACACTATAGACATTTGTTATATTTTTTTGTAAAACATGTTGGATCAGTCTCATTATAATTGCTAAGAAATCTATTAAACCAACGCCCTTACCGTTTACAAATAATTTGCAAGGTAGGCAAATAATTTCATTCCAATATCAAAAAGTTCTCATTTCTAAGACTCCCAAAACAACTTTATTTCGACTCTTTATCTCAATTTTTAAATCAAGGGAAATACTAATTTAGATCTGGACCGCAACCATGTGAATAAATTCTTTATATATGTTAAAAAAAATCAGCAACAGATATTGAGAAATCGAGCCAAACACACATCAAATTAATGAAAGTAAAAGCACACACCATAATAGATATATTTGATTTCATTTGCATGCACGCACGACACATGCAACACAATCAAATAGGACATTATCAAAGGAACAAAGAAACCAAGCACCATTGTCATTGCCACAGCCATGCATGATGCATCGGTTAGGCAGGAACTGTAAATTTCACTGATTTCTTAGAAGTTCATTTGCAAGTAAAATTGCATCAGAGATGTGACGCCCTTTAACAAAAGCTGATTGATTCAGACTTCGGGCCTGATATCTCTAATCCTATTAGCAAGAATTTTAGCAATCACTTTATAAACAACGTTATAAAGAGAGATTAGCCTCCATTCAGTAATCTTCTCGGGTTGCTTGACTTTAGGAATCAAGGTAATGTAGGCCTTGTTTGTTTCTTTTAGCATTCTGCCTTTGAGGAAGAAGTCCTTGACAGCTATATAGACATCTGTGTCCACCACATCCCAGCATTCTTTGAAAAAATGGGAGTTCATTCCATCTGGACCAGGCAATTTATGATCATTGAATTTTTTTAATAGTGTTTGCTATCTCTTCATCAGTAACAAGCCTACACATGTGACTATTCTGCATTTTAGAAATTTCATTGCAACATCAAAAAGTTCTCAGTTCCAAGACTCCCAAAACAACTTTATTTCGACTCTTTATCTCGATTTTTAAATCAAGGGAAATACTAATTAAGATTTGGACAGCAACCATGTGAATAAATTCTTTATATATGTTAAGAAAAAAACCAGCAACAGATATTGAGAAATCGAGCCAAACACACATCGAATTAATGAAAGTAAAAGCACACACCATAATAGATATATTTGATTTCATTTGCATGCACGCACGACGCATGCAACACAATCAAATAGGACATTATCAAAGGAACAAAGAAACCAAGCACCGCTGTCATTGCCATAGCCATGCATGATGCATCGGTTAGGCAGGAACTGTAAATTTCACTGATTTCTTAGAAGTTCATTTGCAAGTAAAATTGCATCAGAGATGTGACGCCCTTTAACAAAAGTTGATTGGTTCAGACTTCGGGCATGATATCTCTAATCCTATTAGCAAGAATTTTAGCAATCACTTTATAAACAACGTTATAAAGAGAGATTGGCCTCCATTCAGTAATCTTCTCGGGTTGCTTGACTTTAGGAATCAAGGTAATGTAGGCCTTGTTTGTTTCTTTTAGCATTCTGCCTTTGAGGAAGAAGTCCTGGACAACTATATAGACATCTGTGTCCACCACATCCCAGCATTCTTTGAAAAAATGGGAGTTCATTCCATCTGGACCACGCAATTTATGATCATTGAACTTTTTAATAGTGTTTGCTATCTCTTCATCAGTAACAAGCCTACACATGTGACTTTTCTGCATTTCAGAAATTTCATTGCAACATCAAAAAGTTCTCAGTTCCAAGACTCCCAAAACAACTTTATTCTGGACCGCAACCATGTGAATAATTCTTTATATATGTTAAGAAAAAAATCAGCAACAGATATTGAGAAATCGAGCCAAACACACATCGAATGAAAGTACACACACCATAATAGATATATTTGATTTCATTTGCATGCACGCACGACGCATGCAGCACAATCAAATTGGACATTCATCAAAGGAACAAAGAAACCAAGCACCGCTGTCTTTGCCACAGCCATGCATGATGCATCGGTTAGGCAGGAACTGGAAAAATCAAATTGGACATCCATCGACGGAAGAAAGAAATGGGGCACAGCTGTTTGTATGTAGTAGTAGGTATCAAAGCCATGCTTAATGCAACGGTTAGGCTGGCAGAAACTCCAAACACAGCTTGCTCGCTAGGCGCTTACGCCACCAGCATCAGCAGGGGTACGGCGGCGGCGCTGAGGAGCATGGGGACGGCGGCCGAGGCGGTGAGGGACGAGCCGGCGCCAGTGATGGGCGCGAGTGCGTCGGGAGATGGCGCAGTGGCGAAGGACGAGAAGGCGGGCGGGAGTGCGCCTGGAGTCGGCGCAGGGGCCGGCACGGCTGCGAAAGACGAGGAGGCACTGTAGGGCGGGAGTGCGACTGGAGAGGGGGCAGGGGCTGGGGTGGGCGAGTAAGCTGAGGCAGAGCTGGCGAGGATGAAGAGGGCCACAACCAGGACGAAGGCGGGCTTGATGAGGAGAGGGGATTGTGAAGCCGCCATTAGATCGGTGGGTTTTGATGCGTGTTAGAGGAAGGCACCGAGCAGGAGAACTAGGCGTGTTTGAATAACTGTTGTGTATGATAGGAAAGAGCGTATGGGTCTCGAAGGTTGGCCGAGTTTATATAGAGAGGTCTGGGGATGCGGCAGAGAACGGGAGGAGGGGAGGGGTTGGCGAGGAGTTTCGTCCGCAGTTAAGGTTTATACAAAAGTACAAACGAATACAAACTTTACAAAAATGCCTACTCAAGTTTGGGTTTATACACACAGTGACTAATTAACAGTTGCTAATGTTGACTCAGTGAGTAATAAGTGCGTAATAAAAATGGATGATGCATTGATCAGTTAAAAGTTAAGGTTTATCCCCCTCCTGGGCAAACCATCTCTATCTATCACTTAAAAAGAAGCGGAAGGATCACCGACGAGAAAACTTAGAAAGAAAATGAATGAAATATAATAATACTAAACAAACCATATAAGCTCACCACCACAATAACAGTAATAACTGTTTCTTCTTCTTCTTTAAACTATGTTTGTTTGTGATTTTACAGAATAAGTACAGAGATCGTAGTGGCCTCACGCCTGCTGTAAGCCAACACCCCTCCCTCACGCAATTCCTCGTCCTATTGTCCAATAATTCATTAGATGCCGGTCTGCGCGCCATTGGTTTCTAGTTTTGGATTCTGGAAACACGGTATGAGAAACAGTCAAGGACATCACAAAGAGTAAGTCTACACACTTCCCCCACGCGGGGCGTCCAATCGGTGGTTAGGAAGGGGGCACTAAAATTGAATAGGAAAAGGAAGTGAGAGGAAACATTTTGCTCTTAGTTTTCAATTCCTAACGATTTTTTTTGTGAAAATAAAAAACATTAGATTAGTTACGAAAAATAGTTTCTAACTAGACAATGTTGACATATTTTGGAAATATAATAATATAAAAGAAGTATAATATTAGTATTTTAGGGTAGACTGTCTTTGTTTTGGGGTATCATACCCCTATTTTGCGCACAGTATGTCATCAGAAAATATTCATATTGTACGCCCTTATGAAAATATTTTTTAACTAGACCAATGTTGTCATATTTTGGAGAAACATAAATATGAAAGAAGTATAATATTTCATGATACAATATCAATATTTTGAGTACAATACCCGTGTTTTGGGTACAATAAGTCATTAACAAACATTCATACTATAGTCTCCAAGATGAGAGTAATGTACTTTAAAAATGAAATTGTACACTTAGGTATAGTACCAATATTTCAGGGTGTGATATTCATGTTTTGGGATAAATTACTCCCGATTTGAGAGAACAATACCAATGTTTAATTGTTATTTTGAGGTACATATCTTGTATTTTGGGTACAATATACGTGTCCGGGGTACAACCATGTTTTGATACAGTACACGTGTTGTGGGTACAATATCTATATTTTTAAGTACATTGCTCTCATTTTGGGGTATTGTACCCAAAATATGGGTACATTACACTCATTTTGGAGTACGTCACTAACGTATTGTCACTGACGTATTGTGGGGTACAATACCCATTATTTGGAGTAGGACATCACTGTGTTTGGGTACAAAATATAAGTATTATATTTCTCTCATATTATTCTTTTTCTAAATTATGTCAACACTAGTGTTGTTGGAAAGTATACTTTGCAAAGAATCTAACAATTTTTATTTTATCAAAAAATTTATTACGGGTTTAGAATTATGAGAGATATTTTATCCAAAATATAGGTATTGTACTCAAAATAAGGTTATTGTAATTTTTCGTATTATTTTTTCTCCAAAGTATGTCAAAATTAGTCTTGTTGAAAAATATCTTTTATAACAAATCTAATTCTATTTGTTTCTTTAAAAAAATTATTATGACCTAAAAGTAATGAACAATACAACTTTTCTCTTTCTTTCTACTTCCTTCTTATTTAAAATAAAAAAAATTATCCCCACATTGGGATTTCCAACCAACCCAGCTAGGTGCATAGCCAATTAAATACCACTGCCCTAGATTAGGCTCGAACACAACGACCTATTAGTTAAGTTGGTTAGAGCGTCGTGCTAAGAACGTGAATATCACAAGTTTGAGACATGTGTGGACCGATTTTATTATTTTTTCTTGTCGTCTATCATTTTATGAGTTTATATGACAATTTACATTTGATTGGAGAGATACATGTGTTTTTGTCCATCTGGAATGGACTTTTCTTTTGCGGCAATAAAAATGATCAAGAAAAAATGGAAATTGGATTGTCTAGACTCTCGTTCCAAGAATTCTTTTCTTCCGTATTAATGATATATAGTGACTCAAAATATCTAGCTTTTCTAGCTTGTCATGGTTGATCCTTAATTTAGTGCTATCATTATATATTAGTCTTGATCTTTTCTGATTGATCATCTTTATTAATCAGCCAATGATGTGATTTGTTGTATACCGCTAGGCTTTCTAGTTGATGGGTGATATTTTATGGTTGACATATACTTTCTTTCACTATTTATTTCAATGTTCATGATTTCTTTCTAATTTGGTTCGCCGTGAGTAGGCTGAGTTCGGAAACTCAAGTTAAAGAGTATAATTTTGTAGATTGATTTTCTTTATCTTCAGGAAATACGATTTCCAGAAATTCTCTAGAGTTTCCAGAGTACATATAGCATGAGTTCTCAAAGAAAAAGGACAGGAAACGATTTCAGACCCGCTCAGCGATCAGTGTTACGATCCATTTTTTATTCTTCCTTAGGTAAATACACTGCATTAGATGCACATTAAAGTCTCAACCTGTTCTTCTAGATGTGTATTCTGTTTCAAAGCAAAATCAGGAAGAAAATCAGGCCAATGGTTTTTCATTGGATTGTTACTCGTTAACCTCTTCAAACCATTTCGTCCTAAAGTGAGCTCTTCCTTGTACAAAAGCAATGTCAAGTCAGCAGCTTCGTGTTTGATCGCCACTCATTAATCACTTATGGGTATTATTCTACAACTGATCAATTTAGTTCTCTAGCGGTAGATATGTTCCTTTCTGAGTTACACACTACGTTCTCAATTGGCCTCCGTTCTTGAACATTACATAATATGTTATCTACAAGATTTATACTTTGTTTCAATATTTGCGAGAGCTTCCTTTTCCTTTATGGGATTCTTGTTACTACCATATTATATCCTCCAATACATATATGAAAACCTAGAGAAGTTGAATGAATCTGGGAACTTAGTGATGAACATATTTTGCAGGCCCAAGCACAATTTCATGGAAGCCAACTTAATGTCAAAGTGTTCATCAATTACAAACCTAACAAGTGAAAGTTACTACTTGGCAAAGTCATCGCAAAGACTGCAGCAGAGCAATGTGAAAATAATAATTCATCCACAACTTTTATCGATTATTAATGAAGTTTTTTATTTTATCGCCATCAACTCTGAGTTTTAAGTTTATCAAGCTCATTCAAAAATAATTAAAAATTAGATTTTTAGAAAATTTGGTTGATTTGATTGGTGTGAAGTTGTCAATTCTTTAACCGTGCAAGGTTTTGTTAATTATTTGATGTGAAGTCGGTGTGGACAATGTTATTATACTGTTGAAAACATACAATTCGTTTGATGTTATGTTTTCTTTACATGGTTTTTTTCATGTTGAAAAAAATGTGCAAAGATGTTTTGTATCTTATAGACATGTTACAACAAAGCTTATATGCGAGTTATTTTCTTGAGAAAACTTAAAGTTTGAATCAATCTCTTCAAGTTATTTTTCAGGAAGTGGATTTAAGTTCCAGAAAAATAAGTTCCCAAAAAAATGTAGTTACAATGAATCAATCGCAGCCTTAGGATGCATCATTTCTATAAAACTCATAATAAGATTCAATCTGTATTACTCTGATCATATCACATAAAGGTTGGCTTGTTCCTTTTGAATAGGATCTTCCATAATTGAAATCAAGGTTGTTCGTCGTGCATTATTTTTTTTACGGGCATCGAATATGTCTCTAAATGTTTTTTAATTATTAAGTCTACAAAATTGACCTATTATCTTAGTTAGTTAGACCCTTGTGCATATATCACGATAGGCATACGTAGATTTGGGATTTTTTTGTTAGTGTGTGGGTTCAATACTTGTATGTACCATTATATCATAGTGGTATGCATTGACTACAAGCTACCCACTTAATAATAGAGCTTATACATGGATAGAGACAAGTTTTATCATGGAAATGCATTGTAATTTTGACTCTCATCGAGTGAAGAGTCAATTTATGAGTTATAATTACATTTCATTTCATTGAAAATCTTCATATATTTTCATCAAGATAGAAAGGACTTTCTCTTTGCAGTAAGAAAAATGATCAAGGAAAATAAAAATAGAATTGTCTAGACTCTCTAACCAAATATTCTACTCTCCCTTCTTATAATACAATATAGTTAAAATGTTTCTTGTTTCTCAATAAGTGTGCCTCTCCTTATTAATTTACATAGAAGAAAGTTTATTAAAACATTTATCAGTAATAAAGAAACTATATATAGATTGTGTATAGAAGAAGAAAATAAGCAATACAAAAGAAGGGTGCTAAGAATATCTTTCCAACAATCTTCAATATCTTCCTTCTTTCACCTAAAAATTCTATAGTTTGTTTCAAACCTTATCAAGTGAATGATAGTTAACAACGAAGTTGATGATATTTCAGACTTACGTCCAAGCAACTCTAAGAAAGTATGGAGATTTAGGGATAATTAACAGTCCACAACCAACTTCCAAATATGCAAAATATATTGAGATTCAAAGAACATATGAAGGATACTTGAAGATCATTTTCACATAAGGAACATCTATAAACAAAAAATCCCACATTTTCAAAGATGGTCAAGAGCGGGTATCTTATCCAGGAAAATTTTCCACAAAGTTAGGATAAAATTTCTCGACTGATTTAATTTCCACAACCAAAGAATCCACTTTAGAGTAGGAAACTCAATCCTGATAATATTGCAGACAATCTTCATCTTATGAATAGAATCCTCATTTATACAGATTGAGTGCTTAGTATAAAGTCAAACTTCAGAGTCAAAAATTAATGGCTTTAACTCATAGAAAATCCTTTTCGCCAAGATGTTCCAGAAACCATCTGTAATAAGGTTGTGCAAAAAACTAGAACATCCAAACCAATCATGAGAATGTTTTTCATATTAATACAATCACCTAGCAAATGCTTGCTAGGCTAGCATGAGTCCTTCCAAATTCTGGAGCTTCTACCAGCAGCAATACCAATGAGAATTATAAGCAAACATTTCATACTGACAATATGCTTCCACATACAAGATCTATTAGCTTTTGGAATTGACGAAGTCATAGATACATGCAGAACAACTCTCACAATATACAAAACTTATTTCCAGTCTAATTAGAAATCACTCTATTTTCCAGTAAGAGAAGTAATCTAGGAAAATGGAAAATAACTTTTTAGATTCCATTTCCAAGTATTCTTTACTCTCTTCTTGTAAGAAATAATACTCAAAATTGATGAAGGCACATTTTACATGTGACAAGAAAACAATCCTTGGAAGCAGACAATCAGATTGGATAACAACTCTAAAAAAGTAGAGAGCTTTCTTCTAGGGGAACCAATCACCATGGTTGGTGGCATTTATAATACTGACTTTTCCAAACATAGGGGCATCAGGGTGATGAATGGTCATGACTTTTCTTGTATGACACAATTCCAACATAACCATCTAATTAGGGTTTTTCTCGATGATTACATACTTGACTTGATTGAACCTAATTCTATCTTGATTAATGATGATAGTTTGTTATAATATTTTGAACTGTATTATACACTTCAAAGAATGTTTGATTTGAATAAATTAGGGTTTGCAAGTAAAAACCTAATCGGTTAAAATTTACGATTTTGAAAGTACATCAATACATAAATTGAGAAATATAGATGTGTAGTAAATTATTTTTATTATTTTATAGGTAACTTGGATTTATTTGAAATTAGAATATGATTTGGATAACTCAAATACACATATTTTGAAAAAAATTAAAATATTTTTTTCTCTCTGAATGTGTTATTTGGTCAAATTATAATTTGACCAACCATGCTACATACTACAGTATAACAAGATAGAGTTGGATTTCTAATTATTTATTATTAATTCTAAATGCCTAAAATTTTAATTGGTCTCTAAAACTATATTGAATAAAACTTTCTAATTGTTTATATTTTCTGAATAAGGTTTTATTGATGTCACACTACTTTATCAATTTGCTTTTGTGACAGAAAAATTATGCTAAAAAATGTTAGACTTATTTGCAAATGTCATAAGCACCTTAATTGCTCTTATGAGTAACCTATAATGCACCCTAATAGCTCACATATTTTCTGATTCAATCTAGAGAATTAAAATCCTAGAGAGATATGTAGAATTAGTATTTGAGTGAGGAAGGAGATGGTGATATAGGCTTTCTCTTCCGATGAGTGATTAAAATAATTAAGGTTACTTTCTTTAGATAGGTATTCATGGTAAATCTTGTCTTTCATGTCCAAATTCCTACTCTCCTATGATTTTGGGTCAAAATTATATCAAAACACCCTCTTTTCTCTTTCTTTCTGTCCTATTCTCCATTTCTAGGAATTTTGAGACATAAGGAGGAAGAAATAGACTTACTGTTCAAAGTTTTATAGGATTGGATGTGATCAGTTTTTGGGCTACGTTTTTAAAGTTCTTGGAACTTGAGGTGACTATTTATATTTCTCTTAAGCTCTATAATCACATTGAAAGTTAAAAATTTATCTGTCTAAAATAATCAATATCCTTACTTGTATTTGTATGTGATTGGATGAACAATTGGGAAGAGTTTTGGGAAATGATTTCAAGTGATTTAGATTCATTCTTGTTGATATGTATATGTCTAGTTCCTTGGATATTTATTGAATACTTGTGAAAAATCTTACTTCTAGAGAAATATGTCATTTTACACATACATTTACTAAAATTAGTCGAATCAATGTAATGCTTGAAATTGAGTTGACAAGTATAAAATCATATATGAACTTAATTAGAATGAATTCCTAGCTATATTTTCATATCTTTGCTAGAATTAGATATGTTATGAACATAAGTATTAGTATGATCATTTGAAATCAAGGTACTTCATGTTTAGGGTTAGTTTTTCTAATCTGAATCAAATGAGCCAATGAATCAATGCATACATATTATTGATGGATGAGTTGTGTTGAATGGAAACCAATGTTTCTGTGTGTGTGAATAGACTTAATGAAATCATGTACATCGTTATGAGATTATTGAATTTTACTGTTAATAAGATGTATTGACTTGAGCCTACTTCTTGAAAATCCTATAAATCAAATATTAAGATGAGTGTGAGTGATAAAGTTGGAACTTGTATATAATATTGTAAATGGGACAAAATACTCAATTGTAGGTATTGTTACTTCAATTGAAGTTTATAGATATAATTTGTGGAATAATGAGTATACCCTATATGAATGCAAGACTACAAGTCATCTTATTATGAATTAGAAAGATTACTAAAGGTTAAATAGTAAGAAGAAGAAGTACTTATCCATGTTACTCCCTAAGTTAGAGTTTTGAAGGAATAAAAGGATTTTTTTATTAATCTAAATGTTAGTAGAAGCCAAATGACATGGTAAATGTATCAAAATATAATAAAATAAATAAACCAGGGTGAACTAAATTGTGTTGATAAGTAAGGATTGGAATATTAATGAAACTAAAATGAGGAAGTTTTTCATCTATTTCTTAAAATATATGTGATTTGACTTAAATTGAATGAAAAACACTAAAATTAGACTATAAAGGATTTCATGAGAGATTAGCTTTATGCATTAAGTAGTTTTATAATGATTACTTTTAAGAATAGTAGTGAACATGATATCAAAGAAGTCATGAATAATGGTTAAGAAATGAAGGAAAAATGAAGAAAATTGATAATTTGATTTTAAAACCTAATTATAACCTAATATGATGACCTATGTGATAATAATGAATACTACTATAAGAATGTGCAAGAGAATAGTATAATTCAATAACAATATGAACTTTAATGTTGCAAATTTATTCCTGAAAATACATGCTTGGATTGCAATTATTTGTAGAATACTTATATTCTGAGAATGGTCTAATCTAATAGAATTCAAATGAGATATGTATGTGTTAGATAGTAATCCTAACCAATAGTAAAAGATGATAATTAAGTGTGTTGTGCACATTTATGCTTTTATATTTATTCATATCGATAGAAACTAGATGGAATAAGTATATGTTGTATGATAAATGTTTTCTTAACATGATAAATAACACAAGATGTCTTATTGATAGTTCTAATATCTCTATAAATATTTGAAGAAAACTGTAAGGACCCTGACCTCCGTTTAAGGTTTAGCCTGTTTGCTTTGCTTAACCCTGATGCTTAGTTGCTTGTTAATCACCTTTAGTGGTGATTAGGGTTTGGTTTTGCTTTGTTGAGAGTTGGAGGGGCTTCTTGCATTTAACCCATGTTTATGGTTTGTGGGCAAGTTTGTCACCTTGTGAGGTGTCCCTCTCTCTCTCCTTGCTTCCTCTAGTGTAGAGAGGAAGGCTTGGGCTCATTGCTTGAGTTCCTTGTTGGGCTTTGTTGAGCCTTGCCTTTGCCTTGTTGGGCCCTTGTATCGGCCAGGAGGTGGCTGTGTCGCCCAGGGCAGTGTCGCCCGGTGTATTGCCCATGATGGAGGTGTATCGCCCAAGTGTGTCACCCATGACCTTTGACCAAGCTTTGACCTCGTTTGTGTCACCACTAGTGGACACTTGGTGCTTGATGCTTGCATGTAACAATGACCTTAGACATGTGTTTAGGGATTGCTAGAGTGGTGGCTCATGCACTAGGACAAGTGTCCCTAGGTGGGCGACACCTTGCTTGGATCTACCTTGTTTTCTCCTCCATCCCCTTCTATATATGTGTTCTTTTCCTCTTGGTAGGGATCCTTTAGTCTCTTGGTTTTCTCCTCTACATCGGTGCACGAGACCCTCCTCGTTTGCAATCCTGGTGGACGACACCCTTGGAGGAGATAGCTTGGTGGCCGATCCTGCCTTGGAGCTTTCTTCTTCCTTGGAGCTTGGACCTTTCTTAAGGCGGGTTGCATGACTCCTAACCCTAACTATGCTACCTCCTTTCATGTTCATATATGTTGCTAGCCTTATTTCTTGCTAAGTCATTCTTGTTGGCCGAACCATGTGCTCTAGGGTTTCTTGTTGAGCAATACTCTCTTCTCTCCTAGGTCTTGAGGAGTGAGCTTGTGTTATAACCCCGATTTTTGGGTTCAATTAGTGAGAAATGTAATTTCTCATACTAAAGATAATTGAACAAATAATGATATGATTTGTTTTGAAATGAATGGTTTCCCTCCACAATAGCCTTGATTGGTTGCTTTGTGGGCTTTATTGGCTATTGGGCCCAATAACAAAAAAAAATCCAATTACTGAATGAATAATTGAATAATTGATAAAAGAAATATGTAGAAACCTCTAGAAGGCAAATCCAAAGAGGATTTCGTGCCTCTTGGGTTCCTTGGACACCAAGGAGTCCAAGGTTACAAGAAGAAAGCAATGAGAAAAGAAAAGGTTAACTAAGTATTTCTTTATGAAGAAAGAAATTGGAAAATAATGATATAATGTGGAAAATAAATGAAAAGAGGCATAAATGAGATTTTTTGGGGAAATTTCGTATCCATGAGGTTGCTAATATTAAAAGGAATGCCAATGAGGAAATTAGAAGAGAAATAAAAAGAAATCCTCAAAAAGGAATATTTAAATGAGAAATAAATAAGATAATGTGAAATAATGCATATAGATGCATCTAGAAGGATAATAAGTATCCTTAAAAAGTAATTTTGAAATAATGGAGTATCTTGGGATCCAAGGAGTCCCAATAAAGAGGAAAGAAAGAGAAAATACTAAAAAGGCAAAATAAGAGGATAATGTGTTTCATTATTAATGGATTTTGTGTTATTTTCATAAGATGGTATTTTCCATCAAAAGGAAACATGATTTCGTGACAAATAATTAAAATGCAAGTTTAAAGAGAATAAGAAAGTGGATTTTCATGATCCTAATATTAAAAGAAGAAGGAATACTAAAGGAATATGAGAGAGAGAAGGAAACTAGCTTTTCCAAGAAGAAATCACATTCCTATTAGAAAGCGGCTTGTTTCCCTTTGTATGCTCATATTAGGGCATGGATACCCTCCCCTATATAAGGGGTAGAGTTCTGAGTCGAAGGGGTTCTACATATGCCTCTCTTCTTCTCCTTCTTCTTCTTCTTTTTCTTCTTCTTCACTCAAAACCTAGATTAGAGAAGCAACGCGGTCCTTGGAGCGAGGAAGAATCAGGGATGGGTGTAAGAGGGAGGCACGACACCCCCACTCCAACCAGAAAGGAGTTTAACCTAGCTTTGATCCCGCATGACGCCTGCAGCAAGTCATCAGGTCAGCCGCACATCTACAGACATGGCGAGCTATAACAGGCCGTCTTGGCCGTGAACCGGTGGTGCCCCGCATGTGAGGGAGTACGATGGAGATGGGGGAGGCGTCCCCGATGGTCGACGAGGCCTGGGGAGGTGCGGCAGGGAGGCACTAGCTCCCTTGCTACAGCGGCAGTGTTAGGGTGTGCGGAGGAAGGAGACGGGTGGGTCGTTGGACCATCCTGCCCCTCCGTGGGCTAAAGCGCCAGCTACTTTACCAAGGGCAAATCCGTCTTTCTATTATGTTTCCAAATCACGACAGCGTATGGAGATGGCTACGTGGCAGCTCCAGATTGGTCCAAGTAAGATTTTATTGCAAAAATCGTAGTAAAATATTCATAGCTCAGATGACAAATGTTTATATATGAAAATTGATCATAAAGACGTGAGGAATCTAAATAAAATATGTTTATGAGACAATTCCTCTTGCAATTTGAAAAGTAGTGTAATTTATCAACTTTAACATAATGATGATTAAAGAAACCCTACTTTGATATGAATAAAGTATTTAATAGGTTTTAATGGATCATTAGAGTTGATATTAACCTGTTAAGTGCAAAAAGTACATTATGTTAAAAAAGGAAGAACTTTGCACATGATTAGTCTAATTTAGAGTTTATGTTCTTAAATATGCTGGAATTGGAAAAGTGTATAAAGTATCATATTTACTAGTTTAATTAGTGAAAAACCCTTGGAATTAATGATAATTGTATATAGTGATGTTCTCTGAATGTTTAGAATGAATATTAACCTGTTGATAATAAAAGGATGATAATTGTACATAATTGGCTTAAATTAGGGTTTCATATACCTAAGTGTGCATTAATGGGCTTAGGAACCCTAATTTAGGAGGATATGTCTTTTGATGATTTTAATTGTGCAAACCCATGAATAAGACAATGTTATGTTGTTATAAATCCAATTTGAGTATAAAAGATCATTAATGTGGAATTTTTAGGGTTCTTGAAGAATCGAACTATAATTCTTTGTTGAGTTGTCACTTCAAAGAAACCTGAACATGAATGATCTTGAAATGACTTAAAATGATAAAGATAGTAGTTTTAGTGTAAAAGAGACATTTTGGACTTAATTGACTTTTGATGGTATCTACGATGTTGAAATTAGGGTTTGTGGACTAAACAAACATCAATAGTAATAAATGCATAGTGAAAGCTAAAACCCTAAAGGATGACTTAGAAATCTTAAAGTGGAATCCAAGTAGATCTTGAGGAAGTTTGGGATAAAACAATGACACTTGGATGTTATGCATTATTATCAGGATATTGTTGATTGCTTGTTAATTGTGATGAATGTTAATGCATGGACATCAAGTTACTATGGATCAGGTATGTGGTTACGATTATGAATAACCGCTTTAGTTTCCCGATGGATTCCCAGATGTTTAATCGCATTGAATGCAACTAAACTGTTGGATGTTTATTTATTTCATGCCACTATAAAGTGACTATGATTATCACCATAAATGTGCAAATATAACTGGCTAGATCCAGGTCCACCTCTGTTACTTTGAAAAGGCTAAAAAAGGGGTAATCCTAGAGTAAGGTCTAGGTTACCGTGAGTTAGAGACCTTTAGCAAATCCCGAGTTAAGGAGTGGTCTACTTACGAGTAGTGCCATGTGACTCAACCCTAGAAACTGGTTCACTTATAGGTGGATCATGAGGGGTTTAATGGGGAAATATAGAGGATAGGGTACCCTTGGATCGCGGAGTTATATCTAAAACGTAATATTGGTTGTTAAATAAGTAATTGAATGATTACATTGTTATCATAGTTGCATGTTTTTTGTTTCCCCCACATACCAGCTACGCTGACTGACGTTTTGTTTGTCGGCGTTTTAGGTACAATGAAAAGTACAAATAGTAAAGCGACACCTTGTGAATTCAAGAATTAAAGAACAAGGAGGAATTAGATAGAATAGTTCAGCTGAGGTTAGAAGTTAGTTTGTTCCCAACTTTTCAAGGTATGCAAAGAAAAATTTTATTACCATTTTCAGTATAGTCTGTTAGAATTTAATAATTGTTTATGGTTATATGTCAAACCTTTGATCCGGGATCAATGGGTGCGACTTCAACCTCTTGGTCTCCCTTAATTGTGGGTTATCGGGAGGTGGGGTCGTAACATTTGGTATCAGAGCTTAGGTTCCTCAGTTAACCATTAATAATTTTTAAATTTTACAAACTCCATAGAACCCAAGGGAGTTATTAGAGGAGTATCCGAAAGGCGGAGGTGTCTAGAAAGGGATCACGACCGGGGGCTGGCAAGATTTTCCTCCGCACCGCTAGTCGGAATACGAGGACTCCCGGACCCGTGTGACCTCCTGGCCAAAGTCTTAGGGTATGAATCGAAATAAGATACCTTTAGGACTTCTCATCCTATTCATCCCTTCTCATCACAAAATTTTGATAAGGACATATAGGATTAGGGTTTCCTTTCTTCTCCTCACCCTCTTGAGGTATGGGTAAGGTTAATGAGGTTTAAGGAATCCTCCACTAAATTAATGAAAGGCATGTAAATAAGATGTCATGGACATAAGCTTAATAGATTAAGCACAAAATAAATGATAGATACATGCTTAGGATGTATGACGTAAGATGTCATGTCCTTAGAAGAGACCTGAGGCTAGACCTTCTTGTCAGTAGGATAAGTTAGTCTGGGAGATAGGGATCTCCATTACAAGTAGAGACCTAGCACATCCTCTGAGGATGATGCTAACCCTAACCCTAAGTGAAGGTTAGAGAGAGATGAGTTGGACCAGGTGTTTGAAAGGACATGCCTTTGGGATGCCATATGATCCATGGGTGACCTAGCACCTTTGGCAACCCACCCTGGGAAGGGTCGTGCATGATAGGGTAAAGGATAGTTCCTTAGATGATGATGATAGTAAAGGACCTTAGAAACCCTATGGGCTTGTGCAAGTAGGGTATAGCTGGCACCTAGGGCACGTCATAGTGCTGACAGTAGGATGACCCTAGATAAGGAATCATGATGGAGCAAGAAGGGTTACCTAAGCTTCACCCATGTAGAGGGTGTTTTTGAGGTTGATCCTTCATGAAGAAAGGACCTCTAATGGTGAGGTTGGGTGTGGGGTTAGCTCTAGAGGGAGCAGGAAACCCAGCAAGGAGGTAGAAAGCCTAAAACCCTGGGATATGAGGAACAATGGATAATAGTGGTTGCCTCATGATCGATCCCTGAAAGTTGATGATACCTTGGTTGTCTTTAGAGGGACCAAACCCTTGAGAAAAGATGAAGCTTCTGGTACCTACGTGCCTATGGTATAGATGTTTACCTTCCGAGGTAGGAAGAAGAGTTCCTTAGACCTAGAAAGGTTTAGTAGTAGGTTATGAGGCCTTGTACCTTGTTGGTTGTCCTTAAGGAGGTCCCAACTCTAAGTGTTGCTTTGGTTTAAGGATGACAAAGAGTGCATGTCATACCTTTTTCATGCTTGGTTTGTAGTTAAGAGACAGAGCATGCAGTGAACCTAGGGTTCCTAGGCCTAAGAGGGGAAGTGGTGTACCTAAGGCTCATGATGAGAAGTTGAGTTCCTATGGAAGAAAGCATAGTAATCCTCATGAATAGAGGAAAAGAGGAGCCCCTGAAGTTAAAGGTGTGTTTGATGAACCACTCACAGCTAAGTTGATGATAAAGAAAGGTATGATCTTGATCCAACATTTAGGAAAGAGGACAAGTATTACCTAGAACGGTACAGTAAGTGATCTGCTCGTGCCTTAATGGCTTGCTAGGGTTAAGTAGGCTCGTGTGGATGTAAACCATGGACCTAAGAGCTTTTTTGACCTTAGAGATAGTTTTCCTCCCATCCTGGGAGAGGGACCCCTTTGGAAGGGTGTATATCAGTTTTGTTGGTTCAAAGTAACCTAAAGAGGTCTCATAGGATCTTGAGAAGCTAAGTGAAAGGTACATAGTATGAGATTGAATCTAGAGACCCATAGATATCCATCTCTAAGTGCATGCAGATGTGTTACCATGGAGGTAACCGGTATAGGGATTGACCAAGGTAGGTAGGTTGCCATGATCCTTAGGAAAGGATGGAAGTCAGCCCATGAATGCAGAAAGAGAGATGATGAAGACTTGGGTAAAGTTCTAAGTGAACATGTACTATAATGGAGAATCCTAAGTCTATCCTAGGATTAGGTAGGGATAAGACCGATGAAAGTAGGAGTTGCCTAATTCCCCAGTTGCACATGACCATAGGGTCAGGAGGTAATAGCTATCATTGTCTGAGGGCCATGGGTTAGGAGATTGATCACCTTCATGAAATCATGGGACCCAAAGGGCAGATGAGTAGGGCACTCTCTTGATGCATGAGGGAAGAGGGATGACCCCAAAAGTGCCGGCACCCTATAGACCTAGAGGAGATGACTACGGGATGTGTGTAAACCTCAGTAGGTTCAAGACTAGTTGGATATCATGATGTAGAGACATATGTGGCATGTTGCAATGTAGATGCAAAGGTGTATTGGCAAGGTGGGATGTACCATCTCCTCTCTTGGAACAGGAAGAACTCTATATTTGGACTGTAGCCAAATGCTTATTTCCTCTTGTTATGGGAGTGAGAGATAGGACATTACGCATGCCATACACCAAGGATAAGAGATGATGTAGGTTGGAACGTTGCCACGAGAAATGGGGATAGAGAGGATAACCTACCCTGGTAAAGTGAATGATACATGGATGGTTTGTAAACATTATGAGGAATGAGGTAGTCCCCTTATGAGGATGTTATTATCATGAACTATGTAGAACTAACAAGTTATACCAGGTAGAGTTTGATCACCATGATGATGAAATCAAAGAAGTGTTCTTAATGAAGATAGACATAGAGTTTGAGGTGAGATGATAAGTGAAATACATGAAAGTGTATGTCTTCGATGTCACCTAATACCTAAGAATGTGAAGTGGTAATGGATGCTCTGGTTAAAGATACATCTGACTTGTTGGACTAAAAGCTAGAAGAGGTTGCTTGGCTAACCCTAAGTTCAAAAAGGAGAGGTGTTTGGGTAACACTCAGATGTAACAAGATACATTGGAAGGTTAGTGGTTGTTTGGTTAGTCAGTCTAGTCCTTGATACAATGAAAGGATGGTGGTAGAACCTCAGATGCACTTCTTTGGAAAAGAAGGTGACGAAACCCCGACTAGAGTGGTTTAGGGTGTCTGAGGAATCGATCTTGAGGAATCATGACATACATGAAATCATGTTTGAAGATCACCATACACCATGGTAAATGGCAATAACACTATGGATGCTTGAAGGTGAAGTTGCATGTGGATTATGGCCATGCAAGCCATGAGGTAAAGGACGAACCCCAGTAACCCAGTGTATCGATATAGAGGACAAAAGAATCCTTGAGAGGGAATGAGAGCTCAACACTATGGATGTTGTGATAAGTCTTCCCTAGACCAAGGAAGGTCGAGATGCAATATGGGTTATGGTAGGTCGCCTTACCTAGATAACATGAGAAAGAAAGAGTTCTGTTAAGGGACAGATCTAGTTGAGCTATCCATGAGAGAGATGGTTTGACTACATCATGAAGCGAGTTCAACGGTTCTTGAGTTTGACCTAAAGGTTCACTTCCATAAAGTGGAAGTAGGTACATGAAGAACTCAATATTAGTATAGTTTATCACCTCTAACTATGGTTAGTATGATCCAGACTAAAGGGTCTGATGAGGGCATGTATGCTCATTCAGGGTGATATCTAGAGACAGTTCTTGTCTGATGAAAGATGTGACAATGACCACCATAGCCAGTATCGGGTTTTATATGAAGCTCTGTAAGGGAGGTTGTGTCATTCGCCTCTTCAGTAAGGTGATGTTGGTGAAAAGGACCACATGATGGTTAGAAAGAGGGACCCCAGTACGTGTAGATGAAGTCACTTTGATTGTGCAAGGGCTGGAAGGAGCCTAGAGACGATGAGAGTCATGAGCAGATGCAAAGTAGACTGACATACAAGTTACTGTGGGAGAAAATGTGACATGAAAATTTGACCCCTCTAAGTTATAGCTAAGAGAGCTGAGTCCCCGATACATGGGTCCATTAGAAATGGATGGGTGGAGAAGGTTAAGATTGACCTAACCCCTCAGGATAGAGTAATGGGAGATGTTTTCCATGTGTCCAATTTAGAGCACTATGTGAGGTACCCCGACCATGTGCTGAGCAATGAACCTAGTGAGCCCCAAGGGAGGCTGAAATGGCCTGAGTCACCTGTGTAGTTTATAGACGCCAGGATGAAAGAACTCAGTGAAAAGAATATGTGATGATAAAGGTTCTTTGGAAACGCCATGAGTACGGAAAAGCCACATAGGGGCCAATGATGGACATGGAAAATTCTTATCCTGAATTGTTTGTTTGCTTGCCTGAATTTTGAGGACAAAATTCCTATAAGAGGGGAAGGATGTTATAACCCCGATTTTTGGGTTCAATTAGTGAGAAATGTAATTTCTCATACTTAAGATAATTGAACAAATAATGATATGATTTGTTTTGAAATGAATAGTTTCCCTTCACAATAGCCTTGATTGGTTGCTTTGTGGGCTTTATTGGCTATTGGACCCAATAACAAAAAAAATTCAATTAGTGAATGAATAATTGAATAATTGATAAAAGAAATATGTAGAAACCTCTAGAAGGAAAATCCAAAGAGGATTTCGTGCCTCTTGGGTTCCTTGGACACCAAGGAGTCCAAGGTTACAAGAAGAAAGCAATGAGAAAAGAAAAGGTTAACTAAGTATTTCTTTATGAAGAAAGAAATTGGAAAATAATGATATAATGTGGAAAATAAATGAAAAGAGGCATACATGAGATTTCTTGGGGAAATTTTGTATCCATGAGGTTGTTAATATTAAAAGGAATACCAATGAGGAAAATAGAAGAGAAATAAAAAGTAATCCTCAAAAAGGAATATTTAAATGAGAAATAAATAAGATAATGTGAAATAATGCATATAGATGCATCTAGAAGGATAATAAGTATCCTTAAAAAGTAATTTCGAAATAATGGAGTATCTTGGGATCCAAGGAGTCCCAATAAAGAGGAAAGAAAGAGAAAATACTAAAAAGGCAAAATAAGAGGATAATGTGTTTCATTATTAATGGATTTTGTGTTATTTTCATAAGATGGTATTTTCCATCAAAAGGAAACATGATTTCGTGACAAATAATTAAAAGGCAAGTTTAAAGAGAATAAGAAAGTGGATTTTCATGATCCTAATATTAAAAGAAGAAGGAATATGAGAGAGAGAAGGAAACTAGCTTTTTCAAGAAAAAATCACATTCCTATTAGAAAGGGGCTTGTTTCCCTTTGTATGCTCATCTTAGGGCCTGGATACCCTCCCCTATATAAGGCGTAGAGTTCTGAGTCAAAGGGGTTGTACGTATGCCTCTCTTCTTCTCCTTCTTCTTCTTCTTTTTCTTCTTCTGCACTCAAAACCTAGATTAGAGAAGCAACGCGGTCCTTGGAGCGAGGAGGAACCAGGGACGGGTGTAAGAGGGAGGCACGACACCCCCACTCCAACCAGAAAGGAGTTTAACCTAGCTTTGATCCCGCATGACGCCTGCAGCAAGTCATCAGGCCAACCGTACATCTACAGACTTGGCGAGTTGTAACATGCCATCTTGGCCATGAACCGGTGGCGCCCCGCACGTGAGGGAGTATGAAGGAGATAGGGGAGGCGTCCCCGGTGGTCGACGAGGCCTGGGGAGGGGCGGCAGGGCCACACCAGCTCCCTTGCTGCAGCGGCAGCGTTAGGGCGTGCGGAGGAAGGAGACGGGTGGGTCGTTGGACCATCCTGCCCCTCCGCGGGCTAAAGCGCCAGCAACTTTACCAATGGCAAATTCGTCTTTCTATTATGTTTCCAAATCGCGACAGCGTATGGAGATGGCTACGTGGCAGCTCCAGATTGGTCCAAGTAAGATTTTATTGCAAAAATCGTAGTAAAATATTCGTAGCTCGGATGACAAAAGTTCATATATGAAAATTGATCAGAAAGACGTGAGGAATCTAAATAAAATATTTATAAGCCAATTCCTCTTGCAATTTGAAAAGTAGTGTAATTTATCAACTTTAACATAATGATGATTAAAGAAACCCTACTTTGATATGAATAAAGTATTTAATAGGTTTTAATGGATCATTAGAGTTGATATTAACCTGTTAAGTGCAAAAAGTACATTATGTTCAAAAAGGAAGAACTTTGCACATGATTAGTCTAATTTAGAGTTTATGTGCTTAAATATGCTGGAATTGGAAAAGTGTATAAAGTATCATATTTACTGGTTTAATTAGTGAAAAACCCTTGGAATTGATGATAATTGTATATAGTGATGTTCTCTGGATGTTTAGAATGAATATTAACTTATTGATAATAAAAGGATGATAATTGTACATAATTGTCTTAAATTAGGGTTTCATATACCTAAGTGTGCATTAATGGGCTTAGGAACCCTAATTTAGGAGGATATGTCTTTTAATGATTTTAATTGTGCAAACCCATGAATAAGACAATGTTATGTTGTTATAAATCCAATTTGAGTATAAAAGATCATTAATGTGGAATTTTTAGGGTTCTTGAAGAATCGAACTATAATTCTTTGTTGAGTTGTCACTTCAAAGAAACCTGAACATGAATGATCTTGAAATGACTTAAAATGATAAAGATAGTAGTTTTTGTGTAAAAGAGACATTTTGGACTTAATTGACTTTTGATGGTATCTATGATGTTGAAATTAGGGTTTGTGGACTAAACAAACATCAATAGTAATAAATGCATAGTGAAAGATAAAACCCTAAAGGATGACTTAGAAATCTTAAAGTGGAATCCAAGTAGATCTTGAGGAAGTTTGGGATAAAACAATGACACTTGGATGTTATGCATTATTTTCAAAATATTGTTGATTGCTTGTTAATTGTGATGAATGTTAATGCATGGACATCAAGTTACTATGGATCAGGTATGTGGTTACGATTATGAATAACCGCTTTAGTTTCCCGATGGATTCTCGGATGTTTAATCGCATTGAATGCAACTAAACTGTTGGATGTTTATTTATTTCATGCCACTATAAAGTGACTATGATTATCACCATAAATGTGCAAATATAACTAGCTAGATCCGGGTCCACCTCTGTTACTTTGAAAAGGCTAAAAAAGGGATAATCTTAGAGTAAGGTCTAGGTTACCGTGAGTTAGAGACTCTTTAGCAAATCCCGAGTTAAGGAGTGGTCTACTTACGAGTAGTGCCATGTGACTCAACCCTAGAAACTGGTTCACTTATAGGTGGATCATGAGGGGTTTAATGGGGACAATACAGAGGATAGGGTACCCTTGGATCGCGGAGTTATATCTAAAACGTAATATTGGTTGTTAAATAAGTAATTGAATGATTACATTGTTATCATAGTTGCATGTTTATTGTTTCCCCCACATACCAGCTACGGCTGACCGACGTTTTGTTTGTCAGCATTTTAGGTCCAATGAAAAGTACAAACAGTAAAGCGACACCTTGTGAATTCAAGAATTAAAGAACAAGGAGGAATTAGATAGAATAGTTCAGCTGAGGTTAGCAGTTAGTTTGTTCCCAACTTTTCAAGGTATGCAAAGAAAAATTTTATTACCATTTTCAGTATAGTCTGTTAGAATTTAATAATTGTTTATGATTATATGTCGAACCTTTGATCCGGGATTAATGGGTGCGGCTTCAACCTCTTGGTCTCCCTTAATTGGGGGTTATCGGGAGATGGGGTCGTAACAGCTTGAGTTCTAGAATTATGAGCAACACTCCTCTCTCGTTTAAGTTGAGAGGTGAGCTTGTGTTCTAGTAGCTTGAGAAACACCCTCCTCTCACCTTGGACTTGAAGGGTGAGTTTGTGGTGGTTGTGAACTTTATTAGAGTTGTTCATTGTCTTGCCCGATATGGTGTTGTTGGTGGTGATGCTCGATATCCTTCCTTTGGTCTGACCTTGGACGATATGTTGTGGTTGAGGTGGACGATACCTTGGTCCCTGACCTTGTGACGATCTTGTGAGTTGCACCTTGGTCGTGATGAGCTTGGGGAGGCACTGCCCGACAACCCTCTTGACCTAACACCTTGAATGACACATGTGTTATGGTGATGGACGATACCCCTGGTCTATGTGACGGGCATCACACTACCACTCTGCCTTGTGACGACCGATAGACCATGAGTTGGTTGGTTGAACGATAGGTCCTCTGTTAGTTGGTTGAGCTACACCCCTTTGGACAATACCTCTTGTGGAGTACCTTGCCCGATATACACCTGTTCTAGATGGGGCTTAGTGTCGTTGTGTTTGAAGTGGACGCTGTTGACGGGCGTCACGCTAGTCGACATTGTGTTGCACGACATGGTGCCCATCACACCCTGCACGGCACGCCCATGGGATAAGGTGCACGACAGACCTTGAAGCATAGCATTGCCAGCACGACACAACGTTATGCGCTTTGCCGATAGGTACTAATGTGTCAGCCGATATGTGATGAGTGTCGTGTGATGGACGTTAGGTGAGGGGCCCTTCCCGATATCACTTATGGTGAGGGTTTTTGGTGCTTTTAGTGAGAGTCCTGCCCCTCACAGAAATCGATATGATAAATGGTAATTGTTATGGTAAAAGTTGTTTATGAAACACATATGTATTTACCCATGTATGTGACCATCATGATATGTTGTATAATGCTAATCAAATGGTAAGCATGTAATATGGTTTGCTTTGTGATGAAACCTAAGCTCATGATCACAAGTTGAGACCTGATTGATAAAGTATATAGTCATTAATGTCACCCTATATTGATAAGCATGGTCTTTCTGTTAATCCTATGATTATTGCGTACACTAACCATGCAGGTGATGCATAGCCAAGTAAAAGGGCTATGAGGTAAATATATATGTTGAGTAACTCTGTTGTGATGGTTATTCTTGATATACTTGGGATTGCTATCCCATGATGATGATGAAGCCTTGAGAGATAGTGGCAGTATATGATGAGGGATTGAGATCCCATGGTATGTGATGATCCTTGAGATGGATCTGGATGATTGGCAAGAGGCCAAGTGATAACATGTGATGTTGGATCCTTGTGATGGATCAGGTTGATGTGACTACAATAAAAGCATAATGTTGTTGTGTATTTTCTATTATAGTTTGCATGTTATATAACTTGGTTGAATCTTGCAATCCATATAAAAGACACTAATTAATCACAGTGAAATATATCATGTAGTTTGCCTTGGCCATAGATCCATCATCGTCAGGAGTTGGTGATGGTGAAACGGGTTCTCTTACAGGTTAACCTGGAGCGCATATTGTTGAATATGCGAGGTTTCTCCTAGCCTAAAATAGTGAGGATTCAAGTGCAGCTACGGTTGCAGACTCGAGAGATGAATAGAGCATGGTGAATAGGCCCATGGCTCAGGATATGTGATATGGGAACATGAATGCGTTCATGGCTCAGAGCACGGTGAAAAGGCCATGAATCAGATATACTAGCGTCATGACCTGTACCGAGGCGGGCTAGAGGATGGGTAGCCTATGGAGCTGACCCTGTAGCTGAGACCACTTAAGCATGAGACTGCGGTCCTGCTAGTGTTGTACTCGTACGCTGACTATGAGGGGAAAGGTCATGGAGTCGGACTCTTCCATTGACCTTGTATGGCACCGGCTTTGGGTTTCACAACTGAAGGTTGGATTTGAGCGGTACGACTCACTTCCTCAGGGCATAATAATAATACGTAATCCAGCCGAATAGTATTTACTGCTTAAAACAAAACACAGAACATTGGTTGAGGCCTTTCTTGTGTACTTAATCCTGCTATATGTTGCAGTTACTGATATGTTCCTCATGTTATGTGGCAATATATCTTATCTTGTTAATCATGTTCCATCAAGAGATAATTGGTGATAAGTCTTATGAACAGCCCGGTAAGCTTGATGGCACAAATAGCCTTGTCGTATATATTGTTATTATTCTACGTTTTACTGTTTATCTTCTGCTGTTACTTTATCCTCTTGGTTTTATAGTTTTGGCGAGGAGTTATGTTTCTTGCTGGGACAATGTTCAATTGTCTCACCCTGCTAGTTTTTAGGTGTTCAAACTAGACGTGGTGGTGGTCGCAGAGTTGCGGCCGAGCTGCAAGATGAGCAGTAGAAGGCAAGAGATGGATATGTTGTTGTTTTGGCATTTTGTAGTAGAGTCTAGAGTCATCCCTTTACTCTCATGTCCTTGGGAGTGTTTTGGCATTGTTTCTCGATGTATGGGTATTGATCCTTGTATATCCTGCTGCTGGCCAGATGTGGGCCTTTATGTATATATATAACAGGTGATGGACTCATGTGACGACATAACAACTGGTCTGCTAAGCTGTGGACACGTATCAAGCCTTGTATATATTTATATAACATGTTTTCTTGCAGGACGAGGACCTATATGTTATGGTTTCTCAATTTATCCGCTTTCCACAATCAGCTTTAATTAACCCATGTTTTCGTAATATGTGGTTATGGTGTTTTCTACACGTTTTTGCGTAACACCTCGTTGTCTGTGTGATAGTGGGATGTGTTGCCACAAGTTTTGGTATCAGAGCCCTAGGTTCACTGAGTCTACATGGATTTAGGACTAGGGTGTGTTTGTTCTTGTGAGTTTTCTAGATTTCCTTACGACCGTCTTCTGCCCTCAGCAGAAGAAAAGTCAAGATGTTTGGAAACCATGAAGAACACACTGCCGAGAAGAGCGATGCTGCATCTGTTGATGGAGCTGAAGGGCAGGCACATGGAGATCGGGTGCCTGAGGTCCCCCAACCTGACCCAGCCATTCTTGAACACCCTACCTATGAACAACTTATGGGGCAGATGATGGCTACGATGAATCTCATGGTAGAAAGGTTGCCAGTGCCTCCGCCGAGAGAACATGCTCCCCATGGTGAAACATCAGGTATTGGGAAGACCTTCGAGCGGCTTCGCCGAGTCAGAGCTTCGGATTATGCTAGAACGACTGATCCAACGGATGCAGATCTGTGGCTGACAAGCCTTGAGAAGGCTTTCCGGATCCTTGACATCCCCGAAGAAGACAAAGTAAAGCATGTTGTCTACCTTCTAAAGGGTAGTGTTGGTCACTGGTGGACCATCGAGGAAGAGAAGCGACCTGGTGAGGTGATCGGTTGGGAAGTTTTCCGGCGCGAGTTCTTCAGTAGATACTTCCCGAAGACGTACCTGAATGAGAAGATTAGTCAGTTTGAGGGCTTGCGACAAGGAACGATGAACATAACCGAGTATGAAGCCAAGTTCCTGGACCTACTGAGGTTTTGTCCTCACAGGGCGGTGACAGATGAAGAGCGGATCAGATGCTTTGAGAAAGGTCTGAGTGCTGAGTTAACAACACCTGTTTCTGCATTGGAGAACCGTGAGCGGTTTGCTATGTTTGTGGAATCTGTATGGAGGATTGAAAGGTTAGTAAGGGAGAAAAGAGAATCCATGTCTAAGAAGAGGCCTGCACAGTTCCAGGGACAGAGGTTCGGTGTTTTAAAGAAGCCAAGGTTTTCAACACCTTTTGTGATGAGAGGTTCCAGTGTACCGTCACATGGTCTCTGAGTAAGGGAAGAGGATATGTTTCTTCGCCATCTAAGGCGCATAATACAACTTCAGTGGCGGTGACAGGGCCATCTAGGCCACATTTTGAAGATAGGGCATGCTATCTTTGTGGTCAGACCGGGCATCTCAAGTCACATTGCCCGAATAGAGATGTTGAAGTGATGTAGCAGCCAAGACAAAATCAACAAGAATCAGTTAGACAACAGCTCAGTGGTAGAAGAGGGTGAGTACACGGTCAAGCGTCTCAAGCTGGATCGTCTTCTCAAGGAAGCAAAGGACGTGGACAGCAAGCAACGACTCAATTCTACGCTATGAATCAGCCGGAGGCAATAGTCAACTCGCGAGTGGTGATAGGTCAGATGGAGTTATTTCATTCTGATATGTCTTCTTCTTGCTCAATATATGTTCTGGTTGACCCGGGTGCTACACACTCTTTTATCACCTATAGTATGCTTGAAAATTGCCATTTACCTATTAGTTGTAAGAAGGATAACTTGTTGTTAGAAACCCCTCTTGATGGTTCCTCGTTGCTTCGAGAAGAGTGTCCATCTTGTGTCTTGTCTTTCTCAGGACATAGCATCCCAGTGGATCTTATACCACTTGATATGCATGGTTTCAATGTTATCCTTGGGATGGATACCCTAGAGAAGTATAAGGTTGTTTTGGACTGTGACTCCAAGCAGGCTGTGTTTGATGATGCGGGAGAGAAGTGGATCTTCCAGGGAGATAGGAAGATTCTTCCGACATGTCTAGTATCAGCTTTGGTAGCAGAGAGGTTGCTACGACAAGGATGTGAGGCATTCTAAGCTCACGTTGTGGATACCGTTGTGGCTACCAAGGCGAAAGGTCCTAGTCTTGAAGAGATGTCAGTTGTCTGAGAGTTTGCCGATGTGTTTCCTGATGAGTTCCCTGGTGTTCCTCCACCCCGAGAGATTAATTTTGAGATCAATCTGGTCCCAGGAACACAACCAGTTGCACAGACACCGTATAGGATGGCTCCAGTAGAGATGGCAGAGCTTAAGAAACAATTGCAAGAGTTGTTGGAGAAAGGTTTCATCCGACTGAGTACGTCACCTTGGGGTGCTCCAGTGTTGTTTGTTAAGAAGAAGGACAGATCGATGCGGTTATGTATAGATTACTGACAGCTGAACAAAGTCACGATCAAGAACAAGTACCCGTTGCTGAGGATAGATGATTTGTTCGATCAATTGCGTGGTGCTACATTGTTTTCAAAGATCGATCTACGGTCTGGATATCATCAGTTGAGGATTAAGGCGGATGATATACCAAAGTCAGCTTTTAGGACGAGGTATGGTCACATCGAGTTTGTGGTTATGCCGTTTGGGCTAACCAATGCGCCTGCTGCTTTCATGGACTTGATGAACAGAGTGTTCCGTCCATTCCTAGATCAGTTTGTTGTAGTCTTTATAGATGACATCTTGGTCTACAGTCAGGACAGGCAAGAACATGAGCGACATCTTCATCTAGCGTTGACTCTTCTTCGCCAACATCAGCTGTATGCCAAGTTCAATAAGTGTGAGTTCTGGTTGGAAGAAGTGACTTTTTGGGTCATGTGATATTTGCAGAAGGAGTCAAAGTGGACCCAAGGAAGGTAGATTCTGTTGCAGACTGGGAGCAGCCAAAGATGTCGACAGAAGTTCGTAGTTTCCTGGGTTTAGCAGGTTACTACCGGAGGTTTATCAAAGACTTCAGTGCGATTGCGTTACCGATGACGAAGTTGACTAAAAAGGATGTACCTTTTGTCTGGGATGACCATTGTCAGCAAGACTTCCAGAGTTTGAAGGAGAAGTTGACTAGTGCTCCAGTACTAGTGCTGCCAGAGCCGGGAAAGGGGTATGTTGTTTTCTGCAATTCTTCCAAGAAAGGTTTGGGTTGTGTGCTGATGCATGAAGATCATGTGGTTTCTTTTGCTTCACGACAGCTTAAGAAACATGAGGAGAACTATCTGACTCATGATTTGGAGTTGGCAGTAGTGGTTCATGCGTTAAAGATATGGAGGCACTATCTTTATGAGGAAGTGTGTCAGATCTTTACTGATCATAAGAATTTGAAGTACATCTTTTCACAACATGAGTTGAACATGCGACAACGTTGATGGATGGAGTTAATCAATGATTACGACTACACTATCAAGTATCATCCTGGTAAGGTGAATGTGGTAGCTGATGTGGTTAGCCGAAAGTCTTCTTCTCTTTCTACAAAGAAGGCACAGTTGAGTTCCCTGGTATGCCATAGTCGGGATATGCTTGTTTCTTTGCAGCAAATGAATGTGCAGATGGAAGTTTCCTCGCTAGCTGGACTTTTAGCACAGATGCAAGTCAAGCCTATGCTAAGACAGTAGATCAAAGATGCATAGAAGATAGATGATGCAATACAGTTGATCAGATCAGTGTTCGGTAGCAAAAAGCATGATGGGTTCCATGAGTCCGAGGATGGGCTAGTTTGCTATCATGATAGGATGGTGATTCCAGATGCTGATGATCTGAGGAAGTTAGTGCTCGAGGAAGCACACACATCGATGTATGATATGCATCCAGGTGTCACCAATATGTATCATAGTCTGAAGGACTTGTATTGGTGGCCCGGCTTGAAGAGAGATGTAGCTGAGTTCGTGGCTAGATGTGCGGTATGACAGCAAGTGAAGGCTGAACATCAGAAGCCGGTAGGTACATTGCAACCTTTGTCGATACCGCAGTGGAAATGGGATCACATAACCATGGATTTCGTAGTTGGTCTACCCAGGACAACTAGGAATCATGATTCCATTTGGGTGATAGTGGACAGATTGACGAAGTCTGCCCATTTCCTACCAGTAAAGACGACATATACCGCTGAGAAACTCACTCGAGTATATGTGGATGAGATAGTACATTTGCATGGTGTGCCATCGACAATAGTTTCTGACAGAGGTCCACAGTTCATGAGTCGTTTCGAGGAACGGTTGCATAAAGCGTTGGGAACGCAGTTGAGGTTCAGTACTGCCTTCCACCCATAGACCGATGGGCAGTCTGAGAGGACTATTCAGACTTTGGAAGATCTCCTTCGAGCTTGTGTTTTGCAGTTCCTAGGCAGTTGGAATGTGCATCTCAGTTTGATAGAGTTTGCCTACAACAACAGTTATCAATGGAGCATTGACATGGCTCCTTATGAGGCCTTGTATGGAAGGAAGTGCAAATCTCCTCTGTGTTGGTATGAGTCTGGCGAATATCAGCTTCTGGGTCCTGAGCTAGTACAACATACGTCGGAAAAAAATCAAATTTATACAACAACAGTTGAAAGCGGCATAGGACAGGAAGAAGTCTTACGCAGACAATCACTGACGACCTTTGGAGTTCCAGGTAGGAGACAAAGTGTACCTTAAAGTCTCGTCGTGGAAAGGTGTGCTACGGTTTGGCTGGAAGGGTAAGCTAGCACCCAGATATAAGGGGCCTTACCCAGTCATAGCACGTATGGGCAAGGTAGCTTATGAGTTGGAGTTGCCTCCAGAGTTGCACAAGTTACATCCAGTGTTCCATGTCAGTTTGTTGAAGAAAAGTCATCCGGATACAGGAACAGTGATACAACCAGTTGAAGTTGAGCTTGATGAAGATGTGACCTATGATGAAGGTCCTATGGCAATGCTTGACAGTAGGGTTAAGAAGCTGAAGAGGAAGGACATGGTTCTTGTGAAGGTTCTTTGGCATCATCGTGGCAGTAAGGAAGCCACATGGGAGCTTGAGGAAGAGATGAGGAGGAAGTATCCCTCGCTTTTCTCTTCGGATTTTGGGGATGAAATCCCTTTGTAGATGGTTAGTTTGTAAGGACGCTGACCTCCGTTTAGGGTTTAGCCTGTTTGCTTTGCTTAACCCTGATACTTAGTTGTTTATTAATCACCTTTAGTGGTGATTAGGGTTTGGTTGTGATTTGTGGAGAGTTGGAGGGGCATCTTGCATTTAATCCAAGTTTAGGGTTTGTGGGAAAGTTTGTCACCTTGTGAGGTGTCCCTCTCTCTCCTTGCTTCTTCTAGTGTAGAGAGGAAGGCTTGGGCTCATTTCTTGAGTTACTTGTTGGGCTTTGTTGAGCCTTGCCTTTGCCTTGTTGGGCCCTTGTATTAGCCAGTAGGTGGATGTGTCGCCCAGGGTAGTGTCGCCCAGGGGTGTATCGCCCATGATGGAGGTGTATCGCCCATGTGTGTCACCCATGACCTTTGACCAAGCTTTGACCTCGTTTGTGTCACCACTAGTGGACACTTGGTGCTTGATGCTTGCATGTAACAATGACCTTGGACATGTGTTTAGGGCTTGCTAGAGTGGTGGCTCATGCACTAGGACAAGTGTCCCTAGGTGGGCGACACCTTGCTTGGCTCTACCTTGTTTTCTCCTCCATCCCCTTCTATATATGTGTTCTTTTCCTCTTTCTAGGGATCCTTTAGTCTCTTGGTTTTCTCCTCTACCTTGGTGCACGATACCCTCCTCCTTTGCAATCCTGGTGGATGACACCCTTGGAGGAGCTAGCTTGGTGGCCGATCCTGCCTTGGAGCTTTCTTCTTCCTTGGAGCTTGGAGCTTTCTTAAGGCGGGTTGCATGACTCCTAACCCTAACTATGCTACCTCCTTTCATGTTCTTATATGTTTCTAGCCTTGTTTCTTACTAAGTCGTTCTTGTTGCCTGAACCATGTGCTTTAGGGTTTCTTGGTGAGCAATACTCTCTTCTCTCCTAGGTCTTGAGGAGTGAGCTTGAGTTCTAGAATTATGAGCAACACTCCTCTCTCATTTAAGTTGAGAGGTGAGCTTGTGTTCTAGTAGCTTGAGCAACACCCTCCTCTCACCTTGGACATGAAGGGTGAGCTTTGTGGTGGTCATGAACTTTGTTAGAGTTGTTCCTTGTCTTGCCTAATATGGTGTTGTTGGTGGTGATGCCCGATATCCTTCCTTTGGTCTGACCTTGGACGATATATTGTGGTTGAGGTGGACGATACCTTGGTCCCTGACCTTGTGAAGATCTTGTGAGTTGCACCTTGGTCATGATGAGCTTGGGGAGGTGCTTCCCGACAACCCTCTTAACCTAACACCTTGAATGACACATGTGTTATGGTGATGGACGATACCCCTGGTCTATGTGACGGGTGTCACACTACCAATCTTCCTTGTAACGGATGATAGACCATGAGTTGGTTGGTTGAATGATAGGTCCTCTGTTAGTTGGTTGAGCTACACCCCTTTGGACGATACCTCTTGTGGAGTACCTTACCCGATATACACCTATTCTAGTTGGGGTTTAGTGTCATTGTGTTTGAGGTGGACGCTGCTGATGGGCGTCACGCTAGTCGATGTTGTGTTGCACGACATGGTGCGTGTCACACCCTGCATGGCACGCCCATGGGCTAAGGTGCACGACAGACCTTGAAGCACAACGTTGCCAGCACGACACAACGTTATGCGCTTGGCCAATAGGTACTAATGTGTCGGCCGATATGTGATGAGCGTCATGTGATGGACGTTAGGTGAGGGGCCCTGCCCTATATCACTTATGGTGAGGGTTTGTGGTGCTTTTAGTGAGAGTCATGCCCCTCATAGAAATCGATATGATAAATGGTAATTGTTATGGTAAAGCTTGTTTATGAAACACATATGTCTTTACCCATGTATGTGACCATCATGATATGTTGTATAATGTTAATCAAATGGTAAGCATGTAATATGGTTTGCTTTGTAATGAAACCTAAGCTCATGATCACAAGTTGAGACCTGATTGATAAAGTATATCGTCATTAATGTCACCCTATATTGATAAGCATGGTCTTTCTATTAATCCTATGATTATTGTGTACACTAACCATGCAGGTGATGCATAGCCAAGTAAAAGGGCTATGAGGTAAATATATATGTTGAGTAACTCTGTTGTGATGGTTATTCTTGATATACTTGGGATTGCTATCCCATGATGATGATGAAGCCTTGAGAGGTAGTGGCAGTATATGATGAGGGATTGAGATCGCATGGTATGTGATGATCCTTGAGATGGATCTGGATGATTGGCAAGAGGCCAAGTGATAACATGTGATGTTGGATCCTTGTGATGGATCAGGTTGATGTGACTACAATAAAAGCATAATGTTGTTGTGTATTTTCTATTATAGTTTGCATGTTATATAAGTTGGTTGAATCTTGCAATCCATATAAAAGACACTAATTAATCACAGTGAAATATATCATGTAGTTTGCCTTGGCCATAGATCCATCATCGTCAGGAGTTGGTGATGGTGAAACGGGTTCTCTTACAGGTTAACCCGGAGCGCATATTGTTGAATATGCGAGGATTCTCCTAGCCTAAAATAGTGAGGATTTGAGTGCAGCTACAGTTGCAGACTCGGGAGATGAATAGAGCATGGTGAACAAGCCCATGGCTCAGGATATGTGATATGGGAGCATGAATGTGTTCATGGCTCAGAGCACGGTGAATAGGCCCGTGGCTCAGATATACTAGCGCCGTGACTTGTATCGAGGCGGGCTAGAGGATGGGTAGCCTATGGAGCTGACCCTGTGGCTGAGACCACTTAAGCATGAGACTGTGGTCCTGCTTGTGTTGTACTCGTACACTGACTACGAGGGGAAAGGTCATGGAGTTCGTCTCTTCCATTGACCTTGTATGGCACCGGCTTTGGGTTTCGCAACCGAAGGTTGGATTTGAGCAGTACGGCTCACTTCCTTACGACATAATAATAATACGTAATCCAGCCGAATAGTATTTACCGCTTAAAACAAAACACGGAACATTGGTTGAGGCCTTGCTTGTGTACTTAATCCTGCTATATGTTGCAGTTACTGATATGTTCCTCATGTTATGTGGAAATATATCTTATCTTGTTAATCATGTTCCATCAAGAGATAATTGGTGATAAGTCTTATGAACATCCCGGTAAGCTTGATGGTACAAATAGCCTTGCTGTATAGACTGTTATTATTCTATGTTTTACTGTTTATCTTCTGCTGTTACTTTATCCTCCTGGTTTTATAGTTTTGGCGAGGAGTTATGTTTCTCACTGGGACAATGTTGAATTGTCTCACCCCGCTGGTTTTCAGGTGTTCAAACTAGACGTGGTGGTGGTCGTGGAGTTGTTGATGGAGCTTCCACTTACATGGAATTGCGTGCACCAACTAAAAATCCTAAAGATGGTAATTATTTAGGTTTAGCCTTGCTTATACTAGGTAGAGAACTCCACCCACGTATGCTAGGATACGTGGAAGTCTTATCGTAGTATAGTTAGGGGTTGAATCCACAGGACAACGGTCTTGTTGCAAGCAACAAGATGGAAAACGTTGGAATTTCACTTAGTCACTTGGTAGAAGGCACTTAAATCGAAAGGTTGGTTTTGTTGTTTATAAACTAAGAACATGTAAAATAAAGCAATCGAGTAAACTTAAAGAGGTTAAACAATGATAAGAAGTCACTAGGGCATGATCGGTTTTTCACCACCACTACACACGGATCAAGACATGCAAAATAAAACATAAACTACAACAAGAGTTTAGTCAGCTAGTATCTTTGTAGACTTAGTTTCCTTACGAAGAACTAACTACATGAAGTGTGGGAATGATGCAACACCAGCCATCACCAAACGAATGGTCAACTGCTTTGCATCATTCCCTTCTCAAATTGTGTTCCTCGACTTACCAAGGTTGTACTTTCATACGTCAATTGATTCCATTTCATAGTATGAAAGTACAATATTTGGAAGTGAGTTTACTCCACTTCTTTAAAGCACTCCTAGATACCGAACCAAGAACATGGTGGATACATGCACCAAGAACCAACATACAAACGAGCTTCAGATCTAATAGTACAAACATAGACAATTCATACTAAAAGATAAGGGATAACACAAGTTGATGATTAGGCAACATGCATTCATTAAACGTTTGATGTTGAACTGAAAAGATAAAAACTCTATATTACAAACTATGGATTACATTTACATGATATGAAAACATGAGTAGCGGGGCTACTCCCCGCACCCTAGTGAAAGAGACTACTTGCTAATGACTAGGACAAAGAAGGAGGAAAGAAGAGAGAGAGAGAGAGCATCATCCCTACAAAGGAGAGAGGAAAGTCAACCCCTTGGAGAGAGAGAAACGATCCACCAGCTTCACAGGTTGTGCGATGACGAGATCTCCCTCTTCCCACCTTCTTTGGTGGAGAGAGAGAAAGCAGCTTCGAGAAGGAGTGTGGGTCTCAGACCGGCAGCCCCTGGGCGGAGGATAGAAGTCAGATGTGGTCTGGAGTGATTGAGGTAGCCTTTGGACATCTCTAGACTTCCTCCCCTGGTGGAGGACTGTCGCGACCGACAATCAAAACGTCATTAAATAGGCGGACTGAAACATAAACAGTGGATTAACATAAATCACTAGAATTTTAAACCCTTTTTGCAAGAAGATCCTGGTATAGAAAACTTTTATTGAAAGATTCAAAACTCATACATATCATGATTGACACTGTACAACATTGTTTCATTTCATCTTGAGAACAACATACATCAATTGCTCTATCAAAACACATACTGGAGCAACATAAAACCTCGAGGCATTCAAGCCAAAATCTCATATTTTTCATAAAACCAGTACGAACCAACTCCAAGGACCTGAGAGTACAGAGACGACACATAGGACTACTATCTACAAGACACGACAGGCAGTACACTCAACCTGAGCTGTCACTGCTATCCCTGCTGCTGATGATGTACCTCCGTGAAAAGGTCTTCACCTCCTCGTGCACGTCCACCTAAAAATTTGGATCCCACGGGGGTGAGACAATTGTAATTGTCCCAGCGGGAGATATAACTCCTCGCCGACCATATTATTAACTCAGATCAAGAAGTAATAAACCGAGAAGTGGTTCTTTCTATATTTACATGCAGGGTAAATCACTGTATGAATAAAATAAAGTAATCTCCTTTCTTAAGGAGAACATTGCATTCACCCATGGTAGAGTTATTAATCATCTATCTACTTTGCAAGGAATTTAAAGAAACATAAATAACATCTATCCACTAAGATGTATAACTGAATTGTGCATCAATCAATGTTCCTCATATTCGATCCTTAAGCAGATATACTACACGGATGAATATATTTTAACAATCACACTTATGCCCTGATCATATGCAGTGTACTCTACATATGAGATTCGCAGTGCACTACGACCACACCGTACAAGACTTAGCGACACACCCGGGAAATGCTAAGTCTGACGCCAGCCCTGCTCTGCCACAGGACCCCAGGCTCTCCGGCCTGAAACAATGCACTACTCCGAGTGCTCTAGACTCCTCCTCTAACCTGAGTACACAGGCGGAGAGTCTCACGGGGTTACCTCCATGACACAAGCACGGATAATGTTGCAATAACGCCCATTTTCTCCAGTGCCACCGTGACACAAGCACGCGTTGTTCTTGGACACTGCCTCTATGACCTCGTGTCTCCATGACACAAGCACAGATAATGTTGCAACACGAGTTTCACCCCTAAGAAGCAGATCTGTCAAAGGGGTTCTACGGTGTTCAGGGCACCTAAATCTAACATTAACATTATAGGTACATTTTATACAGAAATCATAACTTATTTAACATTTCTCACAAGGCTCACACGGCCTGCCATATCATAACAATTGGCATGACACACTTTATACACTAAAATCATGCAATTGAACTGTTAAGCATCACCATATCTCACATTGAGAACTTTGATATCACAATTACTTAATTCATCACATGCATCACAAGGCCATTACACATCTTGTCACCTCTCACTAGGCAACAACTTATTCAAACACATGGCTCACAAGGCCATTAAACATCTTGTTACCTCTCACTAGGCAACAACTTATTCAAACACATTTGAATAGTCCAACCATCATCAATTAAAATGGACCCATCTCTGGTTGAAGCATTATTGATATAGGATTAACCATTACCAACCACTTTAAGTGTTTCACCTATCAATATATTAGCCACACCATTAATTGGTGTTACACTCATTACTCTTAAGAGTGTCTTACCCTCAACTTTACAAGGCATCTCAGTTTAGAAATATACATATGTTCACCATATCAGGTTGTATGTATATGAGCACTCCCCATGTCGGGCTAGAAGTATATACACACCATTCATATCGGGCTAGAGGTATGTATATATATATTATCCATGTCATGCATTAGGTATTAAGCCATCACCATGTCGGACTGTACATCATCTAGGGTTTTGTATCGGGCTTCCATATCCTGCATTAACATTAGCCTAAATTAGGGTTTCATGTCAACTTACAAGTATTAATTCAATCTTGCATCATGTATGGAGTCTATACTTGACTCCCTATCATGCAAGGGGTGTGTACTACACCCACATATCGTGCAACAAGGTATACAATCATATCCATTTCATTTTAGTGAAGCAGGTGCATTATCATATCGGGTTAGGGTTGCTTGCTTTTGTGCTTACACCCGATATTACTTTTATAAAGCGATACCATCATATTCAAACTATAGATCTTGGTTATAACTATTATGGTTCATGGAAACAGGTCTAAGCAACTACTAGAACTCATAATTTCATCAACTATTTTAGGAACTTTGGAATTAAAAGTACTTCACTAATTATAGCAATTTAGGTGAAGAATAATAACATGGTTGAGTTCAAGTTATATAACCCGCCTTAAGAACCACTTCAAAGCTCCAAGCTCCAAAGCTCCATGTTCCTAAGGTTGAAGATGACTTATGAAGGTCCAAGGCTCGTTCATAACCCCTTCATAAACAAGGAATCACCATGGATAAGCAATTGGTGAAGAAGAAAAGAAAGGAAGATCAAAACCCTAAATTCATGCTTCAATCCAAGGTTGAAGATGATCTTTTCCTCACCTTAGGGTCATGTTTTGAGTTCCTTAGCTCCTTGGCTGACACCCTACCACTCTTGGGCGATATGGACTTCTTCTTGGCCGACACAACTTTGCTTGTGGCCGATACCCTCTCACTAGTGGCCCAAACTGCTTTAATTGGCCGATATCAACTTGCTATGGGCAATATCAACATAGTATGGCCGATATGCTTGCTATGGCCGATACCCAAGGCCTATGCACGATAACCTTGTGCTCTTGCACGATATGCCACCCCTCTTGCACGATATGACACTCACTTGGATGATATGGTACTCACTTGGGATCAAAACACTTCACTCTACGGCCGATATCACCCAATATGACCAAGATCACCTACTTGGGCGATATGATCATGTCATGGGTGATATCCCATGACCCATGCACGATACCATAGCCTCCCTTCACGATATGGGAGCTATGTGCACGATACCACAAGGTAGGAGGGTGGTAAGGGTCGTAAAATTCCATTAAGGGGTCAAACTAGGGGTATATATACTTGCTGATCATGAAGGAGAGCAAAAATGAGGTGTCAACATTTTGAGCTAGTAGGTGCCACGTGTCATGCATGGGTGACACGTGTCCAAGCATGCATCAACATTTATCTTGACGTGCAAAAAGGTTGAGGTTCATCTAGAGATGCAAATTCGTCCATCACTTACCCATTTGGATAAAATATATCATTTAAATCATCATTTTAAGTCAAGTCGATACACTTTTCCTAAGGAAACTTGTTGGCCGTCACACCTCACCTCCTTGAGGTTCTTTGCACGATATGAACCTTTCCAAGAGTTCACAAAACGATATGGGACACCTCCTTGGGCTCCATGGCCGATAGGCACTCATATATAAGCTTTTCAAGTTGATACAACTCAAGTTAAGCCTTCAAATTCAACCCTCTTTCTTGGTCATTTCATCACCAACATTACCATCACTCATAAGTGATTCAAACATGGTGTCTCATTCATTATCTCTCCTATAAATAATATATATAGGAAGTAGGAACACTCTATAGGTGGTAATTTGCATATCAACCCCACATTTTGGGTAAATTACAATTTGTACCAAAATTGGTGCACAATGCTCCAACATTGTTCAAACAAGTTCAAACTTGGAATTTAGGCTTTCCACAAGCCACCATTTAGCATCATTCTCTCTCCTATGATGATAAAACATACTAGGCACATTCAACATGTGACATTTTGCATTATAGTCCCTCAATTTGGGTAAATTGCACTTTGGTCCAAAATAAAGGAAAATTGCTCAATAAACATTCAATCGGGACCAAACTTGAAACATAAGTGTGTCACATGATAACAAATCACATTATAGGATTTCATTAAAGTTATAAGCAACTTTATTAGCCAAAACAAATAGGGTTACCTCATAACCCAGATTAGGGTTGTTACAAATTATAAACCCCTAACAAAGATTTCGTCCCCGAAATCCCAGGTAAAAAGGGGAACAGCTATTATTCATTCATCACATCATCAAATCTCCATATAACATTTTAATGTCATGGAGACACCATATAACTTGATCAACACAAATTTCTTTCATACATTCTTACTGATTTGTCACCTTTCTTAACTTATAACTTTATGTGACAAGATTCTTGATTTTGGGAAGTTTCCCATATATCTCATTCAAATTAGCATTTCATTTTCAAGGAAAGACCAGAGTTACATTTTTGTTAGCCGTTTGTGACTACAAGTCTTATCATATATCAACAGTGCCATTCAGTCTGTTGACACTACACTAGACTTCCCTACTACTTGTACCAACTATCTCATTAATTGTACATTCTCTTTTACAGATCTAGATAGGGGTATTCTAAGAAATTATTTTTAGCTTGGTAAGCATTTCCCACCATGATTTTACAATTGTTCCTTCAATTAATACATATTTATTGATGTTTTGTTTATGCAAGGAATAAACCCCTAACAAAATATGTCCATACTAAACTGATTTCACAGTTTAGCCATTTCAACATAAATCATCTAATTAGGATTTATGCTTTTACTTTCTCACAACATCTGACACTTCTTGGATACCAAAATTCCTTGCCTTGGTAACCATCACATGTGTCAAAAACACATCACACCCTCATCTTTATTTCATCTTGAAACATTACTTGTTACGCGTATCTTTATCTTGGAACCAAAGTCCAAGACGAACTAACACTTTTTTCTAAGTATTCATTAATTGAACATTTTTTTATCTCATGCACATCAAGCGTCATAAGACTCACTTGAGTGCCATGTCCTTGAAACAAAAGGACACAAAGAAACATATTTCTTTCATCATCCCATTACTACCCAAGGTTGTTTATTAAGAGAAAATATTATCATCTCCACTATTGTAGCATGAACTTTCAACTATTCATGACTCATTTACTCTAGTCTCATCCTAAGTTCCTTGCCATCATCTTATAAATTATAAGGATGATTATATGTCATTACTCCTTTCTTCATTATTATCTAACATGTTCATGAACATTTGTGATTTCATCACATTTCCCATTTCCACATTATGGGAAAAGATCTTTATTATTCTCACAGGCTTTATCAGACAGAGATCGTTTCCCAAGTTCTCATTCTCATCTTTTAAGGATTATACTCTTTACTTCCTCATACATGCATACTGATCTGAGATCATTTTAGATTCCTCTTTCTTGTATTTAGGATGTGATACAATTATCCATACCATATTTTTAGTTTCATTATACTCACTAGATTGTCTCAAAATGACTACTTGATCAGAGTAATCAAAAAGATAATAATCTAAGAGTTCCATACTCACCTTATCTCCAATAATTATATACCTGGCCAGGGTATACAAGTATTGAGATTAGATAGTATGCACTTTATGTAATTTCTTATTCCTTACTTTTCATATCATCACAAGCATAGGATTTAGCATCCCTGGATTTTCTCCAGGCATTACCTCTACACTTCATCCTCTTTCACACGGATAAGAGTAGTTATAAGACATTTAAAAGAATACCGAACAAAATATAGATTCTAGTTCTCATCATTTCTTCCCTATATCCCCATAGGGCAAACAATAGGGAAAGTCCATAACAGCAATCCATTTTACGATCATCAAATAGCATCAAGATAAGGCATATCAAAATGAAAAAGCTTTATCTAACTATTACCCCTCATCTTCCACTTCAGGTTGACTCAACACATAGAGTCGAGCTGTTTCACATGATTACTTATTGCTTTTACTTAGTGGTTACTCCCCTAGTATACTGGGCACTTATTGCACTGGTGGCACCAAAAACTTTGTCCTTTTAGGACAACTAGGCACATATCTCTAGAATTGTAGAAACCTTTCCTTAAATTCTCAGCTTATTTCTCCTCCTTGGGCACTTCCATCATAGATATACTGTCTGTCTAAACTTATGGCAGAGTCTACTTTCTTACCATATGTTAATCTTTCCCACATTTTCCACTGTTTCAACATGACTCTGTCATTCAGGAACCCTTTCAAAGCCCAAAGTTTCCGTATCAAGGACTAATTAACTAGGTTATAATGCTAATATCCAGTCTACTATATGCATAAGTGTTGTCTTAACCTTTCCAACAAGAGCATAACCATATGATTTTTTATCCTAATCGGGTCATGATGGAAATTCTCAGACACTCATCCTTTCCTTACCTGATGCCTTACACCCTCTCCTGGTGCCACAACGTTGCTCTCAGCAATGTGTTCCTCGTGTTCTCCAGTCATTTATAAACTTCACCCTTTCTTCTACCCAAGCAGAAGTCACTATAGGGTATACTGGAGGGCACTAACACAGACTCAACACCTTAGTCCTATGTCTCTGTAGACTCAGCGAACCTTAAGCTCTGATACCAAAACTGTCGCGACCGACAATCAAAACGTCATTAAATAGGCGGAATGAAACATAAACAATGGATTAACATAAATCACTAGAATTTTAAACCCTTTTTGCAAGAAGATCCTGGTATAGAAAACTTTTATTGAAAGATTCAAAACTCATACATATCATGATTGACACTGTACAACATTGTTTCATTTCATCTTGAGAACAACATACATCAATTGCTCTATCAAAACACATACTGGAGCAACATAAAACCTCGAGGCATTCAAGCCAAAATCTCATATTTTTCATAAAACCAGTACGAACCAACTCCAAGGACCTGAGAGTACAGAGACGACACATAGGACTACTATATACAAGACACGACAGGCAGTACACTCAACCTGAGCTGTCACTGCTATCCCTGCTGCTGATGATGTACCTCTGTGAAAAGGTCTTCACCTCCTCGTGAACGTCCACCTAAAAATTTGGATCCCACGGGGGTGAGACAATTGTAATTGTCCCAGCGGGAGATATAACTCCTCGCCGACCATATTATTAACTCAGATCAAGAAGTAATAAACTGAGCAGTGGTTCTTTCTATATTTACATGCAGGGTAAATCACTGTATGAATAAAATAAAGTAATCTCCTTTCTTAAGGAGAACATTGCATTCACCCATGGTAGAGTTATCAATCATCTATCTACTTTGCAAGGAATTTAAAGAAACATAAATAACATCTATCCACTAAGATGTATAACTGAATTGCGCATCAATCAATGTTTCTCATATTCGATCCTTAAGCAGATATACTACACGGCTGAATATATTTTAACAATCACACTTATGCCCTGATCATATGCAGTGTACTCTACATATGAGATTCGCAGTGCACTACGACCACACCGTACAAGACTTAGCGACACACCCGAGAAATGCTAAGTCTGACGCCAGCCCTGCTCTACCACAGGACCCCAGGCTCTCCGGCCTGAAACAATGCACTACTCGGAGTGCTCTAGACTCCTCCTCCAACCTGAGTACACAGGCGGAGAGTCTCACGGGGTTACCTCCATGACACAAGCACGGATAATGTTGCAATAACCCCCATTTTCTCAAATGCCACCGTGACACAAGCACGCGTTGTTGTTGGACACTGCCTCTCTGACCTCGTGTCTCCATGACACAAGCACAGATAATGTTGCAACACGAGTTTCACCCCTAAGAAGCAGATCTGTCAAAGGGGTTCTACGGTGTTCAGGGCACCTAAGTCTAACATTAACATTATAGGTACATTTTAAACAGAAATCATAACTTATTTAATATTTCTCACAAGGCTCACACGGCCTGCCATATCATAACAATTGGCATGACACACTTTATACACTAAAATCATGCAATTGAACTGTTAAGCATCACCATATCTCACATTGAGAACTTTGATATCACAATTACTTAATTCATCACATGGATCACAAGGCCATTACACATCTTGTCACCTCTCACTAGGCAACAACTTATTCAAACACATGGCTCAAAAGGCCATTAAACATCTTGTTACCTCTCACTAGGCAACAACTTATTCAAACACATTTGAATAGTCCAACCATCATCAATTAAAATGGACCCATCTCTGGTTGAAGCATTATTGATATAGGATTAACCATTACCAACCACTTTAAGTGTTTCACCTATCAATATATTAGCCACACCATTAATTGGTGTTACACTCATTACTCTTAAGAGTGTCTTACCCTCAACTTTACAAGGCATCTCAGTTTAGAAATATACATATGTTCACCATATCGGGTTGTATGTATATGAGCACTCCCCATGTCGGGCTAGAAGTATATACACACCATTCATATCGGGCTAGAGGTATGTATATATATATTATCCATGTCATGCATTAGGTATTAATCCATCACCATGTCGGACTGTACATCAACTAGGGTTTTGTATCGGGCTTCCATATCGTGCATTAACATTAGCCTAAATTAGGGTTTCATGTCAACTTACAAGTATTCATTCAATCTTGCATCATGTATGGAGTCTATACTTGACTCCCTATCATGCAAGGGGTGTGTACTACACCCACATATCGTGCAACAAGGTATACAATCATATCCATTTCATTTTAGTGAATCAGGTGCATTATCATATCGGGTTAGGGTTGCTTGCTTTTGTGCTTGCACCCGATATTACATTTATAAAGCGATACCATCATATTCAAACTATAGATCTTGGTTATAACTATTATGGTTCATGGAAACAGGTCTAAGCAACTACTAGAACTCATAATTTCATCAACTATTTCAGGAACTTTGGAATTAAAAGTACTTCACTAATTATAGCAATTTAGGTGAAGAATAATAACATGGTTGAGTTCAAGTTATATAACCCGCCTTAAGAACCACTTCAAAGCTCCAAGCTCCAAAGCTCCATGTTCCTAAGGTTGAAGATGACTTATGAAGGTCCAAGGCTCGTTCATAACCCCTTCATAAACAAGGAATCACCATGGATAAGCAATTGGTGAAGAAGAAAAGAAAGGAAGATCAAAACCCTAAATTCATGCTTCAATCCAAGGTTGAAGATGATCTTTTCCTCACCTTAGGGTCAAGTTTTGAGTTCCTTAGCTCCTTGTACGACACCCTACCACTCTTGGGCGATATGGACTTCTTCTTGGCCTACACAACTTTGCTTGTGGCCGATCCCCTCTCACTAGTGGCCCAAACTGCTTTAATTGGCCGATATCAACTTGCTATGGGCAATATCAACATAGTATGGCCGATATGCTTGCTATGGCCGATACCCAAGGCCTATGCACGATACCCTTGTGCTCTTGCACGATATGACACCCCTCCTGCACAATATGACACTCACTTGGATGATATGGTACTCACTTGGGATCAAAACACTTCACTCTACGGCCGATATCACCCAATATGACCAAGATCACCTACTTGGGCGATATGATCATGCCATGGGCGATATCCCATGACCCATGCACAATACCATAGCCTCCCTTCACGATATGGGAGCTATGTGCACGATACCACAAGGTAGGAGGGTGGTAAGGGTCGTAAAATTCCATTAAGGGGTCAAACTAGGGGTATATATACTTGCTGATCATGAAGGAGAGCAAAAATGAGGTGTCAACATTTTGAGCTAGTAGGTGCCACGTGTCATGCATGGGTGACACGTGTCCAAGCATGCATCAACATTCATCTTGACGTGAAAAAAGGTTGAGGATCATCTAGAGATGCAAATTCGTCCATCACTTACCCATTTGGATAAAATATATCATTTAAATCATCATTTTAAGTCAAGCCGATACACTTTTCCTAAGGAAACTTGTTGGCCGTCACACCTCACCTCCTTGAGGTTCTTTGCACGATATGAACCTTTCTAAGAGTTCACAAAACGATATGGGACACCTCCTTGGGCTCCATGGCCGATAGGCACTCATATATAAGCTTTTCAAGTTGATACAACTCAAGTTAAGCCTTCAAATTCAACCCTCTTTCTTGGTCATTTCATCACCAACATTACCATCACTCATAAGTGATTCAAACATGGTGTCTCATTCATTCTCTCTCCTATAAATAATATATAGAGGAAGTAGGAACACTCTAAGGTGGTAATTTGCATATCAACCCCACATTTTGGGTAAATTACAATTTGTACCAAAATTGGTGCACAATGCTCCAGCATTGTTCAAACAAGTTCAAACTTGGAATTTAGGCTTTACACAATCCACCATTTAGCATAATTCTCTCTCCTATGATGCTAAAACATACTAGGCACTTTCAAAATGTGACATTTTGCATTATAGTCCCTCAATTTGGGTAAATTGCACTTTGGTCAAAAATAAAGGAAAATTGCTCAAACAACATTCAATCGGGACCAAACTTGAAACATAAGTGTGTCACATGATAACAAATCACATTATAGGATTTCATTAAAGTTATAAGCAACTTTATTAGCCAAAACAAATAGGGTTACCTCATAACCCAGATTAGGGTTTTTACAAGGACCCTTGGTGTTACGACCCCATCTGAGCTTAATTGGTAAATTAGGGTTTACCTAGACAATTGCAAAGATTAATTGGAATAATCATTCTTGAAATCTAATTAATGACAATAACACAATTAGGATGTTTTAACTATGATAAGAAGTCTTAATGTTCTTTTGTCTTGAGAATTAGGGTTTGAGAAGCATAAACCTTAATCGGCCCAAAATAGGGTTTTGATGATACATGAATACAGAATTTGATAAGTAGAATGTCTCACTAAATGATTTTTAGTATTTTATTTGTAACTCTGATTTACTTCAAATTTGGATATGATTTGGATATATAAAATGTGAACAATATTGGTAAATATCAGAATTTTTTAAGAATGCCCTGACCTGTTAATCGGCCGAGTTTCAAACTCGACCGATCACATTTCTAGAATTTTACAGCAGTGTGGTAATTGAATTTTATCTTTTTATTGGTATATCCAATTGATCTCAAATTTTAACTGTGCTTGAAAAACACAGTTTTAGACACTCTGTTAAACTGGCATATTTTTTGGATGACTTTTGAATCCCTACAGTAAGGGTGTCGGTCGAGTTTGTGCAGGACAAACTCGGCCGAATATATTCTGCAGACTGCAATATAGCAGTGCACTGTTCTATTTTTAATTATTTATTGGTAACTGCAAATGATATCAATTTTAACTGAAGCTTTATAGAACAATTATACACAACGTGCTAAATTCCCATAATTGTTGGAGAATGTTTGATCTCTGAAATAAACGAATTACAGTAACTTTTGTATAACTGAATATTCAGCCTATATAATTAAAGTTAAGTGTTGGGTCAATATGCAATTGACCCAAGCAGCTCAATTGACTTATATGAACGACCACACACACAAGCAGCTCTCATTCTTCGTCATTCATTCCAGAGAAACGAAAATTTAGAGAGAGAGGGAGAGTTAGGGCTTGAGTGAAGAAAGTGGGGGAATTGCTGAATTAGGGTTCTGCGGTCCCAAGAGTGGTGAAATCAAGTAAGTTCGGATCCTTTGCATAGACTTTTATGGTGGATCTTCTCTCTTATGTCTAGATTCCGTCCATGCTCTGATTTGATCCAAGATGATGTCGAAATTCCCTCTTTCCTCACCCTTTCTTCATAATCCCTCTTTTTCAAGGTTCCCGAGTTGAATGGAAGAAGAATTGGGAGATTTGCTAGGGATTTGATAGGAATTCGAGATTTCCCTGAGTTGAGCTACAGTTTTAAGGTGTTTTCACACCTTAGGGTGAGTGGGTTCTTCCTTCAAACATTCTAATGCACGAATTTGATTATAACATCCAAATCCCTAAATGCTTAGCATGTGAATTCTAAATCCTGAAATGTCCATTTGATTTAAGTTATTGTAAATTTGATATGATATGGATTCCTCCTCTGTTTGAATGACTCCTAAATGGTAGATTCATATCAGATACGTATACAAAACTTCCTAGTGAGTATGCTTTTAGATTTATATCAAATGATGTAATTAGGGTTTGACCTAATTGAGATATCGCTAGAGTTTCAACCTTATTGAAAAGGACTAGTAATCCTATAAGTGGTTAGGATGTACCTTGTGGGTTATCTTAATTGAATCTTATTCTGGATACATGATATCGCAGTGATGATATGGAAAACCTAAATTTAGTTAAATTTCCATGGTTTCATGTTTATATTGATTGCATATGATTTGTTGGAAACAATCTTTATTTAGTGAATGCTTATATCCTATGAAATCCTTATGAGAGCCATGTGACAAGTGAATGAGGTAAATGAAAAAGTGAATGAGGCAAATGCAACCCTAAGAGTAGGGTGTTGGCATGTGATGAATGAATAAGGCAAATGAAACCCTAAGGATAGGGTGTTCAATGAATCATGCTATGGTAATATGAAAGGTCTCGATATGAGATGTGGTGATGCTTAATTGTTAAATTGTATGTTTCTAGTGCATTTAACTTTATATGCTTGTTCTCCCTGAAATGATATTTACATACTGCAGGGCTTCTTATATTTCAATAAATATCTCATAAATTGCAGGTGATGAGATATGACATGCCCTAGAAAGGGATGTTACTTAGACATGGTATATGTTGAATACATGAGCTAAGATATTTACATGTTAATCAAGTATAGACCTAAGTGCCCTAACACCGTAGAACCCCTTAGACGGGTCTGCAACTTTGGGGTGAAACTCATGTTGCAACATCATCCGTGCTTGTGTCGCGGACAAACGAGGAAAGAGAAAAAGGGCAGTGTCTAACAACAATTGTGCTTGTGTCACAATGGCACTGCGATATCACCAGAAAACTTGGTTATCTAACACCATTCGTGCTTGTGTCACGAAGGTAACCCTGTGACTCTCCGCCGGTGTACTCATGTTTAAGGAGGAGTCGAGAGCACACGTGGTTGTGCGAATAGGCCGAGGAGCCTGTGTCCTGTGCAGAGCAGGACGAGTAGTCAGACTTAGCACTTCCCGGGTGTGTCGCTAAGTCCTGTACGGTGGGGCCGTAGCATGAATTTGCTGCGGATCTTTATATGCAGAGTACACTGCATATATTTAGGGCATAATCTAAAATATGATCATATAGGTTCACAGAGTTCCTTATAAATGAAAGAGTTAAGAAAGACTAGAGGATAGTTTTCTAATAGTTATTCTTTGGATGCAATATTTATATTCTTTGCTATTTCAATTATATTGTTTTAGAACTTCTCAGTGTAGTATTTATTGTTGTTAAATTTCATATCATTTACTCAAATTATATCTTTGATCACATTAGTGCATTAGTCTGTTTCCATGAAGTACTCATTCACTGAGCGAGTAGGCTCACCCCTCTACTCAAACATTTTAGGGTTAATCACGTGGACTTGAAGATGGTCAGAACATCAGTGTAGACCTGCCACAGGAGTCAAGTACGAGACTAGTTGAGTCAGTCGGTCCTTGTCACTCTAGATCCTCAGTAAGAGTTAAGAGAGAGATAGTTGTAATTACAATGTGTAATATTGTTCCTCTTTGATATGTATGCTAATTACAAGTTTCATGTGCATAATGTGTGAGAGACATCGTGAATGCTTATACATATATCTTTACTATTGAAGTCTGATTAGTAAAAGAAATGTTCAGATTCCTTGTTAAGATGATATGTGGTTCAATGCGATGAAACAAGAGTTTAACAGAAAAGAAAAAGTTAAGGGTGTTCTTTGTGTTTCATATAAATCCTATCTTACGCCCTAATCTCATGATTTGAGGAAATTGTGAGATCGGGGTGTAACACTTGGGGTCTTATTTATAGGCCTTAAGTGAAGTCCAAATGGTTTGGAGACCGTTTGGACCTCAAGATCGTTTGGACTTGAGACCGTTTGGATCTCAAGACCGTTTGGACCTCAAGACCGTTTGGATCTCAAGACCATTTGGACCTCAAGATCGTTTGGACCTCAAGACCGTTTGGATCTCAAGACCATTTGGACCTCAACACCGTTTGGATCTCAAGACCATTTGGACCTCAAGACTGTTTGGACCTTGAGACCGTTTGGACCTCATGCGGTCTTGAGACCGTGTGACTCCATGCGATCTCGGGACCGGTTGGCTTCATGCGGTCTTGAGACACTGTGACTCCATGCGGTCTCGGGACCGGTTGGCTTCATTTGGTCTTGAGACTGTGTGACTCCATGCGGTCTCGGGACTGGTTGGCTTCATGCGGTCTTGAGACCGTGTGACTCCATGCGGTCTCGGGACCGGTTGGCTTCATGCGGTCTTGAGACCGAGTGACTCCATGTGGTCTCGGGACCGGTTGGCTTCATGCGGTCTCGGGACCGTGTGGCTTCATGCGGTCTTGAGGCTGATTTAGTCTTTTATAATTTTTTTGTGTCTTTTTCTGCCAATATGAGAGGGAAAAGTTAGTCTAATAGTATATTTGCAAAAAGAGGGAATATTTAGGGTTTATGTATAATTCTATTTAAGAAAGAGTGTGAAAAATTGAATAAAAGACTAAGACAATCAACCCAAAATTGGAGGTTATGACCCCCCCTAACTTAGAATCTAGCTTGTCCTCAAGCTAGATAGAGATGAGGCATGTAAAGGTGAGGTGATTTTATTTAGTTAAGATTTCCATAGCCTTGCTTGAGTTCTAAATTAGAGGTCTCTTGAGGTCATATTAGAGCTTCTGCTTGCCTTAATTCTTTCAGGTATAGAGAGTTGCGCGGATCTCAGGTTTCCGCTAAATCACGTAGCTCGTAATGGGACCACCTTTTTCCTGATGTTGTTATGTGCATGTCATTGACTCTAATCAGCTTTGTACTTCTTTTGAAAACCTAACGGAAACTAGAGTGGTTATGAGGGTTGGCTAAGGGCTTTTGTGTAACTCTCCCTTTTAGCGGGAGAGGGTTTATCTATGCTTTTAGGAACTCACTACCAGGCACGACACATCTGCCTTCATGAGGGCAACTGAATGTACCGGTCGGGCGAGCCCTTTATCAACCTTTTCATATATTTGGAGACCTTATGATCTCACTACCGGGCACGCCACATCTGCCTTTGTGAGGGCAGCTGAATGTACCGGCCAGGTGAGACCTTTATCGGTTCTTCATATAAGTCCTTATGCATGGCACAACTCTCATGTTTTTATTCAACACTTTGGCTTTTATTTGAAAACTCACAGGCTTGGGATTTGGATATTTGGGTTTTTGGTTGGGCGGCCAAGCCTCTTTTATTAAAAAGAAGAAAACTATTCTTAGAATTTCTCGACATGCACTTATTTTCTGGTTGGTGGTCCACTTGCAAGGTTCCTTGATTTGGATTTCACTGATTTCCCTCCTGTCCTTGAAAATATTTGGCTTGCTTCGGCTTTGATATTGACTTGTTGAAGAGTCTGATGTAGAACTGAAGCAAAATCATGAAAGTCAGGCGTGAAGGAAATTTATTAACTCACCGTTACATGCCTTTATGCTATTAGTATTCTTATTCTTGAGGACTACTGGATTCTTAAGTCAGTAGGGGTTGATCTTGATCCAAGAGGGATGCTATTCTATATGAGTGGGGTTTAATGTTAGGAAATATAAAACAAAAAACAAAGACTAGAAGTGTAAAAGAATTTATACAAAAATAAAGAGAAGGGAGAATTGAGAACAAAGGTTTGTAGAAATGATACCTCACCCTTGTCCAGTGTACTCCCCCCTAACTTATCACTCACTCTGTCCGCAGAGTGTCAAGTTGATAGGATGAGAAGTTCAAGGACAAGGGCATTAGGCTTCTATTAATCCTTTGTTTGTGCCATGTGTGTGGAGTAGGTCAGCAACGAGCTTTCCGCGAAGGGCGTGGTAATCCACATCTGTCATATCCTCTACTGGTCTTTGAAGGGTCATGATGGTGTACATCCAATAGAGGACATGGAAGCCGCAGTTATTTGATTGGCAAATTTGTTGTGGACATTTGTGGTTGAATGTTGGGCGGTGAAAATTTTCTTTGCCATAAGCCCTTGCATGCTGACTTAAAAAGGCGATTAGTTTGTCAGCGCATTCCTTTGCTACTACCTCTATGGGCGTCTTTGGTGTCACGACATAATTCCTTTGCCGTGGATTGTACTGGCTGTTGGAACTGTTATAGATTGTAGTTGTTCCTTCTAGTAGGTTTGTTGCCAGGAGCAGCCAATGCTCGTGATAAAGGAAGGGTAGCATGATGAATTTCGGTGTTGTGTGTTGTAGAAAGGAGATCAGCGCTTCAGTTGTTCCGAAGTTCTTTAGCTTTAAAAGATCATCCTTCATGTATGGGGATGCCATATATGTTGTGGGGTTATTTTGGCTGAGGAGAAATTGATAAGCGGCCATTAAGCTGACGATGAGAGATCCTTTAAACTATATAGTCTCTCGAAGCGTGTCTGCCATTATTAGAATGTCACCAGACATGAATATGAGTTCATCTTTCTCGGCGGAGAGCCTCGACATGATGAGGCGTAGTTCAATGTCGGAGAGACCTTTGCAAGCACTAAGGTCAAAGTCCGGGAAAGTTGGTTCTATGGCAGACAAAGGATCTATGTCACTTTTTCTTTGCTCGACAGTTGTGGTAGTCACTTTGGATTTCTCCAACTCTTTCAAAGTTTGTCAGAAGGGTCGCCTCTGCGGCCGTTGTATTGCTGAAAAAAGGTAATGAGGGACGTCATCTGGTTCCATTGTCGGATCCTTGAAGAACCTTCTATCACAAATGAGCTCCATGGCGTAACGTCCTCACAAGGAGTGAAAATCTTCAACGACTAGATCAGCAAAAGGGATTTCTTGGTTCAGTGCTTGGATGTGATGGATGGTGCAAAAAGTGCAGTCCCCAGATCCCTCAGTAGCTTGAACATGTGGGTTAATAATTTGGAACCAGGGTTGGCTCCAGTCTTGGCGGAGAGATGGGCGCGCAGCCCAGATTAACTTGAGAAGCCGGAAAGGTATGCATCGTGCTTCACCTGCTTCCTCACCAACAAAATTTATTGTACCAGCAGGTAGCTCAGTGCCTCAAAAATTATAAACTTTGGCGTCCCGAGCCTCGGTGTCGACAATCACTACTACAGAAACCCCATTTGGCGTCGGTCTTTTAACCCCATTTGGCGTCGGTTTCCGACCGACGCCTATGTGGGCGCCGCTAAAGGTCGAACACTTCGGCGTCGGTTTTTTAACCGACGCCTATTTAACCTATAGGCGTCAGTCTTTTAGTAGAAAACCGACGCCAAAATGGTTCGCGCCACAGAAAACGGCGTCATCTAGGGCACTTTCTGCGTCAGTGATTTACTAAAAGACCGACACCTATATTCCATGTAGCGTCGGTCTTTTAGTTGATAACCGACGCATAAAGTGTCCTAGATGATGCCGTTTTCTGTGGCGCGAACCCTTTTGGCGTCGGTTATAGACCAAATGACCGACGCCTGGTTGTTTAAATAGGCGTCGGTTCGATACGAATATCCGACGCCATTTCCAGGACTGCTTTGGCCACATCAGGCGTCGGTTATCTATAAATAACCGACGCTGTATGTCTTTGCTGACGATTTTCTATAAATAACCGACGCCTATTTATATATATATTTTTTTCATATCAGTTTGCAGGCATGCTGTGGCTGGTCAGTAGGATGAGAACCTGCAGTTCAGTTTTCTGAACTGCAGGTTTACGACATCCATTGATATCAGCCTACAAACAGGCCGCAAACCTGCAAAAGTCACAAAGAAAATTTCACACAAGTACATACATTCAGACATCAATTCAATTCTCATATTCACACATATAGAAACATTCAAATACATGTATTAACATTCAGAAATATTCATTTACAAAGCATCATTCATTATCGCTATCAACATCCCAATTATATCTTACAGTTGCCACTGCTTGTATGGCTTTTGCCCATTCTTCTCTTACTTCATTTAATGCTTCCATCGTATATGGAGCATGTATATTTTTTAAGCGTTTACCTGTAGTGTTGTCAGTTTTAAACACCTACAAAGAGAATGATGTATATATATAAGTAATAATATAAAAATAAGATAACATTGATATATTGCATACTAACTAATGAGACTATATATAATACCTCATGTATGGTATCGATGTCCAATGCGGCATATTTGATAATCATCTGCATAAATCGCATCACATAGTATGCGCATGCCCAGCCATTGTCTTGTGTAGCACACTATAAATTGAAACATACAAAATAATACAACTAAGCACAATTCACATCAATAATATATATATTCGAGTCGGGAACTTACTTGTACGTTCTGCCAATTTATTGGCTGGTTCTTTTTCCTTGGGACCGTTCCTCCAGCCTTTTTGAATGCATCTAAACCCCTACATGTTAATATAACACAATAAATTGCATAAGTAAATAGTAATGTAATAAAAGATGTTAACAGATATAAAAATGAAATCTTTCTCACCAGAATAATGGCATTCTCATTACGTGTCCAATTTTAGGGTTCAATGTACTCCCCGCAGGATCTAGATAATAAACAGTGAATGTCCCGGGGACAATAACTAGTAACTCCCAATGTCTACCGCTAGAGGTAAGAAGTTAACAATTAATAACTCAAAATGCAAAATAAAAATGGAATTTTCTTAAGTCCAAATTATAAATAAAGTAAACTTACTTGACATTGAATGGAGCTATTATTATCGTCTTCTTTTGCTGACCAAAAATTGTAAAAGCATCTATACAGTATTGTTGAACATTATCAGGGTCTTTAGCTACCAAACTAATCAATGATGGAATCAAAAATCTCAAATGATCAAATGCAAATTGTTTGCAATGATCTTCGACTAAGTAGCTGCAAAACATATAGGCGTATGCATTAATATATAAGAAACCAGATCACCGGATCTTACACAAGGTATATGGATGTATAAACAAGATCTCACCTTATCCATGTCTCTATCATTGATGTATTCAGCCAATCATACATAAACAGCTCAATAATATCTTGTATAAATAAAGAGCTATCGTATGATTGACCTGTATAATCTGCATCTAAAGAAATAATTATAGGGCAATGTACATTATGTGCCCGTAGCCAACATGCCATTCCCCTACAAGCAGGACCTAACGGGTATGTTAGGTCAGTTGGAACCCAATCGGGTAATGTGGGAAGTGGAAGTGGAGGCCTAGGTGCTCCTGGTATCTTCTTTTTAACCTGTACATATAATTTTAGATCAGTTGACATCATATATACACATTAACATTCTAAATCAATGTAAATTTATCTTACAATTTCAGTCGTGTAGACGACATCTACTTTGGGCCACAATATCACCCCGCCTTCTGCATCAGCAAGTCTATCAATATCCGGGTGGGGATATGGCAATGTAGCTTCTCTCCAATCGGGTAACACACGTATCGGGCTCACACGAACGTAGCCCTGTGGCATTGGAGTCCCGTGAAACATTGCCCCAGGAAGGGACGGGTAAGCCTGTGCCTCTGCAACAACGTAGTCTTGCATTCTTAAGCGGCATGGCTTCAATGCCTACAAATTTACGTAAAGAATATTATACATATATACATATCATCTTGAAAACATAACAACTTGAAAAGACTAACTACAATGTCATAAACAATACTTACAGCAGACGTGCTAGGTGATGGGTCTCCAGGATTACTCGCAGTCTGTGCATCAGGAGAAGAGTGGGTCACCATAGGCGTATTGGAAGCCTGAGATGCCTGCCACTGCAGCAATTCTTCCTTGACCTTCTCAGCAACTACATCGTTGACCTTCTTAGCAACTAAATCCTCAACTCTCTTGCAATGAAGTGAAGCTTTTGTCGCTCCATCTATTGTTAGCTTTCAACTTATACAATCTCAACACAGCGCTAAGCTTCGTAAACTTAGCACAGCCTGTGTATAACAGTATCTCAGCATCATGCACAATGTTTGTAAAGATAGGAGGTGGATCGGTGTTCTCTACCCTACGACTATCCAGCATCGCATCAACGATGTCTGCTGGAACTGGTTCCTTCACATTTACGTCATCGGAGGCAATTTCTTCTTCCACCCAAGCATTGCTATCGACATCTACTGGTTTCGATATTGAAATCTCTCCATGCCAGTGCCATTCTGTATAGCCTTGTACAATCCCGTTGCACATGACATGACTTTTGATTTCCTCACCAGTGTTGACTTTCAAGTTGTTACCGCAATGCCTACATGGACAGTAGAACCTATCTGTAGGTTTTTTCCTATGTTCCTCGGCAAATCTAATAAACTGATCAAGACCAGATATAAACTCTGGGGTGCAACGATTACGAATGGACATCCATGATCTATCCATTCTATGATCAGAGAAAACAAGTATATATTAGGAAACAAGTATATATTAGGAAAAGATTAGGCAGCATTTCCCTGCTGTTCTCTAAGTACATATGTACTTAGAGAACAAACGGGGAAATGCCAACAAACACATGTGATGTCATTCTTATATATAATAAATGTGTACCACCTATCCCATCCTTGAACACCTAATCTCACTAGTAAGTGTATAATGTGTATTGGGTTTTCAAGAAAATTTCGGCAGCATTTCCCCGTTGTTCTCTAAGTACATATGTACTTAGAGAACAAACGGGGAAATGCTACCAAAATTTTCTCGAAAACCCAATACACATTATACACTTACATCCTAAGTGAGATTAGGTGTTCAAGAACAGTCCCAAACCGGGGACTATCCAAGATTTACTCCTAATGAGTCAATCTTGGACGGGTTTCTAGGCCAACAAACACAATAATAGATATCTACAATGAAGCCGGACTCCATACAAACAGTATATAATTTAGTGATTGTTCATTCTAATTTATACCAATGTACAAGTAATATAAAAAACAATGATTGTTCACATTCTAGGCCAACAAACACATGTGATGTCATTCTTATATATAATAAATGTGTACCACCTATCCCATCCTTGAACACCTAATCTCACTAGTAAGTGTATAATGTGTATTGGGTTTTCGAGAAAATTTCGGCAGCATTTCCCCGCTGTTCTCTAAGTACATATGTACTTAGAGAACAAACGGGGAAATGCTACCAAAATTTTCTCGAAAACCCAATACACATTATACACTTACATCCTAAGTGAGATTAGGTGTTCAAGAACAGTCCCAAACCGGGGACTATCCAAGATTTACTCCTAATGAGTCAATCTTGGATGGGTTTCTAGGCCAACAAACACAATAATAGATATCTACAATGAAGCCGAACTCCATACAAACAGTATATAATTTAGTGATTGTTCATTCTAATTTATACCAATGTACAAGTAATATAAAAAACAATGATTGTTCACATTCTAGGCCAACAAACACATGTGATGTCATTCTTATATATAATAAATGTGTACCACCTATCCCATCCTTGAACACCTAATCTCACTAGTAAGTGTATAATGTGTATTGGGTTTTCAAGAAAATTTCGGCAGCATTTCCCCCCTGTTCTCTAAGTACATATGTACTTAGAGAACAAACGAGGAAATGCTACCAAAATTTTCTCGAAAACCCAATACACATTATACACTTACATCCTAAGTGAGATTAGGTGTTCAAGAACAGTCCCAAACCGGGGACTATCCAAGATTTACTCCTAATGAGTCAATCTTGGACGGGTTTCTAGGCCAACAAACACAATAATAGATATGTACATGTTAGGGTTTCATCACAATTGATGTTAGGGTTTAAATAATGTTAGGGTTTAATCAAATCAAATTAGGATGCTAGAATGGACAAGTTTAAATCAAATTAGGATTTAAATTAGGGTTCCAATAGGATTCAATTTAATTAATTTTTATGTGAAAGATGTAATATTATAATACATACAATGGCAATGAAATGAAACCCTAATTGTATTGGAACTCATAAAAGGATGTCTCAAAGGTTGAATCTAATATATGCATCCTAAAAAAGGTATCACATCACAAATGTGCATTTCAATAATCATATTTTATTTCCTTCCAATTAGTGTGGGTGCCAAGTTTGGAATTGTTTTCTAATCATGGGTCCCTTAATTTTATTTAGGATAGAAGATAAAATCAAGGATATCAAATAGTATAAGGCGCACCCCCAAAAGTAAAAAAATGGATTTATATTATGCATCATACCAATTTAAATCATGTTAGTTAGCAGTATTTTTTTTGGATCAATTATGCTTGAGATGCAGATATTTCTGTAAAGGATGGTCATTGACTCCTGAAAATGGGAATGCCACACGAACATGGATGAGAATAGGTATATGTTTTTGAGCATGGGCTTGACATCAGCCAAGTTATGTTGTGGAACGAGGAGATGAGACTGTTACCGAATGGAAAGAATGGCAGAGGAAGGGTTTGATGCTAGTACCTTGTGAGCAGCAGAGTTAGGGCGTGAGCAAGGAGACGCAGAGCAGCAACAAGGAGGAAGGAGCGGGCGGCGGCGGCGGCGACGCAGAGCAGCAGTAGGAGCAGGATCGTCGACGAGCAGGAGCGGCGGCGAGCAGGCGGCGGCGGTGGCGGCGACGCATAGCAACAACAGGAGTAGGATCATCGGCGAGCAGGAGCGGCGGCGAGCAGGTGTCCAACGGCGGCAGGAGCGGCGGCGAGCAGGAGTGGTGGCGGAGAAGGGGGCGCCGGAGAAGGGGAGCTGAAGAAGAAATCGCCGGAGAGAAATTGGCCGCAGCAGAGAAATAGGGAAATCGCTCGCAATGAAATAGAAGAAAGGGGAAGAGTCGGGCGATCGAGGGTAATGAAGTTCCCAAATAGCGTCGGTTGTTTAAAACAACCGACGCCTAAACATCTTTAGCGTCGGGTGTTTGAAAAAACCGACGTCCAATTGGACGATATTTTCATGAAATTATTTGGCGGGAACCACTTTCAGCGTCGGTTATACAAGGATAACCGACGCTGAAAGTGACACTTTTCACGCAAATTTTCATCGCACATAGGCGTCGGTTATATACGTAGAAACCGACGCTGAAAATGACACTATTTTTTTGATCAAAATATGGATTTCGCGGGCGACTTTACGCGTTGGTTTGTTATAAACAACCGACGCTTAATACAAAGCGGTACCCGTGTCTGGCTGGTCTTCGAATATAGACGTCGGGTTGCTTTAACAACCGACGCCTTATATGTTAGGCGTCGGTTTTCCTTAATAACCGACACCCAGAAAAGTGACACTGAATGCTATTTCTGTAGTAGTGAATCATAAAAAGCAAGTGGTCCGAAACTTGGAAGGGCATTGTCAGATAACGTGCCCACCGTGCTAAACCAGCACACAGCCGCTCTGTGGATTTTACTCGTATATCTTTGTATAACAGGCCGATAGATAGAGCAGGTGAGGCATTAAAAACTAGCTATTGCCTCTTAGAGCTTCTGTACACTTCTATACAGTTGGCAAGAAGGACACGGAAGATTGCCATTGGCATCGTGGACCGTGGTCGTAGGATGTTGCGGAAGTCTTCTCGTGTCAACTTACAGTTAGTTTTGGTGTTATAGTAGATGATGTCTTCCCCCGCTTTTTCATCATCGACAATAGTGTTCAGTATAAAGATGTCTTGAGCATCTAATGTGGATATGGCCGCCATATCCAAATCATGCATTTTGTGCGGTAGAGGTGGTGGCGGGGGAAGTTCCTGTGGAGGGGGGGAAGAAGGTTGTTCCAGGACTTCTGCATAGCCCTGCAGATCGTCATTCAAATTTGAAGCAGAATCGAGTTTTTCATATGTATCTAAGCTTACTCTATCTGACTCGTCTGGGTCTTGGGGGGAAGGCACTGATTTGCCAAGTGCGGAGGAAGGTTGAGCGGTTGTTGTTGGTGGGCTTGCGCTGGTTCCTAATATACATTGGTGGAACTCAGCGAAAGCCGCATCTTTAGCAGACTCCTCAATGGATCCTAGAGCAGAATAATCAAGGAATTGGTCCCCATATGACATGTTGACGTTTTCATTGTGGAGGGGACTTGGGGTGATGTCCACCTGCTTGGTGACCTTTTTCGAAACCTTTCTGAGAGGGTTCTACTTCTTGGCCTGGGTCCTCTCCATCGTCAGATTTATCACCTGAAGAGGTGGTATCATTGTTCAAATCAACAGAGGAGTCAGAGTCTTCTTCGTCATCGTTATTGCCATCTTTGTCAGCCTCTGCCTTTTTTGTTGGTTGCTTGCGTGCGGTCTTTTTGCACCGCCGATGGATGGCTTGTAACTCATCGAACACCACTTGCACATGCCCATGTGTTTCAAGCAGTGCGTCATGTGATTCTTTGAGGTCGTTATATTGGCCCTCGACGGAGAGGAGTCGTGCTGTAAGTTCTGTCACTTGAGTATGTAGTTGCTGGATATCATTATTTGTTGACTCCTCGTGGCGATTGTTTAGGTGTGTGAGGGTGTTGCTGATGGTGTCCAAGCGTGTGCTAAGAGCTGCTTGTTGCTGCTTGAGCTCGCAGAGAGTCTCGGGCAGAGGTTGATTCTGCGTAGAGATCTCATCGACTTGCTTAGCCATCGCTTCTTGTTGGCGCTTCGCTCCAAGGGCTAGCTCAGGCAGGTTGTTGTAGTGGTTGTTGATGTGATCAACTTGCTTAGCCACCTCATCTTGTCGTTTCTGAAAACCTTGGAGGATGTTGGGCAAGGCACGGTTCTATTTGTCGATCGTGGCCACCTGTTTGGATAATCCCTGCACACAAGAAAAAAATAGAATGTAAAATGTTAGAAGGATCGGTGAGGAGGTTTCGGATGACGTCAAATTGTCGTCTAAATTCCTCACCGATATTGGAAAAGGGGACCCTAGAGGCGGAAGGGTGGGGTGGCTGGGGTCTATGTGGGAGGGTGGTAGTATCTTGCGGAAGAGACACTGATGGTGCCGCGAACTACGTGGTGACTATGGATGGGGTCACCAGCGGTGTTGGGGTGGTGGTGGATGAGAACGGTGGTGGTATTTCTGGTGAGAGAGGTGGAAGTGATAGTGATGGGGGAGAGATTGTGGAGGTGGAGGGGAAGGTGGTAAAGTCGGGCATATGGGTGGAGAAGGGGAAGCCCGAAGGGAAAAGGGGTGAGGAAGGAAGGGTGGTGGATGTTGGAAAGGTGGAGGGTGGTGAAATGGTGGTGGTTAGCTCAGCATTTAGGCTCATAATGAAAGAGTCTAAAGATGAGGTGGTGATGTGATCGTCGGGAAGGGGGTTGTCTTCTGGATGTAGTTTTGAGGTTGGTGTCCCTGACAGCTGTTGTGCCTGCAACTGCCTTCTGGAAGGTCGTTTTACAGGTATTTTTGATAATCGAGTTGTTGGGTTTGTGATACTTAGCTTTGTCTGTCCCACTTTTGCTTTCTTTTCGGTTGTTTTAACCGAAGCTAAGAGTTTGGTAAGTTCCTCTTCAGTGAAGAGGAGCTTTTCCTTGTCGCAATCTGTGAGCTCCGGGAGCGGGAGGAGAGTTCTGGACGATTTGACTATAGGGCAGAAAATGTAATGTAGTTTCACATCCTTCTCCTTGATAATGAAAGAGTTCTTCAAGGTTTGTTCGTTAGTGAGGATGTCGCCCTTTATTTGCATGCATCTATGTAGAGGTCTTTCCATCTTGAGATATTTGATGATGGATGTGACATGACCTCCGATGTAGATTTCCTTCCCCAGGGCGTAAGCTGATAGTTTCTGGATCATAAGACGGCCAATGTTGACTGGCATCCCATGTAGAATGGACCAGAGAACAAAGAGATCCAAAATTATAACATTTCCTCCTTCTGTCCTAGGGAAGAGTGCGCCTGCGAGGATTTTGTGTAAAGTGCGCACTAGTCCAGATTGTATATTGGATGCCTTACATGTTTTTGCATCATAGGTGGGGATCCCTGTCAGAGATTTCCAAAAGTTGTGCCTGTTGAAATTTGGATTCTCAATTACCACAGCCTTGGCTTTCTTTAGCTGCTCCTGGTTGTCAATAAAGATTTCATTCATCATATTTTCCGTGATGACAACCTTGCTGTTGAAGAGATTGGTGACCAGCCTACGGTCACCTCCATCCCGTGATCTATCCATGATGGCGAAGGCCTCTTTGGCAAGGAAGGTGAAGAATTCAGTAGTAGGCTCGATAAAAGAGGGTTCGGGGACAAAACACAGTTTTGACAGATTTGCATTGTCAAGAAGTGTGAGGATTCTGTCATAAATCCCCATTTTTAGCAGTATGCTTGAGCAAACGTATTTTGTGGGTTTGAGGATTTTGTCAGTGGATTGGATGGTGTGGATGAAGAGGTTTTCTAATGGTGGTGCGGCGGTAGTGGTAATTGAGAAGATGGGTGTGGCAACACATCCCATTATCACACAGATAACGAGGTGTTACGCGAAAACGTGCGAAAAACACCATAACCACAGATTATCAAAACACGGGTTAATTAAAACCGATTGCGGAAAACTGATAAACTGTGAAACTATTACTTTCCAGTCCTCATCCTGCACAGAAACATGTCATGTAAGATGTACATACACAAGAGCTGACACGTGTCCACAGCTCAGGAACATCGGTCCATCCATCACCTGAGTTCACCACCTGTTCATATATACATAAAGGCCCACAACCGGCCAACTGCAGGATATACAGATATCATCGAACGATCATCGTGAAACAACATCAAAACACTGCCAAGGACCTGAGAGTACAGGGATGACTCTAGACTCTACTACAAAACATCCAAAACAGCAACATGTCCAACGCTTGCCTTCTACTGCTCCTCAAGCTTCTCGTCCGCAACACCACGACCACGACCACGTCTACCTAAAAAGGGTGAAAACCAGCGGGGTGAGACAATTGAACAATTGTCCCAGCGGGAAACATAGCTCCCACCGCAACCATAGAACCTCAGCAAGATAAACCATAACAGCAATTATAACGTAAGCAGATATATCAGAAGCAATTATATATATATATATAGCAAGATTTTCTCTTACTGACAAGCATACCGGCTGTACCAAAGCATTTAACCAGATGTCTTTCAAAAGAACATGACTATCAAGATGAGATATATCAACATGTAACAGGATTATTAGAACAGAATATAATGTCAGATAACCTGATTATCAAGATAAGGTAGATTACCACATGACCTGCAAGGTATAACGGAATATTACACAAACAAGGCCTCAACCAATGTTTCATATTTGATTTGATCCGTAAATACCAAACGGCTGTATTACATTTTATTATGCCCTGAGGATTTGAACCGTACCGTTCAAATCCAACCTTTGGTTACGAAACCCAAACCGGTGCCATACAAGGTCAATGGAAGAGCCGGACTCCACGACCTCCCACCTCATGGTCAGTACATGAGTACAACACAAGCAGGACCGCAGTCACATGCTGAAGTGGTCTAAGCCACAGGGTTAGCTCCATAGGCTACCCATTCTCTAGCCCGCCTTGGTACAGGTCATGGCGCTAGTAAAACTGAGCCACGGGCCTGATCACCGTGCTCTGAGCCATGAACACATTCATGATCCATACCTCACATATCCTGAGCCATGGGCCTGTTCACCATGCTCTACACACATATCTGAGTCTGCAACCGAAGTTACACTCTTACCTCCTCATTTTCAGGCTAGGAGCAACCTACACATATTCAACAATATGCGCTTCCACGTTAACCCGTAGGAAAACCTGTTTCACCATCACCAAGTCCTGACGATGATGGATCTATGGCCAGGGCAAACTACATGATATGTTTCACTGTGATTAATTAGTATCTTTTAGATGGATTGCAAGATTCAACCAAGTTATATAACATGCAAGATATAACGGAAAGTAAAGAACATATATTAGGATCTGATCACATCAGCCTGATCCATCTCAAGGATCCAACATCACATGTTACCACTTGGCCTCTTGCCAACCATCCAGATCCATCTCAAGGATCATCACATACCACAGGATCTCAATCCTTCATCATGTACTGTCATTGCCTCTTAAGGCCCACATCATCATCATGGGACTAACACATCACATACATAATCTTATAGAGCAATTATCAAAATACTGTTACCCATTACATATGTCACATATCCCTTTCATGGCTAAGCCATCACCTGCATGGTTAGGGTACACAATAATCATAGATTCAACATAAGGAATATGCTCACTTATCATGAAATATTATTCGAGATAATCTACTTATCAATATGACACTTATTTGGTAACCAAATATGTTAAGTACATCATTAACAAACCATACTGATGCTTACCCTCAATCTCAGGATCATACAAGCAATCAAGGTATATAGGAAACAGATTGAGTATACTGAATCAACACTATTATTAACAAGGTCATTATTATTCCATCAACTATTGTCATGTATCATGAGGCAACCTTTAACATAACTGTCACTTAGCATCATTATTACCAATCATTATGGTCATTAAACAAATTACTAGAGTAGTTATCAGCATTCTCATTATCATTAACAATTAAGCATAACAGGTCACATTATGCATCTATTACATGAGGGCTATCATTAGATACATAACTATCATTAGCATCCTTATTATTTGCAAGGCAACATATTACATATTGATGGTATCACAAACACCACCATCGTTTTATTAGTTAATGGATAAACATCCACTTCTATCACATAAGGGACCGTCACCAAAGAAACTCGTACCCTCACTATAGCCTCACAACCCTCATCTATAGCCTATCACCCAACATGGTATCGGCCACCATGGTATCGGCCATCATGGTATCGGACATCATGGTATCGGCCATCAGGGCACAAAGCCTATCGTCTAACATGCCATCAACCATATTGGCCAACATGGGCACAAGGCATGACGCCCACCAAGCTTATCGGCCAACACACTAAGCTCACTCTATCGCCCATCATGGGCAAGGGTATCGTCCAACATGCTACTAACCCTATCGGCCTACATGGATATCGGCCAACACAAGGGAGAGGTATCGTCCACCAAGGTACTAACCCTATCGGCCATAAGGCACATCAGCCTATCGTCCAACAAAGAACCCTACTATGTCATACAACATGAGAGCAAGGGTGTTGCCCAACACCAAGAGCATTAACCAAAACACAAGAGACATCACTATATCTCCCATCATATCGGCCAACCAGACCTTAGCTCACTCCATCGCCCATCAAGGTGCCATGTCGGCCACCAGAGAGAGCACCATGTCGCCCAACATGGTCACCATGTCGGCCAACACTCAAACTAGGTCAACCTATCGACCTCCAACTCAAGGAACTCCAACCCTAAGCATCATATCGTTCAACTTAAGGGCAAGTGTGTCGCCCAACACACTCACAAGGAAGGGGGTATCGCCCAACCCTAGGTCATCACCTACCCCCAACACAAGAGACTTCGAACCCTAGAAAGCAAAGGTGCTCAAGGAAACCCTAAACCCTAAGGGGGATATCGGCCACTAAGGTACACTTAGCAAAGTACAAAAGCAAGGAGCTAAGCTAGTCCACTAACATGCATAAGGTCAAGCAAGAGGTAAAGGAGTTAGGGTTAGAAGCTATGCAACCCGCCTTAAGCTCCAAGGAAGAGGATGCACTTTGAGCTCCAAGGTTGTCGGCCACCAAACCTCCAAAGCACTTCAGGGTCCAAAGCTATCGTCCACCAAGCTGCTCCAGGAGGGTGTATCGGCCACCACTTCAGCTCCAAGGAAGTGTATCGGCCAATACAAGCAAGATGGAGAGGGGTATCGTGCACCAAGGGTGGAGGGGAGACCAAAGGACCAAAGGAGACTAAGGCAAGGAGAAGAGCTACCTATATAGGAGGAAGGGGAGGAGAAACCAAGGTACAACCATGCTATGTGTCGTCCACCCAAGGGACACATGTCCACCAACTCAAGCCACCTCTCATGCAAGCCATGAGGCACTTGTCCAAGATGTGCACCATGTGTCAACCACACCAGACCAAGCATCTTGGGCGACACAGGCAGCAGCTCTGCTGGGCGACACACCAGCCTGCTGGGCGACACTCCTCCTACCCTGGGCGACACAAGGCTCAAGCAAGCCCAACAAGGAACCCCAAGGCCCAAACAAGCTCAACTTAGGCCCAAAGGACTCAAACAACAAGCCCAATCCTTCCTCTCAACCCTAGAGGAAGCAAAGGGGAAAACAACTCACAAGATGGCAAACTTGCACACAGAACCCTAAACTTGGGTTATTTGCAAGCAGCCCCTCGAACTCTCAACAAAGCTCAACAAAACCCTAATCACCACTAAAGGTGATTAGCAAGCACCAAAGCACCAAGATCAAGCAAAACAAATAGGGTAAACCCTAAACGCAGGTTAGGGTCCTTACAATGGGGGTAGTAATGGTGGTGGTAGTGGGTGGTGGGACATACCCAGCTAGGGTTTGTTCCCTTGCAGTGGCAGGCCGGACTTGCTTTCTGGCTCGTTTCTTAGAGGGTTGTCCGGTTGCGGTTCCCTGGACCTTGCGTATCCCCTTTTATTCTTCAGCTGGGGATTCATCCTCAGGGTTTGGCTCATGTTTCGAGCCTTCATCATCATCGGAAGAAATTTCTTCCACTTCTTCTTCTGATGCCTCGGCTAGGCATTTGTTTATGCTGTCAATTTCGCATAGAACAACCATGATTTTGACATTTGTTGGGGCCTTCCCAGTGTTGTTGTAGTTGTCTATGATCTGCTGGAGTTTGGCCCGGTCTTCCAACATTTGCTCCTTTGTCCAGAAAGGAGCGTCTTCTGATCCCGTGGCATGCTTAGCTGGAGATGCCATATCTGAAAAGTAGAAAATCATGGGTAAGAAGATATGCTTTAGAAAATAATTGTATTTGTATTTGTATTTATGTGGTTTTATATTTTTATGAAACTTTAAACAAATGTGGAAGGCTGGTTTGAAGACCGTTTGGTTCCAAACGGTTTCAAGGCCATTTCGTTCCAAACGGTTTCAAGGCCGTTTGCTTCCAAACGGTTTCAAAGCCGTTTGGTCCCAAACGGTTTGAGGACCGCTTGGTCCCAAACGGTTTGAGGACCATTTGGTCCCAAACGGTTTGAGGACCGTTTGGTTCCAAATGGTTTCAAGTCCGTTTGGTCCCAAACGGTTTCACGGACGTTTGGTCCCAAACGGTTTGAAGACCATTTGGTCCCAAACGGTTTCAGGACCGTTTGGAAGGTGAAACGTCGGGTGAAGCGGCTGGCGAAAACAAGGATCGCAGCGGAGCCGGCGGTGATGAAGACAAAGGCGGCGATGGAAAAGGCGGAGCCGACAGCAACAGAGGCGGAACCGACAATGGAAAAGGTGGAGCTGGCGGCAATAGAGGTGATGGTAAGGATGATCGTGGAGGAGCCGGCGGTGATAAAGATGAAGGTGGCACCGAAGGTGTTGACGGAGGTAAATATGGTGGTTGCAGAGGTAGAAAGATCGAATCGGTTGCTGCGGTGGTGGATGCAGGTGTCGGCGACAACGGGACTACCTTCAGTTGATGGTTGTTGAGGCGGAGGGCAGCGGCAGAGAGGTGAGGTTGTCGTGAAAGAACACATAACTAGGTCGATGGAGGTGGAGGGAACTTGGGTTGCGCGGGAGCAAGATGATGGAAGCAATGGAACAGCACTTGCGCGAAAGTATGAGAAAGCACGAGAGTCAAAGAGAGAAGAACGAGGGGGTAGGGTTTATATTTATAGGGATTGGGGGTCGACCCTACAAATTCTCAAAGTCAAACGGTTTGGGGACCATTTGGTCCCAAACGGTTTCAGGACCGTTTGGTCCCAAATGGTTTGGAGACCGTTTGGTCCCAAACGATTTCAGGACCATTTGGTCCCAAACGGTTTAGAGACCGTTTGGTCCCAAACGGTTTGCAGACCGTTTGGGAGGGTTAAGGTCGAAAGGATTTTTAAATTTTTATGTTTGTTTTGGTTATGTGAAATTTTTATATTTTCAGAAGATAAACCTAAGTTAAATAAAAGAACGGAAAAATAAATGAAGAAGCTGAAATCTTGGGTTGCCTCCCAAGTAGTGCATGGGTTTTACGTCGCTGGCTCGACGAAGCTGTGGCGTTGTTATGCTGATGGCTTGGCGTCTTTGATTTCAATGGTCTGTCTTGGCATTTTATCTGTTGGGGTGTAGTATTTCTTTAAACGATGGCCGTTGACCGTCCTTTCTCCTCAGTTGTTGTCGACAAATATGACAGCTCCATTTGGGTATATATGTTTTATGGTGAAGGACCCGGACCATTTTGTTTGAAATTTTCTGGGGAACAACTTGAGCTTGGAGTTAAAAAGGAGTAATTTGTCGCCGAAGGCTATGTCTTTCCTCTTAAGATGACCGTCATGCCACATTTTGGTCTGTTCCTTATAGATTCTGGCACTCTGATAGGCGGTCATTCGAAGCTCCTCGAGCTCCTGTAGGTGGAGTTGTCTATTTTCTCCGGCGCTTTTAAAATCAAAATTTAGCTATTTGATGGCCGACCAGGCTTTGTGTTCCAGCTCTACTGGAAGATGACATGATTTTCTGTATACTAAACGGAACGGGGTTGTCCCGATTGGTGTTTTATAGGCTATACGGTATGCCCAAAGGGCATCGGGAAGCTTGGCGGACCAGTCAGTGCGGTTTCTGTTGACTATTTTTTCTAGGATCACCTTTAGTTGTCTATTAGATACCTCAACCTGACCGCTGGTCTGTGGATGGTAAGGCGTTGCTACTTTGTGGTTGACTCCGTATTTTTTTAATAGGGCTTCAAAACTTCATTCCAGGAATGGGTCCCGCCATCTGATATGACAATTCTGGGGACTCCAAATCTGGGGAAAATGATATCTTTGAACAATTTAATAACTAGTTTGGAATCACTAGATACAGTGGGTACAGCTTCGACCCATTTTGAGACATAATCCACCGCAATCAGGATGTAAGAGAAGCCATAGGAAGAAGGAAAAGGGCCCATATAGTCTACCCCCCATACATCGAAGAGCTCAATTTCTTGCCACATTGTGAGGGGCATTTCGTCCCTTTTGGATATATTGCCAGAAAATTGGCATTTGTTGCAAGCTTTCACAAAATCTAGGAGTCCTTTGCTATGGTGGGCCAGAAGAAGCCTGATTGCAAAACTTTTATAGCGGTTTTCTTTGCACTCATGTGCCCCCCGTGGGTCCTGAATGGCAATGCTCTAGGACGGGGGTAATTTCTTCCGGCAAGCAACGACGGAAAAGTCCGTCGACACATAGGTGAAACAGGTAGGGTTCATCCCAATAATATTGCTTTATATCATGAAGGAATTTCCTTTTTTCATGGTAGGAAGCAGAGAGGTGAATAATCCATGTGGCTAGATAATTGACAATATCCGCATACCAAGGGAATTCATGAGTAGCCTTCATAAGTTGGTCGTCTAGAAGAGAATCTCGGATAGGGATTTTATCTTCATCTTCAACTTTGATACGGCTGAGATGGTCAGCTACAACGTTCTCCACTCCACTTTTATCTTTAATTTCCAAGTCGAATTCCTGAAGCATCATCACCCAGCGGATAAGCCTGGGTTTGGCATCTTGCTTCTGAATCAGGTATCGAATGGCGGAGTGGTCGGTGTAAACGATGACTTTGGATCCAATCAAATAGGAGCGGAATTTTTCAAACGCGTAGATGACATCTAGAAACTCCTTTTCTGTGGTAGTGTAGTTTTTTTGTGCTTCATCTAGCGTTTTGGATGCGTAGTAGATTACGTAAGGTTTCTTGTCAATCCGCTATCCTAAAACAATCCCTATGGCGTAATTGCTTGCATCGCACATGATTTCAAACGGTAGCGACCAATCTGGAGCTCTCAGTATAGGTGCGGAAATTAAAGCATCTTTGAGCGTTGAAAAACTCTGTAAACATTCTTGGTTGAAAATGAACTCAGCGTCCTTGGTCAGGAGTTGGGTCATGGGTTTTGCTATTTTTGAGAAATCCTTGATAAATCTTCTGTAGAATCCTGAACTCCTCGTATATCCTTTGGTGGTGACAACTTCGAGATGACATCCATTTTTGCTTTATCGACCTCGATCCCTCTGTCACTCACCCTGTGCCCGAGGACGACACCTTCAGTTACCATGAAATGGCATTTCTCCCAATTCAGGATAAGGTTCGTTTCCTCGCAATGTTGTAGAACTTGTCCAAGGTTGATTAAACAATTATCAAAGGAATCTCTGTAAAATGAGAAATCGTCCATAAACACTTCCATGATGGATTCAGTTAATCCGGTGAAGATGGCAGACATACAATGTTGGAACGTAGCGGGTGCGTTACACAACCTGAACGACATTCTTCTAAAGGCATATGTCCCAAAAGGACAGGTGAAGGTAGTTTTTTCCTGGTCTTCCGGGTGTATGGGTATTTGGTAGAACCCGGAATAACCATCAAGATAACAAAAATATTTCTGATGAGCTAGGCATTCTAGGACTTCATCAAGAAAAGGCAGGGGGTAGTGATCTATCTGCGTAGCTTTGTTCAGTTTACGATAGTCAATACACATCCTCCACCCCGTCACCGTCCTAGTGGGCACTAACTCATTTTTATCATTGAGCACGATAGTAGTGCCTCCCTTTTTAGGAACAACCTGGACAGGGCTGACCCATTGGGAGTCAGAGATAGGGTAGATTATGCTGGCTTTAAGTAATTTGAGGACCTCCAGGCGAACCACCTCTTTGAGATTAGGATTCAGTTTCCTCTGATGTTTGCGAGATGGCTTGAATTCTTCAACCATTGGAAGTCTGTGCATACAAAGGGCTGGATTTATGCCTGTCAGGTCAGTTATCTTATATCCGATGACCTTTTTGTGCTTCTTTAGCTCTTCCAGAAGCCTTTCTTCCTGATCTTCTTTAAGGATAGAGTTGATGATGACCGGGCATGATTTTTCCTCGTCCAAGAAAACATGTTTAAGCCCCATGGGTAAAGTCTTCATTTCAAGGGCCATAGGTGGCTCAGATGCTTCTATAATGGTGACAGCTTTAAGTTCTTCAGAAGTGGCCGTCGGTGCTTCTTCGACCTTTTCTCAATGTTGCAGATACTGTTGAACTAGTTCATTCACAGAGAATTCGACATCTGGGTTGGTTAGGACGTTCTCTAGCTTGTCTAATGGCTCAGAAATTTCTAGTTGAGACATTTGCTATATTGCGTATAGAAGAAAGACCTCCTCTTGAATGCTAGGGCCTTTCATGTTGTTAAGAACTCGGAATTGAATTGCTTCTTTTCTGAGTCTTAGAATTATGGTACCAGCTTCAACATCGATAAGTGCCCTGGCAGTAGTGAGGAAAGGTCTGCCAAAAATTATCGGGTATCTCAGATCTTCTTTAAAATCCATGATGACGAAGTCGCACGGGACATAAGCATCCTTGGCTATCCTTACTGGAATATCTTCAATAATTCCAACAGGTGTGGTGATGGTAGAGTCAGCTAACTGAATCGTCATTGCTATGGGCAGCGATTCAGTGAAACCTAATCGTTTGCACATAGAATAGGGCATGATGGATATGCTGGCCCCTAGGTCAGCTAGTCCCTTTTTGGTTGATGTGTTTCCAATGCAGCATTGGATCCCGAAGGAACCTGGGTCCTTCTTCTTGGGCATTTTATTGAGGATGATGTCAAAGGTTGTTTGGGCAAGCTTGATAGTTTCTTGTTTCTCAGTGATGTACTTTCTTGATAACAAAGTTTTGAGGTATTTTGCCCAAGCCGGTACCTCAGAGAGAGCATCAAGGAGCGGGATATCGATGTAAAGTTTTTTCATTGCCTCCATGGACTTTTAGAACCTGGTATTCATTTTCGTTTCTCACAGTCTTCCTGGATATGGGATCCTTGGTTTATACTGCAAGACATGTGGCTCTATGGACAATAGTTCTTTATCTTTCCCCTTTGCACCCTCTGTGGGCTTCTCTGTTCCTTGCTTCGGGCTCTCATTCATCATAAAGGCAGGTGTATCATTGTTATCAAGGGTGATCCTTGTTGTTTCATGAAGAGTACGTACAGATCTCGTGGTGACGGCATTTAACTGTTCAGGCCTATTTTGTCCATGTCTGGGGTTTGATTTGGGCTGCCCTGCAAATGTGCCTGCTGGAGGCTTCAGTTGTGCAGAAATTTGGGCAAGTTGAGCTTCTACTGCCTTCTTTTGAGCCTGTTGATTAGCAAGCATTGTTTGCTGAGATTGCAAAATCTGCCTTATCAAAGATATTTCATCTTACGGCTGAGAAGGAGTGTTTTTCTGAGGAATTTGTTGTTGTCCTTGCTGAGGTTGTTGCGTAGGCAGCGCTAGCTGAGGTTGCTGCAACTGTGTATGAAGTTGTGGGTGGAGTGGAGGGTGAGTATACTGATAATAAGCAGATGGGTTCCTGGGGTAGTTAGCTCTCGGTAAGTTATTCTTGGGGTTCCCTTGATTTTGATTGAAATTGTTTGGGAATCCAGGTGGTAGCCTACTAGAGGATCCTCCCTACGTCTGGTGCTGCGGATTTGCGGTCCCAGCAGGGTTCCCATACTGAAATCTTGGATGATTCCTTGGCTGATTAGGATTATAATAGACTTGTCCAGGGATAGAATGGATAGAGTTGACTTGTTCCGGTAGTTTTTCTTCAGACTGGTCAGTGATAGGTTCATACTGTTGTGGTGGTGGATGCAGATCCATCATCACATTATAAAGCATGCCGCATGAAAGGGTAGGATGATCAGAACCATGACAGGCTTCACATGTTCCTGTGGCAGCCTTGACTTGTTGAACCAGAGGATTTTTCTTCTTGGCAAACTCTCCAAGAGAAGTCTCGAGAGCTTGTTGCTTATGAGCTATGGTTTTCAAGGCTTCAGCAATTGCCTTCATCTCTATTGATTCTTCAGCTTTATAGACCTTGAGAACTACTTTGCCAGCTGATCGTCCCCAGTTGGACTGATTCTCAGCTCCGAGTGTGACTATTTTCCAGGCATCCTCATAATTCTTTCTCATAAAGTTTCCTCCAGATGAGAAATCCAAAAACTGTTTGATATCATCACTCACTCCCTGATAGAAGGTTTCTATCAATTGGTTTTGGGAGATTCCATGATGAGGGCACTTTCGCAAAAGCTCTTTGAACCTTTCCCATGCTTCAGCAAGGGATTCTCTGGGAAGTTGAGAGAAGTGATTAATCTGCCCCCTGATCTCGTAAGTCAGTGAAGGGGGAAAGAACTTCTCCAAGAACTTTTCTTCCAGGGGATCCTAGGTGGTGATTATTGGCTCCCTGTCAAGTGAGTTATACCAGCTCAAAGCTCTCCCGGACAGAGTGAAGTGAAACAGATGAAGCATTATTGCATCAAAGGAAACTCCGGCTTGCGGGACCAGGCAACACAATGCCTTAAACCTCTTCAGATGATCCATGCAGTCATCTCCAGAACCTCCAGAGAATGAGATGCCCTGCATGATCTGGATCCATTGGGTTCGAATCTCAAAGTTGGGAATGTTGATGATCGGAGGTCGGACCGGATGGTTGTCTTCGTAGTTCTTTGGGATAGCATAATCCCTCAGCTGCTTGTTCCTTAGTTCCAACTGAGCATCTTGGCTTGCTGCCTCATTTTCACCTCTGATGCGGGCCTTTTCTTCCGCATGAATCTCTTCTTGAATCTGGGCACGAGTATCACCGATGAGTTGTGCCCTTTGAGCGGCTATGGCAGCGTTGACCCTCTCCATCACCAATGCATCCTGGCGTTGATCTTCAACCATTTGCCTGGCTCTTTGGTGATTGAGTCTAATGCGGCGATGGAAGCTTCTCTCTACCACATAGTCAAACTCCGAATCAGGGGAGAATATGCAGTTATGCGATGATCGCAAACACATTTTCTACCTGAGTAGAGAAAAGAAAACACCTTTTAGATAATGGTAGAGATATAATGGTTTCAAGAAGATATAGACTAATGATTAAAATAAAGTGTAAAACCCTAACCAACTAGCAAGATACTAAATGAAATTAAAATGTTCCATTGTCCCTGGCAACGGCGCCAATTTTTGATGGAGCTCCCACTTACATGGAATTGCGTGCACCAACTAAAAATCCTAAAGACGGTAAGTCTTTAGGTTTAGCCTTGCTTATACTAGGTAGAGAACTCCACCCACGTATGCTGGGATATGTGGAAGTCTTATCATAGTATAGTTAAGGGTCGAATCCACAGGACAACGGTCTTGTTGCAAGCAACAAGATGGAAAACGTTGGAATTTCACTTAGTCACTTGGTAGAAGGCACTTAAATCGAAAGGTTATTTTTGTTGTTTATAAACTAAGAACATGTAAAATAAAGCAAGTGAGTAAACTTAAAGAGTTTAAACAATGATAAGAAGTCACTAGGGCGTGATCGGTTTTTCACCACCACTACACATGGAACAAGACATGCAAAATAAAACATAACCTGCAACAAGAGTTTAGTCAGCTAGTATATTTGTAGACTTAGTTTCCTTATGGAGAACTAACTACAATAAGTGTGGGAATGATGCAACGCCAACCATCCCTGAACAAATGGTCAACTACTTTGCATCATTCCCTTCTCGAAGTGTGTTCCTCGACTTACCAAGGTTGTACTTTTATACGTCAACTAATTCCATTTCATAGTATGAAAGTACAACATTTGGAAGTGAGTTTACTCCACTTCTTGAAAGCACTCCTAGATATCAAACCAAGCACATGGTGGATACATGCACCAAGAACCAACATACAAACAAGCTTTAGATCTAATAGTACAAACATAGATAATTCATACTAAAAGATATGGGATAACACAAGTTGATGATCAGGCAACATGCATTCATTAAACGTTTGTTGTTGAAATGAAAAGATAAAAACTCTATATTACAAACTATGGATTACATTTACATGACATGAAAACATGGGTAGTGGGGCTACTCCCCGCACCCTAGTGAAAGAGACTACTCACTCATGACTAGGACAAAGAAGGAGGCAAGAAGAGAGAGAGAGAGCATCATCCCCACAAAGGAGAGAGCAAAGTCAACCCCTTGGAGAGAGAGAAATGATCCACCAGCTTCACAGGTTATGCGATGACGAGATCTCCCTCTTCCCACCTTCTTTGGCGGAGAGAGAGAAAGCAGCTTTGAGATGGAGTGTGGGTCTCAGACCGACAGCCCCTGGGCAGAGGATGGAAGTCAGATGTGGTCTGGAGTGATTGAGGCAGCCTTTGACATCCTCCCCTGGTGGAGGACCCTTGGGGTCTTATTTATAGGCCTTAAGTGAAGTCCAAACGGTTTGGAGACCATTTGGACCTCAAGTCTGTTTGGACCTGAGACCGTTTGGATCTCAAGACCATTTGGACCTCAAGACCGTTTGGATCTCAAGACCATTTGGACCTCAAGACCGTTTGGACCTCAAGACCGTTTGGATCTCAAGACCGTTTGGACCTTGGACCTCAAGACCGTTTGGATCTCAAGACCGTTTGGATATCAAGACCATTTGGACCTCAAGACCGTTTGGACCTTGAGACCGTTTGGACCTCATGCGGTCTTGAGACCGTGTGACTCCATGCGATCTCGGGACCGGTTGGCTTCATGCGGTCTTGAGACCGTGTGACTCCATGCGGTCTCGAGACCGGTTGGCTTCATTTGGTCTTGAGACCGTGTGACTCCATGCGATCTCGGGACCGGTTGGCTTCATGCGGTCTTGAGACCGTGTGACTCCATGCAGTCTCGAGACCGGTTGGCTTCATTTGGTCTTGAGACCGTGTGACTCCATGCGGTCTTGGGACCGGTTGGCTTCATGCATTCTTGAGACCGTGTGACTCCATGCGGTCTTGGGACCGGTTGGCTTCATGCATTCTTGAGACCGTGTGACTCCATGCGGTCTCGGGACCGGTTGGCTCCATGCGGTCTCGGGATCGTGTGGCTTCATGCGGTCTTGAGGCTGATTTAGTGTTTTATGATTTTTTTGTGTCTTTTTCTGCCAATATGAGAGGGAAAGGTTAGTCTAATAGTATATTTACAACAAGAGGGAATATTTAGGGTTTATGTATAATTCTATTTAAGAAAGAGTGTGAAAAACTGAAGAAAAGACTAAGATAATCAACCCAAAATTGGAGGTTATCAGCGGCCGAGCAGCAAGACGAGCAATAGAAGGCAAGAGATGGATATGTTGTTGTTTTGGCATTTTGTAGTAGATTCTAGAGTCATCCCTCTACTCTCAGGTACTTGGGAGCATTTTGGCATTGTTTCACGATGTATGGATGTTAATCCTTGTATATCCTATTGTTGGTCGGATGTGGGCCTTTATGTATATATATAACAGGTGATGGACTCATGTGATGACAGAACAACTGGTCTCCTAAGCTGTGGACATGTATAAAGCCTTGTATATATTTATATAACATGTTTTCTTGCAGGACGAGGACCTATATGTTATGGTTTCTCAGTTTATCCACTTTTCGCAATCGGCTTTAATTAACCCATGTTTTGGTAATCTGTGGTTATGGTGTTTTCCACACATTTTTGCGTAACACCTCGCTGTCTGTGTGATAGTGGGATGTGTTGCCACAAAAACTATGATATGTATGAATTGATAACAAATGTAATTAGATTGAATTAACATGCAATGATCATACTTGAGAAACATTATTTAGGGTAAATGATGGATCATGAGATTATGTCTCGGGCTAATATCCCACTAATGATGAAAATTATGGGATGATGTGAAATGAAAAGAAGCATACATGTCACAAATTATAGATTTCTTGTTCTTCTTATTTTAATCATTTTTTTCTTATTAACCCTAATATGCTTTATATTATTTTAGTTGCTTGATATATACACACCTGATAAATGATGATTGGATTCTTTTAAGATGAGTAAATGAATTGAATGACAAATGCAATGATGACACATGTACTCAGTTTCCTTGAACATCGTGAGTTTCTCCTGAGGTGCATATTGGGAAAATGAACAGATCTCCTGTGGTACTTAGAGTATTATGAGAAGGATGTTTAGAGTGTGGATCAAGACATTGGAGGTTAGACCACTACGATTTAGGACACGTCATGATTTTATCCTTAATTCATCTATTGTGAAAGAATGTGTCCATGAGGAATAGATTGATGAATTGAAAACTATGAAACATGAGAAATAAAATGATATATGATATTCAATCATGATATGTGATATTTTGTTATGTCGGTTCCTATCTTGTGTGCATGAGATGAGGACGTGAGCCTCTTTAAGAAACCATGTAGTGGACTAGGTTTGTTTTTGATGTCTTAGGGTGATCGACTAAAACCTAAGAGAGCGATGCTGAGTTATTGACATGAGAATCAGGAAGGGAAACTTATACTTTGTGAGGTACAAGTCATGTAGTTTCAAGGAAAATGAATAAAAGATGAAAAGCAATGTAGAATATGAGTTGAATGTTTGTTACGTTCCTTGTTATGGTAGATTATAAATCAATTATAGTTGAATATGATTCTTTTATGGAATTTGATCATTCTTTTATAGATATAATATGTTTACATATTCTTATAGGTTTGGTTTGAAATCTGATCTTAAAAGTTCAAAACTATTTGATCTAAGATTTTATATCCATTCTGATTCTAATCTAGATTCACTTATAATTTGAATTGTCTTGTTTCGTAGACATGTCTTGTGGACTTGAACTTTAGCCTTAAAAGATATTTCTTTGTCTACCTTGTGGGGGTGTTACAAAGATGATTCTCTTGTTATGCATTAATTTTAAATGATTAAATTTGACTTGTTACCCTATAAAGCAATGTAATTTAACTAGATGAATGCCTTATGATTTATGATATTATTGTCATGTACTTAGATTCCTATATGCTTGAATTATCTTTTAGACTTAATAATATTTGCAAGTTTCTTTCAAGTTTCAATGTACTTAATCTGATGTTGATGTTTGTACCTAGCTTCAATGGTAACTGATGCTCTATATGATTCTCATGTGGATGTTTCAAAAAATTTTTGGTATGATGCCATCCAGAGGAGAGGATGTGACAAACAATATGTAAATATAATATTCTAGACTACAATGTCCTTGTACTCTCACTTTCATGAGATGGGTAGTATCGAGTTTGTTCTTTTATGTATGTGTATCTGATGTAAACTAAACTGCATATGACCAATAAGATTTTATTCTGATAATGATGAACAAGATTTGTGATAATGCGACATTGGTTTATGAGGTTTAATGAGAAAGGAAAAATGAAAAATTTATGTTTGTTTTTTAATATACATTATAAATTGTGCTTGTCAAGAATGAAGTGTATTCTTTCTTAATCTGGGTTTAGGTTTAGGGTTTATATTTGATGATTGAAATTTATGATAAAGAGAGTTCATGTCATGTCTTGTTGATTATAATAGACCCATACATTCTACCACCACTACAAGGTGTCAAAGGATTCTCCCTCTCCCAATCCTAATAGGATTATTGTAACGACCCCACCTCCAGGTAACCCCAATTAAGGGAGACCAAGAGGTCTGAGTCGTTATCCCAATTAATAGGATCAAAAGTTTGACAAATAATTAATAACAATTATCAAATTCTACCCACTAAACTGAAAAGATGTAATGAAATAAAACTTTGCATACCTTTTTCAAAACTTCGATGTCAACTGCTATCCACATCTGGAATCTATTCTAACTAATCCTCCTTTGTACTTTAGTTCTTATTTAATTCCACATATGCCACTTTACTGTTTGTCCATTTCAATCTTGCACCTAAAACATCGACAAACAAAACGTCAGTCAGCATATCGATATGTCGATATGTGGGGACAACCAAAAGTTCACAAATATGGCTAACAAACTAATTATCACAACCAAGGTAAATTAACAAATCAATTTACGTTTTCAATGTGTCAATCTCCACCGCTTTTGCCCTAACCCTAGAATACCCTCTTAGGGTTTGACTTAAGGTCACCATCTCAATCCCGAGCTTGGTGCCTAGGGTCACCTCTTAGGGTGCCCTTTAGTCATGCAACATAGACCACCTTCTCATTCCTGAGCTTGGTGTCGAGGGTCACCTCTCATGGTGCCCATTGGTCTTCCCTCCTAGGTTTGACCTTTTTGCATCATCCATCAGGGTGGCATGTAGGTGTGGGAATACACATTTATATTACAAGAGTGATAATCATAGTGACTTTATAATTTGCAATTATGAACATCCAAACTGGTTAGTTTCAATCAATGCGATCAATTCATCCGGAAAACCTTCGGGAAACTAATGCGATTAACGATAATTAACCACATACTTGTTAGGCTGATTTGAGATAGAACTAATCCAATCATTGCAAAAAATCCAATAGGCAAGAAAGCACACAAACAGATCCTGAAATATGCATACAATTTCCTATCATTGATCATTCCATCAAGATCTATTAATCCTAGCTCACTTCCAAGGGTTTTTAGTCCACTTTTAGGGTTTCCATTGCATTTACGATTTCTCTTCACTATTTTAAACCCTAGTTTTATATAATTACTCACAAACCCTAATTATCTCATCTATTCTTCACAAAAGATATTAATGTTACCTTTTTAGTAATGTACTTCCTAAATTTTGGATTAAGGGCACAATTAAATATCCAGTAAGTTTATCATGCCTCTTTTACATTAAAACTACCATTTTTGCCCCTTTTAATTTATGACAAGATCATTAGGCCTAATTATCATCTTTGGTGCCTTTCGGATTAACAACTCCTAGTTCATTATGATCTAATTCACACATGAACCCTATTTATCATTAATTTTATCTTTATCCATTAGAATAATTCTAATTTCCATATTAAGGGCATTTATCCACAATTAGGAACCTTTACACTCAAAATAGCTTAGAACCATCATATCTTAGCTTTATTCATGCATTTGAACAATTAAAGCCATTAAGAGTCACATTCACTATTATTAGGGTTTCAAGGCCCATTAAAGCATATTTATGCACATTAAACTAATTATGAGCAAAGTTCATCCCTTTTGTTCTCAATATACCTTTTTAAAATTAACAGGTTAATATCAACTTTAATCATCCATTAAACCCTAATAAATACATTAATTATCTCAAAATAGGGTTTCTTAACCATTAAAGCGTTAAAGCTGATAACTTCCACTACTTTTCGAATTTCAAGAGGAATTAGCTTCAAAATCTATTTTTATTGGATTCCTCGCATTTTTCTGAGCAAGATTCATATGTTTCATGTTTCCATTGAAGCTACCAATTTTGAGTTACGATTTTTAAAAGATAAGCATATGTTAACCAATTACAAATTATCACGTCAGCAACTTACCCCTTTTAAACACAAATTGCGGCCACCGATATTAGGGTGGAAAAGATGGATCTACCCGTCCTCACTATTCTCGATTATGCAAACATGGGAGGGCTATTTTGTCTTTTGACCTTTCATCTCCTTCCTTCACCCACTCCTATCCGCGATAACACCGGCCTGCGCGAGTCAACTCTAGGGTTGACTCCCGGCTCCCTGCTGCCCCAGTCGTCGGTGAGGAAGTTGTACTTCCATCGCACCCTACTGGATTCAACCACAGTCTCGGTTGGCTCGCTACTGGCCAGATTCATCGGGGCAGAGCATCTCTACTTCGGCGAGGAGCATGACTGACTTTGGTGCAGGTCGAGCACCTCCCTAGAATTGGTTGTGCTGGGTAGTAAGGTCCTTCCTCGCGAACTCATTGGGGTAATCCAAAGTAATTCACATGGCTCAAGGCCCCCTCCTTTTATAGAGGACAAACACCTGCATTTTCCCCTAATTTAGGGGAAACTCACCCAGACCACGAGAGGCCCCAAATCCTGGGTCGATTAGATGCGAGAAAGGCTCCTGAAGCCAAAGGATTAGTTTCCTGCTTTGCACATTAACTGAATGGAGAGGAAATTGAAGGGCAAATTTCCCCAGATCCAACCTGTAACTCCAAGTTCCTTTGGAACTGGATGATGCATGACCCTTTTTGGATCTTGATCCAACGGTCTTTATTACTCACGCTCAAACAAAAGGAATGTAAATTCCTTTATTCAAGATAATTCCATCTGTTTTAGGATAATTTGAGAAAATCATAACTCTTAATCCGTAACTCCATTTTATCTAAAATTTAAATGAATCTCATTAATTATTTAATCTCCCATCATGTCAAAATTGGGATCATTATTCAAAGAAATCGTGCCCTTTTCCTTAGGTGCAAGTTATTACTCGATATTGCATATTTCTCATATTTCTCTTTCTAATTTCCTTTTATTTGCTTGATTTTTCTTTCTTTTTCCATTAGAAAACATGTGAATATGAAATCTTTCCCAATATGTATCTATTATCCATATATGCACATATTTATTGTAATATTATCATTACTTCTAAATAAAGCAATATTTAATTAATCTTTTCTCTTTCTTGTTGCATTATCTTTGCAACTTTGGACTCCTTAGAAAACAAGGAACCCAAGAGGCACGAAATCCACCTTTGGATTAAATACTTTTACCTTCCAGAGGTTTCCACATATTTCTTTTCTCAAATTCTGAATTATTCATTTACTAATCAAATTTCCTTGTTATTGGGCCCAATAGCCAATAAAGCACACAAAACAACCAACAAGGCTATTGTAAACGAAACTCATTTATTCAAGACAAAGTACATCATTATTTGTTCCAATATCCTTAATATGAGAAATTACATTTCTCACCAAATGAACCCATAAGTTGGGGTTGTAACATCCTTCCCCTCTTATAGAAAATTTTCCCTCGAAATTCCCTCAAGCAACCAAACAAATAGGATAAGCCTTTCTTATCTCCATCAGGGCTCCCATGTGGCTTCACCCTTTCCATGGTGCTTCCCAAGAACCTTCATCATCTCATATTCTTCCATATGAGTTCTTTCTTACCTTCTTATATCATACCCTCATTGGTGACTCATGACATTTCAGCCTCTCAAAAGTTGAATAGGTTCAGCGCTCAGCACATGGCTTGGGTACCTCACATAGTGCTCTAGATCGGACTTATGGAACACATTATACATCATGTTATCTTGAGGGGTAAGGCTAAACACAACCATATCCACCAATCCATCTCAAATGGACCCATATATCGAGGACTCGGCTTAATCATTTGTACCTTAGAGGGGTCAGAGTTTTACATGACATACTCTCCCAAAGTGAACTGCATGTCAGTTTACTTTGCATCAGCTTACAACTCATGTCGTCTTTGGGCTCCTTTCAGCCATTGCACGATCAAAGCGACTTCATATACACACACTGTGGTCCTTTGACCTTCGTGAGGTCCCTTCACCAACATCATTTTAATGAAGTGGTGACCGACACAACCTCGCTTGCAGAGCTTCTTTACATCCCGTTACTGGCTATGGTGGTTATCATCACATCTTACAAAGGATAAGAACTGTCTCTATGTATCACCCTGAACGAGCACACATTCTCTCATCAGACCCTCTATTCTGGATCATACTAACCATTAGTTAAGGTGATAAACTGTACTAACATCAAGTTCTTCATGCATCTACTTCCACCACATGGAAGTGAATCTTTAGATTAAACTCAAGAACTCGCATCATGGTGTAGTTGAACCATCTCATATGTAGTTCAACTGGATATGTCCCTTGATAGTGTTCTCTCTCTCATGTCATCTAGGTAAGGCGATCTACCATAACCCATATTGCATCTTGAACTTCCTTGGTCAAGGGGAGACTTACCAGAACATCCATAGTGATGAACTCCCATTCCCTCTCAGGGACTCTTTTATCCTCTACATCGATACACTAGGTTACTAGTGTTCATCCTTCACATCCTGGCTTGCATGGAAACATGCCACATGCAACTTTATCTTAGGTGTCCAAAGTACTACTATCACTCAATATCTTCATAGTACCACGGTGTATGGTGATCTTGAAATCATGATCTCCTGTATCTCATGATTCCTTAAGGTCGATTCCTCAGAAACCCTAAAACACTCTAGTTATGGGTTTCATCACCTTCTTTTCCAGAGAAGTACATCTGAGGTTCTACCACCATCCTTTTCATGCATCAAGGCCTAAGACGGATAACCAAACCACTACTAACTTTCTCAACAGATCTCATTACATCTGATTGTTAGCCAAACATATCTCACAAACTTAGGGTTAATCTAACAACCTCTTCTAGCCTCCAGCTAACTAGGAAGATGTATCTCAAACAGAGCATCCATCACCACTTCACATCCTTAGGTGTAAGGTAATGTTGAAGACATACACCTCAATGTATTCCACTTATTATCTCATTCCAAACTCTAAATCTATCTTCATCAAGAAAACTCTGAGCTCATCTTCTTGGTTATCAACTCAACCTTGTATAACTCACAAATTCCACATAGCTCATGATAAAAGCATCCTCATAAGATGACTACCTCAGTTCTCTTGATGTTAGTAAACCATCCACACATCGTCCACTCCACAAGGGTATGTTATCATCTCTGTCCTCATACCTCATAGAAATGTTCCAACTCACAACATCTTTTATGCTTGGTGTATGGCATGCATATTGTCCTATCTCTCATTCCCATAACAATAGGAAATAAGAATTTGGCTGCAGTCCAAATACAAAGTTCTTCCCATTCCAAGAGTAGCGATGGTACATCCCACCTTGCCAATACACCTTCAAAACTAAGTTGAAATGTGCAACTTATGTCTCAACATCACAGTCATCTTGATATCAAAGTTACTTCCATGGAAAACTGGTCTCGTACCTACCACACAATCCTTGGTCATCTCCTCTAGGTCTGTAGGGTGCTGACACTTTTGGGGTCATCCCCCTTCCCTTATGCATCCATAGAGTGCCCTACTCATCTACCCTTTGGGTCCCATGAGTTCATGAAGGTGATCAATCTCCTAACCCATGGCCCTCAGACAATGATAGTTGTTACCTCTCGATCCTATGGTCATGTGCAACTAGGGAATTAGGCAACTCATACTTCCATAGGTCTTATCCCCACCTGACCCTAGGATAGACTTAGGATTCTATTATGGTACATGTCCAAGCTGCCATCATCTCTCTCTGCATTCATGGGCTGACTTTCATCTTTTCATGGGGTCATGGCAACCTGCCTACCTTGGTCAGGCCCCATACCGTTACCTCCAATGTAACACATCCACATGCACTTAGAGATGGTTATCTATGTATCTACAGGTTCATCCTATTACCATGTATTCTTCACTTAGCTTCTCAAGATCCTATGAAACCTCTTAAGGTTACCTCAAAACCAACAAAACTGGTATACACCCTACCAAAGGGTCCCTCTCCCAGGATGGGACGAAACTACACCTTAACAACAAAGGTCACAAACGACCTTATGTCCTGGGTTTACATCCACATGAGAATGCTTAACCCTAGCAAGCTACTAAGGGACAAGCAGACCATCTACTAAACCATGCTAGGTCACACTTGTTCTCATCCTCAACATTTGATCCAAATCAAACTTTCTCATGTCACCACCTTGGTTGTGAGGGATTCATCAAGCATACCTTAAACTTAAGGGGTTTCCCATTCCTCTAACCATGAGAAGTACCATGCTCACATATATAGAGACTCAAATATCATCAAGAGTATTAGGTACACCACTTCCCCTCTTAGGCCTAAGAACCCTAGGTTTACTTTTTGGGTGTCCAACTGCATGCTCAACCTCTTAACCACGAACCAATCAGGCATAAGGTATGACATGCACTCCCATGATCCTTTTATCCGAGCAACACCTCAGAGTTGATTCCTCCTCAAGGACAACCAACTAGGTATAAAGCCTCACAACTGGTTACCCAAACCTCCTCAAGGACTAAGGCACTCTTTGTCTTGTTTTGGTAGGTAAACACCTATACCATACACACATAGGTACCTGAAGCATCATCCTCTATCTAGGGTTTTGGTTCCCCTCATGGCAACCAACACATCATCAGTCTCCAGGGATCAAGCGTGAGGCAACCATAAACATCCACTTAGGTCGCATCATCCTCAACTCCCCACTTTTCCTCATATCTCTGAGTCTAGGCTTCTGACCTTCTTGCATGAGTCCTGCTCTCTCTCTCTCTAGAGCTAACCCTACAAACAACCTCACTACCCGAGGTCCTCTCTCCATGAAGGTGGATCTATCTCACAAACACACCCCTACATGGGTGATACCTATGTTCAAACTTATTTTTGCTCAAGGTTATCAATAGTTCTTTATGCTTATCTCATAAGATATCCATCATACTCTCCTGGCCAGGGTTTCAACCTACTACCCACACTACTGACGTACTCTAGGTGCATGTTATGCCCTACTCTCATATGCCCATAGGGTTTCTATAGGTTCTTCACTAACCTCATCATTGAATGAGCTATCATTTACTCTAACATGCACAACCCTTTCCAGGGTTGGGTTGCAAAAGATACTAGGTCATCCAACCTCTCATGGCTCATATGGGAATCCAAAAGCATGTCCACCCACATACCTGGTCTACCATGACATCTAACTCATCATGCCATCTCTCTCTCTAAACACCACTTAAGGTTAGGGTTAACATCATCCTCAGAGGATTGTGCCAGGTCCCTACTTATAATGGAGGTTTCTACCTCCAAGACTAACTTCCTCCACTCATCCTCCTAACAAGGAGTTCTAGCCTCAGTTCTCTCCTGAGGGCAAATACAACTCATGTCATACAACCTAAGCATGTATCTATTCTTTAGTTTACACTTAATCTATTAAGCTTATGTCCATGACATCTTAATTACATGCTTTTCATTAATTTGGTGGAGGATTCCTTAGACCTTATCAACCTTACCCATACCTCAAGAGGGTGAGGAAAAGAGAAAAAACCCTAATCCTTAAGGTCCTTAACAGCATTTGAGTTGAGAAGGGATGAACAAGATAATAGAGTCCTAAAGGTATCTTATTTCGAGTCAAATCCTAAGACATAGGCCACACAATTACACTAATCTAGGATTCCTCATATTCTGACTAGCGGTGGGGAGGAAAATCTTGCCAGCCCCCGGATGTGATCCTTTTCTAGAAACGTCTATCTTTCGAAAAATCCTCTAATAACTCCCTTGGGTTCTACAGAGTTTGTAAAATTTAATAATTATTAAAGATTAAATGAGGAACCTATGCTCTGATACCAAATGTAACGACCCCGCCTCCCGGTAACCCCCAATTAGGGGAGACCAAGAGGTCAGAGCCATTATCCCAATTAACAAGATCAAAGGTTCGACAAATAATCAATAACAATTATCAAATTCTACCAACTAAACTGAAAGGCTATAATGAAATAAAACTTTGCATACCTTTTTCAAAACTTGAATGTCTACTACTATCCACATCTGGAATCTATTCTAACTAATCCTCCTTTGTTTTTTAGTTCTTATTTAATTCTACATATGCCACTTTACTATTTGTCCTTTTCAATCTTGCACCTAAAACGTCGACAAACAAAACGTCGGTCAGCATATCAAAATATGTCGGTATGTGGGGACCACCAAAAGTTCACAAATATGGCTAACAAACTAATTATCACAACCAAGGTAAATTAACAAATCAATTTACGTTTTCAATGTGTCAATCTCCACCGCTTTTGCCCTAACCTTGGAATACCCTCTTAGGGTCTGACTTAAGGCCACCTTCTCAATCCTGAGCTTGGTGCCTAGGGTCACCTCTCAGCGTGCCCTTTAGTCATGCAACATAGACCACCTTCTCATTCCTGAGCTTGGTGTATGGGGTCACCTCTCATGGTGCCCATTGGTCTTCCCTCCTGGGCTTGACTTTTTTGCATCATCCATCAGGGTGGCATGTAGGTGTGAGAATACACATTTATATTACAAGAGTGCTAATCACAGTGACTTTATAATTTGAAATTATGAACATCCAAACTGGTTAGTTGCAATCAATGTGATCAATTCACTCGGAAAACCTTCGGGAAACTAATGTGATTAACCATAATTAACCACATACCTGTCAGGCTGATTTGAGATAGAACTAATCCAATCATTGCAGGAAATCCAATAGGCAAGCAAGCATACAAAGAGATCCTGAAATATGCATACAATTTTCTATCATTGATCATTCCATCAAGATATATTAAACCTAGATCACTTCCTAGGGTTTCTAGTCCACTTTTAGGGTTTCCATTGTATTTAGGGTTTCTCTTCACTATTTTAAACCCTAGTTTTAAATAATTACTCACAAACCCTAATTATCTCATCTTTCTTCACAAAAGATATTAAGGTTACCTTTTTAACAACATACTTCCTTAATTTTGGATTAAGGGCACAATAAAATGTCCATTATGTCTATCATGCCTCTTTTACATTAAAACTACCATTTTTTCCCCTTTTAATTTATGATAAGATCATTAGGCCTAATTATCATCATTGGTGCCTTCCGGATTAACAACTCATAGTTCATTATGATCTAATTCACACATGAACCCTATTTATCATTAATTCTATCTTTATCCATTAGAACAATTCTAATTTCCATATTAAGGGCATTTATCCACAATTAGTAGCCTTCACACTCAAAATAGCTTAGAACCATCATATCTTAGCTTTATTCATGCATTTGAACAATTAAAGCCATTAAGAGTCACATTAACTATTATTAGGGTTTCAAGGCCCATTAAAGCATATTTATGCACATTAAACTAATTACGTGAAAAGTCCATCCCTTTTGTTCTCAATATACCTTTTTACAATTAACATGTTAATATCAACTTTAATCATACATTAAATCCTAATAAATACTTTAATCATCTCAAAATAGGGTTTCTTAATCATTAAAGCATTAAAGCTGATAACTTCCACTACTTTTGGAATTTCAAGAGGAATTAGCTTCAAAACCTATTTTTATTGGATTCCTCACATTTTTCTGAGCAAGATTCATATTTTGCATGTTTCCATCAGAGATACCAATTTTGAGGTACGCTTTTTACAAGATAAACATATGTTAACCAATTACAAATTGACACGTCAGTAACTTACCCCTTTTAAACTCAAATTGTGGCCGCCGATATTAGGGCAGAAAAGACGGATCTACCCTTCCTCACTGTTCTCGATTATGCAGACACGGGAGGGCTATTTTGTCTTTTGACCCGTCGTCTCCTTCCTTCGCCCGCTCCTATCAGTGACAACACCTTCCTACGCGAGTCAACTCCAGGGTTGACTGCTGGCTCCCAGCTACCCCAATCGTTAGTGAAGGAGGTTGTACCTCCATCGCACCCTACCAGATTCAACCGCAGTCTCGGTTGGCTCACTACTGGATGGATTCATCAGGGTAGAGGAGCTCTACTCCGGCGAGGAGCATGGCTGACCATGGTGCAGGTTGAGCACCTCCCTACAATTGGTTGCGCCGGGTAGTAAGGTCCTTCCACACGAACTCATTGGGGTAATCCAGAGCAATTCACATGGCTCAAGGCCGCCTCCTTTTATAGAGGACAAACACCTACATTTTCCCCAGATTTAGGGGAAACTCGCCTAGACCATGAGAGGCCGCAAATCCTGGGTCGATTAGATGTGGTAAAGGCTCCCGAAGCCAAATGATTAGTTTCCTGCTTTGCACATTAACTGCATGGAGAGGAAATCGAAGGGGAAATTTCCCTAGATCCATCCTATAACTCCAAGTTCCTTTGGAACTGGATGATGTGCAGCCCTTGTTGGATCTTGATCCAATGGTCCTTATTACTCGCACTCAAACAAAAGGAATGTAAATTCCTTTATTCAAGATAAATTGCATCTATTTTAGGATAAATTGAGAAAATTATAACTCTTAATTTGTAACTCCTTTTTATCTCAAATTTTAAAGGAATCTCATTAATGATTTAATATCCCATCATGTCAAAATTGGGATCATTATTCAAAGAAATCCTGCCCTTTTCCTTAGTTGCAAGTTATTACTCTATTATGCATATTTCTCTTTCTTATTTCCTTTTTTTTTGGTTTCTTTTTCCATTAGAAAACATGTGAATACGAAATCTTTTCCAATATGGATCTATTATCCATATATCCACATATTTCTTGCAATATTATTATTACTTCTAAATAAAGCAATATTTAATTAATCTTTCCTCTTTCTTGTTGCATTATCGTCTTTGCAACTTTGGACTCCTTGAAACCCAAGGAACCCAAGAGGAACGAAATCCACCTTTGGATTAAATACTTTTGCCTTCCAGAGGTTTCCGCATCTTTCTTTTCTCAAATTCTCAATTATTCATTTACTAATCAAATTTCCTTGTTATTGGGCCCAATAGCCAATAAAGCCCACAAAACAACCAACAAGGCTATTGTAAAAGAAACTCATTTATTCAAGAAAAAGTACATCATTATTTGTTCTAATATCCTTAATATGAGAAATTACATTTCTCACCAAATGAACCCAAAAGTTGGGGTTGTAACAATTATCTCTACCCTCATACTCCTTATAATCATACCAATACAATATATGCATCTATCTCCTTCTCTTATAAATGTAGAGGAAAAATTATTAACTATCTCACTCCCTCTTTCTCCCTCTCAATCATTCTAGTGCATAGAACATCTTTTTCTAGAACAATAATAATAATGATACATCTGGAGGCTATACAACATAATAGGAGGCATATAGAGTCGTAAAATAGTTATGTTTTCTAGCTGGTCATTGTATATCCTAGTTAGAGTTGCTATTATTATAGTTGTCATGACATTTTTTTGTTAAGTTTTTAGCTTTCCTAGATCCTGACAATTTCTAAATAAAGCTACCATTTTACAAGATGATGCTTTATAGTAAACTAGTGGCTTTTGTAGTTGATAGTGACTTTTTCTAGTTGAATTCATCTTTCACTAGTTATTTCAATGCTCATCAACTAGTTCTACATTTGAGATGCATAATTCTTAATTTTAACACATTAAAGATTGATTCTTTCTTACTATGATCATATGACATCAACATTTTTTATTTCCACTGATTATTATCTTCATTAACTAATAACATAATTAATACCAAGTTGTTCGTCATAGATAAATTAATTTATTATTGTTACATATATAACTACAACATTAATATAAAAGTCATTATCAACACTAATAAAAAGCAAATGTTAATATATTTTGAAAAAGTTTCTATCCATGAAATAAATCATGACTAGAACAGTTCACTTGAGTATACATATAGACACACAAACATACACATATATATATTTGTTCAAGTTTGGTCTGAATAGTTAACCAACTGCCCAGACTGTGACCAGACCAGTAAAGGATGGTTTGAAAACTTTTAAAACCAAACTTGACCCTAATACTCATCTAGACAATACTTAACCAAGTAGTTTGGTCTAGTTTAGTTTGGTTTGATGGTCAAGTTTGGTTAAAAAACTCTTTTAAGGAGAGTATTTTTGGGTTTGATCCTTATCTATGATGAGGTAAGATTCATTTGCTAGTAGGTAGTGTTTTTCATACTACTATTTCATGGGAAAAGTAAGATTTTCATATCCTAGTTAATTCAAGGGTACACAAATCTTCAAATGAATTTATTGCATTGTTGCCAGGGATACTACAACGTTTTAGATTCTTTTAAGGTAAATATAGGAGTTTTTCATAATTTAATTTCATAAGTTTATATTTCTTCTTCCTACATTTTTTAAATATATCATTCTCTTTTAGATTCTAATTTTTTTGTTTTCTTTTGTGTTCAAAAATATATTTTGCACTCATTGGACTACTTTTCTCTTTGAGAATGATAAACAAATTTCTACTTTTTAGATATTCATATTAAATGGAGGTGTTTGAATTGCAAACCACACAATATAAAATTGTTACCCCTTCAATAATGATATATGTGGCTTATTTGAGCTACTCCACAAGATAAAAAACAATGCTTGCTCATTGTTGAGAAGAATGCTAGGCTGTTTCATAATGGATATGAAGAAGACTATAGTGAAAAATCTTTTGGTGGATACTATGAGTTGTGCTATTTAGAAGATTATCATATGAGGCACACTACAAACAACAATATTTTGGGGGTTATGGTGGATAGCATTGGTGTGCATATCAATATATTCCTAATAGAAATGAGAGGGTGGATTCCTTCTATAAGATGATAGATAACCAAAAAGTGATGCTAGTCAAACAAGAATTCCAAAATAAAAGAATACATGCACGAGTAGATGAGATGACGACATAACTCTTGTAATCCATCGTGTCATTTGTGAGTATCCCTAGAAGTTATCCATAGAAGCATGAGAAACCAAAGACAATGATATTTGTAGAGAATGATGCTTAGGTTGTCTTATATGAACGATAGTAAATGATATTATGACTATAACATTGTGATAACATGGATTTTAGTAGCGAATAGTATTTGTATATTTAAAACTCAATCATATGATGATGTTTAACATTGTGGAATAGATAGAATATTAAAAGATTAACATTTCCTTTTACATTCAAGTCCCTTAGGGAAACTAAAAAGTAATAAAACTTTTTGGCTTAATGATAACACTTTGTTTTACACACTTTTTGTATACATTTTATGCCTTCCTAGAATATCTTTTGCTAACTTTCCCCACTATTTTAGCACCTTATGTCAAATATTGTACTTACACATTATCCCCTTGATTTCAAGTACATATCTAGGCCAGGTCATGGTCTTCACCTCGAATGCTACCCATTCACCCAACATGGACCATCTCATCATGGTCAAGGTCTCTAAGCTCCCCCTAATGCCTTGCGCTCACGGTCAATTTGCACTCAAGCTCTTCAGGACCACAATCAATATGGGACCGCAACCAACTTAAAGATCATGACCTCGATTCCTCCAAAGCAAGTTACACCTCGACCGTAGTCCTAACGGAAGGTCACCCAAATGGACCGCAATCGAGGGAGTTGTCAAGCCAACCGTGGCCGCAATCCTCACCCAAGAAAGTGACATCGAGACCACGACCGAGGAAGGGGGTTCTACTGACCTCAACTAAGGAGTAAATGACAACAAAGCCTCGACCACGATCAAGCTCTAATCATGACTATGATGGAAGTGTAGGACACGGTCAAGGGGTTAAGTCGGTGGAGTGTGCCTATAAATAGACCACTCACCCGACTTGTCAAATCATCAGATCATAGATCAGATTTGATAGTACCATGAAGTGCTACCATTTTCTAGACTCATCTCCATCCATCCATCTAATTAGTCTTGGGTCTCTAAAGGAGGAAGCTGAGGAGACAGAAGACTAAAGGGCTTCATCTTCTTTGAATGAAGAAGACTATACGCTCCATTGACCCTTTGGATATAGATCTTAAGAAGTAATGAGTTGCATCACATTCTTCTCTCTCCATCCAGATCTATCACTTCATCTTGTTGTACTTCACTCATCACTTTGTGGAACTTGATGTATCTATATTATCATAACAATGTTATGCTACCCTTCAACATGTGTGGCTAAACATCTTAACTTGGATTGGGAGTAGCCACTAAGGCCCTTGCAACATGTATATTGTCTCTCTATTTTAAATATATATATACTCTTGTTAGATTATCTCCATGCACCAGTTTTTATACTTCACTTCTATGCTTAGCTACCATCTTGTGATGTTTGATTGTGGATATCTCAAGAGAGTAATATCACTTTTATCTTGTGTTATGGAGTAGTATAAATACATGATAATGTTGGAATACTAAAGCTTGAGATCATACATTCTTTTATGAGGTTTTTGTGTAGTCATCTCAAGAAAGAGGTTGCCCCTTAACTTAGATCTATCCTTATCTCGAGAGAGAAGGGAATAGACACCATGTATGATTGCTTGTAATCTTGATAGGAGTATATGAGAGGGAGAGATGATGTTTCATGTTGGTGAGAAGTCTTAGTAGGTGAAACCCAATCCAAGTTTCCCTCCATATCTTCATTTGCATCTTCTTTTATTATGCTTTGTTCTTCTTATCTTTGTTTTATTTTCTTTACTTTGGGTTGAGTACCATCGCTCCTTTAGGAACACCCGTTTAAACTACCCTTTTTATCTGGAGTATCTGAGTGTGAGACTTTGTGTTCTTAACACCTTCTACCCTTGTCCCTGTGGTTCAACCCCAATTACCACATCAGACTCTGTATAATAGTTGTGGGGGCTTAAGTGTCAGGTTACTTTCTTAAAAGTCTGACTACTCTAGATCCCCTCCTTTTTGGACGTGTGATTTAGGCCGGTCAACTTTTTGTGCCGTTGCCATGGACAAGGCAAAACGACACTATTAAGAACTTGAGTCCACTCACTATACTCTCATGCCTCAAGCTTAGTATTGAGCTTGACCACACCGTCACTTTAAGTCTTCTACCATATGTTTGTGTAGAATAGTTCATTTTAACACGTCTAGTTTACTAACTCAATTGTGTGATCTATTCAAGTACCCTAGAGGAAGTAGACTCATTCAAAATTTTCTCCCTAACCTCGAATTACCATGATGCCTCGAGTGGATGTCACTCTCACTGGGGACGAGCGGGACATGAGGAATCAAAACAACCTACCACCATCAGGATCAGACGAAGACAAAGATGGCCATTACAATGACGATCGTCAACGTGAAGATGAACGTAGGGATGAAGATCGTCATGATGACGATCGTTGCAAATAAGACCAATGCGACAAAGAATGATGCTACAGACGATGAAGAAGGCACCAACGCAACCATCATGACAACGAAAGAGAGTATTATGGTCGAGATAGTGACAATGAGGATGATGAAGAAGGGAAGACTCTTAGAGAATTGGCAGCAACAAGGGCCAACAAGTCTAGATGCCCGATCATCATACCACACTTCAACGCAACAAATTTTCAGTTAAAACCAACTGCCATCTCAATGATCCTGGATGAATAAACCTTTTCACAAAAATTCAGGGAGTGAAAATCCATACCATCATCTCGATGAATTTAAAAATATCTGTGATACCATCAAGATGAGGGGAGTCCCATAAGAGGTGATATATTATAAAGGATTCAACTTCTCTTTGGAAGACAAGGCTCTATCTTGGTACCTCAATCTCCCCCACCAATCTATAGATGGGTGGAGACCCCTGGAAGATGCTTTTGTTACAAAGTTTTATCCTCATAGAGAACAATCTACAACATGCAGAAGATTACCGCTTTTGCAGAGAAGCTGGGAGAGAACTTGCACGAAGCATGAGAATGTTTCTAAGAGTACCTTAGGGATTGGCCACACTACAATTATTGTAAGGGGTTTTTCATGACCACTTTCTATAATGGGATAACTCCTACGAAAAGAACTTCGTTAAATGCAGCCACTGGGAGTTATTTCTTTGGGAAGAAGCCAAGCAAAACCATGAATATAATAGAAAACATGGTTATGGTGTAAGCAGGCATAGACTATGACAGGAATGACAGAGGGCCAATGAGGAAAGTAGGGTCTAAAGGACCGTCTATTGAAGCCAAAGCTTTAGAGACCATAACAGTACAAATTAAGAAAATAGCAACTAATATGAAGTAGCTGAATGATACCAGAGTTAAGGGCAAGAAGCATACCGAGAAGGTCATGAAGTGTGTCACTTGTGGATAAGGAGGACATGGGGTTGATTATTGTATCTATACTAGGCCAGAGGAAAGTAATGAAAGAAAAAGTGAAGAAGAGACGCATAACGTTTCCTACGCCAATGTCAAGAGGCCAGACCACCCTGGTTTTAGTTACATAAACAAAGATGTAGCTGAGGCACCAAATGAACAACTCACAAAAACTACCCCCAGGGTTTGAAAAGAGAAGAGGATAGAAATATACACAAACAACAAACTATCAGACAAATAAGAACAACTATCAGGGTCAAGGTAAGAATCTACACCAGGGATTGAGCCCAGAACCAAAACCAAGGGTTAGGTCAAGGGCAAGATAATAAGCATCCGGATTTAGTTGCCCATCTATTTGATTTTGCTAAAAGGCATGCTATAGTCAACGATCAGTTAGCTCAAAGCGCTCTTGCTAACTCTGGGGTTTTGACCACTATGCAAGTTCAGATGGACAACATGTAGACCCAGCAACATCAAATCGACCAACAGTTGGCGCAGTTGGCAGAGCTGGTAAAGAATCCTTCTGGAAAGATTCCATCAAACATCGAAACTACAAAGATGGCTACCCTCCAATTTGGGAGGATGCTAAGTAACTCAGGAATTGGAAGCAACAATGAGGAAATAAGAGAAGATGAACAAGCACCTAAGAAAGAGGTCACTTATGAAAAATCTATTGATAAAGAACAAGTGAAAGAAAGCAAGGAGAAAGATGAAAAAGTTAGGAAACCTGATGTTGTCAAAGAGATTTTTGTGAAGAAGAGTCCATATGCACCGAGAGTCTCATTCCCCTATAAGTTTATTAAAGCACACCTTAATAGAAGATATGAGAAGTTCATGGAAGAGGTAAAGAAATTGTATCTAGACGTTTGGTTACTGGATGCCATAGAGGAGATGTTAACCTATGCCAAGTTCTTCAAGGATCTCATCACCAAAAGGAGGAGAAGGGACCATATCGAGACAGTGCAGCTAGCTAATATGTTAAGTGCTTTCATCCAGACAGAGCTTCCAACAAAGAAGAAGGACCCCAGAGCATTCAATATACCATTCGGTGTTGGAGACGATGTAGAGAGAAAATGCCTGATAGATTTGGGGGCAAGCATCAATCTTATGCCTTTGAGTCTAGCTCAAAGACTTGGGCTAACATATATGGTTAAAACAAACATGAGAATTGAATTGGCTAATCACACTTTCAAATGACCTATTGGAATAGTTGAAGACGTGCCCACTCGTCGCATTAGAAAATTCTTTATTCCCTGTGATATCGTGGTGATTGATGCAATCAAAGACCCAAAGTGCCCGATGATATTTGGGTGACCATTCTTGGAAATTGGAAGAGCATTGATAGATGTCGCTGAGGGGATTATTACCCTGTGTGTGGGCAATGACCACGTAGACTTCTGAGTTCAAGATGCCATGCAGGGACCGTCTCTTTTTGAGTCAGTACACTTTATGGATAGTTACAACTAGTACTGTGAGGAAGTGCAAGAAGAAAAGGCAATTGTGGACCCCCTGATGTGAGCCTTGAACAACCCCAATCTGACTATAGAAGACCATGAGGTGGTTGAAATCTTAGACTATCTGAATCAAGACGAAGGAGACCTTAGTGACAAAGAAGAAATTATCAAAACAGTTAAGTACACTTCACTCGAACAATCTCCCGAAGAGCAAGAGGCACCTAAGATGAAGCCTGAATTGAAACCACTTCTAGAAGGGCTAAAAATGAGTTTCTAGACCATGAGGAGAGGAACCCTATTATTGTGAATGCAAGCCTAATGGAAGAACAAATGGAAAGATTGCTAAAGGAGCTAAAAGAACACAGAACGGTGATAGGATATTCAGTAGAGGACATAAAAGGGGTCAACCCAGCTCTCTGTATGCACAAAATACATTTGGAGGAGTCCTCTAAGCTACTAGTTAAGCCATAGAAAAAGCTAAACCAAATGTTGAAATAAGTTGCAAAGAAGGAAATCCTAAAACTGTGAGACGTCGGAATTATCCACCCAATTAGTGATAGTAATTGGGTGAGTCATATTCACGTTGTGCCTATGAAAGGAGGAATGATAGTAGTGAATGGAGAGAATGGCGACAAAGTCGCTACCAGAACTGTTACAAGATGGTGAATGTGCATAGATTACATGAAACTAAATTCTGCCATGAGGAAGGATCATTTCTCCATGCCATTCATCGTCCAGGTGTTAGAAAGGCTGGCTCACCACGACTATTTTTTCTTTTTAGATGGATACTCAGGTTTTTACCAAGTCCCTATTCATCCATATGATCAAGAGAAAATGACATTCACATGCATCTATGGCACGTATGCATTCATAAGAATGCCATTCAGATTATGCAACATACCCACAACAATCCAATGTTGCATGATCTTGATGTTCTCCAACTTCCTGGAAGATATAGTGGAAGTCTTTATGAATAACTTGTCGATTTATGGTATGGATTTAGATGCATATTTGAGGAATTTGTCCCCGATCCTGGAAATATGTGTTGAGAAAATACCTGGTTCTGAATTGGAAAAAGTGCCACTTCATGGTATGGAATGGCATGGTCATGGGACACAAAATCTCTAAAAATGGGATCGAGGTGACGTGAGTAAAATAGAAGCCATATCGAAACTACCACCACCAAAGTCTATAATGAGTGCAAGAAGTTTTCTTGGTCACATCATATACTATAGGAGGTTTATAAAATACTTCCCGAAGATTTCGATGTCCTTGTTCAATCTTTTACTCAAGGACGCCAAATTCAATTTCAACAACAAATGTTTGGAGGCTTTCAATTCCCTGAAGGAAGCATTAACAACTACATCAATCCTACAAGCTCTGAATTGGGAGTTGCCATTTGAGATAATGTGTGACGCTAGTGATTATGCAATAGGTGTCGTCCTAGATAAAAAGAAATACAAGAAACACCATGTGATCTACTATGTGAGTCGTACCTTAGATGAGGCGTAGGTAAACTATACCACAACCGAGAAGGAGATGTTATCAATAGTTTTTGCTTTTGACAAGTTTAGGTCATATTTAATAGGGTCAAAGGTGAAGGTATATACAGACCATGGAGAAATTAAATACCTGATGTTGAAAAAGGATACCAAACCCCAACTTTTGTGGTGGGCTCTACTTTTGCAAGAATTTGTTCATGAACTCATTGATAAGAAGGGAAAAGAAAATGTGGTCACAGACCACGTGCCTAGAATAGTTTTCGATGAAGAGAATCAGTTACTCGTGAATGACAATTATGTTGATGAAGCCCTATTGATGGCTCAGTATGATGAGCAGAGATTGCCTTTGTTCACTGATATCTATAATTATTTAGCCTGTGGCCAACTAGCACCACAGATTACATACAACCAGAAGAAGAAACTATTTTTAGACATCAAGAACTTCTACTGGGATTACCCCTTATAGTTCACAAGGTGTGCTGACAATCTATACCGAAGGTGCATACCAGAGGTTGAGGTTCCCTTGATTCTAAAGGAGTGTCACTCTTCACCCTATGGTGGGCATCACAATGGAGAAAGAACCGCAACAAAAGTGTTACAATCGGGGTTTTATTGGCCCACGGTCTTCAAGGATGCAACATCTTTTGTTAAGACATGTAAGGAATGCCAGCTCACTGGGAATATAAGCAAGAGAAATGAGATGCCCATGGAAGATTGGGTGGAAGTTGAAATCTTTGATGTTTGGGGAATTCACTATATGGAGCCTTTCCCCTCGTTAAGGGGAAACCAGTAAATTCTTGTTGTTGTTGATTATGTTTCAAAGTGGGTCTAGGCAGTGGCCACACAGACATGTGACTCCAAGGAAGTGATTAAGTTGTTTGAAAAGACTATCTTCCCACGCTTTGGGGTGCCACACACCGTCATAAATGGCGGGGGTCGCATTTTGGTGAGAAATAGTTCAAAGCACTGATGAGGAAGTATGGAGTGAAGCACAAAGTTGCCACACCATACCATCCCTAATCATCGGGCAGGTAGAAGCATGAAATAGACAAATCAAGCAAATTCTAGAAAAGATAGTGAGTCGGACAAGGAAGGAATAGTCAATGAAGCTATACAATGCTCTATGGGCTTATCGAACTGCATATAAGACACCTATAGGGACAACACCTTACAGGCATTCTATGGAAAGTCATGTCATTTACTACTTGAGCTCGAATACAAAGATCTATGGGCCATCAAATTCTTGAATATGGACCTTGACAAGGTGGGCCAGAAAATATTTCTACAGCTTCAGGAGCTCAAGGAACTGAGATTGCAAGACTATGAGAATGCAAGACTATGAGAATGCAAGAATTTTTAAACAAAGGACTAAGGTCTGGCATGATGCACACGTGAAAAACAAGGATGTTCATCAAGGGGATAAGGTCCTCCTATTTAATTCGAGCATTAGACTATTTCTAGGAAAGTTGAGAACGAGGTGGTCAGGACCTTTTTTAGTAGTAAAGATATACCCAGTTAGAATGATGGAAATTTCAGGGGAAAAGACTTGCATTTTCAAGGTTAATAGACATTGGGTAAAAAGATTCTATGAAGATGAAACTTTTGTGAGAATTTCATAAATTAGTTTGGGGAAACCCAGCCAACCAAAAATGAAGAGAACCAAGAGGCATCATAGTTAGATGAGGAAGTCAAGAAGTGAATGATTAGGAAGTCGAGCTACAAACTCTAAACAAGCACTTCTTGGGAGGCAACCCAAGTTCTAGATGATTTCCTAAGTTTATGTTCTTCATTTGTTTTGAACTCTTGTTTACCCCGCTCTTTAGTTTGTTAGTTTCCCCCTTATCTAGTAAGATTTTATATATGTTATGTTCTCTTTGAATATGGTTTAGTTGGAGGATCAAGTTCATGTTTTAGTTTAGTTTTCAAGTTGGTTTGAGTGGACCGTGGGTCGCGGTCATGATCACGGTCAAGGTGTCAACTGCGGAGTTTTCCTTCCTTAGACCAACTGAATCGCAACCGCAGTGTTTACCCTTAGATGAGCAAGACCGTGTTCGTGGCATTCATACCATATAGAGGGTCGACCACAACCACGATCCCTGTTTGTACTGTGACTCATGATGTGTCTCCTATATATTCCCAAACCCTTGATACACTATTCATCTTGCCTAAAATCTTATTTCCCTCAAACCAAAGAACAAACCATCTATGTGCTCACAAACGACACCAACACCAACTGAGCTCACTTTTCCGCCACTGTAAAAGTACGAATCACTGCCACAACGATAATCCTTCATCCCAAATTTCATCGATTCTCTCTTTCTGCCATCAAGGTAAACTTCTAAACGCTTTTATTTCCTACCACTGCGACCCTCCGCCTGCTTCCGCGACCATCATCAGGCGTTACCCGCTCTTTCGCTCTCCATTTTTTGCATGACTTTACCGCTTCCCCTGGTCCAAGCTCTGTGAATCATCTTTTTCCCTTTCCCCTCTCACCGATAGTTATCTCGGCACCTGTGCCCGCCCTAGGGCAAAGTTTTCAAGCATGTTTCAATCTCGAACTATGTTGATTTGGCTACCTTCATCAATTAACCACAATCAAAGCCTCAACCCTCTGCCCAACCGTTATTCCCAATGGAATAGGTTAACCCACTGTTTTGTGATCATGGTGCAAAAACCATGACCGCGGGTCGCGAACCTGGTTTGCACCCATGGGTCGTGGTGCGTACAATCGCTAAAAATAGAGTATTTTCGACCACGGACTGAAAAACCACTACATGGGGTGAATAGGGTTTTATGGAGAGTTTTATAAATAATTTAACCAAAAAAAGCAACCACAAAAAGATTGGACAAGGGGACAAGGATTTAGAGTGGTTCCAACCTTGGAAAATACTAAGGAAGTCAATCCACTACCCGGTTGCTTACCCAACTGGGATTTTGAAAGTATTTAAATTTTCTTACCTCGCAAGGATGTTACATAAAATTACAAATACTTTCACCAAACCCTTTGGATAGCCTTTACCTAGAAGTAGTCTCACCAACCTCGAAGCAGCCTTCCTTGAAGTAACCTCAAGTTCCCCCTTGAAGTATCCTTCCTCTTGAAGTAGCTTCCCGTTGAGACAACCTTCTTGAAGTAGTCCAAAGTCCACCGTCTCCACCGAGAAGACCCTTCTCCACCTGAGAAGATAAACCCTCTCCAATCCGTAGCCTCCAACCCTAGGAGTAGCAAGGAGAGTACAAACAATATAAAGGAACCAGAAGGAAAAATGGAAATTACAATACCGTTGTAGCACAAGGCTTGATTTCCTATATCAAGCGTTTTGATCTCCTGACCAATGTATATGGAAGTGTAAGTGTAGTGGGTAGGAGATGCTAGCCTATAAGACACGAAATTGGAGCATAGCAAGTACTAGAGTTGCTCAATTTTCTCAAGAACAGATTGTTAATTGGAAGTATGTAAGCTCAAGTATTGCACAAGTGTATATTGGGTGTCCTAAGGCATGTCGTATTTATAGGAATGGCCTATGAATGCTTAAAGACGTTCTCGACAATTTCTAGGGGGTTCTTAGTGCTTAACTAGCCATTAGTTGTCCACTAATTGCTTTAGCAACGGCTAGTTAATTAACTCTGAAAAATGTAGACAGAGACAGTCTCGGTCGAGTAATTGTCGACCGAGTGCCCAGTCGGTCGAGGTCTTTGTCGACCGAGGGACAGTCTGTAGCAAGAGTGTATAACGTTCTATTCCAACTCCCAATCACCTTGTCTGTTGTGTCTAACGGCTACTTGGGTCATTCTCGATCGAGGATATTGTCGACCGAGAGTGTCTTGGTCGAGAAGTTTGTTGACTGAGAATGAATCTATTTCAATGTTTTAAAGTATGTACTAAGTGTGTGTATATGTGTGCATTTGTGACACTATTGTAGGTGATGACCTATCTAAGTGTTGTGATTGGCTAGGGAAGATCTAAACGCTTGATTTACATGAGATCTAAGTACTTGTACATTATATACTTGTATAAGTTTTTACATTTTATTACAATCATGAATTAAAGCATTTTGAGCATATAGATCTTCCAAGTTGTGTCATCCACCTAGTTCCTACAACACTCAAGTAGCATGTTAGATCCACAAGAATGAAATGTTTTTCATCATAAAAAAAAAAGAGATTATAATATATCCAATTTATCCAACAATCTCCCCCTTTTTGAAGATGACAAACATTTCCAAAATATAAAATAAGGAAATGTAAAGCATATGAGTTTCATACCTGAAGTTTACCTTTTATAGCCATTCTCTTATTTGCAAGTGTGTGCTGGCCGAATGATTATTATTTTATTTTATATTTTTGATTTTATATTATTTCTCCCCCTTTGTCATTTCAAAAAGATAACCAAGATAATCTTTTAGTATGACTTTTATCACTCCCCCTTAATTTGATAATTAGATGCTCCCCCTTAATAAGATATTCAGTTTTAAAAGCAAAGGATGCAAACCACTTATTGTCAAATTTAGCCATAATTTATTTCTTAATCATTTGCACAGGATGTTAAGCCTTGAAATGATATGAGATCCTTTTAGTTTCATGGCATATGTGTTTTGATTTCTCATCCATTTTACAAGGGATGTTAAGCCCTGAAAATGACATGAGAAGCCTTTAAGCTTATAGTAGAGTACTTGAATGTATCTCTAACCAAATACACAGGATGTTAATCCCTGATTTGTTTAGAGAATTCCATCATATTCATACATATTGTAGGCTTCAAAATTACTTTAAAGATACTAAGGTCATAACTAGCCTCAAATTTTCTTTATGATGTTTACAAAATTTTGTAAGCTCCTTCTTAATCTTATAGTAAAGATAATTTAAGGATTCTAAGGTCACAATAAGTATTAGATCATAATAAGTTTACCTTTTATGAGAGTTATGCACGAAGATCTTGTTTTCAATATACTAAGATTAAGTGCAAGAAAATAATTTTCAAATAAGCATTTGGTCAAGCTTATTTTAGGTCGACCTTGACTTTGACCTGGGCGCCCCTTGGTCAAACTGGATTTCAACCAAGAGGCAATTTCTGTAGATTTCAAATTAAGCATTTTCATAGCTTACAGAGTATTAATCATGTATAACAAGAATATCATTTCCATAAGCTAAGCACAAGATAATCATTTAACTAGTATGTCAAGATGCAATTGTGCCATAGAGATTCATCTTAATATGTAATGAGATGAATCACAATGATCATTTTGAAAGAAATATCCATTCATGGTTTGTATATATAGATCAATGATTATTTTAGGCAAACCAAGTAAAGAATGGAAAATAGTAAGAGCATGTCCATAATTTTATGATGATCATTTAAGAGCAAATTTCCAGACACGTGGTTTTTATATAGATAGACCAAGGAATACTTAGGACAAACCATGTGGATTGTGATGAAATAGTAATTTCCTTGATTTAAACCAATCATGGTTCAGTTTTAAGCCAAACCATGTAGGAGATTATAGCAATGAACTTGCAATCCATACTATTTCTGTATTGATTCATTTTGCAAAAAGGCATGTTCAATTTTAGATTGCAAAAAGTATACAAGTTTGATAAAAGTATATTTAATAATTCACAATGCAAGCTTAAAGAATTTGTCGCTAAGATTCATTTGTGATTTGCAAATTAAATCAATCATTAATAGCAAATTGATAGCAAGCCGGATCAATTAAACAGGTTCAACAGAACTTGATTCGGTCGAACTATTCTTCGATCGAATTTATCTCGGTCGACATTTTTCTCGACTGAGAATGCTGCTATTTGTATAGGTTTTATCAGATTGTTGCAAGCTTAAAAATAGTAACCTGATCGGTCGACTAATTCTCGACCGACAGTGTTCTCGGTCGAAGATTTTCTCGACCGAGAATGTTTCTGTATCATTTTTCAGTAACTATTTGCAAGTAAAACATAGATCATTTTCAATTCCATTATGCAATTTAAAACTCAATTTAGTTGAGATAAAACATTTAAGTATCAAAGTAACATTTGAGTCAAATGTTAACTAATCAAATCTCTAGGTTTTAGGAACTAAAACAAGTTATTAAAGATGTGTCTCTACAGGTTTATATAACAATGTGTATTTTTCAAATAAGAAATTTTAATTACTTGAATCAATTTGTTATCTCATTATGTTAAGTTGAGATAGACATGAAAATATACAATTTACAGTCTTTGTTCATATCTTAACTTAATTTAATCTATTTAGTTTGGGGGTTTTGGAACCCATACCAACTCAACATCCTTTTTCTTGTAAGGACATGAGAAGGAATAATGTCCAAGACGCAAACAATAATGGCAACATATAGAATCAATCTCATTTCTCTTTTTATGAGTTTGATCTAGATTGTTCTTGGGTACATATTTATACTTGCCTTTAGGTACATACATAAATTGAGTCTTTGGCACTTGAGTCCTTCCCCCACTAGGTTTTTGATAGGATTTTCCTTTAGGCTTGTAACCTAGTCCTCTCCTTCCAATTTGACCATGAGAATCATTTAAGATCTTATCAAGAACATCATTGCTTCTTAAGCTACTAACTTCTTATTGTAACTTAGCAATCTCATCCATTCTCCTTCTGATATCTAACTTTGCTTGATCTAGATTAGATACTAAAGAATCTCTTTCTTTCGCAATAGTATCATAATCTAGATGATTGCATATAATTGGTTGTTTTTTAAGATCATTAATTTGGGCTTGCAAGTTTATCTTTTCTAGAGAGAGAAGATTGCAATTTGCCTCTATTGATTTCAGCTTAATATCATGGTATTTAATAGCTAAGTTTAATGTCTCCTTAAGATCTTCATTTTCAGATGTGAGAGAAAGAAGATTAGCATGTAACTCATCATTTACTTTACTAGATTTATTTAATTTCTTCTTGCACTCAATATACTTATCATGTATTTCTTGAAGGCTAGCAATTAAATCATCTTTTGATAAATAAAAAAGGCTTACCTATTCTTCTTCTTCACTTATTGTAGAAATAAGGCATTCTTTATTCTTATCTTCCTTCTTCAACCTCCATGGACAGCTAGGTGTTGTGTGTCTTGTTCCTAAGCACCAATTACAGCTTGTTGAAGATTGGTCCATGCTTCTCCTTTGCTTGCAGTTGTAGACACCATCACCCTCCATTCTTCATGACTCGATTAGAGCTCCTTGAAGCCTGCTCTGATACCAAATGAAAAACCACTAGAGGGGGTTGAATAGGATTTTATGGAGATTTTTAAAAATAATTTAACCAAAACAAGCAACCACAAAAAGATTGGACAAGAGGACAAGGATTTAGAGTGGTTCCAACCTTACAAATACTAAGGCAGTCAATCCACTACTCGGTTCCTAACCCAACCAGGATTTTGAAAGTATTTAAATTTTATTACCTCACAAGCATGTTACATAAAATTACAAATACTTTCACCAAACCCTTTGGACAGTCTTCACCTAGAAGTAGTCTCACCAACCTCGAAGCAGCCTTCCTTGAAGTAACCTCAAGTTCTCCCTTGAAGTAGCCTTCCTCTTGAAGTAGCTTCCCGTTGAGACAACCTTCTTGAAGTAGTCCAAAGTCCACCTTCGACACCGAGAAGACCCTTCTCCACCTGAGAAGATAAACCCTATCCAATCCGCAGCCTCCAACCCTAGGAGTAGCAAGGAGAGTACAAACAATACAAAACAACAAGAAGGGAAAATGGAAATTACAATATCGTTGTAGCACAAGGCTTGATTTCCTATATCAAGAATTTTGATCTCCTGACTAATGTATATGGAAGTGTAAGTGTAGTCGGTAGGAGATGCTAGCCTATAGGACACAAAATTGGAGCAATGGAAATGAATAGCAAGTACTAGAGTTGCTCAATTTGCTCAAGAATAGATTGTCAATTGGAAGTATGTAAGCTCAAGTATTGCACAAGTGTATATTGGGTGTCCTAAGGCATGTCCTATTTATAGGAATGGCCTATGAATGCTTAAGGACGTTCTAGACACTTTCTAGGGGGTTCTTAGTGCTTAACTAGTCGTTAGTTGTCCACTAATTGCTTTAGCAATGGCTAGTTAATTAACTCTAAAAAGTGTAGACAGAGACAGTCTCGGTCGAGTAATTGTCGACTGAGAGCCCAGTCGGTCGAGGTCTTTGTCGACCAAGGGATAGTCTGGAGCAAGAGTGTATAACGCTCTATTCCAACTCCCAACTACCTTGTCTGCTGTGTCTAACGACTACTTGGGTCATTCTCGGTCGAGGAGATCATCAACCGAGAGTGTCTTGGTCGAGAACTTTGTCGACTGAGAATGACTCTGTTTCAATATTTTAAACTATGTACTAAGTGTGTGTATCAGTGTGCAGTTGTGACACTATTGTAGGGGATGACCTATCTAAGTGTTTTGATTGGCTAGGGAAGATCTAAACACTTGATTTACATGATATCTAAGTACTTGTACATTATATACTTGTACACATTTTTACATTTGATTACAATCATGAATTAAAGCATTTTGAGAATATAGATCTTCCAAGTTATGTCATCCACCTAGTTCCTGCAACACTCAAGTAGCACGTTATATCCACAAGAATGAAATGTTTGTCATCATCAAAACAAAGAGATTATAATATGTCCAATTTAGCCAACACGGTCGTGGTATTGACCGCGGGCCACGTTCTCCATTGGTTATTTCCTTTGACCTCGACCGCTTCACTTCCATATTGAATCGCGATCGCGGTGTTCTTCATTTCATAAGAAATGACTGCGGGCCACAGTCTCAAGGAAATGGATAAAAATATACAACATACAAGTGCATATGAGAGAAATTAAATATGATCACTAATGAATTGGAAGATATATTAAATCAATTTGAAAAAAATTTAGGATTTCTTCTTCAACTAACAAATCACTAGAAAGTAGGGCAACCTAGTTAAAGGAGATAGAGATGATTATAGAAAAGCTATCAATGGACTTGGAAACCAATACAAGCCTGCCACCAGCTAGGAGGCTACAACTGCAGCTACGGATGAAGCAATATCAAAACGTTCTGGGTCACCAGTCACCTGAAAAGTTAGAGTCTGCACAGAGTGCATCATAGACAGGAACTTCAGAACCATCCCACAAGGTCAGATCTAAGAATTCTGGGTAAAAGGAAGGTTGATCCCAAGGCAACTAGAAGAATAAAGAAGGTTAAAGTGATAGCTGCTAAATAAAAAAAAGGGCAAGAGATAGAGACAACCAATAAGGAGGGAGAATATATTGTAGAGGTAGCCCAAGAGAAGAGAAAGCCTACCTTTGTACCAAGAGAAGATGTGCACTAGTAGCTATACGACTGGATGTCACAGGTCAAGATCTTCAGGCCCACGAGGTACCCAGATGTAGACGACTTCAAAAATATGAGGGGTCTACAACAGGGTCATCAAGTTCATAGAGGGTGCAAATTTGTGCACCTTATGCACCTCTGAAGCCCCGTCCTCAAAGCAGTTGGTTGTTGAATTCCTTTCTTCACTAGAGAAGCTCCCAGTAAATGAACAAGAATGCAAAAAGGGTGGTGGAGACTACAAGATGGAAGTGAGATGAGGGGAAGTCTCACACAATCATCGAAGCGATGCTGAATACTATCTTCATGAAGACAATAGTAGAAGCCCAAGCCTATTCTGTCGCCCTGGGAGAGAAGGAGACCATCAGATATGATAGCTATCAGATGTGGGAAGATCTTATGGGAGAAGATGAACATAACTCAAAGAACTCCAAGGCTACCCTGATCATCTCATGCTTTATCAGGGTAATACAAAAGATAACGACCAACACGATATATACAAGGTCAGAAACAGGGGGAGTTATGAAAGGAGATCTGTTCATGATCTGGTCAATGCTAAAAAGTAAGCTTGTGAATATAGACAAAATACTAATCGAAAGGTTGTCAGCCTCCATGGGAGGAGAGTCCAAGAAGAACTAGGAATTCTGCATGGGAGGCCAGATAACAAAGACTGCCTACCATTTTATGGGTGCAGAAGCATTGAAAAGATATAAGGGAATAGAGGGACATACAAAGATTGACATCAAATCCCTCCTCAATGTGGGAATCCTAGATCAGAAAGGAGACAAGCTGTACTATAAGCAGAGCAGCTTGAAGAAACTCCTCCCCCTCCTAGAGATGGCATATTACAATGTCCACATGCTACGACCCATCCAAGATGAAATTGATAAGATGTACTTAGGTTCCATCCATAATGTCATGGAAAAGATATCAACAACTGAAGAAGCAAGTAGTAAGGAAAAACCTCTAGAAATAGAGAAAAAGAAGCCAAAAGATAAGAAAAAGATGGCAATAAGGAAAAAGAAGGAAGCAGTAGAAAAGCCTACTTCTCTGAAGACAACCTCACTTGTGATAATAATTGAAACAATAATGATCATGGAATGCCAACCCAATGAAGAAACAATGCATCATGACATCCAAGCAACCCTGTACGACATGCTAAGCAAAAGCCTTCACCCTAAGGAAGCAACCGCCAAGCAACTGGCGACAGGAGAACAAGACCCCCACCAGCAAAGCAAAGACTACGAAGTTGTACCCAAGATGGAGATTTCAGAAGTAATCCTTCTGATGCTGGGACAGCCAGAACCTGGAGTACCCAGCCCAACATTGCCAACTCCACCGCCGAAAGAACCACAAGCATCTTCAACATGTGTGGAGCCACAACCACACCAACTTCCAACCTTCAGTGACATATTGGGTAATAAGTTTGATTCATTGTGACAACACACGCATCAAGCATCTAAATTTAATTCAAGTATAACCCCCTCCCTATGTACTCTAACAACGCCGGTGCAAACACTAAACAAGAGGACCGAGGCACTACCCCAATTCATGTAAGGGGTGATGAACACCCAGAATATGATGATGGGAGCGCTGAAGGCCCTCATGGAGGAAATGGAGGCCCTCAACGGAGAAATGGATGCTATGAGGGCTGATAGAGACTGCTTAACAAATGGATATGAGGCGGTGATGCACAACCTCGACCTGGAGTACCAGCAATAGAAATTTGACCGCCAAAAGTTGGAAACCAAATGCAAGGTGTTTGACAGCCAACATTGTAAGAAGAAGAAGAGAAAGTGTGTGGCAGGTCCATTGATATTGCAAACTTCATCAAGCCCTCCAAACCTTGATGATGACGATGATAATGTGGGAGGGATAGGTGTAGGTTCCGCATGAAAAGAAGAAAGAACCAATGTAAAACCCACCTCCGCAGTTGTACCTAAGACGAAAGAAGCACCACCATTGTCTAACTCTCCCAAGGACAACGAAACAAAGAAGAGGATTGTTGCTTCATCGAGGGAGCTAGATTTGAATAGCAGTCCTGAATAGGAAAAGGAAAAATCTGAAAAGAGGAAGGGGGTACCAGCAGAAGACAAATCTACCCCAACCATAGGAAAGCCAATACAAGTAGTTGTCACCAGAGCAGAGAACATAAGGATGGAAGATCTAACATCTAGAGAGCTTAGGGACATATATACATTGATGTCTGACCTGACATCTGGGATGGAAATGTGCAGTGGTTTCTAACACTCCCCAATTCACAATGAGTAGAATGACCACATCTATGATTGAAATATGAGTAGAATGACCACATCTATGATTGAAATATGGCAGCAACACTAGAAGAACTGGCAACTGCCAAGCCCGGTCACCCATCTGAAGAAAGTAATGTCAAGGATGGAACAACTACAGAAGCTTCGTCAGAGGTGGCAGTAATGGTGATTGTGTTGATGCCAACGAGCACAGAGGACCCACATACAACCATAAATACAACCATGCCTGCAGCACAGGATGGGACCGCAGATGATGAGGAAGGTGGGCTCACTGCTTTCTTCACAAACGAGCCCTCCAGAGAGCAGAGCACACCAGTTATAGACAAAGAATTAGGTGTAGCTCCTCATCTACAATGCAAGATGACAGGAATGGACATGACTGCACTGTCAAACATCACTTGCAGATATGTCCCATTCTTAGCAGATATCCTTGATGATAATCTACCCAGAACAGATGTCATTTACCACAACAAGGGTAGAAGTCTAACTAGAGAACACTTCATAGGGATCTTCTTAAAAATGGCATGAGTACACAAGAAACTATTTAAGGTAATGTGTGCCACTCTCCTCGAAGAGTTCCTACACTCAGACAAGGTGCAGCCAGTATTCAACGACACCACACATCTAGCAAGCCTCTTATACAACGAGGACTATGAGGCTGCTAATGTAACTGAGCTGAAAGAAGCAGTGTGTAGAAAGGGAACAAGGGTTGTAGTCTTGTCCATAAGTGACGTGAAGCACTGGGCCCTGATCGTGGTTGATCTATACGAGTGAATAATGACAATGCTAAATTGCTATGTGGCCGAATTGGACAGTACTGCTCTAATATATATAAGGAAAGAAGCAAGAGACACACTAAAGATACCAATATGTCTACAGAAAGTGATACAATCAGCAAATGACAGATTCAAGGGCATCTGGAAACTATTTTCTATCTGTAAGAAAGTGCCACAAGAAGAGGCTGGTATAGGGGATTGCGCCTTCATCATACTTAGGATGATGGAAGCCATCAACAAAGGCATCATGTTGGAGGACTTATGCGAGGAAGATCTACACGGGCTATGTGGTGTTTATATAATGGAGGTCATCTACGATCACCGCTTCATTAATGACCAAGTGATGCCTTCAGAAGCAATATTGTGAAGGCTTCATAAGGAGATCCCTCTACCTAAAAAGGTAACTTGGAGGGAACAACTGAGAACCTTGTGGATTGATCCAATAGAACCTGGCAGGGTTGAAGGATGGAAAGAAGGCAAGAATGCAGACACTGGAGCAACTACAACAAGCATACCAGAAAAAGAACTTCTACAACCTCTAGTAATAGAAGATAAAGAAGAACAACCTTCAGCACCATAGCCAGAAGAAGGATAAGTGGAAGATGATGATCCATCAGAAGAATGACCAGATGGACCGGTGGGGGAGATAATACCCACTTTAAAGGGCTTCGATAGATGGAGTTGTGTCAGCCTATCTTCAAAATTACTAAACATCATAATGAATTCCTTGAAAGACTATGACTCACTGATAGAAGCTATTTTTGAAAGAGAAGGGATATGTGTGTTGAAGGACGACCTCTGAGACACAGTGAGAATAGGAGGATACCTATCAGTAAGCACAATGTTAGCCTACCAGGCCCTCTTGAGCAACAACATGCCAAATGTACATATGGCATACTTCTTGTAGGTAGATGGCATCATAAAAGATAAAAGATGAGGCGTGAAGGAACACCTGCAACAACACCTCACGATGTCCCTATCGGACTACGTATTTCTACCAATTCTTCAAGATAGTCATTGGACTTTTCTGGTGGTCGACATCATAAAAAGGACTACAATATTATATAACAGCTCAGATGCAGCCTTTGGATTGAACAAGAAGACACACATGACTACTGCAAAGACCCCAACAGATTAAAAGGATGTCACATGTGCGGAAGTGAGTGTTGGTATGATAAAAAGTCACGACAAGGGGTATAAGCATACGACAGGTAAAGACTTAAAGAAGACACAGTTCTGCCGCAGAAGCCCTCAGTAGGTGCCTCTATCAAATGAATGCAACTTCTACTGTCTAACTTGGATGACGGCCCTAGCCAATCTGAGTACAAAAGTGGAGGGGATGCAATATGAGCAGTATCATCCACTGTGAGGAGTGTACGCAAGTATGCTACTCGAGAAAAAGTGGGCCTCCAACATAGAGAAATAGGAATAAAGAAAGCCCAGTTATACGTCTCACTCAAATCCTAACACTGTGGGTTGGGGTGGAAGATAAGTTTGGGGGAGGGGTCATAAACGGGTTAGAAAGGTACAATTTTATCACCATTTTACCTCCAATATTTTCAAAATTTTCACATTTCCACAAACTTTACATGTACATGTTTTAGTTCTTCTATACCGCTCCTCCATTTTTGCCAAAACAATTTGTGAAGTTACCTTAGAATTCAGTCTATTTTCATGCTATAAGTTGTAGTACTATCGTTTTCCTAGAGAGAAATATACGAGCATCTAATTTACATAAAGGCAAAATGAGAAACATAGCAATACTACTCTATCTCATTCTTGGAATAAGACATTGTGTATGCAATAACCCTAAGCTCATGAAATCCTTAGAAACAAAATAAATTCACCTAGCCATACTCCTGACCAACCACCCTCATCTGACGATTCCAGCAAGAAAATTCATATCTCAGTAGAGAAGGAAACTACTACCCTTTCAAGTAAATTCATCCCCACTTGCGACTAAAAAATAGGCTTGGCTATCCAGAAGACCGCTTAAATCCCTCTCACACAAGCCAGAAAGGAGGTGTAAAAAGACAATATATATATATATATATATATATATATATATATATATATATAATGATTGTTGTGCCCAAAAGATGCCAAAAGCTTCCACACGGACAAAGTATTGCTGCACTCACAAATGCAGATATGTCGTGTCTATAAGTGGAACCTTGAATCCAAGATTTCCCACCTATGATCCAAAACAAAAATCACAAAACCACCTGACTTAAAGTCAGATGCCCAAAAGGGCAACACTGTCCTTACGATAGTTGTGGGTGAGGGAGCTCAGGAAAAGAGGAGAACGCTTAAAGCCTAAAGCCTACCCGAACACATTAGTATAGGGCCAATTGAAAATAAAGAAAGAGTGTGAAAGCTACCCCTTGAGGAGATGTTATATTAGTATGGTTAGTAACCTAGAGGGAAAGGGTGATACGTTGAGAAGGAGAAACCTTTTACAGTTGAAGGTAATGGCAAGAACTTGAAGTTGTACAACTCTAGATATAAGAGGGAGGAATAAGACTTTGAGTGGTTGAGAAATCATACCACGATAGTCTTAATGCAAAAATGAGATAACTTAGTAGTGATAAGTTTTGCAAATTTCTGTCACAAAAATTGCTCTTTCTGTCTATGATTTCGAGCCTACACTCAGCTTAAGGACATGCTTGATTCTAAGTTTGGGGGAGTTGATAACACTTTGTTTTACGCAGTTTTTTTATACATTTTATGCCTTCCTCGTGTATCTTTTGCTAAATTTCCCCACTATTTTAGAATCTTATGTCAAGTACTGCACTTACATATTCTCCCCTTAATTTCAGGTACATATCTAGGCGTGCTGCGGTCATCACCTCGACCACGACCCATTCACGCAGCATGGACCATCTCATCATGGTCGAGGTCTCCAATCTCATCGTAATGCCTTGCACTCACGGTCAATTTGCACACAATCTCATCAGGACCGCGATCAATATGGGACCACGACCAACTTAAAGATCATGACCTCAATCCCTCCAAAGAAAGTTACACCTCGACCGCGGTCCTAACAAAAGGTCACCCAACTGGACCGCGACTGAGGGAGTTGTTAAGCCAACCATGGCGACAATACTCACCGAAGAAGGAGGCATCAAGCCCACGAATGAGGAAGGGGGTTCTACCATCCTCAATTGAGGAGAGAATGACAACAAAGCCTCGACCGTGCTCAAGCTCCAATCATGACCACAATTGCAGTGTAGGCCTCGATCGAGGGATTAAGTCGGTGGAGTGTGCCCATAAATAGACCACCCACCTGACCTGTCAAATCATCAGATCATAGATCTGATCTGATAGTACCACAAAGTGTTGTCATTTTCCAAAATCATATCCATCCATCCATCCAATTAGTCTTGGATCTCCAAAAGTAGAAGTTGAGGAGAGAGAAAATTGAAGGGCTCCATATTCTTCAAGGGAAGAAGAATGTCCGTACCATCGACCCTCTGGATCTAGATCTGAAGAAGTATTAATTTGTATCACGTTATTCTCTGTCCATCAAGATCAGGACGGACCCCTCCAATCAATTATGAGATGAGGTAACCATTGTAAATTGTTGAAGCGGGGTCAAGGCATACCAAGTATAATATACACTTCATCTCATTGTACTTCCCTCATCACTTTGTGGAACTTGATGTATCTATATTCTCGTAACACTGTAATGCTTCCTGTGAACATGTGTGACTTAACATCTTAACTTGGGTTGGGAGTAGACACTAAGGCCCTCCCAACATGTATATTTTCTCTCCATTTTGAATATATATGTATACTCTTGTCATATTATCTCCATGCACCGGTTTTAATGCTTCACTTGTATGCATAACTACCATCTTGTGATGTTTGATTGTTGATATCTTGAGAGAGTAATATCACTTTTATCTTGTGTTATGGAGTAGTACAAATGCATGTGAATGTTGGAATACTAAACCTTGAGATCATACGTTATGTTATGAGGTTTTTGTGTAGTCATCTTGAGAGGTAGGTTGCCCCTTGACTTATATCTATCCTTATCTCGAGAGAGAAGAGAATAGAGACCATGTACTATTACTTGTAATCTTAATAGGAGTATACAAGAGGGAGAGATGATGTATCATGTTGGTGAGAAGTCTTAGTAGGTGAAACCCAATCTAAGTTTCCCTCCATATCTTCATTTGCATCTTCTTTTATTACACTTTGTTCTTCTTATCTTTCTTTTATTTGCTTTACTTTGGGTTGAGTACCATCGTTCTTTTGGGAACACCCGTTTAAACTACCTTTTTTATCCAGAGTATCTAAGTGTGAGACTTTGTGTGCTTAACACCTGCTAACCTTGTCCTTGTGGTTCAACCCTGATTACTACATCAGACCACGTATAATAGTTGTGAGGGCTTAAGTGTCGGGTTACTTTCTTAAAAGTCGAACTACTCTAGATCCACTCCTTTTTGCACATGTGATTTAGGCTAGTCACTTAATATAGTCAATTACAATCCTACTAATAAAGTTCTTATCTTGTGGAGCCATAAAAAATCATCAAAATTGAATTTTATTGTGTGATTTTGAGACTATCAACTTATTTTCAAAAGGGAATGACTTGAAGGCTAATAAAATAATATGTAAATTACTAATTTTAACTCTGTCTTTTTATAATAGCAATGCCAGAGTATAAGGAAAGGAATCTCTAATATTAATGCAATCAAACTTTTATAGTGGGCTAGAGATTTTTTTTACTAATAATAGCTTTGAGAGGAAGTTATTTGCAAGTAACTTTCTTGTTTGAATGAGACTCTTTCCTATATTAAGACAATACTAATAAAGAAAAAACTCAAAAATTTTAACACTAATTGTCTCTCCTAGTAGCCAATAAATATTATTTCTCTAGTATGAGTGTTATTTACATGCCTCAATAGAATTTTGAATTAACAATAGAACATTGAAACTTGGTCAAAGAAGATAAAAAGCAACTATTAAATTTCTCTATCCCTGGGGGTTAAAATTATATATAAAATCATCATTGATGGCTTAATTCATCAACTGGAGAGAGTCTAAATCTTGGCACCGTTTCCTTTTTGGGCTTGTTTACAACATTTCCAACCATCCCGTGGTCAAACTCTGACAACAAATTTTTGGAATATCATTGTTGTAGATATTATCTATTGAATGAGAAAGATCTGTTCTCCATATATTTGTTGATGATAGTAGGCTAAGGTTGATAAAAAATTTATAATTGGAATAGTACTAATAATTAGACCCCATAGTTGAACATGTGGCGCACCACACAACAAAATTATAAATTGGCACCCTTAGATTAAAATGATACAACCTACCACTCATATCCTACCTCCACTCAATTAAAGAGATAAGAGAAAATAGTTATGAGATTTTTTCTACCCAATAATCTTGCCAATCACATAAATTTAGATGTTTGACTAGACAACTAAATTTGGATTTGCAACAGAAATCTTTTGAACCAAATATCACAAATGATCGTGATGTATAAGGGGATCAAACCCCTTACTCCTCACATCCTCTACATGAATTAAAATTCCTTTAACTTCACAACACCTACCCTTTTATACATAATACATTTTGTCCACCAACATTGCATGCTTCATCATCCTTGTTACACCACCACAACCTTTCCTCCTTGCACGAGCTAGCCTCTAGGGGAGCCATGAGTAGGTGACTATAAGAGTGGGGTGAGTGAAATTTGATTTCTATCACATGGCTAGCATCACTCCCCACTCGTTGCACACTCAAAGTGTATAAGATAATTTATGACTTGAAAAAATCACAATACGATCGGAGCGAACAACTAACCAACAAACATTTTTTTCCAAGTCAAAGATATTCAATAACTAGATTTCCCTCACAATACTTATCACTATAAGTTGTTGAGGTAGCATAGCTTTAATTTCTCAATTAAATACCTTCTCATCAACAAGAATTGTGTACGATATACCACTATTCAAACAATTGTAAGAATTTATTTCTTTGTCCAAAAAAATAGAACAATTTCTCTTAGTTGATCAAAAAAATCAATAGAATATGTTAAAAAAATCTTAGGATAAGATAAATCTCTTAAATTTCATACTTTTAAATATATAAAATCAATTAACAGATTAATTTTGATTTTGTTTATTCAAGACCCTAGATCAAAGCATATCAATATGCTGATGATTACACTATATCATATCTAATTAATATTGATGTAACGAATATGATATGTAGTGATGATGTGGAAATTATGTCCCATCGTATACTCTTTATCTGATCTTAGTGTCTCTTTTGCACTAGATGTGGAGTATGGTTACTTCCTTATTCTTTATTCTTTATACATAAGGGCCTTGCATTATGATCTCTCCTTTTCTTGTTGCTTTTGGACATTTTTTACAAAAATTGAAACAAAGGAGGAGTTTGCCGACAAAAAAAGAGTGTCTTTGATGATACAAATAGTCCATCATGTTAGTTGAGACAAAACTAACCATGCCATATGTATTTTGGGATGAAGAGTTTGAAAATATGATTTTTAGTGTCATAGTTTCTAAAAGATTAGATTCAATGTATGGAAATTTTAAAAATCTATCTCAATCCTAAGATATGCCATACCCTAGACCCAATATCCGAAAACCCCATTTGATGTTTTTATGGTTTTCTTAGTAACTTATTGGTAATGTCTTATTCATGTATATTGTAGTGGTTGATTGATACTATGATTGAATAATACTCCCTCCAATTCAAGGTACATGGTTTGTCTATGGTTGACCACCTACACTATGTGTTTTTTCCAACATTTTTTTTGCAGCTTCACTTATTCTTGGAAATATATTGATTGTTTCTTTTTTGCAAATGCTAGAGAAATATGAGTATCAATTAGCACTAGAATAATCATTGAACCTGAAATTAGAAACAATAAGGGTATAATCACCAAGAATGTGGAAAAAGACCAGTATGCCCCTGGGAGGTCACCACGAATAAGATTTTGATGAACATGATATAAAGTCCATTCATGGAACATGATATAGAGTAATACTAAAAAAATTACTAGTCCATCTAGAGAGATAATTGATTGCGGGTTGAAAATATAAGTAAAAATGTGAAATTCACTACTTGATGTCAAAATGATGTTTTCCATAGGATCACTACAAGATGGTTGAAATGGAGGAGTGCAACTGGAGTATTATGTGATCAAAAACCCTATTAGATTAAAAGGCAAGTTTTATAGAACAACTATTAGCTAACCATGATATATGGGAGTGAATGTTGGGCGGTGAAGAAATAAGGTGTCAACAAGATGAATGTGGATGAAATGTGTATGTTGAGATGGATGTGTGAGAAGACAAGATAAGATTGCTTGAGAAATGACTATATCAAGAATAAAGTGGGGGTGGCTAGCATTGAGGACAAGTTATAGGAGAACTGACTCTGATGGTATGGACATCTGCAACACAGACTGACAAATGCGTCTACACGAAGCAATGTTGTTGAGTCAAGCACAATTAATAGAACAAGAGGAAGGCCTAAATTCACACGGGAAGAGCTTATGAGAGAGATTTTGAATCTCTACATCTTGACTAAAATATGACCCATCATAGAGTTGGATGGAAACGAAAGGTCCTTGTAATCGAATTCAAAATAGTTGGGACTGAGGCTTAGATGATGATGATGATACATTATTACACATATATTCTTTGTTGTGGTTGCACCCATGTATGCAACCTACTAATATGCTAAGCTATTGATTGTCGACAATATAGGTTTGATTCAATATCAGATTTAGATGTTGCGATCGATTTGGAATTAGGAAAAAAATAAAGCTATAAAGTGACCAAGGGGATTACATAGTTGTATTTTGATTTTCTTTGGTAGAAGATTTTTCATTTAACAAAAAGTATGTTCTTGAAGAAGGTTGTACATAAAAGTTTATTGTTGCAATTTTTTTTGAATTTTCATATCACTGAAGATAAACTAATCACAAATCAAGTTCATTGTTTTAAAATAATTCTTGATGATCTAAAGAATGATAAAATGTATATTTATAAATCTTTAGTTGTCGATTCTTTATTTGAACTTTTGTCAAGTTCTTTGGAAATATTACAAGAAAAATCTAAAACATACAAAAAGATGATGTCACTTGATGATGTGATAATACATATATTCAGGTAGGAGATTAAAGTCAAACTAGAGAGATATGATTTTCACAAAGGAGTAATCTTTTGTGCAAATTATGTTGATAATGAAACTAAGAAAAATAATTATTCTTTTGATCAATCTAAAATCATTAGAATAATAAGAAAGGGAAAAGATATAATAATTAAAAAAAGGCAATTGACATTAAGAAAAAGAATGTTGTTTTGCTATGTTTGTGGTAACCCTGGTCATACCTCCCCTAAATGCAGGCATAGGAAGAAGCAAGCAGTCTAGGATTCTAAGGAACCAACAACCATCCTTGTGATAGAGAACTTATTAATGAATTAACCTCAAGCATAACAATATATTGAGAAAACGAAACTATACCACGGATTTAAGAGATAAAATATGATTTACTATTATAAAACTGGCATACAATGAATTCCCGGGCTACTCCCGGTCCTAAAGACGAAGGGGATTAGCCCTGCATGTTCATCTCAAACAAGTACAAGGTAGAAATAGGGGAAAACATGTGAAAAACGTGGAATGAAAGGGAAAACCCCTGAACGGAGAAGAACCGGTTGATCCTTTGCGTAGAACACGTGCTCTCCCGCCTTTCGGTGGTGAAATCCGTCTTCTACGGTGTCCGAATCAACTGGTATGAACTTCTGGCCTCCGTTCTCCTCTCTACTCCTCCTCGGTACTCGTGCAATGGCTCCTCGGATCCTCCCCACATCTGGGCGGCCGTCATTAGGTATAACTCCCTCATTAGGTCGCTAATTAACCACGGTCGTCCGATTGGGAACAATCTGAATCAAACGCATATCTGACGGTGTCGATACCATCGACCCGGGTCGATGGTATCAACCAGTGTTGTAGCGGCAGCCCTTCTTTCCTTTCGTCCGAGTGCCTGATGTGGTGTCGATACCATCGACTTGGGTTGACGGTATCGACTACCCTGTAGCGACGGTTTTATCGTTTTGTGTCACTGTAGCCTCCGTGCGTCGATGGTATCGACTTGGTGTCGATACTATCGACTGCTTCTTCGCAAGTAACCTGAAGGTGACTCGATACCATCGACTTCCCAGTCGATAGTATCGACGCTTTGCTGCTCCTTTCAGCTGGCAACCTGTGACCAAGTCGATGGTATCGACGGAAGAAAATACTCATTTGTCCTGAAATTTAAACATGGAACCAAATAAATTCACACAAATAATAATATTTTGACAATTAGTGCTCAAAACGATGTAATAAGGGAGATTTGACATAAAATGATAGCAAAGACCAAAATAGATGAATTATGTGATATTAACCATGAAACTGACTAATTAAAGCATAAAACACATATGAAATAGGTCTACAAATGCGACTCAAAATCATCGCATCAAACTCCCCTAAGCTTGAATGTTGCTCGCCCTCGAGCAACTAATCCTTAGAATAGAATTTCCAATGTCAACTGAAAAACAACACACCACAACCAACGTCCCATATGACTCCCACCGGACATTCACATACCGACCCTCTCTAACAACAGAATGGTAATTACCCTGAAGGCGACAGTAATCATCAATAAAAGAAATTGACCTCAAAACCGATGAACACTATCACATAAGGCAGTTCACATAATAAAACTCGTCGGTTCAGACTTGGTGCACCTTGTGATCACCTAAACTACGTTGCTCACCCTAACTACCATCTACATGGAAGTGGTTCTCCTGATATACATTAGTGAGGAGAAATTCACGGTGGCCTACCAATCCGAGCAACGGGTGGATGAAAATGGGTGGCTAATGGAAGAAAGTGGAAGTATTGTACGGTTTCAACATGCATAATACAAAAATGTCCTACATGATGCAAATGCACATGAGAAGTGCCCTAATGCCTAAAATTGGGTGAAATGATGCATGCACTAACCATCCATCTCAAAATGAGATGGATATCTAGTTAAGCTACATCATGTACTCAATTATCCTGAAATGCAGGTGATATTATGTTCCTTTCTCCTTCTTATTCTACTTTCTTCTAAATAACTCTTTTTTTCATTGTGCAGATTTTTTAGATTTTTCTCTCTTTTTTTTCATTTTCCAGCCCTTATATCCATAATTGATAAAGAATATTTTATTGGGCTTATTTTCTTCATATTCAGAAATTTGCACTATTTAGAAGGTATGGAACAATTTAATTCACCATTTTGAGAAAAATTGGGATACATGGTATACTTTATGCATGAAAATTATGAGTGCAACTACATGGCATGCACCTAAGGGTAATGTGCATGTATCACTATTCTAAATTTTTTTATATATTTATTTATGCAGAACACATAGGCCAAAGCAATGCATGTCCTATCTAGATGCTATGCAATCAAAAAGACTTAAAACTATACTCTACTTCCAATTCTTGGGTGGATTATGGAAACAATGAGGTGGAACAATCACAAGACTAGATGACTGAACCTTAGAAAGATATTATGTGTCCCTCCTTACTGACGTGTGTAGTTGCTTAGAGGTTTCTCTCTCTTACATCCAATTAGCGTCTCATTACCATTTGGTCAGATTAGGCTCAAACAACCATTACCGTCCACTTTCATGAATCATTAGGAGTCTAGTTGTGAAATTTTGTTTGAAAGTTGACAAAACCAATCATTTTCATAGGATATGTGCCCAAGGTTAAACAAGACAAGCTTTTCAAACACACAAAAATTTTAAATTTCCCTCGATTTTCCCATGCACTATTAATGAGATGACACAAACTTTATGACATCCACAATTACACCAGATAGCATGTGGATCCTACAAAAACTAAAATTGCAAGAACAAAATTGCAAGAACAAATAACAAGAACAAACACAATAAAATTCAAAACTAAAAACAATAAAAGATAAAGTTGTTCCAACTACCCCCCTAAGCTTGAATTCGACTATGGCCTCATAGTCAAAAACAATCTTAAAGATTGGAACAGTGATACCGGATCACTCCTGAGGTGGTGGGTGCGGGTACTGTGGAGCCGTCGGGTCCCAAGAAGGATACTCCCCCTGGAAGCTTGGATCAAACTAGGCCCTGGGTGGAGGTTGTGGGTAACCTCCAAAATAATTTTGGCTCCAATAGTGGTCATAGAAGGGCTCCTGCTACATCTCCATCTGATACAACCGATCATGTATCTGTTGTTGGTTGTCAAGGAGGAGGTGCTCATTCTCGAACATCGCCCTTTGGTTGTCCAGTATCCGGTTCGTAGTGTCTTGAATACCGGTATACATCGCCATGTGATGCTGCTGTGTCTGGTGGATATCTTGCAGCATAGTGTACATGCCTTGCATGGAATAGGCATCCTCGCTTGGTTGCGAGGGCTGTGGGGGTGGCGGAGTAGGCTGAGATGATGAAGATGCACCTGGATGCATCCGAGGACGCTTTCGTAGTGCCACTCGTGCTCGAAGAGGTGTAAATGCCTCCTCTTCCTCCTCAGCCTCGTCGCCATCTCCGTCGTCGCCGCCTTCTACATCGGAGTCCGCGATGGCTATGATTGGCCACCTGAAATGTTGTGCACTGTCGATGTTGAAAATGGGATCGGGAAGAGAACATTCTTGATATGCTTGATTTACGTGGCAGTGCGCAAACACCACGCCATCTCGGAGAAGCAATAGATTGGACCGGTGCAAATGCTGCAAGTTCACCTTGCTTCTTGTAGAGAGAGGAGTGAGGGTTTGGAAATTCAAGCCAAGATATGAAGCCAACTTGGTGATGAGCCCGCCGAAGTGAATAAGTGCTTTCCTCGTACTCCTTTTTACATCCAAAACACGTTGCAGAAAAAAGGCACCCCAATTGCATTCTTGTTTCTTCAGGAGTTTATACAGAAAGAAAAGATCCGACCCCTGAAATTTGCTGAGGGTTAGATCACCCCGAGCAAAAACTGTGGAACTGAGCATCCTGTGCAAGATCCGGACGAAAGGGTACTCGAAATCGGCTACCGCAGCATTATGGTAGCTCACCGACTTTCCTTGCAGCACCGTCACCAGCTCGGCAAATATCGAGTCGTAGTTGGCGTGGTTGTCCGGCCGCCAGTAGTCGTGCTGTGAATGGTTCCAGTTGAAAATCATGTTGAACTTCTTGAGCGTGAGGGTGTAGTCGTGGTTGTACAGTCGGAAGGACACCCAGCCCTGGATCCACTCACGATCGGTAGCTACTATGTCGTTGGGCATGACGCAGACGTCCAACGACGCCATGAACTCCGCTACCAACTCTTTGTATGTCGGCCAGTCGTTGAAGAACGGTTGACCATCTTGGTGAAATTCCAGCTCACCAGGCCTTATTGGTGTGTGGCGGGCCTGCCCATGCAAAACATAGGCCAAGTTGGCCTCGAATCCGAGATCCCGGATCATCTCCCGGCCTACATACCGGGTAGGCTCTATCTTCCTCCTCATGATCTCCTCGTAGATCTTCTGGGCCTCCGAGGAAGGATGGATAAGTCGAGGACGTGAAATCGACGCTGGCGGTGGTGGCACGAATTCCAGGATATCCATTGGAGACGCGTGTGAAGAAGAAGCTCCAGCCACATGCACCATTGTTGCGAGGAAGAAGGGGGATCAGAAAGTGAGCTCGGAGAAGATTGGAGAGTTGATTCTCAGCTCGGTGAAGATCGTCGCTCGGTGATGCTGTTCTTCGGCCTTAGACGGCTCGGTGGAGTGCTCGGCGCAAAGGGAGGGAGATCACTCTGAAGGTGTGACGTCAAATGACGTAATGAATCTCCTTAAATAGACTTGGCCGGCGCCACTGTAGACTCGTCGATACCATCGACGCGAGTCGATGGTATCGACACTTGTCGATGCTATCTACCCCCTCACTGGTATCGACGGTCGTCGATGGCTGGATCTTGAAACCCGGATCGCTGACGTGTTGATACCATCGACGCGAGTCGATGGTATCGACGCTGCACCCAGATCGACTGTCTTGATGTCGCGATCGCCATTGATCTGCTCGCTCAGATCGGTGATGTGGACGGTCGATACCATCGACGGGTGTCGATAGTATCAACCCGGTGATTAGGGTAAATTCACTCGAGGCCCGGCCGCCACCTTTCTCCCCTGGAAGTGTCGATACCATCGACACACCCGTCGATGGTATCGACATCTCTGAGACAATTTCGTCTGAATATCTCGAGAGATCTCGATGGTATCGACAGGCGTCTCGATACCATCGACTTTATTTTCGCGACCTGCCTGTTGGTAGGTCAATACCATCGACGAGGCCGTCGATGGTATCGACATAAAACAAAATCTACAGTCATCAACTTGTACCCTGGTCGATACCATCGACCTTTGTGTCGATGGTATCGGCTCTGCCTCAGCCTGAACACAAAACAAATTGATCACGGGATCTTTTTTACAATAAAAACTAAGTAAAAATAAATTAGACTACGAATGTAAATGAACTAAACTAAGGTACCAATGGTTGGGTTGCCTCCCAACAAGCGCCCTTATTTAACGTCTTAGGCTAGATGGCTTTCGGCACCTCATGCATCTGAAAGTGAGATGAGTTTGACCTCATTCACCTTCCTCTTGTAATTTTCACCAAAATAGAGCTTCAATCTTTGTCCATTCACCAAAAATGTGGTATCACCATCACGCACCAAAATCGCGCCGTGTGGCTTGACCTCTTCTACCACGAATGGCCCACTCCACCGGGATTTGAGCTTCCCGGGATGCAACTTGAGTCATGAATCGAACAGCAAAACATTATCTCCCTTTTTGAACGTGCGCAACTGGATGTGGCGGTCGTGGATCAACTTTGTGCGCTCCTTGTATATTCGTGCGTTCTCATATGCCGTCATCCGTAATTCATCTAGCTCATTCAATTCAAGCATTCTCTTCCTCCCCGCTTCATCGTAACTTAAATTGAGCCTTCTAAGTGCCCAATGGGCCTTGTGCTCCAACTCTATCGGTAGGTGACAAGCCCGGCCATACGCCAACCTAAAAGGTGTGGTGCCTATAGGTGTTTTATAAGCCGTCCTGTAAGCCCACAATGCATCCGGTAATAGGGCACTCCAGTTCTTCCTCGTGGACACCACCGTACGCTCCAAAATCGTTTTAATTTCGCGATTGGAGACCTCCACCTGCCCTTGGGTCTGCGGATGATATGGGGTACCTATGTTGTGCTTGACCCCATATTTCTTCAATAAAGTTGAGAATTTCTGATTCCTAAAATGCGTACCCCCATCACTGATTATCATTCGGGGTACCCCAAACATGCAGAAAATATTTTCTTTCACGAATTTGTACACTACAGTAGAATCGTTAGTCATTGTGGGTATTTCTTCTACCCACTTCGACACATAATCAACTGCTAATAAAATATATAAATTGGAGTTTGAGGACACAAAGGGTCCCATGAAATCTATGCCCCACAAATAGAATACCTCCACTTCCTGAAACACATTCAAGGGCATCTCCCGTCGCTTTGAGATATGACCTGCTCGTTGGCAAGAATCACATTTCCTCACAAACTCATAGGCATCTCGAAACAAAGTTGTCCAATAAAGGCCACTTTCCAAAACCTTAGCTGCCGTGCGCGAGCTGGCGTGGTGTCCTCCCGTAGGTGATGTGTGGCAATGATGGAGAACGCTCTCGTACTCCACTTCAGTCACACACCTGTGCATGATACCGTCGCTGCATTGCTTAAGAAGAATTGGGTCATCCCAAAAATAATATCGTAAAGAATGAAAAAATCTTTTCTTCTCCTGATATGACCAATCTTCTGGGATGATCCCGCAAGCCAAATAATTTACAATCTCAGAAAACCAAGGATCCTTAAAATTAATTTTCAAAATCTGTTCATCTAGAAACGTCTCGGTTATGGGTATATGTAGATCTTTTTCATCCACCCTTTCTAACCTAGACAAATGATCAGCAACAATGTTTTCAATCCCAGATTTATCCTTGATTTCAATGTCAAATTCTTGTAAGAGCAAAATCCACCTAATGAGTCTAGGCTTTGCGTCTTTTTTCTCCATTAAGTATTTCATTGCGGCATGGTCAGTCCATACAACTACTTTAGATCCAACTAAGTACTACCGGATTTTTTCAAAAGCGAACACAACGGCGAGTAATTCTTTTTCAGTAGTTGTATAATTCAATTGGGCGTCATTCAAAGTCTTTGAAGCATAAAAAATCACGACGGGTTTATTGTCCACCCACTGCCCCAACACGGCTCCTACCGCAATGTCCGAAGCGTCACACATTAGTTCGAACGGTTTCGTCCAATCCGGCATTTGAACAATCGGTGCAGAAATCAGTTTTTCTTATAAAACGTCGAACGCATGTAGACACTTATCATTGAAATCAAATCAGCGTCTTTCTCCAAAAGCTCAGATCGAGGTTTCATGATTTTAGAAAAATCCTTTATAAATCACCGATAGAACCCGGCGTGTCCCAGAAAACTTCTTACTCCTTTTACACAATTTGGTGGGGGCAACTTGGAAATGACCTCCATTTTGACTGGATCCACCTCAAGACCTTTGCTAGACACCTTGTGTCCTAGCACTATCCCCTCAGTCACCATCATGTGACATTTCTCCCAGTTGAGGACCAAATGTGTGTCCTCGCAACGCTGTAAAACTTTGTCCAGGTTATAGAGACATTCATCAAATGATGCACCATACACCGAAAAGTCATCCATAAAAACCTCAAGACAGCGTTGTACCATGTCAGAAAATATGGCGAGCATACAACGTTGAAACGTCGTCGGTGCATTACATAAACCAAACGACATTCGACGATAAGCGAAAGTCCCATAGGGACAAGTGAACGTAGATTTCTCTTGATCCAAAGGATCAATCGAGATCTGTTTGTACCCCGAGTACCCGTCTAGAAAACAGAAGTGCGATCGACCGACAAGGCGCTCTAGAATTTTATCAATGAAAGGTAAAGGAAAGTGATCCTTTAGCGTGGCGGCGTTCAAACGGCGGTAATCAATACAAACTCGCCACCCAGTTACCAATCGGGTGGTGACAGGTTCATTCAACAAATTTTTGGTGACTGTAATTCCCCCCTTCTTAAGGACTACCTGTGTGGGACTCACCCATGTCGAGTCTGATATGGCGTAGATAATACCTGCAGCAAGAAGTTTAATGACCTCCTTCTTCACAACCTCCATCATGCTCAGATTAAGACATCGTTGAGGTTAAATCACGGGCTTGGCTCCCTCCTCGAGCCGAATCTTATGCTGACATAGAGTAGGGGAAATCCCCTTAATATCTGCGACGGACCACCCAAAAGCTCCCCAGTGGTTCTTCAGCACTATCAACAATTGTTCCTCCTCATCCGCACTCAAATAAGCAGAGATGATCACTGGTAACTTATCTTCCTCAGCTAGAAAGACATATTTGAGATGTTGGGGAAGCGGCTTTAATTCCAGATCCGGTGGCCTTATAAGAGATGATTGAAGCGGCGGGGGCAGTTCACCTAAATCTTCATAATGCCTCGCATAGAAGCATGGAAGCATCTGAAGCATTTTAGCACACTCCTTGAGTGATTTTCTCCGCATCCAATCATGTGTAATATTTAACAAGCAAGCCTCCAACGGTAATTCTAGGTATGCATCAGAAACAGAAATAGCAATCACAGCATTTTCCTTAGAAAGCGGAATGTCCTCATTCTCATCATTAGGGAATCCCACAGCTTTGCACAGAGAAACTACTTTGGTCTGCTCCATGATATCCACAGCCAAAGTTCCCTTGTCTACCCTGCTCATCACATGAGCCATGTCCAGAAATGGCTTCCCAAGGCAGAGTGAAATATTACAATCCAGATGTTTTACCATATTGCATTGTTCCTTTGCTTTAGATGACGCAGTACTGGAAGGCATGACCATCTCAAAGCGGTCATCGGCTATGCCCAAGGTCAAGCGGCCTCTCCCCATCTCTAAGATCATGTCGGTTGTAGCTTGGAAGGGTCGTCCAAGTAGCATCTCGTTGCCATGTTCATCCTGCATCTCCATAACCACAAAATCAGCCGGAAAGACAAACCTATCCACCTTTACTAAGACATCTTCACAGATTCCATAAGGCTTCACCACAGAGTTGTCCGCCAATTGAATCGTCATATTGCTTGGCTGTGACTCCTTCAATCCTAGCTTTTTGAATGTCGAAAGGGGCATCAAGTTGATGCTTGCCCCTGAATCACACAACGCTTCGCCAAATTTAACCTTCCCAATATAGCAAGAAATGTTAAAACACCCTGGATCTAGTCTCTTTGGTGGCAAACTGCCCATGAAGAAGGCACTCACTTGTTCCTTTAGCACGACGACCTCTATATCCGGAATTTTCCTCTTCTTAGTAATGACATCCTTTAGAAACTTCCCGTATGAAGGAATTTGCTCAATGGCTTCCAGTAAAGGGATATTGACTGAAAGCTTCCTAAAATTGTCCAAGAACTTCTTGAACTGTGCATCTTCCTTCCTTGCCTTAGTGCTATTAGGATACGGGACCGGAACAGCTTGTGCCCTTTGATGAGGTGGCACATAAGGCATCTTTTTCTGAGGTTCCTCCTCTGCAACCTGTTCTTCAGTATCATCCACGGCTATGTCTTCAACCTGTCCTGTGACTGGGGCGGGCTGCTCTTCATTGGTTTCACCTTCTCCTTCAGCTTTTGGTGTGCTTGTTTCTTCAGCTCTTGGATTCAACACTTTCTTGCTGCTTCTAAGAAGAATAGCCTTGGCTTGTTGGTTTCCCCCAGGAACATTGGTATTCTCTAGAAAACCCGGATGTGCCGGTTTCTTCAAACTGGCGATCTCGGCTGCCATCTGTGCCATGGATGTCTCAATGGTCCTCATTTGAGCCCCATGGCTCTGCAATGTTTGCCCGAATCGATTCATGTACTCTCCTTGCTGTTTGATTTGCTGTCCAAATGTATTGATTAGCTCTTGATTTTGCTTTATAACCTGATTGAGCAACTCCATGCTCTTGTCTTCTGTGACTGGCGAGGGCTTGGCATCCGGATCCTGTAGAAAATTGTTCGGATCCTTCCACAAGAACTTTTTGTCTTTTCTCCATGAATAATCATTGTTCCTATAACCTTGTTGTTGTCTCATGTATTTGACTTGAGCCTCATCCCCGGACTCAATATCCTCCTTTTCCAGTAGCTTCTTTGCAAGAAGATCCATCTTCTCATTCATCTCTTTCATCGCCTTGGACTCGCCTACTACTCGAGATTGCTCTACCGGGCCTCTCTCTCTCTCACCCCATGACTGCTTTCTAGCCATATTCTTTAGTATCTCCCAGCATCTAGTGTCTGTATTGTTCAGAAAGAAACCTGACCCAGCTGAATCCAGATTACTCCTATCGTGCTCGGAGAGAGCAAAATATAAGATCTTCACCTGTGTCTCTTTATCCAGCCCGTGATGCGGGCACCTCCTCAGCATGACCTGAAATCTCTCCCAAGTCTCAGAATATGTCTCACCGGCCTGTTGGGTAAAATTATGAATCTTCCGGATCATGTCATTAGTCTTCTCAGGAGGGAAGAACCTCTCAAAGAAGACCTCTACCATATGGTCCCAGGACTCCACGAACTCAACATCTAAATTGTGTAACCACTCTCGCGCCGCTCCCGCCAATGAACTCGGGAAAAGCTTGAGATACAGTGTATCCTGTGGAAACCTATCAATTTTGACCATGTCACAGTTCTCAACAAACTGGCTGATGTGCGTGACGGGATCCTCATTCTTCATCCCATGAAAAGCATTCGATTTCACCAGATTTATCAGCACTGGATCAATCTTATATGTCGGTATGTTGATTGCCTGCTTCTTTATAGGCCCCTTGGAAGCTGATGAGGAAGAAGCCTTGATCTTCTCCCATATAGTCTGTGGCTCGACCATCTCTTCCTGTTCAAATTCAAAATCTACCTCTTCTTGGTTCTCATGCTCGTAATACTCCTCGTCCTCAGGTCCCGGAAGCGGAACCTCGGGTGCGCGATTCGCGTAGTCCGTACTACGCGTCTGCACCATGCAACGTACCTGAAATAGGAAAGTTTTAGTTTAGTACAGTGCTTTGACTAGTATCAAAATTAACGAACAATAAAAAGAAAATATTTGAAGTTGTTTCAAAATAAAAAAAATTGTGGCCTAGAGTGGCTGCTCGTAGCACTTAAAGTGCCAAAAATTTGCCGTATCCCCGACAACGGCGCCAAAAACTTGACGCAATTTTACTATGCACTAGAATGCAAGTGAACGCGTCGAGTAGTACAGGCCTTTGTGAGGCCCGAGTCGAACACAGGGATACTCGGAATTGTTGGAGACTCCTACTAACTATTTGCGATCAGTTAAGCCAAATAAAAAATTGAGGGTTGTTGTTAAAATTAAAAGAAAATAAAAACAAAATAAAACAAACGATCGATTAAATGTTAATTTAATCAATTTAAGAGTGTATCTTTAGGATTGCGGTTTCACCGCGGGTTTTCATTGTATTCAATTTTATATAATACCTCAATCTTATCTCTCTATCCGGGTAGTGGCCTGAAAATAGAATTACCCACTGTCGTGGTGCAATTCACTACCTAGGTTTAGGTCGGTTCCACCGTCGTAGTAACCTATGCCCTAAACTAGGTGCATTATGAATGATCTCTCAGTATCCACCATTAATTTTACACCACCTTGGTCAAGGGATTTATCGATTAATGTAGATTTCGTCTCTTTTCAACTGTTAATCCTTCTTTCAAAGTGATTAAGGGCATTAGGTTATTATTATGGTGATCAAGCATAACAATATATTGAGAAAACGAAACTATACCACGGATTTAAGAGATAAAATATGATTTACTATTATAAAACTGTCATACAATGAATTCCCGGGCTACTCCCGATCCTAAAGACGAAGGGGATTAGCCCCGCATGTTCATCTCAAACAAGTACAAGGTAGAAATAGGGGAAACATGTGAAAAACATGGAATGAAAGGGAAAACCCCTGAACGGAGAAGAATCGGTTGATCCTTTGCGTAGAACACGTGCTCTCCCGCCTTTCGGTGGTGAAATCCGTCTTCTACGGCGTCCGAATCAACTGGTATGAACTTCTGGCCTCCGTTCTCCTCTCTACTCCTCCTCGGTACTCATGCAATGGCTCCTCCGATCCTCCCCACGTCTGGGCGGCCGTCATTAGGTATAACTCCCTCATTAGGTCACTAATTAACCACGGCCGTCCGATTGGGAACAATCTAAATCAAATGCATATATGACGGTGTCGATACCATAGACGCGGGTCGATGGTATCGACCCAGTGTTGTAGCGGCAGCCCTTCTTTCCTTTCGTCCGAGTGCCTGATGTGGTGTCGATACCATCGACTTGGGTTGATGGTATCGACTACCCTGTAGCGACGGTTTTATCGTTTTGTGTCGCTGTAGCCTTCGTGCGTCGATGGTATCGACTTGGTGTCGATACTATCGACTGCTTCTTCACAAGCAACCTGAAGGTGACTCGATACCATCGACTTCCCAGTCGATAGTATCGACGCTTTGCTACTCCTTTCAGCTGGCAACCTATGACCAAGTCGATGGTATCGACTTCCGTCGATGGTATCGACGGAAGCAAATACTCGTTTGTCCTGAAATTCAAACATGGAACCAAATAAATTCACACAAATAATAATATTTTGACAATTAATGCTAATAATGATGTAATAAGGGATATTTGACATAAAATGATAGCAAAAACCAAAATAGATGAATTATGCGATATTAACCATGAAAATGACTAATTAAAGCATAAAACACATATGAAATAGGTCTACAAATGCAACTCAAAATCATCGCATCACCTACCCAATAGGTATCCATGTACTAGGCTTTTCTTTAACCTGATGGACCTACCCATAGGCAGCCATGTACTAGGTTAGCTATTATGCCACAGAGAGAACTCGGATCTGAGTTTATAGGCATATACTTTAAGTGATAGTCATACTCACTTTATAATTGCAATATGAACATCCAAACAGTTTATTTGCATTCAATGTGATTAAACGTCCGAGAAACCATCGGAAAACTAAGCGGTTATTCATAAGTAACCACATACCTTTGCCATGCAGATCATTCAATCATACTTTAAGCATATTTTCCAAGCAAGAAAGTAAATCAAGCAATCATCCTATAATCTGCATTATGTAAATTCTAAAGTGTCACTAAACACATTAAATACATTATACCCTACTTGGCCCTAATCTAGGGTTTAGTTTTTGGATAAGTAATAAGGGTATTAACCCTATTTCCATCACATATTTAATATTTGGAGAACCCTAGTTACTAAAACCATCTTATCCTCTTATTGAGATCACTTAGATCGAATATGTTCATAATCAACATAGCAAATTAAGATTTTTAGCCCTAATTCCACACATTAAAGATTATCTTCCTTATAGATCCCAAATACCTTGTCATTATTACCATTATTACATTTATTATCATCATTCTCAAAAGGATCAGATAATATCATAAAAGAAAGACTTTTGACATTTTCAATGTCTTAATACCCAAAACTAGGGTTTTCAAGTATTACTCATTACTTTAATCCTTCTTTGCACCACTTTTATAATAGGGATCATATTTAGATCTCAAACATATTTTATTTAGATTCTATGTGTTCTCCTGATCAATTTTCATATATAACTTATTTTCATTCGAGCTACGTAGTAATTTCTACGATTTTTGCAAAATAAAACTAACTGGGCCAATCCCTGGTTGACACGTCACTACAACTATATCCTTTCCACTTAAATCGCGAACTGGTTAAGTTTATAACGGAATTACTTCATTTCCCCTCCCATAAAAACTCAGGCTATAGAGTGCTCAGGGGAAAAACCGTCCCATACAGGGACGACCTTCTTCTTCCTCGCGGAAGGGCATCGTCCGCGATTCTGGACGGGCCAGCAGGGCTCAGGTCCCCTCCTCCCGGCCACCGAGGGACCAAGGCCAAAACCCATTGCCTCCGACTACCCACCACGCACACGAAGGTACCTCTAGCTTCGCCGGAGGCGTAACGGTGAGAGAAAAAAACTGTCACACTACGGTTGCAGGTACACAGATTGACAGAACTGGAAGGACAGGCGAGCAGGCATACTTGGACGTTACTCCAAGGTCGGCGGAGTATCTAGGAGTCCTCGACGGATCTCCTTGCCGTATACCAGACCGCAAAACTTCATTCTGCAACTCCGTCTCCATCAAGACCTAAGCATGAGTTAGCCGTACTGCAGATGTCCTTCACCTGGGTTGTACGCCTCCTCCTGATCCCGCCATAGCCCTCCCATGGAGAGGAGATCTCCCAGGGACGAACCCTAGGGTTATCGTTAAAGCAGAAAGGGAGAGGCTGGGTAGTTAGGCTGTGTGCCATCCATGGTATAGGGTTTGAGTCTCCCTACATATACATAGTTATATATACATACCTTGCAAGGAAGTCAGCAAGGAAGGGGGGTTAGACTCGTTGTTTCCTTCCCTCACATCTACCATTGAGTGTCCACGTGAGTCATGACTTACTAAAGGAAAGATATTAAGCATACACCTTAGCATAACCCCTCTTTCCTTTATTTTTTTCTTTTAATTATTAAAAGATGTCCTTTTTTTATAATCGTTGGTTATTAAGGAATTCGAATTTTACCTCTCTTAAGTTCATTGTGCTTGGCTTTTAACGCATTGGCACTAAATTCTATTTTCTTGTAATGGAAATTACTCCCTTTTTAACAAAACCTCATACATTATGCATCATATTATCTTCTTAATTGACTTTATTGGTATTTGCTCTTTCCTCTTTCTTCATTGGCATTCATTTTAATATTAGCAACCTCATGGATACGAAATTTCACCAAGATATCTCATTTCTGCCTCTTTCCACTCATTTTCCACATTTTATCATTATTTTCAAGTTCTTTCTTAATACAAGAATACTTAATTAATATTTTCTTTTCTTATTGCATTTTATTTGCAACTTTGGACTCCTTGGAACCCAAGGAATCTAAGAGGCACGAAATCCCTCTTTGGATTTGCCTTCTAGAGGTTTCCACATTATTTCTTTTCTCGAAAATTCAATTATCCATTTACTATTTGAATTTCCTTGTTATTGGGCCCAATAGCCAATAAAGCCCACAAAGCAACCAATCAAGGCTATTGTGAAAGGAATCCATGTATTCAAAGCAAATTATATCATTATTTGTTCAAATATCTTTAATATGAGAAATTACATTTCTCACCAATTGAACCCAAAAATTGGGGTTATAACATCCTTCCCCTCTTATAGGAATTTTGTCCTCAAAATTCAAACAAGCAAACAAACAATTTAGGATAAGACTTTTCCATGTCCATCATTGGCCCCTATGTGGCTTTGTCGTACTCATGGCATTTTCAAAGAACCTTTATCATCACCTATTCTTTTCTCTGAGTCCTTTCATCCTATTGTCTATAAACTGCACAGGTGACTCAGGTCATTTCAGCCTCCCTTGGGGCTCACTAGGTTCATTGCTCAGCACATGGTCGGGGTACCTCACATAGTGCTCTAAATTGGACACATGGAAACATTTCCCATTACTCTATCCTGAGGGGTAGGGTCAAACCTAACCCTCTCCACCCATCCATCTCTAATGGACCCATGTATCGGGGACTTAGCTCTCTTAGTTATAATTTAGAGGGGTCGGATTTTCATGTCACATTTTCTCCCACAGTAACTTGTATGTCAGTCTACTTTGCATCTGCTCACGACTCTCATCGTCTCTAAGCTCCTTTCAGCCCTTGCACAGTCAAAGTGACTTCATCTACACGCACTGTGGTCCCTTTTCTAACCATCATGTGGTCCTTTTCTAACCATCATGTGGTCCTTTCACCAACATCACTTTACTCAAGTGGTGACCGACACAACCTCCCTTACAGAGCTTCATATAAAACCCGATACTGTCTATGGGTGTCATTGTCACATCTTTCACAGGTCAAGAACTGTCTCTAGATATCACCCTGAACGAGCACACATGCCCTCATCAGACCCTTTAGTCTGGATCATACTAACCATAGTTAAGGGTGATTAACATTGAGTTCTTCATGTACCTACTTCCACTTTATGGAAGTAAACCTTTAGGTCAAACTCAAGAACCTTTGAACTCGCTTCATGGTGTAGTTGAACCGTCTCTCTCATGGGTAGTTCAACTAGATTTGTCCCTTGACAGAACTCTTCCTTTCTCATATTATCTAGGTAAGGCGACCTACCATAACCCATATTGTATCTCGACCTTCTTTGGCCCAAGGAAGACCTATCACAACATCCATAGTGTTGAGCTCCCATTCCCTCTTAGGGACTCTTTTGTCCTCTATATCGATACCTTGGGTTACTGGGGTTTGTCCTTTACCTCCTGGATTGCATGGCCATAAACCACATGCAACTTGATTTTAAGCATCCAAAGTTCTATTGCCATTTTCCACGGTGAATGGTGATCCTCAACCATGATTTCCTGTATGTCATGATTCTTTCAAGATCAAATCCTCTGAAACCCTAAACCAATCTAGTTGGGGTTTCATCACCTTCTCTTCCAAAGAAGTGCATCTGAGGTTCTAACACCATCCTTTCATTGCATCAAGGACTAGACTGGCTAACCAAACAACCTTTAACTTTTCAACGCCTCTTGTTACATCTGAGTGTTATCCAAACACCTCTCCTTTTCAAACTTAGGGTTATCCAAACAACCTCTTCTAGCTTCTAGTCAAACAAGTCAGATGTATCTTAACCAGAGCATCCATTACCACTTCACATCCTTAGGTATTAGGTAACATTACACTTCCATGCATTTCAATGATCATGTCACCTCAAACTATATGTTTACCTTCATAAGAACACTCTCTGATTCCATCATCATGGTGATCAAACTCAACTTGGTATAACTTGTAAGTTCCACATAGCTCATGATAAAAACATCCTCATAAGGGGACTACCTCATTCCTCTTAGTTTTTGCAAACCATCCATGTATCATTCACTTTGCCTGGGTAGGTTATCTTCTCTATCCCCATTTCTCATGGCAACGTTCCAACCTACATCATCTCTTATCCTTGGTGTATGGCATGTGTAATGTCCTATCTCTCACTCCCATAACAAGAGGAAATAAGCATTTGGCTGCAGTCCAAATACAGAGTTCTTCCTGTTCTAAGAGTAGAGATGGTACATCCCACCTTACCAATACACCTTTACATCTAAGTTGCAACATGCCTCAATTGTCTCTACATCACAACCATTTCGATATCAAAGTTACCTCCATGGAAAACTAGTCTTGAGCCTACTGAGGTTTATATCCTTGGTCATCTCCTCTAGGTCTATAGGGTACCGACTCTTTTGGGGTCATCCCTCTTCCCTTATGCATCAAGAGAGTGCCCTATTCATCTGCCCTTTGCATCCCATGAGTTCATGAAGGTGATCAATCTCCTAACCCATGGACCTCAGACAATGATAGCTTTTACCTCCCGACCCTATGATCATGTGCAACTGGGGAATTAGGCAACTCCTACTTCCATCGGTCTTATCCCTACCTGACCCTAGGATAGACTTAGGATTCTCCATTACAGAGCTGTGAGGGGTTCATCAAACACACCTTAAATTTCAGGGGCTCCCCTTTTCATCTATATATGAGGGTTACCATGCTTGCTTCTATAGAAACTCAAGTTCTCATCATGAGCATTAGGTATATCACTTCCCCTTTTAGGCCTAGGAACCCTAGGTTCACTTTTAGGTGTCAAACTGCATGCTCTATCTCTTAACTACGAACCAAGCATGCAAAAGGCATGACATGCACTTCTTGTCATCCTTCAACTCAAGCAACACTTAGGATTGGGTCCTCCTTAAGGACAACCATTAAGGTACAAGGCCTCATAACCTGCTACTAATCTTTTCTAGGTCTAAGGAACTCTTCTTCCTACCTCAGAAGATAAACATCTCTACCATAGGCACATAGGTACCAGAAGCTTCATCTTTCCTCTAGGTTTTGGTCCCTCTAAAGACAACCAAGGTATCATCAACTTTCAGGGATCGATCATGAGGCATCCACTATCATCCATTGTTTAGGGTTTTAGGCTTCCAACCTTCTTGCTGGGTTTCCTACTCTCTCTAGAGCTAACCCTACGTCCAACCTCACCATTAGAGGTCCTTTCTTCATGAAGGATCATCCTCAAAACATCCTCTACATGGGTGAAGCTTAGGTAACCCTTCTTGCTCCATCATAATTCCTTATCCAGGGTTTCATCCTACTGTCAGCACTATGACATGCCCTAGGTTCCAGCTATGCCCTACTTGCACAAGCCCATAGGGTTTCTAAGGTCCTTTACTATCATCATCATCTAAGGAACTATCCTTTACCCTATCATGCACGACCCTTCCCAGGGTTGGGTTTCCAAAGGTGCTAGCTCACCCATGGATCATATGGCATCCCAAAGGCATGTCCTTTCAAACACCTGGTCCAACTCATCTCTCTCTAACTGTCACTTAGGGTTAGGGTTAGCATCATCCTCATAGGATGTGCCAGGTCTCTACTTGCCATGGAGATCTCTATCTCCAAGACTAACTTATCCTCCTGACAAGAAGGTCTACTCTCAGGTCTACTCTGAGGACATGACAACTTATGTCATACGACCTAAGCATGTATCTACTCTTTAATTTGCACTTAATCTATTAAGCTTATGTCCATGACATCTTATTTACATGCTTTTCATTAATTTGATGGAGGATTCCTTAAACCTTATTAACCTTACCCATACCTCAAGAGGGTGAGGAGAAGAAAGAAAACCCTAATCCTTTAGCTCCTTATCAGAATTTTGTGATGAGAAGGGATGAATAAGATGAGAAGTCATAAAGGTATCTTATTTCGATTCATACCCTAAGACTTCGACCAGGCGGTCACACGGGTCCAGGAGTCCTCGTATTCCGACTAGCGGTGTGGAGGAAAATCTTACTAGCCCCCGGTCGTGATCCCTTTCTAGACACCTCCATCTTTCGGATACTCCTCTAATAACTCCCTTGGCTTCTATGGAGTTTGTAAAATTTAATAATTATTAATGGTTAACTGAGGAACCTAAGCTCTGATACCAAATGTTATGACCCCACCATTCAGTAACCCCCAATTAAGGGAGACCAAGAGGTTGAAGTCGCACCCATTATTCCCAGATCAAAGGTTCGACATATAACCATAAACAATTATTAAATTCTAACAGACTATACTGAAAATGGTAATAAAATTTTTCTTTGCATACCTTGAAAAGTTGGGAACAAACTAACTTCTAACCTCAGCTGAACTATTCTATCTAATTCCTCCCTGTTCTTTAATTCTTGAATTCACAAGGTGTCGCTTTACTGTTTGTACTTTTCATTGTACCTAAAACGCCGACAAACAAAACGTCGGTCAGCCGAAGCTGGTATGTGGAGGAAACATATAATGTTCAACTATGTTAACAATATAATCATTCAATTAATCATTTAAAAATCAAGATTACATTTTAAGCCATACAACTCAATCCATACATATTCTCGATCTCTAGGTTGTCCCTGCAGTGGACATGAATATCACCTCTCTTTTAGGTAATAGAGTCGCATGGCACTAACCAAAGATAGCCCAATATCTAACTCATTATGACTTGATGATCCTACCTCCATGGCAGCCATGTACTAAGTCAACAAATAGACCTGATGGACCTACCCAATAGGTAGCCATGTACTAGGTCATCCATAGACCTGATGGACCTACCCAATAGGTAGCCATGTACTAGGACTTTCTCTAACCTGATGGGCCTACCCATAGGCAGCCATGTACTAGGACTTTCTCTAACCTGATGGGCCTACCCATAGGCAGCCATGTACTAGGTTAGCTATTATGCCACAGAGAGAACCAGAATTTGAGTTTACAGGCATATACTTTAAGTGATAGTCATAGTCACTTTATAATTGCAATATGAACATCCAAACAGTTTAGTTGCATTCAATGCGATTAAACGTCCGAGAAACCATCGGAAAACTACGCGGTTATTCATTATGGTTAATTCACCTATTATTGAAAAGGGAAATGTTATGATCAAGATGACTTTTGGAAGAATCCTATTGATCTAAGATGTGATGTATGTTCCAAACATTATGGTTAATTTGATCTCAGCATCTCAACTTGTTATGTTTGAGGTCGAGATGTCTTTTAAATATGAGAATATCATTCTTTCTAAGTTAGCGGACTACCTGGGTGTGGGACATTGTGAAAATGGCCATTTTCTTTTACATTTACTAAGATCTTTTGCTAATTAGCTTTCTTCTTCTGCTAATATCATTGACTCCTTTGATATGTGACACAATAGACTTGGACATGTTAATTTTAAGTGTATACAATTCATGAAATCTTTATGTTGCCTATAAGATATACATGTTGTTGTTGATTTAAACAACAAATGTCAAGTATGTGCTAAAACTAAATATATAAAGAAACCATGTCCTCAAATTTTATATAGACATTCTGACTTACTAGATTTAGTTCACATAGATCTTAGAGATTTAGAAAAGAATTGTCTATAGGTGGAAAAAGATTTTATATCATATTTGTAGATGATTTCTCATGCTATACAAAATTATACTTATTACATTTAAAAGATGAAGCTTTTGAGATGTTTGTCAAATATAAAATAGAAGTAGAAATCAACTTAATAGGAAAATGAAACATCATTGCTCAAATAGGGTGGTGAATGTGATTGTGCTCCTTTTAATGATTTTTTGAACCCATTGTATAATATATGAATACACTCCTCCACATTCTCCTCAATTAAATGGAATTTCTAAACATAAAAATAAAACACTAAAAGTGAAGATGAATTCTATTATCATTAAGTTAGGATCACCGAACAACTTGTGGGGGGAAGCAGTTTTATCATCTTTTTTTTAAAATCATATTCCTTGTAGGAAGACAAATAATACTCCATATTATTGGATCTAGGATGGGAGATATGCCCTAGTGGGTGTAACATACCAGAATGTGATCACGGCGCTTCTCGCCATGGTTGATTTGTGATCACGCGACCTTTCGAGGTGTCGTTTGTGTCCGACTGAACTTCGAGAATGTGATTTCGGTTTTTGTTTTGCTTCTTCTGGCCTTCATAAATGCTCTGCCAATTGTCGGTCTTCTGCTCCAGATGGAGGATTTCTTCTAGATTCTTGACCATCGTGAAGGCCCGGTATTGGCTCGTTGTGTTTGGTTTGTTTAGGCATACTCAGTGGCACCTTTAGTTTCCATGTTTTCCCTTTGAGCTTGAGTTTGGATCAGGGGATTTGTTCCCCAGTTCATCTATTGTATCGCAACTCGATGAGGATTAAGGCCACATGCAATTTTTTGTATCTTCCCTCGCCTTCATTTAATGCTTTTGTTTTACCGTAGGGGTAAAAAGGTCTTTTCACATAGTTTGTTTGTGTTTTGGTGCTGAGGCGCATTTCCTAGTTGTCTGTGGGGCCAGCCAAGTTGGCAAGCCCTGATTGGGCCAACTCGGACCCTGCAGCCCACTCCCACTCTTTCTTCCTCTTTCTCATAGGATTTGCCACATGGAATTTTGTGATTTGTTGAATCTTGCAAAATTCATAATAATTCGCTCACTAATCAAAACAATATGGAAAACTAGTCATTGGATTCAGAAAAATAAGAGCTATCTTTGGGTGTTGGTTTTGTCACCTAAATACAATATTAAGAATAGGTGATTTCAATTAATATTCCTAAGTAGATAATAACTTGTATAATTCATAACTAAATATTTATAAGTCAGAAAAATATAATAAAATATGTTTTGAACTCAGAAAGATATAACCTAAAACATGGCATGGTTTCGATAACCTAGATTAGTAATAATAAAAAGGCAATCTTTTGGATTTTGAATAATTAATGGAAACCTAACCCTAATTCCACCTAAATGCATCATAGGTTCTTTGGGGGCCTAGGATTGGACATAGACTTGCTTTTAGATAGAGTGGACTCTGAAGTTGAGGTATGTTGTATCCCCTATTCCTCTATGCTGAGAAATTCACCTATCATTCTTTTGACTTTGGCCTAAACATTTGTCTATTCTCTTGATATCATGGTTCGTGTGAACTATCTTGCTTATTATGGACTTGGATATTCTCTTGATATCTATCTTGTGCCTTAGTGCATGTTGGATTTTTTGATGCTATGTGCCCACTGTGATGTGGATGTTTATTTGTGGATATGTGATATCTTCTTCCCACTTGCATGTGGATGTTTGTGTTGTCCATTGTGTGATGGCAACATTATATAATCTGACTATACATTTTACTTTCCTCTACATCTTACATGCTATGTGATTCAATAGCACTAGAGTAGTGTAAATGCATTGGTTTTTGGGTGCGTGCTTTTTTGGTTTTTGGGATGGTGGTGGTGGTGCCCCATACCCAATTTTCAAGGATGTGAAGCCTTGGCTCAACTTTATATATTGGGAGTTTGGATGTGTGTCATTCTCTATCAGGTTTCAAGGATGTGAAGCCTTAACCACCATTGTTATTTATATTGTTCTAGGGTTATGTTTATCTCACATGCATGCAAGTTGATTATTGCGGGGTGTGTTCCCTACTTTCTTCTTATGTGCTAGTATGGCATGATTTTATTTGTCTTGTTATGGCAACTCTTTTGTTGTTGGTATTTTCTTTGATGCCCTCTTTGGGTAGACCTTGTCTTTTCTATGGGAAGCCATTATATTTGTTGTCCATTATTTCATAATATTGCTAAAGTTTTCTTTAGTATGCGCATACCAACTTTTTGCTGATCTTTCTCTTTCTTCTCTTCTTGTGTGGGGTGTGCATACAACCCCAGGTTAGATCAAAGAGAGGTGAACTTCAACATCAACCTTTGTATCTAAGATTTTGGGAGACCTGAATAGGTGGTTAGATGACCCTCAGCTTGATCTTTGGCTAATATGTTTAGTTTTCCTTTTTGGACACCCGTGTGTGGTGAAGTGATGTATAATCTTATCAAGCTTTGTAAATTGTTAGATATTGATCTTTTCTACTGCTACTCATTGTGCTATGATACATACATGTTGAATGAACTGGTCTCCATCCCTTAGGAGAAATTTTTTATGTGGAGTTTGGTTTGAGGGATGTTGCCTTTTTATTTCTAGTAGGGAATCATCCACTCCTTACAGTGGAGGTGAATACAGCTAAAATGCACTTAAACAAAATTAATTACACCTTCAATATATTTAATAAGATAAGGATGCTAATATGGAATTTGAGTGCAACTAAACATACATAGAAAGGATGAGAGAGATTGAAATAAACACAAGAACACAAGCTATGTAGAGTGGTTCCAATATCCAAAGTATGAGATTGTCAGTCCACTACCTAGAGAGGTCAACCTCTAGGATTTTTTAACCATTTCTACTCCTTATATTCACTTATAAGAGTTACAACATATGGCCTTCCTTTTCCAGGATAATGATACCCAACTTTCTCTTTAAGGGGAAGGGAGCTAACAACCTACCAAAGGACTTACCTATCCAACCACAAGTCATCTACCTTACCCAGAACTTACCCACTTTGCACCAAGTCTTCCGCCTTCACCAAGGACTTACCCACTCTTGCACAAGTCTTATACCTTTGAGGAATTACCCACTCATCTTGTATCTTCTGCCTTTGACTTCACCTTCACAAAGGTGAAGCTTATAAAGTTCTAAACGATTTAAGTACTTTTTTCTAAGATTAATTGCAAGTCATACAATCATTACAAGTGATTTCCAAGATGATTCTAATGGATTTGCATCATATTACACAAAAGTGCACTTGCATTGATTTTTACTTGTCTTTTCTCCATGTGAGGATGTGTAAGTTAGGGCATTTGGAGTGTGTCTATACCTAATCCAAAATCACTCAAGTACAAGCATTAGACAAAAATGAGTGGAATTGTTAGTCATCGTCGAAACAAGAGTTTAGTCAATATAGACCTAAGTCAACATTTGCCTTGAGTTGACATTCTCCCCCTTTCCGAAGATGAGAAACCATTTCATAAATGTATTGAAATCATTTAAGTAAAATCTTACCTTTGATGAAATATAGGGGTTTCAAATGGAATTGAGTTCATATGCCCACCTCAATTGATTCTCATGGAGTTCTCAGACTCCCCCTCAATTGATGCAATTTCTCCTGCATGGCTAAGTTTCATAACATTTATAGAGACTACATCTTCTACTCATATATGTTTTGCATATATGTCTTCTCCCCTTAACATAAGACATGCTTTCTCCTCACACATGACTTCTCCCTGTGTAACATAAGGCATACCTTCTCCCCCTTTGTCATTTCAAAAAGTAGGGGTTTGAAAAGTAAAGAAAAATATGTTAGATAAAAGAAGATACCTAAATTTAGAAAGGAGACTAGAAGAGAAACACTAGGGGATTGTCCAAGTATAGTATGTAAAATAAGTTAATACATGCTTTGAACAATCTGAGATGTAATTCTAGAAGATATCAATGTAAAAAAAAAATATGCAAGAAAGTAACTCAAGATAGTAGATATGCAAGTTCAGGAACAAGCTTGAGTATGAAACAAGATACAAGCATAGCATATAGTAGAATACCACTTGATCAAAAAAAGCTGAACAAGGATAGAACTACATGTAAAGAACTACCAATAGATGATATCACAAGTTCGAAATACTAGTAGGATCCAGATCATAACAGAAGATTCACAAGTTAATGAGAAAATAATGAGTAGATGTCGAAATATATTTAAACAAGAAGATATATAGTTTCATAAGAATGAAAAGATAAAACCCACTAGCAATTATGCATTATTACCAAAAGATGATTGCCACTAAGAACCTCAAGGTTGTATCAAAACAAGATATTCAACTTGATATATGTAACAAGTTAGAGCACCACAAAAGAAATTTAAGACACAACCAAGGGATCCAAAGAGATCATCATCAAAACCTACACAAAAACTCAAGACAAGTAATTTCAAGATATAGGAATACCACTTGAGGGATACCAAAATTATAGAAATTAGAAAGATAGTCTTGTATGCAAGAGAAGAAATTTAAAGCATGGAAATATGCATATATAAGGGTGCTAAAAGGAGTGCCATAGAGAAATCTCATCCAAAAAATCATTTGTATATTTTGTGCACAGTGTTTTCACTCAAATTTTGTGTTTTGGGAATTTGATTGACCACAGTTGTTGGCAAGACCTATTGGTGCTTGTCGATCGAGTTTCATCAGGTCAAACTCGATCGATACAACTTTTGTCAAAAACCACATATATTTCATAAAAACATATCTAGAGGCATAATAAAAATATAAGCCATATCCAAACATTTATAACCAATTTAGTAATGCAATTTCAAAGAATTTAAAATAAATTTCGAGCAAGAGAGTGATGTGAATCACAATATACTACTTTTGACTCAAAAACATATGTATAGTGCATATTGACTTAGCAAAAACCACATCGTGATTGAATATTACCAAGAACATCTTTACCTCTATTCTTACCACTCCTTTTCACTTGTTTCCACCCCATACACATATCACCTTTCTTATTTTATGTGGATTGAGAACCAATTTACAAATTCATATCTCATGTCAATACATTTGCATGTAACCTTCACAAAGAGAGATGAAGTGATCCCCAATCATACTTTGGGATCCATAGGGGTTAGCTTAGCAATCTAAGTCCTATTGCTCTTAGTTGCTTTCCTAAAAGGGCAATAAGTGAAATAATGATCAATTTTATTGCAATAATTACATGATATCCTGGCCATGGAATTGGAGGATTCTTCGTTGAAAATTGAAGGTCCTATATCTTTATTGTTCCTTTGGCTACTATCGAGTCCAATATCATCTCTACCCACTTGTTCAGTAGTATTATCGAAGATTTGATTAACATTCTTCTTATCATCTAAGAATCTTTGCATAGCAAATCTCAAACAATGAATATCATTTATAACAGAACTAATAGTGTAAGAGATCCATTTATATTATCTCTAGAATGCAAAAGATCATTTTCTAGGCAAAGAGCATTGGCCATAAAAGAATACTTATCATTGTAAAGAGCTCCTATATTATTCTCTCTACTAGAAGAAGTAGAACAAGATTCGAGGACATTCATTTTAGAAATCAAGGAAGTATTTTCTTTTTCAAGCAAAGAAATCTTAGAAAGATAGACACTATTTTTAGATTCATTACATAGCAAAAAAAAAATCTTTATCCTAATTTTCAGTTTAAAAAACATCAATATTAAGCATGAGAGAATTCACAACATAACTATGTTCTTCATTAGCACTATGCATAAGAGGTTGAGCTTCTATAAATCTAATATTATCAAGCAAAATAGTATTTTCAAGTTTAAGAAAGTCCACTTGACTAAGATAAGCATTATTATCATCTAGCAAGAAAATTTTAGCATGTTCAAGATCATCTATTTATACATGAAAATTATCAAACAATTCTAGCTAGATTTTTGTTTTTCTTTTTAGAAGACTTAAAGGAGGCACGAGTAGCATGAATAATAGCAATTAAAGATTCTTTATATAAAGAGTTTAGATTTAACTCATTTGAGTCTTCACTTATTGAAGATATAAGAGCAAAATGATATTCTCATTCATCACTAGAGCTTAATCTAGATACTCCATTTGATTCTTCACTTAAGCTTGATTTGGATGAGTCACTTGAGCTTGAGTTGGAGGAGTCACTTGAGATTTTTTGCCATTTCTCGTTCTTCTTGTACTTCTCTTCCCTTCTCTTGTGATGTGGGTCTTTTTGCCTTGTGGAAAACCTTTCTTGAAGTGACCCTTCTTTCCACATGTGAAGCACCAGATGGAGGAGGAGTACTTTCCTTTGTATAATCCGTCCTTGGAATACATAACATCTACAACATGAGAGGATGAAGAGGCTTGACCAGTAATAGCTTCAATTTGAGCCTTGATTTCAACCTTCTTCATTTTCTTGACCTCTTTCTCTTTTTCTCTTTCTTCTTCATCTTTCTTGTCAAACTTGACTTCATGGGCTTCTGGATTTCCTATGAGCTCCTCAATAGGAATATCACCTAGATAATTTTCTTCTTTAATGGAGGTCACCTTGGATTCCCACCTCTTGGGGAGAGTTCTAAGGATCTTTGAATTGATATCTCCTCTATCCATAGGATGACCTAGAATGGCAAGACCATTCACAATGGTGTTGAGCCTTCAGTACATCTCAGCTATCCTCTCCTTCTTTCCAATTTTGAAGTGGTCAATAATCCCTTTGAGAATGTAGACTTTGCTTTCGTTCACTTGATTTGTCCCTTCATAAGTGATGCATATCTTTCTCCATACCTCATAGGTTGTTTCAAATGAAGAAATCTGATTGAACTCCATGGGGGCATGGAGGCATAAAGAATGTTGATGGATCTTGCATTCAAGGTTTCTTTCTTTGAGGTAGCTTCATCCCATTCTTCTATCTATGTCTCTGGTATCTTGTACGGATGACCCACCATTTTCTATAGATCAAGACTTAATCCTTGGATGTAGAATTGTATCCTTCTTTTTTTATAGAGGTAATTGCTTCCATCAAAGATTGGAATGTTGATGAGATACCTCCCACCTTGATAGTCACCCATCTTCTCTGACTTGTGAAAGTATGCTTGGAGAAAACATCGCTCTGATACCACTTGTTGGATCTAGGATGGGGGATATGCTCTAACGGGGGAAAATAGAGCTAAAATGCACTTAAACAAAATTCATTAGACCTTCATGCTATTTAACAAGATAAGGTTGCTAATATGGAATTTGAGTGAAAATAAATATACATATCAAGGATGAGAGAGATTGAAAAAAGTACAAGAACACAAGCTATGTAGAGTGGTTCCAATCTCCGAACTAGGGGATCGTCAGTCCACAACATAGAGTCATCAACGTCTAGGATTTCTTAACTATGTCTACTCTGTATATTCACTAATAAGAGTTACAACATATAACCTTCCTTCTCTAGGACAAGGATACCCAACTTTCCCTTTGAGTGGAAGGGAGAAAACAACCTCCAAAATGACTTAGCTATCCAACCAGGAGTCTTCTACCTCACCAAGGACTTATCCACTTTGCACCAAGTTTTCCACCTTCACCAAGGACTTACCCACTCTTGCACAAGTCTTTTACCTTTGAGGAATTACCCACTGTTCTTGATTCTTCCGCCTTTTACTTCACCTTCACTAAGAAGAAGCTTTCACCAAGGTACTCCTTCCCTTGTTCTTCTTCACCTCTCTTGGCCAAGAGAGAGAATCTTCATCTTCATCTTCATGGTAGAAATGAGAGATTGGAAGGTGGAAGAAGTAAGAGCCTCACAAGATATACATGTAGGACTAGATCTCTTACAAATCACCTAGTCACTCTAATAGATGCAAGAAGTGATTAAGATTAGAGAGAGAGAGAGGAGGCTATAGGATGCACTCAACTACAATATAGGGACATTTATTGTGCTTGGCTAACCATGGGATGAAGCCCAAGGGGTCCTATTTATAGTTGGGGATGCCTAATAGCCAGTAGAAACACTTAAGGATGTATAATAGCTGTTTGGGATGTTGCAACAAATATTTTTTTGAGGTTTAGAACACTCCAACGACTAGAAATACTTTTTCTGCACTTTCCATATAGTGCGATCAGTCGAGTTTTTTGTGTAGGAAACTCGATCGATTGTACTATTAGACAAAGCATATTTGAAGAATTGTTCAAATTTATCCTAGATAAAACTCATCAGATCACGTAAATCAGTTTTGTCCAGTGCATGGATCAGTTGAGTTTGTAACTAGACCAAATAGATCAGTCAAGTTTATAACTCGACCGAACCTCGACATTATTAAAATCCATCAAGGGATTGGTCAAGTTTGAAAATCGACCAAAAAATAGCCAATAATGAATTTTAGAAAATGTCATTAAAGTGCTTAAATATTCGATTTAAGTACTTGTGATTTTTTCTAATCTTAATTATAAGTCATACAATCATTTAAAGTGATTTACAACATGATTCTAATGGATTTACATCATATTCTACAAAAGAGAAATTGCATTTATTTTGACTTGTATTTTCTCCAAATGAGGATGCACAAGTTAGGACATTTGGAGTGTGTCTATACCTAATCTGAAATCACACAAGAAGAATCATTAGATACAAATAAGTGGAATGGTTAGTCATCATCAAAATAAGAGTTTAGTCAATTTAGACCTTAAGTCAAATTGACCTCTTCACTTGACACATATGAATTATGAAATGGATATACTCCTAATTTGAAATATCTCAAGTGTGGATTTGTCTATCTAAAGTCTTATTTATCAAACTTAATAGACAAAAATTAGGATCTAGAACTCTAGATGGTGTTTTTCTATGCTATGCTCAATATGTGCAACATATAGATTCTTGGTTCTTAGAAGTAGAAATAATATTGTAGAACCTAATGCTATTGTGAATCTAAAAATGTTTAATTTTTTGAGAATATCTTTCCTATAAAAACTCTTATGGAAAAAAATATTCCCTCAAATGAAATTTTAATGAATATGCCATGTACATCTAATATTGATGATATTTTAGATCCTAGTGTTGTAGAACCTAGAAGATCCACTATGATGACGATGGAAAAGTATCTTGGTGACAACTTCTATTCCTATATTATAGACAATGATCCTCATTCTTACAATGATGCTATTAATGCATGTGATTCCTCCTTATTGATGGAAGACATTAATAGTGACATTGAATCTATATTATCTAATCACACATGGGAGTTAGTGGATCTTCCACCAAGTATCAAACCCATAGGATATAAATGGATATTCAAAAGAAAATTAAAAATTGATGGGAATGTAGATAAATACAAAGATTGATTAGTTGACAAAGGAAATAAACAACAAAAGAATATTGACTATTTTGATACTTTTTCTCCTCTTATTATAATTTCTGAAACCATGATTTTAATTGATTTGGAATCTATTAAGAAATTAGTTATACATCAAATTGATGTCAAAACAACTTTCTTGAATGAATATTTAGATGAAGAAATTTATATCGATGAACCATAAGGCTATGTTTTCTTAAAAAAGGAACATATGGTATGAATACTAATAAAATCTCTCCATGGTTTGAAACAAACACCTAAACAATGAAATGGAAAATTTGATAAACTCATTATATCATATGGGTTTCATATAAATGAAGGAGACAAAGGTATATATTCTAAAGTTGATAACCTAGGTTGTATTATTATATGTTTTTATGTGGATGACATGTTTATTTTTGGCACTAATTATGATATCATAAATAGTACAAAATGTTTCTTGGCTTATAATTTTGACATAATAATAAGGTAGAAGCAGTTGTAATTTTGGAAATTAAACTTCTTAAAAGTGATGATTGTATCATGCTCTCTCAAAAACATAATGTTGAGAAAATATTTATAAGGTTTTCAATATTTCAATGTAAGCATGTAAGCAAACCTTTTGATTCTAAATGTAATCTTAAGAAATATAACAGTATTGGTATTAAGAAAATCAAATATGTACAAGTAACTGGAAGTAAGATGTACTTAGTGAACTATAATTATCCAGTTCTAGCATATGCAGTTGACAGATTAAGTAGATATACTCAAAATCCTAACAAGGATCATTGAGATTCTCCACATAGGATATTAGGATACCTAGAAGGTACAAGCAATCATGGATGGATTTTTTGTGAATATCCAACTGTTGTAGAAGGATATTGTGATGCCAATTGGATTTCAGATTCAGATGAATTGAAATCTGTGAGAACCCATTACACTAAGCATGATTACTCAAAACATAAAGCACAATTGATCACTAATTAATCACATACCCAAAAATATGGGTAAATTAAAACTGATTTCAAAATCAACACTCTCTTAGAAACATTTGCATAAGAACCCAACATCTTTCTTTTATCCATACTATGCCAAGAATTTGATACAAGTTGTTCTATTACCTTAGCCACAACATATATACACAGGAGAACAATATTCATATATGCCACACAAATAAGAATTAATATGCTAACAAAAGTTTGATTCGTTTGAAACGCCATATACAATCTTTTCCTGCCCAGACTTGAGAGTACAAGGATGAATCTAGGACACACTAGACATCTAATCAACTTTCTCATAGATTCATTACTCTAGATCCTCTTTGTTGTCATAGGTTTGTTTTCCTCACTTTTGATTACCTAAAAATGTGGTGAACCACAAGGGTGAGACCCATGTCCCAGCAAGAGATATAATCTCCAACAATGCATATTGATTACAACATTTTAAATAGTAGATAACTAAGCAGTTGGAGTATTTAATAATCAATTGAACATATTGAATAGTTCATATATACTAAATAGATTAAGAAAATCATCTTAGCAACAAGAATGATCATAAATGCATATATAGATAACAAATAAATCCATTTATCTAGATAGATATCGACTCAGATATCATCAAATTGCATCTAATAATAATCATTATCACTAATCTGACTATCATCATATTTCTTGCTAACATCACAAGCAATCTAGTAGCATACACATCCCTGACATCATGAATATGTCTAGTAACATAACATGGCTGTGAATATTGGCATCTCAAATAAAGGCAACAGATCTATATCATAAGTACAACTAACATCTTACCACAATTAACTACATAGGCATGATTAGAAGTTTAAGCATCTATAATTACATAGGCATGGCTAGCAATATTAAACATAGCTAGAAGCATCATCTTAACCATCAATGTCAGTGTATTTGACAACATAAGCATGTTTACAACATGAGCATAACTACAACATAAGCATATCTATTATCTCTTATTGTACTAAACATGATCTCAATTAAAAGAAAGTAAACAAGGGTTATCATCCAATATGAAGCATTGTGTATAACCCTAAACAGATATGTTACATGGCTGTCTTACATCTTTTATTATGCCCTAAGGAATTTGAGGATACCACTGAAAATCCAACTGACCACTACTAAGTCGAAATGAGTGCCATACAAGATCTAGGAAGAGTCAGACTCCTAATATCTTCTCCACCCCCGGTCAGTATGGGTCCGCCACAACGACACATAAGGCCAAGATGCTAACATCCTAGTCCATCCTTGGTACATGTCACAACACTAGTGAAAGGAGGTAGGTACACATATCCTACCATCCGAGGTACAACCGCAATTGTCCTCCAACCTCGTCACATATATAATCACATTAGATGTACGAGGCATGACCATAGACATCCTCCACAACCTTCATTGTGGATGACAAGGATACATCCTCAACTTTCCACCCCCCACATACTCAACAATATGCGCTCTGAGTTTCCCTTAGGAATACTCATTTCACCATCTGGCAAGTTCTGACACTCAGATGGATCTATGGCACATGGCACTACATGATTAGAGTTTCACTTGATTAGTTATGCCAATTGGGTGAATTAAGGCTTCATCAAACAAGTGGACATATAAACCCTAATTCACTTCTCACAATCATATAAATATCACAACTTTAAAAGATATAAAATGTGTGAATCATAATTTCTCATCTCGTCATTACATGGTACTATTCACTTGCCATTCATGAGGATACACAAGTCATCATACTATCACAAGATATAAATCCTTTTCACAATATCACAGGGTATCAACCCTTATCAACACAAGAGGATTACACTTCATTCAGGTCACAACCATGCCCAAAGGTCATTAAGACCATCATACTATCATAGAATATAAATCCTTTTCACAATATCATAGGGTATCAACCCTTATCAACACAAGAGGATTATACCTCATTCAGGGCTCAACCATGCCCAAAGGTCATTAAGACCATCATACTATTCCCTACAAGATCATCATTATCTTGCATTACCTTATAACAAGTCTCAACAACTTCACTTACATATAATACACTAGATCAGCACAATATTGCATTAATAAGCTAGGAGATATTCATAAACAATCATAGCAAGGTTATATTAACATTAAGAACTTTCCTTTATTACATGAACATGCAAGGAATCTAGATATGATTAACCCTCATCATATTCATAATGCACGTGTTTAGCATAAGAAAGTATCAACCATATGGCTATGATAACCACCAATTAACACATTAATGTTATGATCATGTTAAGGAGGTTATTCCACCATCATTCCATCATATAAGAATTTTAAACATGAATACTCATATTTATCTATTTGTATTAGATTTAGGTTCAACAAGTTAAACTATATTAATGTTACTTATCATAACTTATACCCAAACCCTAACTCATGGCATCCCCATTGGATCATGGATGCATAAGGTGAAGCATCACCATCACATTCCATACTATTCTCAAGTATGAACCCACACATGAGTCAAGGTTTAACCATTGGGTTATAGCATACTAGTATTTCAACAATAGTAATAGAGTACTCCATTATTGTATTAGTCATTCAAGGACTATTCATACCCAATTACCATCATTTAGTTATATTAAAGCTAGGTATAACAAGCTATACCTCATTAGGGTTACATATCAACAGAATATGGTTATCATCCCTTCTATACATATGAGTGAATAGGTAAGACTACCTTATTAAGGGTAACCCTCCATTTGTTACATCATCATTGAACCCTTATCACTATACCACAATGTCACGCAGAACCATTGGACGTTTAAAAGGTAAGACCATTGGTTATTTTCATAAGTAAACACCTTCGATAATCCAACTATGATGTCCTTGATTTGTTCTCTAGAAAGAGTCATCATCTAACCCTAGACATCCCATAATTAACAACACAAAATGTTCCATTGAGAGTAGGGTAAAACCCACAATCGACTGTGAATTTAAAACAAGCCATCCATTGTCAACAAGTAAGCTCCTTAAGTTGATCATATAAAGGAAACCATCTAAATCACATTATTAGGACCAACATATTACATTAGACATCATTCCACTTTATTGTAGGAATAAACATTAGATCTTGACCAGTGGGTCAAGTTCAAATGCTAAAACCATCAATTATAGTATAGGTTCGACCATTACATCAAGTGACATAGGAAACCATTGGTTTAAGGCTTAATTGATGCTACAACTATACGATTAACTTACCATAGGTTGTGGAGACTCCACCATCATTAGTGACCATTAAGTCATCATAGGTTCTTAGATCAACACTATATTCATTAATCAACATCAAATATTAAGCTAATGTCATCATTAATTGATAACATTAGTAGGGTACTTAATGGTTGATCATTAAACTTCTAATTGGTCCAAAACCTGACCTAAGGGGTTGAACGTCAGTTGACACCCTTGGTTACCACCATTAGTTGTCATGAAGACAACACCATCGATTGTTGCAATGGTACCACCATTGAGTCATGTATTTATAGAAGAAATCAGCTTTAAACCCTAAAATTGTACATTGGTTGATAGGTGCTTAGCACCATAGGTTGTCAAACCAACCTGATCCAAGTCATATTATACCTTAAGAATAATGTACACATGATCACAGGTTCATCTAGAACTGAAATTAGAATAGGGAATATTATAAAAATTGAAATCCAAGTCAAGCATAGCTTTTTAGTGCATGGATCATCATTTAAAAGAAAAACCATGAGCTAGCAAGCTTATGCTAAGAAATAAACTTGGAGAAAGTTATCAAAATTGCCTCGAATTAGAAGATAAACTCCCAAACATAAGAAAACATTAGTTGGTAGGGTAGAAAATCCAAGCATAAGTTGTGAACTCGTCCATCTAGCACCTTTCTTCATCAAATGAGCAACCCTAAGCATAAGGAGCAAGAAAGGTAGGGTTTTAGAGCTTTTGAGAAATTTCTACCATGGAACAGATAGGTTTTGTGGCGAAGCATTCACAACATACATCATTAACTAAGCGGAAGTGATCACTAACATCAGATTACCAAAAATCACTAAAAATTATAACCTTTTTCAAAGAGATCCATACATAGGAAAACTCTTTCATCAAGAACCAATGTATTACATTTACATCCTTATTCATAAGTACATATCTTTTACCATCTCTTCTTGAGGTTTACAACATCAACTACCTTGTTAAAAGCTAAACACAGACAGCATAAGAACCTTGGGGCATCAAGCTAAAATCTCAAAACAATTCATTAAAAGCACTAACTATTAACTCTGAGGACCTGAGAGTATAGAGATGACATATATGAATTATATCTACAAGACACAAAAAATAGTACACTCAACCTGAGTTGTCACTGCTGTCCCTACTGCTGCTAAAGTTCTTCCTCTTCAAGATTTCCTCAATCTCCTCTGTGCACGTCCACCTAAAAATGTTGGATCCCACGGGGGTGAGACAATTGAAAATTGCCCCAGCGAGAGATATAACTCTTCGCCAAAAACATTATTATTGCAGTTTATAATATGAATCTGGACAGAGGATAAGAAGTTTATATCATTCTCATCTTTAAATATTGCAACTATCTATGATAGAGCATTAAATCATCTATTCTCTTTATAAGGAATTGGAAGAACATGTATATCATTTATCTATTATATTAACTCGACATTTCATGCTTTTCTCATGATACTCATTACTCTGATATGTCACCCATGACTCCTTCTTGTTTCTATCTGATGGCCTTAGCCAATATGCTAAACAATATATTGGTTTATACTGGATATGAGAGTGTACATCATCATGTCTTGTTTAGGCATTGGTCCGTACCAATCCTGTATAAATATTTCAGGCATTGGATTATACCAATCCTGTGAAACTAGTACAAGCATTGGACTTATATTGTTCCTGTGTATCCATTCCAAGGATTAGATTATGCCAAACTTGTGCATCCATTCTAGGTATTAGACTATGTCGAACATGTGCATCCATTCCAGGTATTAGACTATGCCAAACTTGTGCATCCATTCTAGGTATTGGACTAAGACAATCATGTGCAACTATTCCAGGTATTGGACTATGCCAATCCTGTGCAACTATTCTAGGTAATGGACTATGCTAATCCTGTGACATTAATCTAGGTATTGGGTTGTGACCAATCTTGTGCAGTTATTCCAGGTATTGGGTTATTACCAATCATGTGCAGTTATTCCAGGTATTGGGTTAATACCAATCCTATGCAGTTATTCTAGGTATTGGGTTATTACCAATCCTATGCAGTTATTCTAGGTATTAGGTTATTACCAATCTTTTGCAATTATTCCAAGTATTGGGTTAATACCAATCCTGTGCAATTATTCTAGGTATTGGGTTATTACCAATCCTATGTAGTTATTCCAGGTATTGGGTTATTACCAATCATGTGCAGTTATTCCAGCTATTGGGTTATTACCAATCATGTGTATCTGTTCCAGGTATTAGACTATGCCAATCATGTGCATCTATTCTAGGTATTGAATTATACCAATAATGTACATCTATTCCAGGTATTGAACTATGTCAATCTTGTGACATTATTCCAGGTATTGAACTATGTCAATCTTGTGACATTATTCTAGGTGTTGAACTATGTCAATCATGTACAACTATTCTAGGTAATGGACTATGCCAATCCTGTGATTACGTCCCATGTCTTTTTACACAACACTGGTTACCTCATTCTTCTACTGACATTTAAACTTTGGCCATGCCATCATGCTCAATCACATTCTTTATGTAATACAAGTATCCCTCCCTTCTCCACAATTATATAATCAAGGTTCCATCATTATTATTGTATCCTTTTATTATAATTATTATGTTACTAAGTTTCCATTTTCTTGGTTTATTAAGAACATTATCATCTCTTATAGGGGACTTTTATAATTATCTTGGTACCTTTCACTAGGTATCAACTTACTCATGTGGTTCACAAGGCCAATCAAAATATCTTGTTACCTCTCACTAGGTAACAACTAATCTCATGGCTCATAAAGCACATTTAATATCTTGTCACCTTTCACTAGGCAACAACCATTCTCATGGTTCATAAAACACATTGCGTCTTGATGTAATGGTTAGGATAGCACTCTTTATATGTTACTCATCCAAGTATGTGGGATTTGAGATGTATCAAGGGATATCATTCTTAAAGAGTTGAATGTGATATCTATGATGTCTTGATATATCACTTTCCTCATCACTTTAAACTTACTTGAGTTTATCAATTTATATTGTATTAAGGTACTTCCCATCTTAATACTTCCATATACTAATCTATCACCTTGATTGTGAAGTGCATAGGTCATAAAACACACATAAGGATTGTCTAACTATCTTCAATGATAGGGACTTATCTCAAATTAAGGCATTGCTTGCTATAAGGTTACCTATAATCAATCACTTTAGGTATTTCCCTTATCAATGTAATAGTCACCATTCCATTATTAGGATTAGGGTCTCCCATACCATCACCCTTTATTAGGGTTTAGGGTTTCACATACTATCATCGTTCATTAGGGTTAGGATTTCACATACCATCACCCTTTATTAGGGTTAAGATTTCACATACCATCTCCCTTCATTAGGGTTAGTATTGCATATAGCATCACCCTACATTAGTGTTAGGATTGCACATAGCATCTCCCTTCATTAGGTTTTCATATCACCTTGCCCATAATTAGGGTTTACTATTCATTTCAATTAGGGTTTTCTCATGGCATCATCCTCAATTTGAGTTTCACATGGAATCACCCTCAATTAGGGTTTCTCATGGAATCACCCTCAATTAGGGTTTCTCAATTCATGTCAATTGGGGATACTCATCCCATTACCCAAATCAGGATTATAATTTATCACAATATTGTCCAAGATTAAGGTTTCATATAGCATTACATAGCATCACCCTCGATTTGATTTCTACATCATATCAATACATCAGGGTTTCGCATCACATTACCCTAGTTTAGGGTTTCATGCACTTTACCCTAAAATTAGGGTTTCTTATTCAACTATCCATAATTAGGATTTACTATTCATCCCAATTAGGGTTTCATATTCCATTACCCATAATTGGGGTTTTACATTGTATTACCCTGAATTAGGGTTAGGGTTCATTAACCTTCTTGATTAGGGTTTCATGATCTCTTTACTAAGGATCATACCCTAATCACAACATGATTAATACTCATGTATGAATTCCTTTCTATCATCCTCTCAACTTAATTAAGTTACATCAACCTTCCAATCAAGTACATACAACTATGATTGACATAGTGTACTGAGTTATTGCTTACTTAAGCTTCAAGGATTAACTCCTCTAAGGATTATTAATCACTTAGTATCTTAAAGGTACAACCCTAGTGATTATCTTTGAGATAGATCAGTAACAACCATATGGTCATTTTATCTATCATCAACTTGGATTTCCAATTGATTTAATCATATAGAATCATCCAAACGATCTTGATCATTGCTGCTCCAAACGGTTTGAAATCATTTGAATCCAAACGGTTCTGAAACTGTTTGATCGCAAACGGTTTCAAGACCGTTTGGACTCAAATGGTCTCAAGACCATTTGGTCCAAACTACCCTTGAAACCGAAAGTCTAAAAGAGGTACTTCTTCAACCAAACCGATTAGGGTTTCGCATCAACAAATTCCTTCATCAATTGGATCATTGAAGTAAATCAATGTATGATCCTTGGATCTTCAACCCTCAATTGCAACCATTAATCATCCAAATAGTTTTGATTGACTTTGTCCAAACGGTTTGAAACTGTTTAAGGCTCCAAATGGTTTTGACCTAACTGTCTAAAAGGTTTGAAACTGTTTAAGACTCCAATTAGTTTTGAACTTACTTGACCAAACAATCAACTCAACCCAAATGGTCTACTCAATATGTCCAAACGGTTTGAAACCATTTAAGGCTCCAAACTTTAAACTATCCCATTTGGTCAACCATGTTCAAACGGTTCGGAACTCCACCTCCAAACAGTTTGCAAATCGTTTGATCACCAAACGGTTTGGTGAAACCGATTGGACCAAAAGTGTTGAAATCGTTTGCAACTAAAAATTGTTGAGATGTGTGCTTATGGTGATGTCATCATAATCAAGCTTCAAACCCTTGAATTCTACTTCCATTCTCATGGTACTTTCATCAATTATTCAAAGGAATTACAAGAAGAACAATTGAACATAATGGATTGAGAACTTGAATTCAATAACAATGAATAAGGGTTCAAGTTATATAACCCGCCTTCAATTGAGCTTCAAAGCTTCAAACTCCACATATTTAATGGTGAAAGAAACACCTTCAACTATCCCAAGCTCATCCTTAAGCTTTGAGTGAAAAGGAATGGCTAGAATTGAAGATCGAGTGAAGATTAGAAGAAATCATGCATTGATTTTCGATTTCCACCATGGAATCAAGGTGAAAAGAGGTCATGGAGCTTACCAACAGGTTGGGGGTCGTCCTCCTGATTCTCCAAAGCTCCCTTGGTCATTTTTCAATCAAAACGTGAAATTGGATTCGAAATTACCCTTTCAACTCATGGATAAAGGAGCATATATATGAATTTTATTGAAATTCATTTAAGAGAGAGAAAGTAGGAATTATCTCCTCCATTTTGTTGCCACTTGCCCCCTTATATTCCTTAGATACGAGGATATCTTCTTTGCATTTTATTCCTCTCAATTATCCATGATTTAAAGAAAAGAAAATTAAGCACCTTAAATCATATTATAATAATATCCATAAGTGAGTGGATATTTCTTTTTCTTATAATAATGTGAGTGGGTTCATCACCTCCTTAAGATATTTTCATTGCCTTTGCAAGGAACAAGGATGTCCACATATATGGATTTCAACCAACACAATTTTGGTTGAAGAGCACTTCAATTAATATATTTCTTTTTGCATTAAATTGAATTAGGGTTACAATTATACTTAAATCTTGATTATTTTAATATCAAGATTCTCTCTCCTCCAAAGTGATACAAATGAGATGCCCTTCTCATTTTCTTTTCTCTACATGATGCCAAGAAAAATTAGGGATTCTATAGAAGAGGTAATTTGCATATTGAACCATGTATTTTGGGTAAATTGCACATCACACCAAAACTAGGTTTTAATGCATAAACATTGCTTTATCAGCTCTTTCTTGGTACTCAGGCTATCACAAGCCATACCTCTACATCATCTTCATTCTAATGATGCTTCACCATATGAGGAACATTTTATCATCTAACATTTGCAATTTAACCCCTCAACTTGGGTAATTTGTACTTTAGTCCAAAACAGGCAAAACATTATTTCAACATTATTCAAACATGACCAAAATTGAAACATAAGTTCCTCTTGAGCCTTAATTACTTTTCAAGAGATAAGAGAAAATATATAATCAACCTTATTAAGCAAAACATCTAGGGTTAAGGCTTAACCCATGTCAGGGATGTTACAGGTTTTGACCTAGAGAAAGGTAGCAGGAAGGATAACAAAGATATAAATAGAGGAAAGTAGGGGAATCTTGCTCTTTTTGGTCAAGATCACTAGAAGGAAGCTTTTCAAATCCTAAAAGTAAGTCAATTGCAACCCTAGATTCTTTTCCCAAGAAGATCCCCTCTTTATTCTTCCTTGGACAAGAAATTTGTAGAATCATAGAGGGAGAATGACGTTCATAGAAGGTTGGAAATGGTGGAGAGAAAATGTCTCATTTTGGTGCTTAGGGATAAGTATATGAAACTTTAAGATAAAGAAAAAGAAAAAGTTGAAGTTCTAGTATCTTGCCAAGTGTCCATGGCCTTAAACTATTAAGAATATACAGGCACATACACAAGAAGCTCCCCCAACGTCCATAGAGACATTCTTATCCCTCATTTCTTGAATTTCCAAACAAAACAAATAATTCATTAGTTGATAGCTACTAAACGTAGCTCATCCATGAAGGGGTAAACCCTAAAATACCCTTGAGGAAAAACCTTCAAACCAAGGTTTACATAGGCGCCCCATGTCTCAACAAGCTCAAGAATGATGAGAGAATATCCAAGGAACATAATTCAAGTGATAAATTGCAAATAAAACCTCTTAATTTGGTAAATTGTAGAAAAGTCCAAAATGTGCATAAAATTGCATGACTTGCTCAAATAGTGTTCAAATTGGACCAAATTTGAAACTTAAGCTTGTCTTATGATTTCAAAGAATATCAAAAGGTCATATTAGGGTTATAAGAATTCAAATATGATAATTAAGCTTATTCAACTCATTAAGCAAGTTTAGGGGCCTTACAACTATAAACCCCTAACAGGGATTTCACCCCCGAAATCTAAGGTAAACAAAGATGGGTACTTTCTTTGAACCTCATCCCATTATCTTCACATGATTACTTTCATATCATGGTGATGTCACATCATTCATACATATCTCATCTTGGGTTAGCATAAAAAACCCCACATAAGAAGACATTTGCAAATCTGCAACATAGAAACTTGTTGTGCCACCTATACAAATCTAATAGTAACTTTCAACTTTAAATTCTAGATATCATCCTAAAATTATATCTATGGTATCAACAAACCATCTATCTTTGATAGTGGTCTTGCCTAGCTATCACTAGACTATACACAACATTATAGAGTCACTTTTGTTTTTCCTTCCAAACAACATTTATAGGATCATCTTCAACTGTCTCTCTCTCTATGGGAGAGGAATACTTGGAATTTTCATTTAATAAACATCTCAAACCTTCACATATTTCTCATACTGTTGATACATCTTGGATGCTAGGATTCATTACCTTGGTGTCCACCTCATGTTCTATAAGGAACTCACATCATTATCTCATCCACTTTTACCAACATAACAAATATCAAGAAATATAAGAGGAGTCTTCCTAATTATTGGAAGGCTCAAAAGCAAACTCATCACAAACTTTATGATCTTAGAGCCATAGTCCAAGCAGCCTTATGCTATAATAAGCCAACCAACCTCATATTTACAATGAATCCAGACATACCACGTGGCAATGATCCACTTGAAAGATGTGCCATAGAATGGAAAGACACAAAGGAAAACACACTTCCAACATCATAGCAGCATTGTTCAAGGGACACTAGAAAAAAGGTAACCAATTCAATTTTCATTATGTAGGTTACAACTTCTTTTGTATCATTTTACCTTTTTTATTTTGGGTTCTTTGCCATTAGCATAGGAATAATCATGACTAACATATCTCATTACTCCTTCCTTGATGACTATTAATCACACTTGGGTATGTACTCTTATTTTATTATATTTTTCAACCACTAATCAATAGGTAAATACTCATATTCCACATTTTGTTCATTAAACATGGATCATCTTTCTAAATTTCTTTCACACGCCATGCTGATTTTATAGTAACACTTTTTTACACACATAGGTTAGTCTAAGACTAACTCAGGTTCCACCTTATTCCTTTATCATTGTTCCCATTTATCCTCTCATGTTGTACTTGTTATAGGAGTTCTTTCCATCTTATGTAGATTTCAAACCTTGATTCACTTTATAAGCATATACTTATCTGTCTTGTACTTTATTATCTTCTTGAATCACATCTTGAAGAACTCCTCTTTTTCTAATTTGTATTCAGATTTAGATTTCATATTGTTTTATCTTTATCTTATAGTTACCAAACATTCAAGTTTTGATAGATAATGATGTAATTCTCATCTTCTTTAAGGTCAGATTGAGATATTCGCACCAAGATTTCTTATTCATTATTCTCTTAAGATTGTTTCAAAATGACTACTTGATTAGAGTAATAAAAAAGATAACAATCTAAGATTTCCATACTTAGCTTTTCTTCAATAACTGAATACCTAGCCAGGGCACCCAAATACTGAGATTAGGTAGTATGCACCATATTTTTATGTCATATTCCTAATTTTGACATCTTCCTAGTCCTAAGTCCTAGTGTCCCTGTAGACTCAGTGAACCTAAAGTTGTGATACCAACATGTCAAAACTCGTTACACTAAATGAGATTACTCAAAACATAAAGCACAATCGATCACTAATTAATCACATACCCAAAAAGATGTGTAAATTAAAACTGATTTCAACATCAACAGTCGCTCAGAAACATTTACATAAGAACCCAACATCTTTCTTTTATCCATACTATGCCATGAATTTGATACAAATTGTTCTATCGCCTTATCTACAATATATATACACAGGAGAACAATATTCATATATTCCACACAAACAAGTATTAATATGCTGACAAAGGTTTGATTCATTTGAAACACCATAGACAAACCTTTCCTGTCCAGACCTGAGAGTGCAGGGACAACTCTAGGCCACACTAGACATCTAATCAACTTTCTCAAAGATTCATTACAATATCTCCTCTTTGCTGTCACAGGTTTGTTTTCGTCACTTTCGATTACCTAAAACAAAATGTGGCAAACCACAAGGGTGAGATGCATGTCGCATCAAGAGCTATAACCTCCAACAATGCTTATTGATTACAACATTTTAAATAGTATATAACTAAGCAGTTGGATTATTTAATAATCAATTAAATAGATTGCACAGTTCAAGTATACTAAACAAATCAAGCAAATCATCTTAGCAACAAGTATGATCATGAATGCATATATAGATAACAAATAAATCCATTTCTCTGGATAGATATCTACTCAAATATAATCAAATTGCTTCTAATAACAATCATTATCATTAATATGACTATCATCATATTCCTTGCTAACATCACAAGAATTCTAGTAGCATAAGCATCCCTGACATCATGAATATGTCTAGTAACATAGCATGGCTATCAATATTGGCATCTCAAATAAAGGGAACAGATCTATATCATAAGTAGAACTAACATCATAGAACAATTAATTGCATAGGAACGATTAGCAGTTTAAGCATCTATAATTACATAGGCATGGCTAGAAATACTAAACATAGCTAGCAACATCATCTTAACCATCAATGTCAGTATATTTGACAACATCATCATGTTTACAACATGAGAATAACTACAACATAAGCATATCTATTGTCTATTACTGTACTAAACATGAAATCAATGAAAAGAAAGCAAACAAGGGTTATCATCCAATATGAAGTGTTTTGTATAACCCTAAACAGATATGCTACACGACTGTCTTACATCTTTTATTATGCCCTGAGGAATTTGAGGATACCACTCAAAATCCAACTGACAACTACTAAGTTGAAATTAGTGCCATACAAGATCAAGGAAGAGTCAGACTCCTAAGATCTTCTCCGCCTCCAGTCAGTACGAGTCTACCACATCGACACATAAGGTCAAGCTGCTAACAGCCTAGTCTGTCCTTCGTACAAGCACTACTACAGAAACATCATTCAGTGTCTCTTTTCTGGGCGTCGGTTCATTAGGAAAACCGACGCCTAAAATATTAGACGTCAGTTATTTAGGCAAACCGACGTCTATATTCGAAGACCAGCCAGACACGGGTACCGCTTTGAATACAGTGTCGGTTGTTAATAACAAACCGACGCTTAAAGTCACCCACGAAATCCAATTTTCATGCAAAAACAAAGTGTCACTTTAAGCGTCGGTTATGTAGATAGAAACCGACGCCTATGTGTGATGAAAATTTGTACGAAAAGTGTCACTTTCAGCGTCCGTTATCCTTTGATAACTGACACTGAAAGTGATTCCCGCCAAACAATTTCGTGTAAATATTGTCCAATTGGACGTCAGTTGTTTCAAACAACCGACGCTAAAGATTTTTAGGCGTCGGTTGTTTCAAACAACCGACGCTATTTGGGAACTTAATATCCCGCGATCGCCCGACTCTTCCCCTTTCTTCTGTTTCATCGCGAGCCGATTTCCCTTTTCTTCTCTGTTGTCTCCTGACCACGCCGCCGATTTCTCCTCCACGAAAGCTCCTTCTTCCTCCACGACAGCGCCGCCGCCGCGCCCCCTTCTCCGCCGCCACTGCTACTGCCTTCTTCCCCTTCTCCGCCGCGCCCCCTTCTCCGCCGCCACTGCTGCTCCAGCGCCTGAGATTAGGTGCTCCAGCGCCACCATGCCTGAGATTAGGTGCTCCTCCACTGCCGTCGCACCGCCGCAACCATCTTCTCCAGCCTCACTGCTAGCTGCTCCTCCACCGACGTCGCTGCTAGCTACTCCTCCAGCCAGAGCCACCGGAGCCTCTGCCTTCTTCCCTTTGACAAGGTTGGTCCTTCTCTATCTTTTTTCATCGATTATATTCTTGTGATAAAAATGCATTATATGTATTTGATTAGAGTTCGAATTATGTATAAATTCTAATATGTTTTTGTCCCAAATCTAATTATGTTATAATGATTGTATGAACATGCATATATGTAACTATGTATTTTATTGAAATTTAAAATTATTTGTAAAGAATGACAACATACATGTATTTGTTGGCCTAGAAACCCGTCTAAGATTTACTCATTAGGAGTAAATCTTAGATAGTCCCTGGTTTGGGACTGTTCTTGAACACCTAATCTCACTTAGGATGTAAGTGTGTAATGTGTATTGGGTTTTCGAGAAAATTTCGGTAGCATTTCCCCGTTTGTTCTCTAAGTACATATGTACTTAGAGAACAGCGGGGAAATGCTGCCGAAATTTTCTTGAAAATCCAATACACATTATACACTTACTAGTGAGATTAGGTGTTCAAGGATGGGATAGGTGGTACACATTTATTATATATAAGAATGACATCAAATGTGTTTGTTGGCCTAGAAACCCGTCCAAGATTGACTCATTAGGAGTAAATCTTGGATAGTCCCCGGTTTGGGACTGTTCTTGAACACCTAATCTCACTTAGGATGTAAGTGTATAATGTGTATTGGGTTTTCGAGAAAATTTCGGTAGCATTTCCCCGTTTGTTTTCTAAGTACATATGTACTTAGAGAACAGCGGGGAAATGCTGCCGAAATTTTCTTGAAAACCCAATACACATTATACACTTACTAGTGAGATTAGGTGTTCAAGGATGGGATAGGTGGTACACATTTATTATATATAAAAATGACATCAAATGTGTTTGTTGGCCTAGAAACCCGTCCAAGATTGACTCATTAGGAGTAAATCTTGGATAGTCCCCGGTTTGGGACTGTTCTTGAACACCTAATCTCACTTAGGATATGTGGTACACATTTATTATATATAAGAATGACATCACATTATACACTTAGGATGTAAATGTGTACCCTAATCTTTTCCTAATATATACTTGTTTCCTAATATATACTTGTTTTCTCTTTGATCATAGAATGGATAGATCATGGATGTCCATTCATAATCGTTGCACCCCAGAGTTTATATCTGGTCTTGATCAGTTTATTAGATTTTCCGAGGAACATAGGAAAAAACCTATAGATAGGTTCTACTGTCCATGTAGGCATTGCGGTAACAACTTTAAAGTCAACACTGGTGAGGAAATCAAAAGTCATGTCATGTGCAACGGGATTGTACAAGGCTATACAGAATGGCACTGGCATGGAGAGATTTCAAAATAGAAACCAGTAGATGTCGATAGCAGTGCTTGGGTGGAAGAAGAAATTGCCTCCGATGACGTAAATGTGAACGAACCAGTTCCAGCAGACATCGTTGATGCGATGTTGGATAGTTGTAGGGTAGAGCACACCGATCCACCTCCTATCTTTAGAAACATTGTGCATGATGTTGAGATATCGTTATACACAGGCTGTGCTAAGTTTACGAAGCTTAGCGCTGTGTTGAGATTGTATAAGTTGAAAGCTAACAATAGATGGAGTGACAAAAGCTTCACTTCATTATTGACTTTGTTGAAAGAAATGCTTCCTGAAGGAAACGAGCTGCCAATCTCAACATACCAGGTAAAGAAAATGTTGTTCCCAATGGGAATGGAGGCCAAGAAGATACACGCATGCCCGAATGATTGTGTATTATTCCAAAAGGACTATGTAGATTTGAAAGATTGTCCAAAATGTGGTGCGTCACGGTATAAATTGATGACTTCGGGGGAGTCCAAAACCGGTTCTCCTGCCAAGGTGTTGTGGTATCTACCTATAATATCACGGTTTCAACGCTTGTTTGCAAATCCGAAAGATGTGAAGAATTTGAGGTGGCATGCATATGTTAAGAAAAATAATGATGGGATCCTACGACATGTGTCTGATTCCCCACAGTGGAAGAAGATTGATCTATTGTACCCCAAATTTGGTGAAGAAGATAGGAATCTAAGATTTGGGCTTTGTACAGATGGGATGAATACGGGACATTGTGTAAAGCCCGAGCCCACTGCCCATGGCTCTAGTAGAGTTTCAGGAATGACGGCTGGCCCCACAAACCACCACTAGCCTTAACTGCATGGTTTTTGTCCACTCACGTGCAAGCCAGGATCAACTTCCTGACTGGTCACCCATCCTAGTACTACTCCAAGCTGAGCATGCTAGACTATGGAGTTCTTTAGAGATGGGCTCCCGAAAAAGGAGGTGCACCTTGGTGATATGGGTAGTCCAATCATTCCTTATGAGATCTTTTTTATCCGAGGCCTCAAATCCTAGGATGTTACAATCTCCCCCACTTAGACTCTTGACGTCCTCATCAAGGCTCAACTATATGACCTCATAATTTGACCCTATTTTAGTGCAGACCCACAATGGCCCATGGACACCCAACACCCGATCACAGAATACCAGTGCAAAGGCGGCTCCATCTCGTCTCTGCGGATAGCCCTTTCCAACTTTCCTGGACCGCACGGCTCAAGACTGGCATGCCACATGCCCATGTGGGCCCCACCTACTGGAGGGGTTATGGCTCTGATACCATTTGTAAAGTCCGAGCCCACTGCCCATGGCTCTAGTAGAGTTTCAGGAATGACAACTGGCCCCACAAACCACCACTAGCCTTAACTGCACGCTTTTTGTCCACTCACGCGCAAGCCAGAATCAACTTCCCGACTGGTCACCCATCCTAGTACTACTCCAAGCTGAGCACGCTTAACTATGGAGTTCTTTAGAGATGGGCTCCCGGAAAAGGAGGTGCACCTTGGTGATATGGGTAGTCCAATCATTCCTTATGAGATCTTTTTTATCCGAGGCCTCAAATCCTAGGATGTTACACATTGAGAAGCCAACAAAGCACTTGGCCAGTCATGCTTATTATATACAATCTTCCTCCCTGGATGTGTATGAAAAATAAGTATGTTATGTTGTCGTTGTTGATATCGGGCCCTAAACAACCCGGAAATGATATTGATGTTTATCTTGAACCTTTGATTGATGACTTAAAGAAACTTTGGGTTGATGGTGTGATGACCTATGATGCTTCAGCAAGAGAGACATTTCGTTTGCACGCTATGTTGTTTTGCACTATTAATGACTTTCTAGCATATGGGAATTTGTCTGGATATAGTGTCAAAGGAGCTAAAGTGTGCCCTATATGTGAATAAAACACTGATTCAATAAGACTAAAACATGGCGGCAAGACTGTATATCTTGGTCATCGAAGGTTCTTTCAAAATTCCATCTGTATCGTAGGGAGCGCAAAGCATTCAATGGATGGAATGATGAACGGAGTGCACCTAAACCTATACCAGGGGATGTTGTTTATGAAAGAGTAAAAGACATTGTCAATAAATTTGGTAAGAAATCACAATGTAGTATGGCCACACGGAGTGACAATTCTTCATTCAAGAAGAAGTCAATATTTTGGGATCTTCCTTATTGGAGTTCTTTGACAGGCAGGCATTGTATCGATGTAATGCACGTTGAGAAAAATGTCTGTGATAGCATCATTGGTACTCTATTAAATATACCAGGTAAGACTAAAGATGGGATAAAATCCAGACTGGACCTACGTGAAATGGAAATAAGGTCAGAATTAATAGAATTACGTGAAATGGGTAATAAAAGAACATACTTACCTCCCGCTTGTTACACGTTGTCTAGAAAGGAGAAGAAAACTTTTTGTGAATGCTTGGTAAATGTTAAGGTGCCACATGGTTACTCATCCAACATCAGTAGATTGGTATCAATAAAAGATCTGAAGTTGATAGGTCTTAAATCTCATGATTGTCACACTCTAATGCAACAAATATTTCCCGTGGCAATTCGATCTATATTGTCGAAGCATGTAAGGTTTGCAATTACCAGACTTTGTTTCTTTTTCAACAGTCTATGCAACAAAGTTATTGACCCTGATACTCTCGATAATTTGCAAAGAGAAGTGGTTGTTACCCTATGTCAGCTTGAGATGTATTTCCCTCCTTCGTTCTTTGATATCATGGTACATCTTGTTGTCCACTTGACTAGGGAAGTGAAAATGTTGGGACCAGTTTTCTTGCATTGGATGTATCCCTTTGAACGATACATGAGCATTTTTAAAGGTGATGTTCGAAACCGTTATCGGCCTGAAGGGAGTATTATTGAAAGTTATGTGGCGAGAGAGGTTATGGATTTTTGCAATAACTTTCTCAGTGGTAATGACACTCCTGATAATGACAAGAATATTGAGGAGGGCAAAGGAATTTTGGGATCATGTGTGAAAGTAATCAGCCGTGAGCAGTTGGAACAAGCTCACTTGTATATTTTACACAATATGGATGAAGTGAGTGTTTATATCGAGGAACATACCAATTTCATAAAGAGACAACATCCTCGAGCAAGTTCAATGTGGCTTGCTAGAGAGCATAATAAGACTTTTACTAAGTGGTTTGAAGATAAAGTCTTACATCAACTATCTCAAACACCAAATGATATTACAGAAACTATCAAATGCCTCGCCTTTAAACCAAAACCGAATGTTATGTCTTACAAAGGGTTTGACATTAATGGATTCACATATTACACAAAGCGCCAAGATGATAAGAGTGTCGTCCAAAATAGGGGGGTCACTCTTCAAGCGTCGACTATGTACTTTGTAAGTGCAAAGGATAAGAGTCCACGTGAAGCTAAAATGTCATATTACGGTGTCATTGAAGACATTTGGGAGTTTGACTACATATATTTCAAAATTCCGCTCTTTAAATGTAATTGGGTTGATAACACCAAAGGAGTTATAGTGGATGAATTGGGTTTCACTTTGGTGAACTTTGAAAAGATTGGCGAGAAGGGTGAACCATTCATATTGGCATCACAGGCGAAACAAATATTCTATATCGATGATCCTGCAAATGATAAATGGTCGGTTGTTCTTCATGGTAAAAGACAGTTCATTGAAGATCCTATAGATGAAGAAGAGTACTATGATAAGTATGATGACTCCAGTCCATTCTCAGTTGGGTTGCCCACTCCACAAAATATTGAAGCTAATGATGACTTTATGTGCGCGGAGATCACAATGAAGGATTGTTAATTGATAAAAGATCACAATTTTAGAGACATGTATGTTTATACAAATGCTAAATGTTTTCCTTTTTCTAGTTAATACAAATACTAAATGTTTGCCTTTTTCTAGTTAATACAAATGCTAAATGTTTGCCTTTTTAATGACATTTTCAGATGGCTGACCATGATGAGCATGATGTCCATGATGAGCATGAAGTCCATGATGAGCATGTTGTCCATGACGAGCATGGTGAGGATACCAATGTAAGTTCTAAAAACATATCCTGTATTTCTATAAAATTCATTATCTTCTAGTTATGTCATATATCCTATAATTCAATATTGCGCTAATTCAGTGTGTTTATATTTGTCAAATTTTAGGTTGATGATGCACATGTACCCACTGAAGCACTAGAGAAACTTGATGCGCAGCACCAAACACTTAACAAGAAAAGGGGCATCACTCTGTTGAAGAAGTTAATAGTGCTAAGTGGCAGTGGATCCAAATTGGTTGTGGAGTTTGATAATGGAGGAAATGCAGTTGGAGTGAACCGCAATAATTTTGTAAACTATCTTGGGTGTACCACTCGGAGCCATTGTGGTGTTAAGTATGATAATTGGAATAAAGTTCCTCAGGGGAAAAAAGACTTGATATGGAAGGATTTATGCGTGAGTTATTATTATTTGCAATTCTATTTTGTAGATTACAAATTCTATTATTTGCAATTCTATTTTGGATACTAGTTAATAACATTTCTATTTTACAGAATCTGTTTGCATTGGATGAGAAGTTGCATCATAAAAGTGTGATGCAACGTGGTAGAAAGATGCTTAGGAATTATAGGACAAATCTGAACAGAGAATACATAAAAGAGAGTGATAAGAAGAAGAAGTCAGCCCTTGAACAATGGAACTTCTTCGACAATGAAGATTGAGACAATTTTGTTGCTTCAAGAAAATCTGAAGAATTCAAGGTATTAGGTGTCACTCCCAATTTAATTAATATACATTGTATTCACCTATTCAAGATTAACATTTAGTGCTACTAACCAAATCATTAATGTGCATACTAACTAGGCCCTCAGTGACGCACAAAAAGCAAGGCGTGCACTGAATGTGCATGACCACACTATGGGTCCAAAAGGCTATGCAAACGTTCGCCAAAGACTACAGGCGGAGTCTGTGGCTACTCAGGAGTCTTCTCCTACTCAGGAGTCTGCCACACCCATGCCTCGCCATGATATATGGATAGCTGGGAGGCAAAACAAGAAGGGTGAAATAAAGAAGCCCGTAACTGCTGAGGCGGCTGCGAAAATGGTAAAATACAACTCTTAGAGCAATCGTTTGAATATTGATTATTTGTGGTGTTAACTTACCAATTTCTATTGATGGTGATTAGTGGGAGCTGCACGAGCAGACGAAACAAGGCACGTTCATCCCTCAGGGCACAAGGGATGAATTGACAGTTGCTCTTGGTAACCCAGAGCATCCTGGATGTGTTAGGGGTGCAGGCGCTGGTGTGGGCATCAAAGCATTCTTTGGGCCATCCCAACGCAAACCCAGAGAGGGACTTTCTCAAGAAGAGGTAACCTATTCTTTTTTTAGAATGTTATTGCAAAAGGAAATTCAATAATAAGAAGCTAATGTTTCTTTTATCCATGTATAGGAGAATAAGAGATTCTTGGATATAGTTGCTAAGAAGGTCAACGATGTAGTTGCTGAGAAGGTCAAGGAAGAATTGCTACGGTGGCAGGCATCTCAGGCTTCCAATCAGCCTATGGCGACCCACTCTTCTCCTGATGCACAGACTGCGAGTAATCCTGGAGACCCATCGCCTAACACGTCTACTGTAAGTATTGTTTATGACATTGTAGCTAGTCTTTTCAAGATGATATGTTTTCAAGATGATATGTATATATGTATAACATTCTTTACGTAAATTTGTAGGCATTGAAGCCCTACCACTTAAGAATGCAAGACTATGTTGTTGCACAAGCGCAGGCTTACCAGTCCCTTCCTAGGGCAATGTTTCATGGGACTCCAATGTCGCAGGGCTACATTCGTGTGAGCCCGATATGTGTATTACCAGATTGGAGGGAAGTTGTGTTGCCATATGCCCACCCAGATATTGATACACTTGGTGAGGCAGAAGGCGGGGTCATATTGTGGCCCAAAGCAGATGTCGTCTACACTACTGAAATTTTAAGATAAATTTACATTGATTTAGACTGTTAATGTGTATATATGAGGTCAACTGATCTGAAATTATATATAAATGTTAAAAAGAAGACACCAGGAGCACCTAGGCCTCCACCTCCACTTCCCGCATTACCATGTTGGGTTCCAACTGACGTAACATACCCGTTAGGTCCTGCTTGTAGGGGAATGGCATGTTGGCTACGGGTACATAATATACATTGCCCTATAATTATTTCTTTAGATGCAAATTATGCAGGTCAATCATACGATAGCTCTTTATTTATACAAGATATTATTGAGTTGTTTATGTATGCTTGGCTGAATACATCAATGATAGAGACATGGATAAGGTGAGATCTTATTTATACATCCATATACCTTGTGTAAGATCCGGTGATCTGGTTTCTTATATATTAATGCATACGTAATACATGTTTTGCAGCTACTTAGTCGAAGATCAATGCAAACAATTTGCATTTGATCATGTGGGATTTTTGATTCCATCATTGATTAGTATGGTAGCTAAAGACCCTGATAGTGTTCAACAATACTGTATAGATGCTTTTACAATTTTTGGTCAGCAAAAGAAGATGATAATAATAGCTCCATTCAATGTCAAGTAAGTTTACTTTATTTATAATTTGGACTTAAGAAAATTCCATTTTTATTGTGCATTTTGAGTTATTAATTGTTAACTTTTTACCTCTAGCGGTAGACATTGGGAGTTACTAGTTATTGTCCCTGGGACGTTCACTGTTTATTATCTAGATCCCGCGGGAAGTACATTAAACACTAAAATTGGACACGTAATGAGAATGTCATTATTCTGGTGAGAAATATTTCATTTTTGTATCTGTTAACATATGTTATTACATTACTATTTACTTATGCAATTTACTGTGTTATATTAACATGTAGGAGTTTAGATGCATTCAAAAAGGCTGGAGGAACGGTCCCAAGGAAAATGAACCAGCCAATAAATTGGCAGAACGTACAAGTAAGTTTCTGACTCCAATGTATATATTATTGATGTGAATTGTGCTTAGTTGTATTATTTTGTATGTTTCAATTTATAGTACGCTACACAAGACAATGGCTGGGCATGCGCATACTATGTGATGTGATTTATGCATATGATTATCAAACATGCCACATTGGACATCGATACCATACATGAGGTATTATATATAGTCTCATTAGTTAGTATGAAATATATCAATCTTATTTTTATATTATTACTTATATATATACATCATTCTCTTTGCAGGTGTTTAAAACTGACCACACTATAGGTAAACGCTTAAAAAATATACATGCTCCATATACGATGGAAGCATTAAATGAAATAAGAGAAGAATGGGCAAAAGCCATACAAGCAGTGGCAATTGTAAGATATAATTGGGATGTTGATAGTGATACTGAATGATACTTTGTAAATGAATATTTCTGAATGTTAATACATGTATTTGAATGTTTCTATATGTGTGAATGTGAGAATTGAAATGATGTCTGAATGTATCTACTTATGTGAATTTTTTTTTTAATTTTGCAGGTTGTGGCCTGTTTGTAGGCCGATATCAATGGATGTCGTAAACCTGCAATTCAGAAAACTGAACTGCAGGTTCTCATCCTGCTGACCAGCCACAGCAGGCCTACAAACTGATATGAAAAAAAAATAGATATAGGCGTCGGTTATTTACAGAAAACCATCAGCAAAGACCTATAGCGTCGGTTTTTTGAACAAAACCGACGCCTAATGTGGCCACGGACATACTGGAAATGGCGTCAGTTGTTAGTGTAAAACCGATGCCTATAATACATATAGCGTCAGTTGGTTAGTTGATCACCGATGCCAAAAGGGTTCGCGCCACAGAAACTGGCGTCATCTAGGACACTTTCTGCATCGGTTACCAATTAAACACCGACGCTATATTCAATATAGGCGTCGGTCTTTTAGTAGATAACCGACGCAGAATGTGTCCTAGATGACGTCGTTTTCTATGGCGCGAACCCTTTTGGCGTCGGTTTTCTATAAACAACCGACACCTGTACGTTAAATAGGCGTCGGTTAAAAAACCGACGCTGAAGTGTTCGACCTTTAGCGGCGCCCACATAGGCGTCGCTCAGAAACCGACGCCAAAGGGGGTTAAACAACCGACGCTAAAAGGCATTTCTGTAGTAGTGAGGTCACGACACTAGTGAAAGGAGGTGGGTACGCATACCCTACCAGCCTAGGTACAACTATACTTGTCCTCCAATCTCGTCACAAATATAATCACATTAGATGTATGAGGCATACTCAATAGTATGTGCTCCGAGTTTCCCTTAGGAATACTCGTTTCACCATTTTGCAAGTTCTGACACTCAGATGGATCTATGGCACTGGGCACTACATGATTAGAGTTTCACTTTATTAGTTATGCCAATTGGGTGAATTAAGGCTATATCAAACAAGTGGACATACAAACACTAATTCACTTCTAAAAAGCATATAAATATCACAACTTTCAAAGATATAAAACGTGTGAATCATAATTTCTCATCTCATTGTCACATGGTACTATTCACTTTCCATTCATGAGGCTACACTAGTCATCTTACTATCACAAGATATAAATCCTTTTCACAATATCACAAGGTATCAACCCTTATCAACACAAGAGGATTACACCTAATTCATGGCTCAACCATGCCCAAAGGTCATTAAGATCATCATATTATCATAGGATATAAATCCTTTTCACAATATCACAGGGTATCAACCCTTATCAATACAAGAGGATTACACCTCATTCAGGGCTCATCCATGCCCAAAGGTCATTAAGACCATCATACTATTCCCTACAAGATCATCATTATCTTTCCATGCCTTATAAGAAGGCTCAACAACTTCAGTTACATATAATACACCAGATCAGCACAATTTTGTATTAATGACCTAGGAGATATTCATAAACAATCATAGCAAGGTTATATTAACATTAATAACATTCCTTTATTACATCAACATGCAAGGAATCTAGATATGATTAACCCTCATCATATTCATAATGCACATGTTTAGCATAAGAAAGTATCAACCATATGTCTATGATAACCACCAATTAACACATAAATATTATGATCATGTTAAGGAGGTTATTCCACCATCATTCCATCATATAAGAATGTTAAACATGAACACTCATCTTTTTTCAATTTGTATTAGAGTTAGGTTCAACAAGATAAATTATATTAATGTTACTAATCATCACTTATACCCAAACCCTAACTCATGGCATCTCCATTGGATCGTGGATGCATAAGGTGAAGCATCACCAACACATTCCATACTATTCTCAAGTATGAACCCACACATGAATCAAGGTGTAACCATCGGGTTATAGCATACTAGGGTTTCAACAATATTAACAGAGTACTCCATGATTGTATTAGTCATTCAAGGACTATTCATACCCAATTACCATCATTTAGTTATATTAAAGCTAGGTATAACAAGCTATACCTAATTAGGGTTACATATCAACACAATATAATTTTAATCATCCCTTTTATTCATGTGAGAGAATAGGCAAGAATACCTTATTAAGGGTAACCCTCTGTTTGTTCTATCATCATTCAACCCATATCACTCTACCACAATGTCACCCAAAACCATTGGATGTTTAAAAGGTAAGACCATTGGTTGTTTACATAAGTAAACACCTTGGATAAACCACCTATGAACTCCTTGATTTGTTCTCTATAAAGAATCACCATCTAACCCTAGACTTCCCTTGATTAACAACAAAAAAGTTCCATTGAGAGTAGGGTAAAACCCACAATTGACTGTTCATTTAAAACAAGTAAGCTCCTTATTTTGATCGTATTAAGGAAACTATCTAAATCACTTTATTAGGACCAACATATTACATTAGCCATCATTCCACTTTATTGGAGGAACAAACATTAGATCTCGACCATTGGATCAAGTTCATATGTTAAAACCATCAATTATAGTATAATTTAGACCATTACATCAAGTGACACAAGAAACCATTGGCCTAAGGCTTAATTGATTCTACAACTATGTGATTAACTCACCATAGGTTGTGGAGACCTGATCCACCATCATTAGTGACCATTAAGTCACCATAGGTTGTTATATCAGCACAATATTCATTAATCAGCATCAAATATTAAGCTAATGTCATCATTGATTGATAACATCGATAGGGTACTTCTTAGTTGATCATTAAACTACTAATTGATCCAAAAACTGACCTAAGGGGGTGATCGTTAGTTTACACCCTTGGTCACCACCATTAGTTTTCATGAAGACAACACCATTGGTTGTTGCAATGATACCACCATTGAGTCATGTATTTATAGAAGAAATCAACTTTAAACCCTAAAATTGACCATTGGTTGATAGATGCTTAGCACCATAGGTTGTCAAACCTACCTGATCCAAGTCATATTATACCTTAAGAATAATGTACACATGTTCACAGGTTCATCTAGAACTAAAATCAGAATAGGGAATATTATAACAATTGAAATCCAAGTCAAGCTTAGCTTTTTGGTGCATGGATCATCATTTAAAAGCAAGAACATGAGCTAGCAAGCTTATGGTAAGAAGTAAACATAGAGCAAGTTATAAAACTTACCTCTAATTAGAAGATAAACTCTCAAACATAAGAAAACATGAGTAGGTAGGGTAGAAAATCCAAGCATAAGTTGTGAACTCGTCCATCTAGCACCTTTCTTCATCAAATGAGCAAACCCTAAGCATAAGGAACAAGAAAGGTAGGGTTTTAGATCTTTAGAGCAATGTTTACCATGGATAACAAGGTTCCAACCTAGAAAAAGGTAGGAGGAAGGATAAAAAAAGATATAAACAAAGGAAATAAGGGGATTATTACTCTTTTATGTCAAGATCACTAGAAGGAAGTTTTTCAAACCATAAAAGGAAGTCAATTGCAATCCTAGATTCTTTTTCCAAAAAGATCCCCTCTTTCTTCTTCTTTGGATAGGAAATTTGTAGAAGAACAGAGGGAGAATGAGGTTCACAGAAGGAGGTAAATAGTGGAGAGAAAATGGCTCATTTTGGTGCTTAGAGATAAGTATATGAAACTTTAAGATAAAGAAACAGAAAAAGTTGAAGTTCTAGTATCTTTTCAAGTGTCCATGGCCTTAAAATATTAAGAATATACAATAACACACACAAGGAGCTCCCCCACTATCCATAGAGACATGCTTATCTCTCGTTTCTTGAATTTCCAAGCAAAACAAACAATTCATTAGTTGATAGCTACTACAGGTAGCTCATCCATGAAGGGGTAAACCCTAAAATACCCTTGAGGAAAAAACATTCAAACCAAGGTTTAAATAGGTGCCCCATGACTCAAAAAGCTCAAGAATGATGAGAGAATATCCAAGTAACATAATGCAAGTGATAAATTGCGAAGAAAACCTCTCAATTGGGTAAATTGCATAAAAGTCCAAAATGTGCATAAAATTGTATAACCAAATTTGAAACTTAAACTTATATTATGATTTAAAAGAATATCAAAAGGTTAGATTAGGATTTTAAGAATTCAATTATGATAATTAAGCTTATTCAACTCATTAAGCAAGTTTAGGGACCTTACAAAATCTACAAGTATCTACATCTTTACCACTGGTGGAGGTGTTGTGTCTTGTAAATTCACCAACCAAACTTGTTATCGTTCCACTATGAAATTTGAGTTTATGTATTAGAAAAGGCTGGAACTAAAGTTGAATGGTTAAGACACATTCAAATGGATCCTTCTATTTGGGAAAACCTTCTCCACCAATGTTTATACACTATGATAATCAAGCGACCATAGAAAGAGCTAAAAATAAAATTTATAATGAGAAAAGTAGACAAATTTGTCTACATCATAACATTGTTAGACGGCTTATATGTGATAGTATGATCTCAATGGATTATTTAAAGTTAGAATTAAGCTTGACCGATCATATGACAAAGCCATTAAGTCAAAGATTAATGAGTAGCACATTGTGGTGAATGTGATTATGCCTATACCAGATGACAAAGTGATGGGTATCCAACCTTCATGAATGATGATCCTATGAAGGAGGTTTAATGGAGAAAATTATGTCGTTACGACTCATGACATGTAATACCTTGTATCTCATTCTTATTATGTAAACAATAACTTATAATGAATAGTTGAATATATTATTCTTAATGGCATCCAAAGACAATAATGGTGGTGTATATAATTACAATACATACTCATAAAAGTCGAACTACATGATTGTTGAGTGGGGCCGCTCCTATTCAGATTTGAACAATTCTCTGAAGCACTCATGAATATTCTCAATAGGTGCATGACCTATAAACGTCAAACCATAAGAATGGTAATTGATTCTATGAATGTCATGTGAGTAATGAGCCTCTAATTAGATAAAAGGAAAATTAGTCCAAGAATCCTACATGTCCTCTATGGGTTACTAACATCTAACATATGCTTTTGTTCAAAGAACATAGTTCTACGACAACTTATGCATGTAATTTGTTTAAGTTCTTCCAGTAAGTTATTATTCAAAGTCTTAATATTTAGTGGAAATTTTGTTGAGTTTTTATTGTATTTCAAATACAAAAAGAAAACCTTTAGTCCCACATTAGGGAGTTCTAAGACTTCCCTCCTTATGTATGGGTTCTTATCCATAGATTATTTGAGGACCACAAAAGATATGGGCTTTAGAAATGCATGGTGGGGTAGACCAACTAGATTTAGATTAGTATGATCTAAAAATCCTTTAACTGGATGCTTTACCGCATGTTGCGTCATGTGCGTAGGGAGGGTTACAAATCTGTCCTCCCGGTGCTCCTTGCTTGGGTGTGGCCCCAGTTTAGTTTTGTCGTCTGGTTCAATCAGTCAAATTTAACATATCACACAACTCTTTAATGTGTGCAGTTCTATCAGCTTGCTTGACGGTTCCGAACTGTTATCCACCAAACACAACCTTTCGTGAGTCATATGTTTCTTTTTAACAAAGCATTGTGTAGGATTTCTTTCTATTAAAAAATTGAATACTTTAATTTTTTCTTTTCCTTTTTGTCGTTTGTTTGATCGCCAAAAGAGCAATCAATTCCTCTCCCTCATCCTTGTGATTGTGTGTACACACTACATGCCGGTAACCGTTGTTGGATCCTGAAAGACTAGCCGTCGTCGCCTACTACACCAACATTCTTTATCTATAGGCGCATAAAACTCTTAAGGACACTTCATCCTACACGCCTCATCATCAATCTAATTTGATATTATCTTTTAAATTTACTGCTTAATCATATTCAACAAGATATACTTGAATCCATCGGTTATAATTTAAAACTTTAAACATCAATTATATTTTTGTACAACATGTTCTTATTACAAATGCCAAAAAAATCAATTAAACACACGTTTGTCCTTATAATTTACAAATACACACAAAACAATCATTGCAATATCAAAGAATTCTTAGTTCCAAGACTCTTCTACAACTTTATTTCAACTCTTTATATCAATTTTTTGATCAAGAGAAGTATTAATTTAGATCTGGACCACAACATCTGAAAAAATAATTTATATATTTAAGGAAAAAAATCAACAATAAATATGGAGAAGTCGACCCAAATACACATAAAATAAAAGAAAGAAGTACACAACATAACAGATACATTTAATTTTATTTGCATGTATATAAACACGATAGCATGTAGCACAATCAAATTGGGCACTCATCAACTGAAAAAAGAAACCAAGCACCACTATTTTTACCGCAGCCATGCAAGATGCACCGTTTAGGAAGGAACTCCATCACAACTTACTTGTTGGGCGCTTACGCCATCAGCATCAGCAGGGGCACGCCGGCGGCGCCGAGGAGCATGGGGACGGCAGTGAGGGACGAGACGGCACCGGTGAAGGGCGCGAGTTCATCGGGAGACGGTGCGGCTGAGAAGGACGAGGAGCAGGGGCGGAGCCAGAATTTGGTTTTTTTTTTTGGGGGGGGGGCAAAAAATACTTGTGTTACCTAGGACTCAAACCTAAGACTATAAGTCAAGTAATAAACACACAAACCCCTAGACCAATTTCACACTTTGCTTCAACAACATGATACATTCTATATATATTCTTGACCAACTTGTAGACAATAGACAAATTTAATAAAAGATAAGTTGCAACCGCGGGGGTTGGAACATATGACCTCCAACTAAAGTTAAGGAACACAAACCACTAGACCAGAAGAATCCCACTGCATAGGGCTCACTGTAGTATTTATTTATTATACAACTTATGTATATGAGTATTCATATTGATTTTCAAATTTTTTTTTTGGGAGGGGGGCATGGCCTACTCTTGCCCCCCGTGGCTCCGCCTCTGACGAGGAGGCACGCCGGAGTGCGCCTGGAGCCGGCACGGCTGCAAAGGACGAGGAGGCACTGTAGGGCGGGAGTGTGCCTGGAGTCGGCGCAGGGGCCGATGTGGCGGGCGTGGGAGCTGGGGTGGGCGACTAAGCTGAGCCAGAGCTGGCAAGGATGAAGTGTGGGCTTTATGAGGAAAGGGGATGATTAAGCCGCCATTTGATCGGTGGGTTTGGATGCGTGTTAGAGGTAAAACTGTTGTGTGTGGTACGTGTTTGAATAACTGTTGTGCATGGTAGGAAAGAGTGTACGGGTCTCGAAGTTTGGCCGAGTTTGTATAGAGAGCTAGAGAAGGTCTGGGGATGCGCGAGAGTACGGGAGGAGGGGAGGGCTTGACGAGGAGTTTCATGCGGCAGTTAAGGTTTATACCCACGGTGACTAAATAACAGTTACTAATGTTGAGTCAGTGCGTAATCAGTGCGTAATAAAAATGGATGATGCATAGATCAGTTAAAACTTTAAGGTTTATACCCCTCTTGGGCAAACCATCTCTCTGTATCACTTAAAAAGAAGCGGAAGGATCGTGTACGAGAAAACTTAGAAAGAAAATGAATGAAATATAATTATACTAAACAAACAATATAAGCTCACCACGTGTTGTGTCCGCTACCTAGCGCTCTGGCGATCGCCCTTGCGATCTAGGTTTAGCGGCGGTGCCCTAGGCTTGGGGGGGCGGGGGCGGCGGCCGCGGCCAGTGGTCTCTTCCCCTACTCCCCCGGGGCCTCTTCCTGCCTCACCTCGCCTCCTCCAAGCTGTCGTCGAACCCTTCGGTTGGGCCTGCCTCTCGTCGTTCTTGTGCGGCGGGACCTCTGGGTGGCGTCGTGGCCGCTGTGGGCGAGCTCTAGGGTGGGTTCTCGCCTGGTGGGGGTCTCATCCATCTCGCCCAGTGGTGGTGCCGCTGCCTTTGCAGGCACTTGTCGTATCAGGTGGGAGACGGTGTGGCTATGAGGGGCTGAGGTTCCCGGTTCCCTTTCTGGTTTGTTCTGTTTTCCTTTCAGTTGTTGGTCTGTTCTCGTCCTCTACCCGCCGTTCATCAGCGTTTGTTTCTAGTCGCTACTGGTTAGCCTTTGTTTGCTCGCTGCTTGTTAGCGTTTGTCTTCCCGCTGCTTCTCAGCGTTTAGTTTTGCCTGTGTCTTGCTGTGGCTTGTTTTGTTACTTGGTCATATGGCTTCCTTTGAGATGATGATGCATCGGAGCACCGCACAGATCCAGAGCTTCTATCACTACTACACGCTCAAGTCGAAGTCATTTTTCGTGGAAAGTTGCTTAAGACATCATCAAGGAAGAAGAATCAATACGGAAGCGCTCTTTTCTCGTTCCGATATGAGTTGTAGTGATGTTAACTTGATCTTTGTTTGTTCTTACTGTATTTTTGACTCAAATTGTAGATGCCGTATGGCTTATAAGTAATGAATCGAGCCATTTGCCCTCAAAAAATATATATATATAAGCTCACCACCACAATAACAGTAATAACTATTTTTTCTTCTTATGTAAACTGTGTTGGTCTCACGCCTGCTGTAATCCAACACCCCTCCCACATTAGATGCCGGTCTGCCATGCGTTTCTAGTTTTGGATTCTGGAAACAGGGTATGAGAAATAGCTAAGGACATGATAAAACACCAGCGAAGAGGTCCGAAATATTTGGGGTCTTGGGCCTCCACACATTGTTTTGTAAATATTTCGGTTGGTTCGGTGTAGGTCCCCCATATCTGGAAAACCAACCCACACTTGGGTCGGCCCTGTATAAAATTGGGGAGTAGGAATCACCCCTTTTTCGGGTGTGGTTCATTTTCCTCACATAGACGTTAGGGCTACCGCTGCCCTACCTCCTCCACTCCGTCCCCCTCCTTCTCTATTCTCGGCTGAAGCTCCTCTTTCTCTTCCATACTTCCGGTGGCGACAATGATGCTCGTCTACCCAGCGACAAAACATTTGATTACTTGGCGGTAGTGAGACTTTCTTTTCGTCACTTGGTGGTTGTTCATCCCAGGTTGCCTTGCTGAAGCAGCATCAATGATTATTCTGACTTATTCTTTAAAGGTCTTGTTGCTCAACAAGTTTGGGCATATTTTTGTAGAAGTTTTGAACTGCCACCATGTCAAAAAGATTGCACGATTGTTATTTTGAATTACGAGACCTTATCCTCTCCAAGTGGCAACAATCATCATAAGTGGCGGAGGGACGGGGAGCAAGCAGAGGCCTTGGCCCCCCCAAGTCTGCCTAGCGGATTTGCTGCACCCGGTTTGGATAGGAGCAGGCTGCTCCTTGCCGCAGATGGTGCGGCGTGTAAGCAATATTTAATCCAAACAGTTATTACACATCTGCATTGGCGCATGAACGGACGTGATAGCAGGAGTAGCATACTCCTGCAAAAAGTAGGAACAGCAAATCCATGCTCCCAAGTCTGAGAAAAATAACCGCTCCCAATCATTTACGCATTAACTTATTTTCCTTGGAATTATCTAATCTGGCAGGTAGTAATTAGTCGATGCTTATTTAACGCCCAGCCTGGCCAGTGTCCGTTGTCCATCAATTCATGGAGCAAGAAGTTACCTTTCCGTAAGTTTGGCCTGGTCTATCGACGACGTGCGTTGAAGTTGCAAAGAGCACTGGGACGAAAGATCACGCAACAGTTGCAGCTATGAAACGCCAAGACGCCCATGACTCTCGTTTTGTGTTTTGCAACGTGTGAGACTGTGGGTAAGTTCTTACATCCGGTGGGATCAGAAACTGTTCGTCATTTTGCAGCAATAAAGATTCTCAATTTGATCTGGTCGATGCTAAATGCTGCTATAGTCAAAACAACACAAATATGCATTGGTCGGTGATCTTCTGTTTGGCTGTACCGTTGTAGTGATTACAAATTGCTCCATATTCAGAGACCTCTCACCGGAAACTTCTCATTGATACTACTACGGCTGGAAATAGGTATTGAATTCAAACTTACCCCATAAGGATTCCAAAATTTCAATATTTCATCTAGATTTGCAACGATTTCTGAAATGTTGTTTGATTTAACAAACTTGTGCTTGACTACACTTTGATTTTTCCTAACCTAAGGTAATATAGTCACCGAAGTTGAGGGATTGCATACTTTGATAACTCACCTTACCCTCAAACTGAAGTATCCAACTTTTTCTTGTGAATGTCAATCGGCCCCCCCAACATTCAATTTCTGGCTCCGCCCCTGATCATCATATAAGATTAACCTGACCAATTTTTACATTAGGATATGTACTTTTGCACTGAACATATATTTAATTATGTTATGATGAAATTTTGTGTATCATGATAAAATTTCTTAAAAAAATAGAAACATATTTTATTATACAAGAGCATTCAGTTAATGGCTAGCACCAAGATGTAGGTTCTATTATATTATTTTTTACTGGTAAATTTTGGGAAGTAAGTGTGCCATAGGTATCTGGAACCCCAAATAGCAAGGAACCAAATGAGAACAAACAAACTGGATGACGAACAGTTCTATCCAACCAAACAATTGGATTTGTAGTTCATTTTCATTACATTACTTTTCATGTTTTGGAAGTGTGCTCTGTGTTGCAACCACGTAGTACCAAACGAGTCCTTCGGCTGGTTTTCTTTTATGAAATACAACTTTTGACATATATGATACCAAGTTAGATTATGCTCAAACACAACTTCGTACTAGGGCTCGTCTGGTTGCATACAATTGTAACATGTTCCATGAATTAAAAAATAGGAAATTCAAAACAGATTATCAAACTACAACTCTATGGTTTGGTTGGATGCAACTTAACCACACTCTTTGGTTTGTTTACGTTTGGTTGGAAGTTGTTTAAGGTTGCAATTATGTATGGTGAACTTACTACCCAGGATCCCTTTCTTATCAGCCATAGTTTCAAACTTTCCGACTGTGGTATGAGAAAGGTGGTAAGCTGAATTAAAGGAGGGACACTTTAGTGCTGCAACTGCGGAGAATGTGGAAACAAACTGCGTCCCAAGTGGGCGCAGTCTATTTTCGTGAATTTTGTGCATGATCGGTTCTTAGCTTGCAATTAGCTTTATTGGTGTGAGCTGATTTTCTGTCCATCCAAGCGCATAGAGTTCTCAAACATATTGAGTTCGTAGCATATGTCTTCAATTTCGGTCCAACCAAATAGATCCTTAGTTTAGTTGGTCAGAGTGTCATGCTAATATCGTGAAGATCACAAGTTTGAGACACGTGTGGGCCATTTTTTTTGTCGTATGTCATATTATGAGTTTATATGACAATTTTCATTTGATTGGAGACATGCACATTTTTTGTCCAGGTGGAAAGGACTTTTCTTTTGTGGCAATAAAAATGATCAAGGAAAATAGAAATGGGATTGTCTAGACTCCCGTCCCAAATATTCTTTTCTTCTTTATTAATGATATATAATGCCTCTAAATATCTAGCTTTTCTAGCTTGTCATGGTTGATCCTTAATTTAGTTCTATCATTATATATTGATCCTGACTTTTTTTTATTGATCATGGTGTTCTCTCATTTAAAAATTCACCTTTATTAATTAGCCCATGATGTGATTTGTAGTATACTTAGTTTTTCTAGTTGATGGGTGATATTTTCTAGTTGACATATATTTTCTTTCACTATTTATTTTAATGCTCATGAATTCTTTCTACATTGGTTCGTTGTGAGTGGGCCAAAAAATATGAAAACTCAAGTTAAGGAGTATCATTTAACCGATTGGTTTTTTGTAACTTCAGGCTATATGATTTCTAAAAAAATTCTACAGTTTGCAAAGTACATATAAGATTCACTTTTTGAGTTCCCCGAGAAAAAAGAGAGAAAGTGAGTTTCACACCCGCTCGTGCTCGGTGTTACGGTCCACTTTCGTTCTTCCATTGGAAAATAGACTGAATCATGTGCACATGAAAGTCTCGACATGTTCATCTAGATGTTTATATTGTTCAAAAGAAAAATTAAGAAGCAAATCAGACGTGTGGTTTTGCGTTGGATGCTACTCGTTAACCTCTTCAAACCATTTTGTCCTGGTGTGAGCTTCTTTCATGTACCAAAGCAATGTCAAGTTGGCAGACTTGCGTTGGATTGCCACTCATTAATCACTTCTGGGTATTATTTTACAATTGATCAATTTGATTCTCTAGCGACAGATATGTTCTTTCTTGAGTTATACACCATTTTTTCAATTGACTCTTGTTCATTGAGAAATATGTAATATATTATCTACAAGATGTAAGATTTGTTTTAATGTTGGCAAGAACTTCCTTTTCCTCTAATGGGATTTTTTTCCACTACCATATTATGTCCTCTAATAAAAATATGAAAAACTAGATAACATGAGTCTGGAGAATTCAATGATGAAGATATTTACAGGCCCTAACACATTTTTTGGGAAGCCCACTTAATGCCAAAGCGTTCATCAATTACTAACCTAACAAGTGGAATACCTTGTTTGACAAAGTCATCACAAACACTGGAGAAGAGGAATGTGAAAGTAATGATTCATCTACAACTTTTATCGATCACTAATTAAGTTCTCATTTTATTTTATTACCATCAACTCTAAGCTCTAAGTTTTTGAAGCACATTGTAACTTAAGTGAGCTTTGTATTTTTATAAAACTTTGGTTGATTTGGTTGATGTAAATCTATGAATTCTTTAATTCTGCAAGGTTTATTATTTTATTTGATGTGAAGTTGGTTTGGACAATGTTTTAATATTGTTGGAACATACAAAAATATTTTGTTTGATGTTAAGTTTTCTTTACAAGGTTTTTGTTATGTTGAAAAAAATGTCCAAAGATGTTTTACACATTGGGATTTACTACATAATGTTGTATCTTATAGTTGGGTTACAACAAACCTATTATATGGGAGTCAATTTCATGAGAAAACTTAAAATTTGAACCAATCACTTGAACTTATTTTTAAGGAAGTGAATTTAAGTTCAAAAAGAATAAGTTCCCAAAAAATTGTAGTTACGAAGAACCAATCAGAGCCTTATAGGATACATAGTTTCTAATTCAAACTCATAATAGAATCAACCTTTTTTACATTGATCATATCACATCAAAGTTGGTTTGTTCCTTTCGATTTGGATCTCCCTTAGTTAAAATCAAGGTTGTTCTCTGTGTAATAATTTTTACAAACATCAAATGCATTTCTAAATGATTTTAATTATTCAATCTAAATAATTGGCCTATTATTTTAGTTAGTTAGAGCCTTGTGCATATATTGTGAAGGGTATACATAGGTCAGGGAGTTTTTTTTTATGGTGGGTTCGATACTAGCATGGAGCATTATATAATAGTGTTATGCATCGTCGGCAAGCTACCTACTTCATATATATTTTCCGCATTCAATAGAGTTTATATGTGGATATAGACTAGTTTATTATAGGTATGGGCTGCAATTTTGACTCCCATAGAGTATTCAATGAGTTAATATTGAGTTATAATTCCATTCAATTTCATTGAAAATATTCATATATTTTCATCAAGGTGGAAAGGACTTTTCTTTTGCAGTTGCAAAAATGGTCAAGGAAAATAAAAATAGAATTGTCCAGACTCCCTAGCCAAGTATTCTATTCTAACTTATTATAAACAATCATTGGAAATGTTTCTTATTGCTCAATAAGTGTACCTCCTCATATTAATTTATATAGAAGAAAGTTTATTAGAACATCGATCAATAATGAAGAAAATATACATAGACTATGTATAGAAGAAGAAAAACTATCTATACAAAAGAAGGATGCCTAGAATATATTTCCAATAGTCTTCAACATTTTCATTCTTTTCCTTACAAAATTTATGGTTCCTTTCAACTCTTATTGTGTGAAGGATAGTTAATAACCAAGCTATTGATCTTTTAGACATAAGTCCACATAACTATCGGGAAAGTATGGAGCTTTAGGGATAATTTACAATCCACAACCAACTTATAAATATGCACAACATATTGACACTCAAAGAACATATAAAGGAAACTTTCAAAAACATTTTCACAAAAGGAACATTTATAAATGATGTAATCTTGCACCTTGAAAGATGGTCAAGAGTGGGTCACTTACCAAAGAAAATTTTCCACAAAGTCAGGATAAAATTTCTCGAATGGTTGAAGTTACACAACCAAAGATCCCACTTTAGGGTACAAAACGCAGTCTTGATAATGTTCTAGCCGCTCTTCATAATAAGAATAGAATCTCCATTTATAGAGATCGAGTCCTTAGTGCAAAGCTGACCTTCAAACTCAAAAATTAATGGCTTTAACACATAGAAAGTCCTTTTATCCAAGTTGTTCTAGAAACCATCCATAATAAGGCTTTGAAAAGGACCAGAACAACCAAAACCAATCATTAGAATGTTTTTCATATCAATACAATCACCTAGAAAGTGATTGCTAGGCAACCATCTAGGAAAAATATGCTTCCACATACAAGAGCTATTAGCTTTTTAAATTCATGAAGTCAGACATACATACATAACAACTTTCATAGTATAGGCAACTTATTTCCAATCTAATTGGAAACACTTCTATTTTGCAGCAAGAAAAGTAATCAAGGAAAATGGTAATAGAATTGTCTAGTTTCCCATTCCTATTATTCTTTAATCTCTTCTTGTAAGAAAAAATACTCAAAATTGACGAAGGAGAATTTTACTTGCGATTAGAAAATTAACCTTCGAAGCATAGAATATGATCAGGAAACAACTCTCATGAAATAGATAGATTGCTTCTAGGGGAACCAATTGCCACAGTTGGTAGCATTCTATAAGACTGACTTTCCCAAACATATGAGCATTGGGGGTGATATGGTCATCATCTGTCTTGTAATGACCTACTCAAACATAGTCACCTAATTAGAAATTTCCTAGACGACTACATAATTGATTGATTCTAATTTTATCTTGATTAATGATGATAGTTTTTTATGATGCTTTGAACTTTATTGTACACTTTAAAGAATGTTCTGATTTGAATAATTAGTGTTTGGAAGTAAAAAACCCTAATTGGTTTTAGGATTTTGAAAGTACAAGAATACATATTTTGATAAATGTAGCGGTGTTGTAAACTATTTTTATTATTTTATAGGTAACTTGGATTGTTTGAAATTTAGATATGATTTGGATAACTTAAATATGCGTGTTTGCCAAAAATTTTAGAATATATGTATGGTATCTGAATATGTTAGTCTGTTGAATTACAATTTGAAAAATCATGCTACATATTGTTGTATAATAGTGTAGTGATGGAATTTTAGTTATTTATTAGTAACTCTAAATGATCTAAAATTTTAAATGGATTGTTGAAACTAAATTAAAGATAACATTCTAATTGTTTGTAGTTTCTAAAGAAGGTTTCATTGATGGCATATAGCCTTACCAATTAACCTTTATGACTAAAAAATACTGGTGAAAAAAATGTGGGGCTTATTTGCGAAGTAACAAGCACCTTAATTGCTCTTATGATTAATTTCACACCCTAGTAGCTCCCATATTTCATTATTCAATCTAGATAAATGAAATCCTAGGGAGATATGGAGAATTAGGGTCACATGGAGGAAGGGGGTTGGTATGGTGACCTAGGGTTTAGGAGTGATGTAAGTAAGTAAGTTTACCTTCTTTAGATAGGTTTTCATGTTGAACCTTCTCTTTCATGTCTAAATTCCATCCCTCCTCTTATTTGGGTCAAAATGATATCAAATTGCACTTTTCTCTTTCTTTCTCTCATTTGTTCCATTTCTAGTGTTCTTGAGATGCAAGGAGGAAGAAATGGACTTATTGCTAAAAGTTTAATACAAACTCGGTGAGATCCGATCTTGGGCTAAGTTTTTAAGGTGCTTGGCACATGAGTGAGTGTTTATCTCTCTATTAAACTCTTTAATCATGTTGAAAGTCTAATTCTATCTGGTTAAAATGATCAAAACCCTTGCTTGCACTTTTACACAATTGAATGAACAATTGGGAAGGATTGTGGAAATAGATTTCTACTGATTTAGATTCTTTTTTGCTGACTTGTATATGTCTAGTTCCTTAGATATTGATTCACGATCTTTAAAAATATTATGGACAACAGAATATGTCATTTTTCACATAAATTGCCTAAAATCAGCCTAACGAATGTTATGCTTGAAAATTGAGTTGACTTGTATAGAATCATGTATGAAGTTAATATAAATGAGTTTATAATTTCATTTCAGACTTTTGCTAAAATAAGATATGGTATGAACATAAGGATCAATATGATCATTTTAAATGGAGGTAGTTTATGTTTAGGGTTAGTTTTGCCGAACTAACTCAATTGAGCCAATGATTCGATGCATGTTTATAATTGATGCACGAGTTGTGTTGAATGGAAACTAAAGTTTCCACATGTGTGAATAACTTTAATGAAATTATGTACAACCTGATGAGGTTAGTGGATTTTAATGTTCTTACAATGTATTGAGTTGATTTGACTTCTTGTAAACCCCAAAAATCCAATATTAAGATGAGTATAAGCGATAAAACTAGAACTTGTATATAATTTTATAAATGTGACAAAATTCTCAATTGTAGGTATTATTACTTAAACTGAAGTTTATAGGTCTTGTTATGATGATCTAATCCTAATAAATCAATTGTAATATAATTTATGAAATAATGAGTAAACCCTATATGAATGCAAGACTACAAGTCTCATTATAATGAATTGTGAAGATGACTAAAGGTTAAAGAAGAAGAAGAAGAAGTAATCCCAGTCTATGGTACTCCCTAATTGAAAGTTTTTTCAGGAATAAAAGGATTTTTTTCATTAATCAAAATGGCAGTAGAAGTTAAAGAACATGGTACATGGTATTGAAATATAAGAAAAGATATAGACAACAATGAACTGTTTAATGTTGATAAGTAAGGATTGAAATATCAATGAAATGCAATGAGGAAGTCCTTCACTATTTGCTTCAAGTATATGTGCTTTGACTTAAATTGAATGAAATACACTAATATTAAACTATGAAGGAAATGAGAGAGAATTTTATTCATTAAATAAGTTTAGAGTGATTAATTCATGGAATAGTAGTGAATATGATATCAAAGAAGTTATGACTAATTATGATGAAATAAAGGAAAAATGAATAAAATTGATAGTTGGATATGACAACCTAACTTCAATCCTAATATGATGATCTATGGGATAATAATGGATAACACTATGAGAATATACATAAGTATAACATATTTCAATTACAAGATGAAGTTCAAGGATGCAATTTGATTCAAAGAATGCATGCTTGGATTGCAATTGTCTATAAGACACATGTATTTTGAGAATGGTCTAATCTAATGAATTTCAAATGGCATTACATATGTGTTGGATAGTAACACACCTAAAAAATGGTAAATAGTATAAGAGGATAGTTAAGTGTGTTATGCACTTTTTTAGATTTATTTATGTTTATAAAAATTGACTTGAATAAGTATATGTTGTATGTTAAACATGTTATGAGCATGATGAATAAAATAAAATGTCTATATTCATTTTTTTTTCTATTTCTAATGTCTCTATGAATATTTAACAAGAACTTTGATATGGAAGAATTGTTAAGAAATGTGATGGGATTGAATTAACATGCAACGATCATAGTTGAGAAACATAGTTAATGATATATGTTGGATAATGACATTATGTCTAAGGTTGTTATCCCACTAATAATGATAGTGATGAGATAATGTGAAATGAAAAGAAACATACAAATCATAAATTATAGATTTATTGTGCTTCTTATTTCGACCATTGTTTTTGTTCTTAACCCTAATATGCTTTATATAATATTAGTTGCACTATAATATACACACTTGTAAATGATTATTCAATTCTTTTAAGATGAGTAAATGGAATGGATAACAAAGTATGTGATGAAACATCTAGTTAGGTGCACTGATTACCATGAGTTTTCCCTAGAGTTTATATTGGGGAAATGAAAAAGATCTACTTCTAGTACTCAGAGTATTATGGGAAGGATTTCTAGAGTGTGGATCGAGATATTGAAGGTTAGACTACTAGGATTAAGGAGTGTGCCACACATAGAGATTTTGGCCCTAAATCCACTACTGTGAAAGTCTACGTCCATGGAGAATAGATTGATGAAGTGAAAACTATGAAACATGTAAAATATGATGATATGCGATATTATTTAATGTTGGTTCCTTTCTCAAGTACCCTAGATGAGATGTGAGCCTCTTTAGGCAACCCTGCAATAGGATAAGTCTGTTGTTGATAACAAAGGGTGGATGACTAAATCCTAAGAAAGTGATGGTGAGTTGTTAACACGAGAATCTAGCATGTTGACTTCTACTTGGTGAGGTACAAGCCAAGTAGTTTCAAAACAAATGAATATAATATGACAAACAATGTAAAATATGAGTTGAAAGTTTATAACATTCCTTGTTATGCTAGATGATAAATCAAATATTATTTAATGTGATTCTTTTGTGAAATTTAATCCTTCTTTTAAAGAGATAATATGTTTGCATATTCTTATATGTTTGGTTTGAAATCTGATCTTATATATTGAAAACTATTTGACCATAAGATTTTGTATCCACTATGATTCTGATCTAGATTTACTTATCATTTTAATAGTCTTGTTTGGTAGACATGCCTTTTGGTCAAAATCAAAACAACAATACTGCATATTTTGGGTCATACAATAAAGACCTAATTTCCCTATCCACATCTAAAAAAACAAAAGGATATTTAGGGTTTTGTATTGATTAAGTAAATTTATTTAAATATAAATTTATACATATGTGTATGTGTGTGTAATATGATATCAGATGACTATTGTAGATATTAGCTTGCACATGATTCGTCCAACAAAATGTTAATTTCAAAAGACAAACTAGATTAAAAATGTACAAAGTTGGACCTAGTACCACTACAACCAAATAACATAAAGATTCCTTCTTGTTACATCCTAGATGTTGGATCCATCATAGATATAAAATGTCAATAAAACAAAAGACATAGAAAGAATAAATATTATACATTTGTGTGCACTAGTTGTTCAACAACTAGACATATATTTGTCAATGAAGAACTTAAACTTTTGGATCTAGATATAACTCATCAACAAGAAATCTAAATATACCACCAAAAAATCTAGATCGGCCACTAAGTTGTTGCATGGTTGTCTTCCTCACAACAACTTGTTTTTGTCTTATGGAATGTCTTCTCCAAGCCACTTTACCAGTGACTTAGCCTCTACTTCATCCTCATGGATGAGGGACAATGTGGTGCACCACCATATCCACTAAGTTGAAGTGTAACATGATTTTTCTACGTTCTATTCATCCTAAAACTCCCTTTCTTCTCCTATCTTGTCCAACCATCCTTATAGAAACTTTCTCTCTCACTAAAAGGAAAATTCTTAGCCAACTTGTCTCACTAGCTGTGTCACTTATGTGTTACACCCATTGGGATGTACCCCATTTATATAGGAGAGGCATGGGATTGGAAAACCTTGATTCCAATCCTCTCATGGTCACAATCTCACAAATAGTTTTGATACTAAAAACTTGAACTATAGTTTTAATCAGTCGACTTAAGATTACCAACTGGATGATAGGGTCGGTCTAGATCTAGATTTGAATTGGTTTCCAAATAAAAGTCTTCCTTGTTGAATTCCAACTGGACAACTGGGTCAATCCAAATCCATACATGAATTGGTTTCCAAATTGAAAATTTCCTTTGTTGGGTTATGCTAGTCTGACTCACTAAAATGAGTCTATTAATTGGTCACTATCCAAATCTAAAGTTGGTCAACCAATTGACAAACAATTTATCAATTGCAACTATTAATCTAGTTGGGCAAACATGCATTCTAGTCACCTGACTAGACATTACAGTGACACAACTGGGCAATAAATCAATCCTTTTATGATCTAGAACCATTCTAATCATACTTTTGATTGTGAACTTGAATTTCCTTAGGCAATCTTTTATGTGTGACCTGGTTGGTTCCTAATTACATTTGTAGTAATGTTCAAAACCTTACAAGAAAATATTGATGTTTATCCACACATCATTTCCACCCAAGTTATTAGAATGAGTTGGAGAACAACTTCAACCTAAAAAGTGATATAAGTTAGCATGGTAGTATAATCCCTGTATCATAGATATTTAGATTGAAACTAAGACATTGAACTATAATAGTCTTATCATTCAATCTATGTTCCTTGACAGAAAGAAGACTATTTGAGATATTGTGGGCTCAATATCATATATTGACTCACATGAGCATGGTCATGCATTTCATAGTCTTGATTATCAAGTGCATAGGATATCACTCCAAAGGTTACACAAATTCCATATACATCACTCATAATAATCTATAAGTGTCATAGTTCACTAAATCACTACCTTTTTGGCAACCCTTATTTAGAATACATTGGGCTAATGAAAAAATCACACAAAACAACATGTGAAATATAGTGAGTTCAATTTGTAAGGATCACCTTTCACCACTGTCATAGTGTGAAATGACTATGACATGTCATTATATGACTATCATGTGTCATTTTGAAGGTGGGTCTCTCCAATAAACTTATTTTCTAACAAGTACCCATGTATCTGAGTTGATATCCAATATCATGACTAAAGAGAGAAAGTCATCACTCACCATACATGCTAAACTTGTGTATTATTGTTTTCCTATAATATGTACAATAATAACCTGCTATAGAAAAACCAGAATGAGTAATCTAAGTATAAATATGATCTCATATTTCTATCCTTAACCCAAATCATATGTCATCAAGTGAAGACACTCTTAGGACATTATTAGGTTTATTCCTTATCTTAATACTAGAAACAATGCATTAATTATCTTTTATTAATAGTCAACTCATATACAAAGTATCCCTCCTACAACAATCACATCATGGATCTCAAGACATCCAATGAAAAGTCTGCTACTTGCACTAAAGCCAATCAATGATAAATCTAATTTTGTCAGTTTCAAACAACCACATTTGAAAGAAGAAAGGAAAGTTAAATGGAACAATGATCTACATGGCTAGGTTTCAATGATAATATCCTCTTTAAGGGGTGGACTATTGTAACAAATCTAACTCTAGGTATTTAAACTAATTTACATTTTCCCTATGCCCTTATAACAATATTAACATTTATATACTTTTTCTTGAATTTGAGAATATCGAGATTTAAAGATCAATAAACATAGTGTTTAGCAAATAAGCATATTGTTAGGTATTTAAGCATAATTAGTCAAAATATTGTTATTGTAGGGGTTAGATTTATAATTTCACAAAACAATTGACTTTAGTTAAAAATAGTTCTTTAAGTTATTTCTAAGACTTGATGAGGGAAAGTGAGAATTAAAATGAAATTTGGAAATAATTGGATTAATAGTAGATAGAATTTCTCTGGAAGGAAAATTCACATTAAAGTTAAAATTAATGTATCTTAAAGCTTCAAAAGTGGAAGTGGATTTAAACTCATTTTTTACCCCTCCTTCAACATACACATCAATTTTCAAGTTAATTAAACATTAATTGTGGATCCAAATTAAAAGGGAAAGAAAAATAGAATTTCTTTAAATGAAACAATACATTATCTATTTATATTAAAATTAGGACATGATTCTGATTTTAGAATTTCTCATATGGGTTTTTCTTCCATTCTATGCTCAGGTCCACGTTTGGATGGTTAGATGGGCTTGTTGGACCATACCAAGGTGATCGAAGGGGCACAATGTCATCTTTTTTCTCACCTCTATCATGTTTCTACCTGATGTCACACGAGAAATTTTTCTTTTTCAATTATTTTCCTCTTTTTGTTTGAGATCTTGACATGAATGGTTCACCAATTTCTTGGATATTGATTTCTTACTTTCATGTTTTTGCAGAGATTTGAGTTAATGCCCAAAAGTTTGAGTTTCCCCTTTCATTATTGTTATTCAGAAAGACTTGATAACCATGAAACCTTATATCCATCCTTATATCTACCCATACGAAACTTTGGTAGGTTCTTTACCGTCATCCTCATCCGCCAATTTACCATATTTGCATCCCAACTCATCCTGATAACAAATGTCCTCAACCTCAGCCACTTTTTCTTGATGCAACCTCATAGCATCATTGAAGATCAACTCCTAGTGTGCTAAGAATTCTAGAACTCTCATCTTTCATCCTGACTTACCGGTTTATTGAGACCCTTTGTACTGGTCTCTCTATCAATGAAAATTGATGATTTTTCTATTTATGAGGTCTATAGTGATAGATTTCTTTGGTCCCCTTACTAATTTCAAAGACCTCCTTATTCAATTTCTTCTTATCAGTTTCCATATTTTTGCATCCAAATGTGATCCCATGATGCGATGATTTTGAGTCGCATTTATAGACCTGTTTGATATGTGTTTTATGCTTTTATTAGTCATTTTTATGGTTAATATTGCATAATTCATCCATTTTGGTCTTTTGCCATTATTTTATGTCAAATCCCCGTTATTTCATTGTTTTGAGCATTAATTATCACATTATTATTATTTGTGTGAATTTATGTGATCTTGTCTTTGAATTTCAGGACAAACGAGTATTTGCTTCCGTCGATACCATTGACGGAAGTCGATACCATCGACAAGGCCGCAGGTTTCCAGCTGAAAGGAGCAGCAAAGAGTCGATACCATCGACGCTCAAGTCGATGGTATCGAGACACCTTCAGGTTGCTGGCAAAGAAGCTGTCGATAGTATCGACACCAAGTCGATAGTATCGACACCAAGTCGATACCATCGACGCACAGAGGCTACAACGTCACAAAATGACAAAACCGACGCCTAAAGGAAGTCGATACCATCGACCCGTGTCGATGGTATCGAGATGATGTTGGGCCCGACAAAGGAAGGGTTCGTTACTGCAGCGGGTCGATACCATCGACTCGCGTCGATGGTATCAACGCCGTATGATATGAGTTTGCTTTCTAATGATCTCAATCGGACGACTGGAGTTAATTAACGACCTAATGAGGGACTTATACCTAAGGACGGCCGCCCAGACGAGGATCAGATCGGATTAGCCATTGCACAAGTGCCAAGGAGCAGGAAAAAGGAGAACGGAGGCCAGAAGTTCATACCAGTCGATCCGGACGCTGCCGAAGACGGATTTCACCACCGAGAGGCGGGAAATCACGTGTTCTACGCAAAGGATCAATCGGTTCTTCTCCGTTCAGGGGTTTTCTATTTCATTCCACATTTTTCACATGATTTCCCCTATCTCTATCTTGTACTTGTGTGAGATGACCATGCGGGGCTAATCCCCTTCATCTTTAGGACCGGGAGTAGCCCGGAGATTCATTGTATGACAATTTTCTAATAGTAATTCATATTTTCTCTCTTAAATCCATGGTATAGTTTCGTTTTCTCCATATATTGTTATGCTTGATCACCATAATAATAACCTAATGCCCTTAATTACTTTCAAAGAAGGATTAACGGTTGAAAAGAGACGAAATCTACATTAATCAACAAATCCCTTGACCAAGGTGGTGTAAAATTAATGGTGGATACTGAGAGATCATTCATAATGCATCTAGTTTAGGGTATAGGTTACTACGACAGTGGAACCGACCTAAACCTAGATAGTGAATTGTACCACGACAGTGGGAAATTCTGTTTTCAGGCCATTACCCGGATAGAGAGAGAAGATTGAGGTGTTATATAAAACCTAATACAATGAAAACCCGCGGTGAAACTGCAATCCTAAAGATATCCTTTTGAATTGATTAAATTAACCTTTAATCGATTGTTTGCTTTGTTTTATTTTTATTTTATTTTAATTTTATTCAACAAACCCCAATTTTTTTTTCGGCTTAGCTGATCGCAAATAGTTAGTAGGAGTCTCCAACATTTCCGAGTATCCCTGTGTTCGACTCGGGCCTCACAAGGTCTGTACTACTCGACGCGTACACTTGCATTTTTAGCGCGTAGTAAAATACACGTCAAGTTTTTGGCGCCGTTGCCGAGGATACGGTGAAATTGGTGGCACTTCGAGTGCTACGAGCGGCCACTCTAGGCCACATTTTTTTTATAATTTTCATTCAACTTCAAATATTTTCTTTCTTTTATTCGTTCATTTTTATACTCGTCAAAGCACTGTACTGAACCGAATTTTCTTATTTCAGGTGTTGTGTATGGTGCAAACGCGCAGTACTGACTACGTGAATCCCACACCCGAGGTTCCGCTGTCGGGACCTGAGGACGAAGATTTTAACGAGCAAGAATACCAAGAAGAGATAGATTCTGAATTTGAACAGGAAGAGATGGCCGACGCACCGACCATATGGGAGAAGATCAAGGCTTCTTCCGCATCAGCTTCCAAGGGGCCTATAAAGAAGTAGGCAATCAACATACCAACATATAAGATTGATCCGGCTTTGATAAATCTAGTCAAGTCGAATGCTTTTCATGGGTTCAAGAATGAGGACCCCGTCGCGCATATCAGCCCGTTTGTTGAAAACTATGACATGGTAAAAATCGATCGGTTTCCACAGGATGCACTATATCTCAAGCTCTTCCCGAGTTCTTTAGCGGGAGCCGCACGAGAGTGGCTGCATGATTTGGACGATGAGTTCGTGGAGTCCTGGAACCATATGGTGGAGGTCTTCTTTGAGAGGTTCTTCCCTCCTGAGAAGACTAACGACATGATCCGAAAGATTCATAATTTCACCCAACAGGCCGGTGAAACATATTCTGAGACCTGGGAGCGATTTCAGGTCATGATGAGGAGGTGTCCACATCACGGGCTGGACAAAGAGACGCAGGTGAAAATCTTCTATTTTTCTCTCTCCGAGCATGATAGGAGTAATCTGGATTCAGCCGGGTCGGGGTTTTTCTAGGAAATACTCAAGAACATGGCTAGAAAGCAGTCATGGGGTGAAAGAGAAAGAGGCCCGGTAGAGAAAGCGCGAGTCGTCAATGAATCCAAGGCAATGAGAGAGCTGAATGAGAAGATGGATCTTCTCGCAAAGAAGTTACTACAAAAGGAGGATAATGAGTCCGAGGATGAGGCTCAAGTCAAATACATGAGACAACAACAAGGGTATAGGAACAATGACTACTCATGGAGAAAAGACAAAAAGTTTTCGTGGAAGGATCCGAATAATTTTCTGCAGGATCCGGATGCTAAACCCACGCCAGTAGCAGAAGATAAGAGCACGGAGCTGCTCAATCAGGTTATAAAGCAAAATCAAGAGCTAATGAATACGTTTGGCCAGCAAATCAAGCAGCAAGGAGAGTTCATGAATCAATTTGGGCAAACATTGCAGAGCCATGGGGCTCAAATGAGGACCATTGAGACATCTATGGCACAGATGGCAGCCGAGATCGCCAGTTTGAAGAAGCTGACACATCCAGGTTTTCCAGGGAATACCAATGTTCCCGGGGGAAATCAGCAAGCGAAGGCTATTCTGCTAAGAAGTGGCAAGAAATTGTTGAATCCAAGGGCCGAGGAGACAAGCACACCACAAACTGAAGAAGAAGGTAAATCCAATGAGGAGCAGCCCATACCAGTCACAGAGCAGGTTGAGGAGACAGTTGTAGATGATACTAAAGAATAGGTTGCAGAGGAGAAATCTCAGAAAAAGACACCTTATGTGCCACCTCATCAAAGGGCACAAGCTGTTCCGGTCCCGTATCCTAATAGCGTGAAGGCAAGGAAGGTAGATGCACAGTTCAAGAAGTTTTTGGACAATTTTAGGAAGCTTTCAGTCAATATTCCTTTACTAGAAGCCATTGAGCAAATTCCTTCATACGGGAAATTTCTAAAAGATGTCATTACCAAGAAAAGAAAAATTCCGGATACAGTGGTCGTCGTGCTGAAGGAGCAAGTGAGTGCCTTCATCATGGGCACGTTTCCGCCAAAGAGACAGGATCCAGGGTGTTTCAATATTTCTTACTACATCAGGAAGGTTAAATTTGGCGAAGCATTGTGTGATTCAGGGGCAAGCATCAACTTGATGCCCCTTTCGACATTTAAAAAGTTGGGACTAAGGAATCACGGCCGAGCAATATGATGATTCAATTGGCAGACAGCTCTGTGGTGAAGCCTTATGGAATCTGTGAAGACGTCTTAGTAAAGGTGGATAGATTTGTCTTCCCGGCTGATTTTGTGGTTATGGAGATGCAGGATGAATAGGGCAACGAGCTGTTACTTGGACGTCCTTTCCAAGCTACAGCCGACATGATCTTAGAGATGGGGAGAGGTCGCTTGACCTTGGGCATAGCAGATGACCGTTTTGAGATGGTCATGCCCTCTAGCACTGCGTCATCTAAAGCAAAAGAACAATGCAATATGGTGAAACGTCTGGACTGCAATATTTCACTTTGCCTTGGAAAACCATTTCTAGACATGGCTCATGTGATGAGCAAGGTGGATAATGGAACCTTAGCTGTGGATATCATGGAGCAGACTAAGGTAGTTTTTTGTGTAAAGCTGTGGGATTTCCGAATGATGAGAATGAGGACATTCCGCCTTCTTTGGAGGATGATGTGATTGCTATTTCTGCTTCTGATGCTATCCGGAATTACCGTTGGAGGCTTGTTTGTTGAATATTACATATGATTGGATGCAGAGTAAATCACTCAAGGAGTGTGATAAAATGCTTCAGATGCTTCCATGCTTCTATGCGAGGCATTATGAAGAGTTAGGTGCTCTTCCCCCTCCGCTTCAATCATCTCTTATCAGCCCGCCGGAGTTGGAATTAAAGCCGCTGCCCCCGCATCTCAAATATGTCTTTCTAGCTGAGGAAGACAAGTTACCGATGATTGTATCTGCGTATTTGAGTGCGGACGAGGAGGAGAAATTGTTGATAGTGCTGAAGAACCACCGAGGAGCTATTGGGTGGTCCGTTGCAGACATCAAGGGGATCTCCCCTACTCTATGTCAGCACAAGATTCGGCTCGAGGAGGGAGCCAAGCCTGTGATTCAACCTCAAAGACGTCTAAATCCGAGCATGATGGAGGTTGTGAAGAAGGAGGTCATTAAACTTCTTGCTGCAGGTATTATCTATGCCATTTCAGACTCGACATGGGTGAGTCCCACACAGGTAGTCCCCAAGAAGGGGGGAATTACTGTCACTAAAAATTTGTTGAATGAACCTGTCACCACCCGATTGGTAACCGGGTGGCGAGTTTGTATTGACTACCATCGTTTGAATGCTGCCACACTTAAGGATCACTTTCCCTTACCGTTCATTGATCAAATTCTAGAGCGTCTTGCCGGTCGATCACACTTTTGTTTTCTAGACGGGTATTCGGGGTACAACCAGATCTCGATTGATCCTTTGGATCAAGAGAAATCTACGTTCACTTGTCCCTATGGGACTTTTGCTTACCGCCGAATGCCGTTTGGTTTATGCAATGCACCGGTGACGTTTCAAAATTGTATGCTCGCCATATTTTCTGACATGGTAGAGCGCTGTCTCGAGGTTTTTATGAATGACTTCTCGGTGTATGGTGCATCGTTTGATGAATGTCTCTATAACCTAGATAAAGTGTTACAGCGTTGTGAGGAAACGCACTTGGTCCTTAACTGGGAGAAATGTCACATGATGGTGACTGAGGGAATAGTGCTAGGACACAAGGTGTCTAGCAAAGGTCTAGAGGTGGATCCGGTGAAAATTGAGGTCATTTCTAAGTTGCCCCCACCAAATTCTGTAAAAGGGGTGAGAAGTTTTCTGGGACATATCGGGTTCTATCGGCGATTCATAAAGGATTTTTCTAAAATTGCAAAACCTTTATCCGAGCTTTTGGAGAAAGATGCGGTTTTCGATTTCAATGATAAGTGTCTACATGCATTCGATGTTTTGAAAGAAAAATTGATTTCTGCACCGGTTGTTCAAATGCCGGATTGGACAAAACCTTTCGAATTAATGTGTGACGCTTCGGATTTTGCGGTAGGAGCCGTATTGGAGCAGCGGGTAGACAATAAGCCCGCCGTAATTTTCTACGCTTCAAAAACTCTGAATGATGCCCAATTGAATTATACAACTACTGAAAAAGAATTACTTGCCGTTGTGTTTGCTTTCGAAAAATTCCGACAGTATTTAGTTGGATCTAAAGTAGTTGTATGGACTGACCATGCTGCAATAAAATACTTGATGGAGAAAAAAGACACAAAACCTAGACTCATTAGGTAGATTTTGCTCTTACAGGAATTTGACATTGAAATCAAGGACAAATCTGGTATTAAAAATGTAGTGGCTGATCATTTTTCTAGGTTAGATAGGGTGGATGAAAAAGATTTACATATACCCATAACCGAGACATTTCCGGATGAACAGTTTTTGAAAATTAACTCTAAAGAGCCTTGGTTCGCTGAAATTGTAAATTACTTAGCTTGCGGGATCATCCCGAAAGATTGGTCATATCAGGAGAAGAAGAGATTTTTTCATTCTTTGAGATACTATTTTTGGGATGATCCAATTCTTCTTAAGCAATGTAGGGATGGTATTTTACGCAGGTGTGTGCCTGAAGTGGAGTACGAGAGTGTTCTCCATCATTTCCATGCATCACCTACGGGAGGACACCACGCCAGCTCGCGAACGGCAGCTAAGGTTTTGGAAAGTGGCCTTTATTGGCCGACTTTGTTTCGGGATGCCTACGATTTTGTGAGGCAATGTGACCCTTGTCAGCGTGCAGGTAATATCTCAAAGCGACAGGAGATGCCCCTGAATGTATTTCAGGAAGTTGAGGTATTTGATTTATGGGGCATAGATTTCATGGGACCCTTTGTGTCCTCGAACTCCAATTTATATATTTTGTTAGCAGTTGATTATGTGTCGAAGTGGGTGGAAGCAATCCCCACAAGGACTAATGATTCCACTGTAGTGTGCAGGTTCGTTAAGGAGAATATTTTCTACAGGTTTGGGATACCCCGAATGATAATCAGCGATGGGGGTACACATTTTAGGAATCAGAAGTTCTCGACATTATTGAAGAAATATGGGGTCAAGCACAACATTGGCACCCCATATCATCCGCAGACTCAAGGCCAAGTGGAGGTCGCAAATCGTGAAATTAAGAAGATTCTAGAGCGAACGGTGGCATCCACGAGGAAGAACTGGAGTGCCCTACTACAGGATGCATTGTGGGCGTACAGAACGGATTACAAAACACCTATAGGCACCACACCTTTTAGGTTGGCGTATGGCCGGGCTTGTCACCTACCAGTGGAGTTGGAGAACAAGGCCCATTGGGCGCTTAGAAGGCTAAACCCGAGTTATGATGAAGCTGGGAGAAAGAGAATGTTTGAATTGAATGAGCTGGATGAGTTACGGATGACGGCATATGAGAATGCCCGGATATACAAGGAGCGCACGAAACTGATCCACGATCGCCACATCGAGTTGCGCATGTTCAAGAAAGGAGATAGTGTTTTGTTGTTCAACTCCCAACTCAAGTTGCATCCCGGGAAGCTAAAATCCCGGTGGAGTGGACCGTTTGTGGTGGAAGAGGTCAAACCACACGGCGCGATTCTAGTGCGTGATGGTGATACCACGTTCTTGGTAAATGGACAGAGGCTGAAGCTCTATTTTGGTGAGAATTACAAGAGGAAGGTGAATGAGGTTAAACTCATTGCACTTTCGGATGAATGAGATGCCCGGAAGCCGTCTAGCCTAAGACGTTGAATAAGGGCGCTTGTTGGGAGGCAACCCAACCATCGGTACACTACGATAGTTTATTAACAATCATAGGTTGCTTTATTTTTGTTCAATTTTTTTTAGTGTAAAGAAGATACCTTGATCCGTTTGTTCATAGTGCAGGCTGAGGCAGAGTCGATACCATCGACACACTAGTCGATGGTATCGACAAGGGTACAGGTTGACAACTACAGTTTTCGTTCTGAGTCGATACCATCGACGGCCTCGTCGATGGTATCAACATACCTACAGGTGGTCGAAAAGGAAAAGTCGATAGTATCGACACAGGCGTCGATACCATCGAGATCTCTGGAGAAGTTCAGAACGATTTGTCTCAGTCAACTCGATACCATCGACGGCCTCGTCGATGGTATCGACATGGTTACAGGTTGAAATGCAAAGTGGCGGTGTCGCAATGAAGCCAAGTCGATACTATCGACTCCTGTCGATGGTATCAACCATCCATGTCACTAATCCGCGCAAAGAAATCGACAACGATCGCGAAGTCCACGTCATCGATCTAGGTGCACCGTCGATACCATCGATGTGAGTCGATGGTATCGACACGTCAGCGATCCGTGTTTCAATATCTAGCAATCGACGACCGTCGATACCATGTGAGGGGCGGATAGCATCGACCAGCGTCGATACCATCAACTTGTGTCGATGGTATCGACGGGCTAACAGTGGCGCCGGCCAAGTCTATTTAAGGAGAATCATTACGTCATTTGACGCACACCTTCAGAATGATCTCCTCCTTTTGCACCGAGCACTCCCCCGAGCCATCCAAGAGCGAAGACCAGCATCACCGAGCAACGATCGTCACCGAGCGGAGATTCATATCTCCATTCTACACCGAGCTCTCTTTCTAATCCCTTTCTCGTCGCCAACATGGTTCACGTCGCTGGAGCATCTTCTTCACGTGCGGACCCGGAGGAGATCCCGGAGTTTGTGCCACCTCCTCCCAGGTCGGTTGCACGGCCGCGCATGATGCATCCTTCCACAGAGGTGAAGAAGATCTATGAGGAGATCTTAAAAAGGAAGATCGAACCCACCCGGTATGTGGACCGGGAAATGATCCGAGACCTCAGGTTCGAGGCCAATTTGGCCTATGTTCTACAGGGGCAGGCGAAACGTACAAGCAGGAGGCCCGATGAGTTACAATACCATGCTGATGGCCAGCCGTTTTTTTGCGAGTGGCCAACCTACAAAGAGTTTGTGGCGGAGTTCATGGCATCACTTGACGTCTGCGTCGTGCCCAACGACGTCGTCGCCACCGACCGTGAATGGATAATGGGCCGGGTGTCTTTCCAGTTGTACAACCGTGACTATACCCTCATGCTTCGCCAATTCAACAAGATCTTCAATTGGAATCATTCTCCGTACGACCACCGGCGGCCGGATAACCGCACCAACTACGACGCTCTCTTCTCCGAGTTGGTGACGGTGCCACAAGGGAGGTCGGTGAGCTACCACAACGCTGCGGTAGCCGACTTCGAGCACCCGTTTGTTCGGGTATTGCACCGGATGTTGAGTTCCACCATCTTTACTCGAAGTGATCTGGCGCTAAGCCAATTTCAGGAGACGGATCTTTTCTTCTTATATCAGCTCCTGAAGCACCAAGAATGCAACTGGGGTGCATTCTTTCTACAACGAGTATTGGCTGTGAAGAGGAGCACGAGAAAAGCCCCGATTCATTTTGGGGGGCTTGTCACCAAGATAGCCCTCTACTTGGGCTTCAATCTCAATCAGCTGACTCCTCTTTCTACGAGAAGCAAGGTCAACTTGCAACATCTACACCGAGCCAATCTCGTTCTTCTCTGAGCTGGCGTGGCTTTTGTGCATTGCCACGTAAATCAAGCGTACCAGGAGTGCGTGCTTCCTGATCCGGTCTTCAACATCGAGGGAGCACAACATTTTCGATGGCCAATCATAGCTATCGCCGAGTCCGATGAAGAAGGCGGAAATGACGGGGACGACGACGGACAGGACGACGAGGCTGAGGAGGAAGAGGAGACCCTTACACCTCTTCGAGCACGAGTAGCACCCCGGAAGCACCCTAGGATGCATCGGGGTGCGTCTTCATCGTCACATCCTCCGCCGCCATCACCACAGCCCTCGCAGCCCAGCGAGGATGCCTATTCCATGCAAGGCATGTACAATATGCTGAAGACATCCAACAGACGCAGCATAGCCGCACAACTTCCTATGCCGGTATTCAAGACACCACCAACCGGCTCTTCGTCAACCAGCAGGCGATCTTCGAGAATGAGCGCCTTCTTTTTGCAAATCAGGAGAACATCCATGATCGGCTGCACAGGATGGAGCAGTAGCAGCAGCCGTTTTATGATCATTACTGGAGCCAGAATTATTTTGGGGGGTATCCACAGCCTCCTCCGATGCCCCAGTATGATCCGACCTTTCAGGGGAAATACCCTTCTTGGGACCCCACGGTGCCGCAATACCCTCCTCCACCACCACAGGACTGATCTGGTATCACTGTTCCAATCTTAAGTTTGTTTTTGACTATGAGGCCATAGTCGAATTCAAGCTTAGGGGGGTAGTTGGAACAGCTCTATCTTTTCTTGTTTTTGGTTTTTAGCATTATTGCTTTTCTTCTCTTGTTATTTGTTTCTTGCAATTTTAGTTTCTGTAGGATCCACGTGCTATCTAGTGTAATTGTGGATGTCATAAAAGTGTGTCATCTTGTTGTTAGTGCATGGGAAATTCAAGGGAAATTGGAAAATTTTTGGTGTGTTTGGATAGCTTGTTCTGTTTGACCTTGGGTACACATCCTACGAAAATGATTGGTTATGTCAACTTTAAAACAACATTTCATACCTGTACTCCTAATGATTCATGAAAGTGGACAGTAATGGTTGTTTGAGCCTAACCTAACCAAATGGTAATGAGACCTTAATTGGATGTAAGAGAGAGAACCCTCTAAACTACTACATAGGTCAGTAAGGAGGGATGCATACTATCTTTCTAAGGTTCAGTCATCTAGTCTTGTGATCGTTCCACTTCATTTTTCCATAACCCACCTAAGAATTGGAAGTAAAGTGCAGTTTTAATTCCTTTTGTGTGCATAGCATTTAGATAGGACTTGCATTGGTATTTTCCATATGTTTGCATAAAAAGAAAAAATATAGTGATTCATGAACATTACCTTTAGGTGCATGCCATGTAGTCGCATTCATGATTTTCATGCATAAAGTATATCATGTATCTCAATTTTTCCCAAATGGTGAATTAAATTGTTCCATACCTTCTAAATAGTGCAAAAATTTCTAAGTATGAAGAAAATAGCCCAATAAAATTATCTTTAAGCAATTATGGATATGTGGGCTGAAAAAAAAAGCTGAAAATCTGCAATATAAAAAAAAAGAAAAAAAAAGAATTTAGAAGAAAGTGAAATAAGAAGGAGAAAGGAACGTAATATCACTTGCATTTCAGGATAATTGAGTACATGATGTAGCTTGACTAGATATCCATCTCATTTTGAGGCGGATGGTTGGTGCATGCATCATTCCACCCAATTTTAGGCATTAGGGCATTTCTAATGTGCATTTGCATCATATAGGACATTTTTGTATTATGCATGTTGAAACTGTACAATACTTCCACTTTCTTCCATGAGCTACCCATTTTCATCCACCCGTTGCTCGGATTGGTAGGCCACCGTGAATTTCTCCTCACTAATGAATATCAGGAGAACTGCTTCCATGTAGATGGTAGTTAGGGCGAGCAACGTAGTATAGGCGATCACAGGATGCACCGAGTCTGAACCGGTGAATTTTATTATGATAACTGCCTTATGTGATAGTGTTCATCGTTTTGGAGGTCAATTTCTTTTATGGATGATTACTGTCGCCTTTAGGGTAATTACCGTTCTGTGGTTAGAAAAGGCCGGTTTGTGAATTTTCAGTGGGAGTCATATGGGATGTTGGGTTGGTGTGTTGTTTTTCAGTTGACATTTGCAATTCTATTCTAAGGATTAGTTGCTCGAGGGCAAGCAACGTTCAAGCTTAGGGGAGTTTGATGTGATGATTTTGAGTCGCATTTATAGACCTGTTTGATATGTGTTTTATGCTTTTATTAGTCATTTTTATGGTTAATATTGCATAATTCATCCATTTTGGTCTTTCCATTATTTTATGTCAAATCCCCTTTATTTCATTGTTTTGAGCATTAATTATCACATTATTATTATTTCTGTGAATTTATGTGATCTTGTCTTTGAATTTCAGGACAAACGAGTATTTGCTTCCGTCGATACCATCGACAGAAGTCGATACCATCGACAAGGCCGTAGGTTGCCAGCTGAAAGGAGCAGCAAAGAGTCGATACCATCGACGCTCAAGTCGATGGTATCGAGACACCTTCAGGTTGCTGGCGAAGAAGCTGTCGATAGTATCGACACCAAGTCGATACCATCGACGCACGGAGGCTACAGCGTCGCAAAACGACAAAACTGACACCTAAAGGAAGTCGATACCATCGACCCGTGTCGATGGTATCGAGATGATGTCGGGCACGACAAAGGAAGGGTTCGTTACTGGTAGGATATGAGTTTGCTTTCTAATGATCTCAATCGGACGGCTGGAGTTAATTAACGACCTAATGAGGGACTTATACCTAAGGACGGCCGCCCAGACAAGGATCGGATCGGATTAGCCATTGCACAAGTGCCGAGGAGCAGGAAAAAGGAGAATGGAGGCCAGAAGTTCATACCAGTCGATTCGGACGCTTCCGAAGATGGATTTAACCACCTTGAGGCGGGAAAGCACGTGTTCTACGCAAAGGATCAACCGGTTCTTCTCCATTCAGGGGTTTTCTCTTTCATTCCACGTTTTTCACATGATTTCCCCTATCTCTATCTTGTACTTGTGTGAGATGACCATGCGGGGCTAATCCCCTTCATCTTTAGGACCGGGAGTAGCCCGAGGATTCATTGTATGACAGTTTTCTAATAGTAATTCATATTTTCTCTCTTAAATCCATGGTATAGTTTCGTTTTCTCCATATATTGTTATGCTTGATCACCATAATAATAACCTAATGCCCTTAATTACTTTCAAAGAAGGATTAACGGTTGAAAAGAGACGAAATCTACATTAATCGACAAATCCCTTGACCAAGGTGGTGTAAAATTAATGGTGGATACTGAGAGATCGTTCATAATGCATCTAGTTTAGGGTATAGGTTACTACGACAGTGGAACCGACTTAAACCTAGATAGTGAATTGTACCACGACAGTGGGCAATTCTGTTTTCAGGCCATTACCCGGATAGAGAGAGAAGATTGAGGCATTATATAAAACCTAATACAATGAAAACCCGCGGTGAAACCGCAATCCTAAAGATATCCTTTTGAATTGATTAAATTAACCTTTAATTGATTGTTTGCTTTGTTTTATTTTTGTTTTATTTTAATTTTATTCAACAAACCCCAATTTGTTTTTCGGCTTAGCTGATCGCAAATAGTTAGTAGGAGTCTCCAACATTTCCGAGTATCCCTATGTTCAACTCGGGCCTCACAAGGTCTGTACTACTCGACGTGTACACTTGCGTTTTTAGCGCGTAGTAAAATACACGTCATCCCCCAACTTGACACTTATGCCTTCATGGATAAGGTGTGTTCTCCCACCCCCTATAACTATAGGTCCCATCCCTTGGTTGCATGTATCCGCAATGGCCTCATGAAGATCCTAAACGGATTCTGGTGTGTGTGGACTAAATTAGAAACTCAGATGATGCTCCACTACCAACCATTCTAGGAGATAACAAGGGAGTTAAACTCCTTCTATATCTTTCCCTTACTACCCCCTCATTTTTCTTTGGTTTAGTTTTCCACGCATGTGTATATGTCTTTTTGCATAATTTGTGTTGGATAGTCACTATGTTTAGAGCAAGTATCTTTCATATTTATACTCTATCATACATACATGATCTGGTATAGTGTCTAGGCGTATGTTAGTCTTTAGGGGTTGTTTTCCCTTTTAATAATCAATAATTTAGATAACTTGTAGAGTGAAAAATTAGTTATTGGAATATCATAAGTATATACATAAATAGGTTTTTGAAATTATAAAAAAAGAGATATTTCCATCTAAACTAATTCAAGGTTTGATTCAAAGGTTTCCAAGGACAAAATTTTAGGGTTTCTTATTTTCAAAACTATTTTGTGGAATAACAAATACTTGTGTGTAGAAACCCATATCGATGGACTATGGTAGGTTTTTCTTCATAAAGAATCAAAGTTGAGATATTTGCATCGACCCAAGTATTTTTTGGGTAATATATTCACTAAACCCCTGAAAATTATGAGGAATATCTTTAAACTAAATCTCCATTTATTATCTTTTAACAATGTTTTGAGAGAACTTATGTTGTGAGACTTCCTCTCTCATTGGTATTCAAAATTTGTGGATTTTTTATTGATGAATCCTTTGATCTCACTATATAGATGTTCTCATCCCTATATTTGGAATATTTAAAATTGATTAAACATTATCTCTCATGCTCTATTTTGCATGTGAGTACCCATATCTAGAAGTACGTTCACCATAATTTTAGGGATTGTGTTTTACTCCCCTACCAGACATAGGGGCTTTATTCCCCATGCCACATGTGATATTATAAGCCACTGGTTTTATTCCCCTGCCCGGAATAAAGATTTTATTCCTTAGTTCATACACTGAGATTTATTTCCTCTTGTAACACTATATTTTTATTTGGTACTAAGGTTTTTTGTCCACCAACACATTGTTTAAAATTTATGGGTTCCACTTTTCTTTTAAGATTATGCTAATCTTTATTGTAGTCAGCATTCACCTTCATTATTCAAATGTTATTGAACCAATTTGTAATGGAAAGAACTCTAATTTGATGATTATCTCTTGTTGAATTAAATGTCTCTTCTCTTTGGCCTAAAGATTCTCTTGAATATACTTTCTCTTGGACTTATATAAAGTATTTGAACTCCTCTTGATTGGAAAAGTTATTACTTGATTTACCTTTTTGCTATTTAAGGCCCAAATATTTCCATAATGCACATACTCAATTTGTATTCATTCATGCTTCTCTTTTGTTTCCTTCTTATGGGTCTTGTTCTCAACCCACCCAGAAGACAAAACATCTTATGGACCAAGAGGTTGGAGAAGATATTCAATTTTAGTTGATGAGAGGTTCTGAGATGTCCACATTGCCCACTATAGTCAATCTAATTAGGTTTCCCTTTCCTTTTAGTTTTTCTTGTCAGCTCCCATTCCTTTTAGTTTTCCTTTAAAGACTAATATTGAACAATTATGAATTTTGTAATAGTCTAGTTTTATTCCTCTACTACAATACTCCTTTCTTTATCAAACTTATCAAGAAATTTGTGTGCACAAATTTACATTTGGAAATTCTATATTGTGGTTGAATAGTTGGGATTTGTTTATGTCTTTTCTCATAAGAGGTAAGGAGTGGATCCTATCCCAAGACCCACTCATCACACTAACCATATATTAGAAATTTTATAATCTAGAAACCCTAAAGAGAAATATCTTCAATCCCAGAGTACTCCCAGCTTCATATTCAACCTCCTACCCTTAACAAACCATAAGGTTAGAGACCTATGGAATTAATAAAGGTAATAAATATCCTCGGTGATCGTTGATCACATTCTTATGTAAGGAATGAAGGAAAGCGGTCCTTCTTCATCTCCTACAACATCCAAGCAAGGTACATTAGGTCTAGACAAATGGTAGCATCTTATCAATCAAGGTTACGGTAGAATGACACATACCCCCATTGGCATTGAAAGTGGAAATAAATGATCCATTGGGCATAAAAATCAAGAACAAGGTCTTCACAGGTGAACAACATCATCCTCCATTGGACATGTAAACCAAGGAGACAATCTCTATAATATAACAATGTGATCTGCCATTGAGGGCACACAAATCAAGGCAAAAATCTCCAAAATAGAACAACATGATCATCAACACACATTGACCCTAGTACAATGTGATTCGTTAGAGTTGAATTTGGGGTCAAATATGGGGTCAATAGAGCCAACTCTATAACCTTGGGATATGTGCAAATTACTGATGGAATCCTATAATCTGGCACTGATAAGCACTGGAAGATTGTCACAAATAGCCACAGAAAAATAGTTTTTTGTCACTCATTCCAAGGACACTTTGAAAGTGGCAGAGATACTAGAAATGAGTTTTAGTTGCTAATATGACATAATTTAAGAGAGGCATAGATCGGAGGTTCCATATCTACACAATAATTTAAATCATTGGAACCTCTTCCAAGATATGAGGTATAAATGTATAATCCCTAATATGATTTTTTTGCATTAAAAAAATCTTTCTCAAAGGATTCTTGGGTAAATTGGGACCCAATCTTTTGATTAGTATAAATACCAACCATCCCAAAACCTAAATCCAGATTATGAAATAAAACAATGAATTCTCTCAAAGGAAATTAAACAATATAGGAAAAACACAGATAATTTTTTCCTTTTTCTTTCTTCACAAATTCATAAATCCATGTCACATCAAGGACATCACATTTGGATATCACAAATCTTATTCAACTCCATTAAAACTAGAATAAAATCTTGTTCTCATATGTGGTTCAGTTAATATCAGATACATGTACATTGATGAACAAACTTAGTCTACAACCAATCCCAGGAAAGAGAGAGTACATGGACATTATAATCTATCTAGATTATACTATGTATATCTTGTTTGTCATGACCTCTCCGTTGGATAGCATTTCACCTAAAAACATTTGAAACAACCTCGTGAGACTCATATAGAGTCCCAGTGAGTGGATACCTCCCACCCAAACTAGGTGCATGCATCAACATCAGATTAAGTATAATAAACTTAACAGAAACATGCAGATATTAAAAAGTCTAGAAGATAGTTCTATCATAATTCAAGTCTATCTTACAATGGTAATCTAATACAACAAATAAGGTAATCACTTAAACCAATTATAACTTTGAAACATCTTTTAAAGCATGTTTATGAACAAATCGGTAGATACGTCTTAGTTCAGATTAAGAATCCTACTGCATGAGTAATAAGTCAAGTTCTAAGCATTTTGGATCAATACATAAATAACATTATATTTGTGACACTACACCAACCTGACCAGTAACACATCCTGCAGTCCTAAAGCTGAAGTACACATAATACATATTTACCAAACAATACTATCAAATAGAAAATAATCCAACTTATATTCAAAATGGATATAAATCCCATAATTTATAACTTGTCAACATGACATGTCATAATATGAAATAGAAAATGTCCATAGCAACATGATTACTTTCCACAACAAGAATCATAATCAAAAATGACAAATCATCAAGTAGCAGTACAAGGAATGTAACAACCATTCAAATCATGTTCTACATCGCTTATCATCTTTTATTCATTTGCCCTGAAACTACTTGGCTTGCACCTCACCAAGTAGAAGTCTCCACGCCTGATTCTTGTGCAACAACTCACCATCACTATCTTAGGGTTTAGCCGACCACCCTAAGATATCAACAACATACCCTGGCCACCTCAGAGTTTCCTAAAGAGGCTCACGTCTTCATCTCGAGTACACGAGATAGGAACCAACAAAACAATATATCACATATCACAGTATTTCACATATTACATTTCATCAGAGTCTATTCCATCTGGACATAGACTTTCACATAAAGGATTTAGGGCTAGAGCCACTCCAAATGACTCAATCTTGAATTCTGGTGGTCTAACCTTTAAGGTCTCAATCCTCACTTCGGAAATCCTCCTCATAATTCATCGATTACTATAAGGCGATCCGTTTTGTTTCCCCAGTGTGGTCCTCGGGGGAAACTAATGATGTTCAGGGCACCTAACTAGATGTTCCATCATTTCACTTGTTATTAATCTCATTTACCCATCTTAAGAGAATTCAAAACATCATATATCATATCTATGCATTTTTACGTAACTAGAATAACACAAAATAGATTAAGTTTATCAATAAGGACAATGATCAAAGTAGATTAAGTTTATCGATAAGGATAATGATCAAAGTAAGAAGCATAATAAATCTGTAGATTGCAACACATGTGATTATTTCTATCTTCTACATCATCTCGTAGAAATCATCAATAGTGGGCTTTTAGCCCGAGACATAATCTTATTGTCCAACATTTACTCCATCAGGGTTTTATCATCATCAGTGGGCTTTTAGTCCTAGACATAATCTCATTATGCAACATCTACCCTTATTAGGGTTTCTCAAATGTAAGGAATGCATATTAAATTAAATTTCAACATAAATCTTATCAGTTCATTATATATCATAGTTGTTAATAAATTTTATCAAATCATTAGAACTAGCAACAGTAAAAGAATATAGATATCATGTATCATTGATCATAGTCAGAATAAATTTATCATACAACATATGCTTGTTCCATCCAATCTGAATAGATGTAAATAAATTTCATGCATATACATGCATAACAGAATTAGTTCTCTTCTTCTTTTCTTTCACTTTCTTCATATGGGGTTACTAATCAACACATGTCCATTATCAATTGAAGTTTGTACTATTAGTCCATTCTCAGAGTACAACTCACAATTCAAGAACACATTCTTGTAAATCAATTCAAATACTTGAATTTCATCTTTTAGTTGAATTCAACTACAGTTATGGGCATCCCTTAATCCCTCATTTGAGATTGTCATTCACTAGCATCATCAAACTCATCATTTTAGGCTAAGAGTTACATTCTTAGAATCATATACTAATTCTCATCATTTTCCTTCATTTTATATTCAATAGTCTCAACTTCTTTCATTTCATGTTCATTACATTATTTGGACCAATCTTTCCGATTCAGTTTACGTACAATGTTTCCCTTCTACTTAACATTTATCAAAGTCTAGTTCTTAGTATATTTCATTTAATTTGGGTTAAGCCACATGTAATTAAAACAAAAGATAAATACATCATCATACTGACTTCATTAGTTCCATCTTTAACTTGCAATCACCATTAAGTACATCTTGTTCATACTGTCTCTTATATTTAGATAAGTGTACCATCTCATTGACTACTAATGTCATTTCCATAATCAACAATGATCATTCTTTATTATAGTAACCACTTTAGCTTAAAAGAACAGTTTAGGTTACATCTTCTTACATCATAATCTCTGATCATCCTTCACAAATCACTATTATGTAACTTGTATTAAAGGACCCACATTCATATGAGGGATACTCATTATTCCATGAATTGTACTAAAACAAATGCATTAGTCTTAAATAATATTAGTAAGACTCATCATCTTTAATTAAAGTATTAATACTTACATTCAACATTTCATCACAATTACAACATCATATACAAGTTCTAGCTTCATCACTCATACTCATCTTAATACTAAACATCTAGGGTTTTCAAGAATTCATTCTTAGTTCAACATATCATAAGACCCATATCACTAAGTAATTTCATAATTATGCATAGAGCTTTATTAGGGCTATTCACACACATGAAAACCCTAGTTTCCATTTTCACATATTCCATTCATCAATCATAAGTATATATTGATTAATTGACTCATTTGATTCACTTCCTCAAAACAAACCTTAATCAGGATATGTGGTCACCTCATGTTGATTCTTGTACATATATTATATTCAATTCTATTAAAATACAACAATACACTTGTATAATACAATCTAGTACAATATAAATATGATTTTATACATGTCATTTCAATTCCAAGCATATCGTCCATTGGGTTGATTTTTAGGTAAAACTCACATGAAATAGCACAATAATCTACCCATAAGATTACCCATGGATCTTAAATCAATATATAAGGAACTATTCAAGTTCCAATCAATGAGAAATAATCAAAATCAGTAGAATTGGATCCTCCAATATCTTTTTCAAATCAATATCCAATCACATACATATACAAGAAAGGTTTCTGATTATTTTATCCAGATAGAATTAGACTTTCAACATGAATACAGAGCTTACAAGGGAGAAAACACTCACCTGAGGTTCCAAGTACCTTAAAAACGTAGGTCAACATTTGATGTTTTGGAAACCCAATCAAACTCTGGCAAATGAATCCAATTCTTTCTCCACTCAACTCAGAAACCCTAGAAATGGGGATTAGAAGAGAAAGTGTGAAAAAAGGAGGAGATTTGATGTGATTTAGAATCAAATTAGAGGAGGGATGGAATCTTGACATGTGAGAGAAGATTTACCATGAAATGCTATGTAAAGAAGCTGAACTTACTTGATGTCATCATATCTTGGATTGAGAAACTCTAGGTCAACATCTCCACCACTTTCTCTTCTCAAAACCCTAGCTCTCCTCTCTCTCTAGAATTTCACTTCTTTGACAGAATTGACGAGTTATGAGAGCTCCTTGTGTATTACGCTAGTCATATAGATAAATTGGGGTTCTTAGAACAATTACAAACAAGCCCTTCATTGTATTTTTATTTTTCTCAGACTGGTTGGTCGACTGAGTTATAAACTCGACCGACACCACACTTTTCAGAACTCAAAAATCATCCAAAATTATAAAACTTTAACACAACATGTTAAATTAAGTTTATAAGAAACTATAGAAATTTAATATCATTTGGAGTTACCAATAAATAACTAAAAAAATACTATACTTCTATATTGCAGTCTGCAACATGGTTGGTCAAGTTTGTCCTTCACAAAACTCGACCGACACCCATGTCTGTAGAGATCAAACATCATCCAAAAATCACTGATATTTAATATTATGTCTATAATGGAGTTTCACAACTAAATTTAAAATTTAAGATTGATTGGATATACCAATAAAAAAATAATATTCAATTACCACACTGCTATATCAATCTAAAAATATGGTCAGTCGAGTTTGAAACTCGAGTGACAAATAGGTTAAACTATTCTTCAAAAATTCTAATATTTTTAAATAGTGCTTACATTTAATATATACAAAGCATATACAAATTTTAATTAAATTAGAGTTATACATAAAATACTAAAAGTCATATAGTGAGACACTATACTTATCAAATTCTGTATTCATATGTCATCCAATCCCTAACTTTGGCCGATTAGGGTTTTCAATTCTTAAACCCTAATTATGTGAATCAAAGTATGATTAAAGTTTTTCATTAGATTCAAAACATCAAAATTAAACTACCTCATTAATTAGGCTTTAAACAATGATCAACTTAGTTAAGCATACAATCATCCAAGCAAATCCTAATTAGATGACTAATTTGAAAATGGGTCAATACATTTGTACTGCATTGTATTTTCTTCTCTTGAAGTTCCTACAGGTTACATTATAGACAAATGACAACTTCAAAAATAATAAAGGCATGTGTGGTTTTGCTAACTAGTGTCTTATAGGCAGAGTCTATTTTTTTAAAATGAGATAAATAGAAGAGTACATAGAAAGAAGGATTTTGAGATCACCAAGAAGGTTGAAAGATTTTCCACTAGCCCTATATTGCATGTACAAGCTAGACACAAGTTATTATCACTAGTTTATACTAGGGTTTTTTTTGTTATACTTATATGGTTATTTTTGTCTTTTGTGGGTGTGACCTTAGTCGGGTTCCCTTCATTGCATGTACAACCTTTCTATACCCCTTTTTTGGTTATATATATTTACCATATTCCAACAAAAAGGGGTGATTTCCTTCAAAATTGGTTGACTTAATAAAATCATGGGCACGCACTAAATGATACATAGCACAAAATGTTAAAAAATTGAGTTTCAACCCTGATAAGTCGGCCTAATTTCACATAAAACTGGAAGATTTCCTAATATGAAGGAGATACACCAGTCTATCTGACACATAGAAGTACAAAATAAAATTTGTAGACATTTATGATTTTATCATGCCCTAAAATTGGCCCCACTTCAACTAGAGATAATTCGATTGCATGCATGATTCTTGAAAACATTAATCCAAGTGTCCAACTCTATTTTGAGCATAATTTTGATCATTATTCCAATCTAGAATGACCGAGTTGATGATAAAAGGACTACAATTAATTCCCTAGTTATGTGCACTTCATCAACATGCATCATGATTTTTTGTATTTTGTTTTCAACCTTGTCATTGTAATTATAATAATGAACTAAGGTTTTCTTGAATACCATGCACAAAATATACTTTAATCAAGTGACATAACAGTGCCTATCACATTCGATGGCCATACAAATATTTCCTAACCAAGTCATTAATTCACTTCTATCCTACTTGTCTTTGGGTGGTGCTAAGTTAGGGTTTCACATATCTTGTTGATATAATACCCTTTTCTAGTTTTCCCTCATTTTTCATGACAAAAGAAGAAGAAAATTCCAATAAGCTCCTCTATCATTTACTTGCTTTTGTTTTTGGCAAATGGGTAAGATCCACCCCTTATGACTATTTTGAAGGTAAAATAGTATGGCAACCCCAGTGATTCACAATAGATTTAGCTTACTTCTTTTCAATTCATCAAAGAAGTGAGGAACTGGTTAACTTTCTTGTCATGAAATAACCCGATCCAATGTGTATGTTTATACACAGTGGTTATCTACCTCTAGTTTAAAGGAGTGATGCAACTACCTCACATATCGACATTCAAGTTTCACAGTTCTGGCTTTTCAACTTCAAATGATTTACTTCTGTAAAGGGATTTGCAAAACAAACTGTAAAACTAACTTGCGGTTTACAATGTCTCACAACGTATATACTCTCATCCCGAGATAGATATACTTGACTTGGCCACTTCTAATTTAACACGATAGACATATTTGTTATATTTTTTTGTAAAACATGTTGGATCAGTCTTATTACATTGCTAAGAAATCTGTTAAACTAACTCTCTTACCATTTACAAATAATTTACAAGGTAGGAAAATAATTTCATTGCAATATCTTTTTTTATCAATAAGCATGTTACTCTATTACTTTTAAAGGCAAAAAAACCAGCATTTACAGTTGTATGAGTTGGAGTGTAAAACTAGACAGAAAAGTAAAACTATCTATGTATACTCTCTATCTATGCAGACAACTCCAGTCAGAATGACTTTTCTGCCAAATATCTATCAGATTATGTCTTTCTTCTTCAAAAATGGTTGAATTCCAAGCACCCCATATGTGGTATAGGATGATCAATGCCATATGCTTCTCTTTTTTGTTTTAGACCTAAATAAGGTTGTTTTCATTTATTGGTAGCTGACTGAAATGAGATAAAACACTTCCCCACACTTCTTTAGCAAAATTGTAGGTCCAAAAAATATAGGCTTGATCTTCACTTGCTTGGCAACAGAAGGCACATCATGAGGCAAGGCAGATACCTCTGCCTTTTAGGAACTCCTCAGTTACCATCTTATGTTGTACGAACTCCCACCTGAATAATTTCATTCTATTAGGAATCTTTGACTTCCATAACCAAGAAGCCCAATTAACATCTGGGTAATGAAGCCCAATTCACTTTGTGTCTTCAGCTGTTTCCACATCCTGCAAACTTATCTCTGACCTTCTTACGAATGTTTCATCTTCATAGTACCTTTTTACTCTATGCCCGTTCACTGGAAAAACTTTGGATGGATAGTTTTTATCATACAACTCCATAATTCCTGATGGATATATCTTTGCTACGGTCCAGACCACCTTGTTTGCAGCTTACCTGGAAAAAGATGAATAGAGGATTTAAATAATAAAACCTTGTCACCTTCACTCACATCCTTTTTCCTCAGGTGGGCATCATGCCACACCTTGGTCCTCTGCTTATAGATCTTTGCATTCTCATAGGAATGTATTCTCAGCTCTTCGAGTTCCTATAACTGTAGATATCTTTTCTCCCCTACCTTCTCTAGATCCATATTCAGGAACTTAATTGCCCAAAGAGCCTTGTGTTCCAGCTCTAAGGGTAGATGACAGGATTTCCCATAAATCAACTTGTAAGGGTTAGTGCCAATGGGTGCCTTATATGCAGTCCTATAGGCCCAAAGAGCATCATCGAGCTTCATCGATCAGTCTTTCTGCATGTGACTGACAGTTTTTTCCCAAATATGCTTAATCAGTCTATTCGAAACCTCCACCTGCCTAGAAGTTTGAGGGTGATAGGGTGTAGCAACCTTGTGCTTGACCCCATACTTCTGCAGGAGTGCTTCAAACTGTTTTTCCCCAAAATGCGATCCACCATCACTTATCACAGTACGAGGTACTCCAAAGCGAGGGAAGATAGTTTTCTCAAACAACTTGATCATAGATTTGGAGTGGCAAGTTTGGGTGGCAATCGCTTCTACCCATTTAGACACGTAGTCCACCATGACTAAAATGTAATGAAATCCTTTTGATGGGGGAAAGGGACCCATATAGTCTATTCCCCAGATATAAAAAATTTTGACTTCGTCCCAGTTGGCCATAGGCATCTCGTTTCTTCTTCCAATGTTTCCTGTCGATTGGCATTCTTTACAAACCTTTACATAATTTGCACCATCCTTGAACAATGAGGGCCACTAAAACCCTGATTCTAGCACATTAGTGGCGGTCCTTTCGCGCCCCAGATGTCCTCCATATGGTGAGGCATGGCATTCTTTCATAATGTTTGGCACTTCTTCTTCAGGAATACACCTCCTATACAGGTTATATGTGCATCTTCTAAAGAGAAGGGGATCATCCCAATAGTAATTCTTTACATCCAAAAAGAGTTTCTTCTTTTGATTGTATGTTATATCAGGAGGTAACTCCCTGCAGGAAAGATAATTACAAATATCTACAAACCATGGAAAACGCTCATCTTTGGCTTCTACCATTAGCAAGGCCTCATCAGCATAGTTATCATTGATAGGCGGCTCCTTCTTGTCTTTGACTATAATCCTTGATAAGTGGTCAGCGACTACATTTTCCGCACCTTTCTTATCAATGATCTCATGATCAAACTCCTGGAGTAACAAAGCCCACCTTAACAGCCTGGGCTTGGTGTCCTTTTTCTACATAAGATATCGTATCGCCCCATGGTCAGTGTAGACCTTTACCTTTGTCCCGATAAGATAAGATCTAAACTTGTCAAAAGAAAAAACAATCACAAGCATTTCCTTTTCTGTAGTCGTGTAATTTACATGTGCTTTGTCCAGAGTATGACTGGCATAGCAAATGACATGGTGCCTTTTGTCCTTCTTCTGTCCCAGAACTTCTCCTACAACATAGTCACTGGCATCGCACATTAATTCAAAAGGTATCTCCCAATCTGGAGCTTGAAGGATAGGTGGAGAAACAAGTGCATCTTTCAAGGCCTGAAAAGCATTTAGACAATCGTTAGAGAAATCGAATTCTACATCCTTAACCAGAAGACTTGACAACAGTTTCGAGATCTTCGAGAAGTCTTTTATGAATCTTCAATAATAACCAGTGTGCCCGAGAAAACTTCGCACTCCAATTACAGATTTCGGTGGAGGTAGTTTAGATATAGCTTCGACCTTGCTCACATCTACCTTGATACCTCTTCTTGAGACTTTATGCCCTAGTACTATGCCTTCTCGTATCGCAAAGTGGCACTTCTCCCAGTTGAGGACCAAATTCTTCTCTTTACAGCATTGTAGGACCAGAGAGAGGTTTTTCAGACAAGCATCGAAGTCCTTCCCATAGACAGAGAAATCATCCATGAAAACTTCCACGATGTCTTCCAGAAAATCTGAAAACATCGAGATCATACAACGCTGAAACGTTGCTGGGGCGTTGCGCAATCTGACTGGCATCCTTCAGAAGGCATATGTACCATAGAGATAAGTAAAAGTGGTTTTTTCTTGATCATCCGGCAAGATAGGGACTTGGTAAAACCCAGAAAAACCATCCAAAAAGTAGAAATAATCATGATGCACTAATCTCTCCAGAACTTGGTCAATGAAAGGAAGTGGATAATGATCTTTTTTTGTAGCTTGGTTCAACTTCCGATAATCAACACACATTCTCCATCCAGTGACCATCCGGATTGCTACTTCATCACCTTTGTCACCTTTCACAACTATTATGCCTCCTTTCTTCGGTACCACATGGTAGGACTCACCCAGTTACTCTTGCTGATTGGGTAAATAATTCCTGCATCCCTCAGTTTGATCACTTCTTTCTTCACAACTTCTTTTAGCATATGGTTCAACTTTCTCTGGGGTTGAGCCAGGGGTTTAGCAGATTCTTCCAAATTAATGCGATGCATGCATAGCGCAGAGCTAAGACCTTTGATATCCTCTACTGAATATCCTATGGCCTGCCTATGGAGCCTCAACTCCTCGAGAAGCCTTTTCAATTGTTCCTTCGTTAGACAGGCATTAACGATGACTGGATTTCTCCCTTCTTGATCTATAAATTCATACTTTAAACCTTCAGCCAACTATTTCAGCTCTGGCTTAGCCTTAGGTGCCTTTTCTTCTGGTGTCTCTTCTAGAGAGGCAAACATAACTATTTCTATTACCTCCTCCTGGTCGCTTAGATCTTCATCAAGTCAATTTAGATAGTCGAGGATCTCGACAACCTCTAGATCTTCAGAATCAGAGTCTTGATTGCTCAATGCTCTCACAAATGGGTCTACCATTGCAATTTCTTCCTCTACTTCATCACAAAACTGATTGTAGCTTTCTATGAAGTAAGCGGATTCTAGTAGGGATGGTCCTTTCATAGAATCCTTTACTTTGAAAACTAAGTGATCGTTTCCGACCCTCAGAGTGATGATTCCTTCAGCAACATCAATCAACGCTCTTCTCGTAGCCAAGAAGGGGCGTCCAAAGATGATAGGATAGTTAGGGTCCTCCACAGTGTCAATGATCACAATGTCGCAAGGAATGAAGAATCTTCCCACACAGACCGACACATCCTCAACAACACCTACATGTCTTTTGAAAGAATGGTCTGCCAATTCAATCCTCATGTTGGTCTTGACCATGTCAGTCAAACCCAGATGTTGTGCAAGGCTTAGGGGCATAAGGCTGATGCTAGCCCCTAAATCAGCAAGACCTTTCCATTCGATGTTATCTCCAACAACAAAAGGAATAGTGAAAGCCTCGGGATCCTTCTTCTTGGTAGGTAAATCCTCTTTGACAAAAGCAGAAGACATACTAGCTAGGTACACTGTCTCGATCCTTCCTCCTCTTTTCTTCTTGGTGATTAGATCCTTGAAAAACTTGGCGTATGTCGACATTTCCTCTAAAACATCCAGAAAGGGTACTTCGAGGTGAAGCTTCTTTACTAACTCCATAAACCTCTCGTAACGCTTTTTAAGATGTGACTTTATGAGTTTGTAAGAGAAAGGCAATCTTGGAGAGTAAGGACTTCGTTTACCGAACAGGTCCTCCACAGATCTTGTTTCTGGCTTCCTAACATGAGCTTGTTGGTTCTCTTCCTCTGCTGGGTTCTCTGCCGCAATCTTTGTTTTAGGTTCCTCGAGTCTGGCCGCTTCAGAGCGTTCTATGCCATTTTAGCAGATTCAGTGTTGGAGGGTATCTTACCCGAGGGATTCTTTATTAACTCATCCATCTGGGCCAGCTGCTGATCTATTTGGCATTGGTGCGCTTGCATATCCGCCATTTGAACCTGCATTGTATTCAGAACCCCTGAATTGGACAACATGCTTTGTGCCAAATGGTTGTTAATAGTATCTTGTCTTTTGACAAAATTGAACAATTGGCCCACCAAGTCCGGTTGATTTGAGTTCTTGTCCTGACTCTGCTCCTTAGCTTGACCCTGACCTTGACTAGGATTTGCTATTTGGCGGTTTTGGTACTTTCCTTGCCCTTGAAAGTTTGCCTTGTTCGATTGGAAATTGGTAGTTCTGGTGAACTGACCTTGTTGGCCCCTTTTCTCAAAACCTTGCGGTTGCTTGGGTGGATTATTCAACTGATGCGACTTTTCAACCGCATCCTTGTTGCCATAGTTAAAACCAAGGTGATCCAGTCTCTTGAAGTTGACAAAAGAGACATTCTCAGCTTCCTCTTCTTCGGATTCACTTTCACTTGACTTGTTAGGTCGGGTGTAAATGCAGTTATCAATCATGTGTCCACCTTCTCCGCAAGTGACATATTTCATAACTTTCTCAACCTGTTTCTTTCCTTTTCCACCTGATTCTTTTAATTATCTAACATCAGTGGCTATCTTTTGGATTTGAGTGGTGATAGCTTCAAGAGCTTTGGATTCGACTGAAGGTCCTTCATTAGCGGCCTTCTTAGCATATCCTCTATCAGACATGTCGTAGTCGGTACCGACCTGTAACTCGCCCATGTTTTCGATGATCCTTTTGGATCTGCTGGGTTTCTTCCCCAAAAAATCGCTTCCTGTAGCTGCATTCAGTGATACCCTTTCTTCAGGGGTCAGCCCATTGTAGAAGGTGGTTATCAGGAAACCCTTCTTGTAGTTGTGATGAGGGCAGTCCCTCTGATACTCCTGATACCTTTCCCAGGCTTCATGAAGATTCTCATTTGGCTTCTGCATGAATGACATGATCCTTTGCCTATTCCTGACAGTTTTCTCCGTAGGGTAAAACTTGTTCACAAAAGCGTCCACCAGCGCATTCAATCCGTTCAGAGCTTGATGCGGTAGCTCGAGGTACCAGGATAGGGCCTTGTCCTCTAAAGAGAATATGAAGCCTTTGTAGTAAATGACTTCTTTTGGAACTCCCCACATTTTAATGGTATCACAGATGTTCTTAAAAGAGTCCAGATGATGGTAAGGGTTATCGTTCTTTGAATTCCCTCAGAAGCTCTTGTTCTGGATCATAGATATGACAGATGGTTTTAGCTCAAAGTTTGTTGCATTGAACCTTGGGATGACAACATGACATTTTGAGTTATTGGCCTTTGTGGCAGCCAACTCTCTGAGGGTCTTTTCTTCTTCGTTAGAATCTTCACTGTCACTGTCCCCATAGTTCTGCTCCTGATTATGTTGATTTCTTCTGCGTCTTCGGTGATGACGACGTCTCTCGTGACGATGATCATCCTCGAATTGTTCTGTCTCAGGTTCTTCATGTATATGATTGCCATTATAACGGTCATTGTCCCCACACGAAGGTGAGTGTTGTCCAACTCTAGCATTTTGCTCATCCTCAGAAAGAGGTGGTTTGATGCGAGGTGGCATGACTAGTGGCGTCGGTGCTTAACTGAGAAGAATACTTCTTTCCTGAGTACCTGAATAGAACATATAATCAAGTTAAAAAACTTGCATTAATAATAAAACGAACAACTCTATACTCATTTCAGGTTAGAAGACTAAAAGGAAACAGTGCTGTCAAGCTTATTACTAAGCTTGAGGCACGGGAGTGTAGTTAGTGGATTCATGTTCGTTAATAGTACCGCTTTGCCTTTTCCCCGGCAACGACACCAAAAAGTTGACCGTCCTAAATCGCGCGTCCAAAAGGAGCGGATTTGAATTAGTCAGACTTTTAAATTACCTGACTCTTAGGCCCCCGCAACAATGACGGGGTCCGAAGTAGCAATCGGGGTCGAACCACAGGGACAAGGGTGGTAGTGCTAAGAACACGAAATCGACACTTTACACTCCGATAAAAGCAAGATGAGGATAAAGTTCCCAAAGGGAACAACGGGCGAAGATCGGTAAAATAAAAGAAAACTATCTCCAACTGGAGTTACAAGGAAAATTAATGTTTTGGCATTTATTAGTTTTTAGGGGTTTTGCGCAACGGAACCGAAGGAGATAACGCAACTACCTCAGTAAGGAACGAAAGAGGAAAACTTCGACATAACAAGCGGCAACAGGAGACATCCAGTACCCCTTCTCTCAAAGAGGGTACCTCTAACTAAGCACCAACACCCTCTCTCAAGGTTGATGGACTTGGGTTAGAGTGGAAAGGTAATTGAAGCAACTCTGATCCTGGATACTCTCGTACTCCTTGATTGGACCAAACACTAGAGCTGCAACACTTCTCTCGAGGGAGTTGCAACGGGAAACACGATTTGATAGCTAGTCAAAATATGATCCAAACATACAAGCTAGAGTTTAGATTCTAAGCAAAGTAACCATCCAACAAATGAGACCAAACATAGAGCAACAGACATTTAAAACTCATATAATTCCATTAGCATAAGCATTATATAAAAGGGTTTGGTTACATTGCGTAAATAAACAAAGTAAATGACTGAAAAAGGGAAGATAAGTATCACCTCCTTGATTTAGGAGAGTGAATTGCAGCAGCAGATCCCTAAGGTTCCTCTAGCCCGATACCAGGCAGGAGCTCTTCCTGATATGCCTGTGTTGGGCAGCATCCCCTGTCGGGCGATATGCCATGACGGGTAGATGTATCGATCAAATCACTCATCCCCGATACGGTCGTGACGGGATGCCACCCTCTCAGGCGACACACCGTGATAGGTGGTTCGTATCGGGCTCGGTATTGTGTCAGGCTAGAGACCACTTAGGCTATCGGGTTCCTTGTATCGGGTGGTTCCTTTGGCCGATATCGGGCTGCTGCGATGACCGAGACGGATCCTAAGTGAGCCATTCCCACCCTCTCGGGTCGGGGAAGTGCTCACCAAGTATCACCCAGTACGCCTCTGGGACGCGACATACTAGCTCCAGGTGCTTTCTAAAGTTAGCTTTCACGAGATTCCGACCCGTCCCATCGAGGTCCTGTAGCTGCTATTTATAGGCAGCAGTTGGAAGAAGTTGCGGTTCTCCGGGCACCATGTGTCCTCCATCGGCTCTATTAGCGTGGCTTCAGGGATGCTCAATGTGCATGTTTCCTGGCACATCGAGTGTCGGGCAGCAAGCGTGTCGGGTATCGTGACGGGTGGGCACCTGCCGGTTGGTGGCTTGTATCGCACGACATGCTTCATTGGGAGAGTAGTTGTGGTGGGTACAGCTCCCTATCGCGTAACTGGTGTATCTCCCATCAGAGTCTTGTTGCGTGGAACACCCGTGTCGTGCAACATCCATATCGGTCTGCTGTATGACGGGTAGTAAGTGTGTCGGTCGACTGGTAGGAGGGTCGATGCAGGTAAAACACGTTCATGGGCCGGGACGGCCTTTTACTGATTTTTGAGTAGAAAAGCGAGGAAAACTATGTAAAAGATGATAAAAATGAGTTAAGAGTGTAGCATGGCCTGTTTATTCAAAAACATGACAAAAAGGAGAGGAAAACAGTTTAAAAGGGCAGTTTTGACAACAAAATATGGGCCATAAATATCACAAAAGTTGGTGTTATCAGAGGGCAACAACATGGGAGGAAGAAATTCCCTACCACGTTGAGGGTCATCCTTTCTTTGGCGAGTGGCCAATTTATAAAGAGATTGTGGCAGAGTTCATGGCCTCCCTCGACATCTGTGTTGTGCCCAATAACCTTATCGCCACCGACCGCGAGTGGATCAAAGGCCGTGTTTCCTTCTGTTTGTTCAACCGCAACTATACTATTACGCTTGACCAATTCAACTCGATCTACAACTACTGGAACTCACCCGAGCAGTACTGACGTCTGGATAATCGGGTTGATTTTGATGCGATGTTTGCGGAGCTGGTAACCACTCCGGAAGGGAAATCGGTCAGCTATCACAATGCGGCGGTGGCCGACTTCGAGCACCCGTTCGTGCGGGTTTTACACCGTATGCTTTGCATCACCTTCTTTGCTCGATGCGAGCTTTCTTTGAGAAAATTCCAAGAGATGGATTTATTCTTCCTCTACAAGCTTCTGAAGAGGGAACAATTAAACTGGGGCGTGATTTTCTTGACCCACGTGATGACCGTGAAAAGGAGTACCAGAAGAGCCCCTATTCATTTTGGGGGACTTATCACGCCACTAGCTCTCTACCTTGGGCTAGACCTATCATCACTTCCTCCACTGGTTAGTAGAAATTCGATGAATCTTGCTCATTTCCACCGCTCCAACCTTCTGATAGTTTGTGACGACGTGGTATATGCACATTGCCATGTCAATAAGGAGTATCAGGAGTGTGCACTTCCAGACCCTGTCTTCAACATCCAAGGGGCCGAATGATTCAACCCTATTTTAGGGCTTCATCTTGTGGCATTTTGCATTTCAATCACATCTATACCTATTAGATTACATGTTATTTCCCTTAATATGCACATTTGTATAAAATGCACTTATGGAAATTTTTTGCATGTTTTTCAAGTACTTGGACCACACTTGGATGGACGAGAGAGATGGAGGGGCCCTAAGAAGGCCCCAGAGCTCCCCCAACCTACCCCTAGTGGCCAAGAGTCAAGCTTAAGCAAAGAAGTCCATGGATAACGAAGTTTGAAGCTCAATGTGCAAGAAAAGCCCCCAACACGGCCGTGGTAACACAAAACGTTCGTGCTGCAAATGAAGAAATCACAAGAAAAATCTCAATTTTAAAGCAGTTGCAGAACATACTCTACCATGGCCGTGCCACGCAGCACGGTCGTGCTGCGACCACCCACCATGGTCGTGCCACGCAGCACGACCGTGCTACCATCACCCATCATGGTCGTGCCACGTAGCACGACCGTTCTACCAGATCCCACCACGGCCGTGCCACATAGCACGGTCGTTCTACCAGATCCCACCACGGCCGTGCTGCACAACACGGTCGTGCTACACAGCACGGTCGTGCTACCCTCAACCCACCACAGCCATGGCCTTTTCAGCCCAAATTTGACCACCAACCTGACATTTAGCCATTTTAATTCACATGACCATTCCCATACACCACGACCATGGCCTACCCTACCCACCACGACCGTGGTGACCCACCACGGCCGTGCTACTAACAAAACTCACCTAGTTTTCACTGTTTTGCCCATTTTGCCCCTACTTGACCTAGTGCTTCCTCCCCACACCTATATATACCTAGGTGGCGGATGGGGCATGAAGCTAGCTACCTTCTACCCCCTCCTAGCTCCCCAAATCGCAACCCACTCCATTCCACTCCATATCCACCTCAAACCCACTCCATTTCACCATTTCCACCACCAAAACACTAGTTTATACTAGTTCCTACCCATAATCCCCTTCATTTCACACCCTTGCACCTTGGAGGAGGGAGGAAGACGTCCTACAGCTGCTAGAGAGGAGGAGTTCTTCATCTACACTGAGATCCATGGCTTCTTCTACCTCTTTTTTCTCTCATTTTGTATTTTCCATTTCTATGAGTAGCTAGGCCCCTGTGGGTGGGTTGTTTGGGGGAAATTATGTTACTTTGATTCCATGTTGGGGGAAAATGACATGTAAACATTGTAATTCCATTTGTTAATGATTATATTCTATTTGCATCTCATTCTCCATCAATTGCTTGTTGGTTTGTGTGTGAAATCACCTTGGAATTTAGGCAAATTGCTTATATGTGTGAATTTTGGGATTTGTCCCTAGGTCCAATTCTTAGATCCCTAGGTTGCCTCCCATCTTCCTACATCCTAATCAATCTCCCTAAACCTAAGTGAGATATCTAAGTATCAAGATTATATAATTCTAGTGCAATTAGCATGGAGCCTTCTCAAGGCTAGAATGTGGGGGAATTGGGGTCCAAAACCCTAATCTCACCTCCACATTACTACCCTCGGCCCCTAATTGCCCTAGGAATGCCTAATATAGAAACCTAGACTTGATTAGACTCTAATTGAATTGTACTTAATCCCTAACCCAATTGAGCCTCATAAGGGTAGTAGGGGGTGTTAGGGACTAGTTCCCCTATACACAACCTAGCATATCCATGGCCAGTTAGTACCTTAGGTTAATTCATTAGACTCTAACTTGTTGTTTGGTTTGGATAATCTAAATGGAATCATAATGTTCATATGTCACCCCCCAACTTAAGTGATAAGTTCATACCCCTAAACATCCCACACACCTCTTCACTGCTTGAAACCTTAGTTCTGTGCTTGCTTAGCTTAGTTAGTTCTTTTCTTCCTTAGTTAGATTCTTGCCTTGCTCTTGCCTTGTTTATGCTAATTTAGTCCTTTAATTGGTCTTTTGATTTTCTCTTGCTTGCCTTAGCATAATTTGTCTTTTCATACCTAGCTTAGTCTTTTCTTTCCTTCTTAGTCTTAATCTAGTCTAGGGTTAACATAGATTTCATCCCTGCCTTTAACTGCTTTCTTGTTCATCCTTAGTTAACAAGCAAATCAACCTTTAAACCCTTAACCCTAGTCTCCGCAGTAGGAACCCAACAAAACTAACCTAGCTCTAGCGCCCCCTATTTTCCCTGTGGATCGACCCTATACTTGCCACCTTCCTATACTACGACACGACCTCGTGCACTTGCGGGTGTAGTTGTTTTAGTAGACGTAGGTGTGTTAGTTTAGGTTTATAAATTTCGAAAGCAAATTACTGTCATCCTGCGTTCCGACCTCGTGGGGCGCATCTAGTCGAGTCAAATCGGCTATTGTGTTGCACCTCTAGCGGAATCACACCAAGCTTTCTGGCACCGTTGCCGGGGATTAGAGGCGCTCGACCTAGCTAGTTAGTTTTGTTTTGACTTTTCCTACTACCCTCATCATTGCTATTCTTTATTCATTACTCTTTGCATTTTTTGTGTATATTGGTTTGCTAACTTGCTTTCTTTTGTTTGGTTGTGCCTTGTGCATGTGACAAGCCATTCAGAGAATACAAGATGGAAGGCCAAAATGCACAAACCCATCCATTACCTCCATCACCTCTATTGTCGCAACCTTCCCACCACTTCACCTTCCAACCTCAATTCCCTCCTCCACTGCCCTACCTCCAAGGATATCCTAAGCCTTACACACCACCACCACCTCCATTGCCACAACCCTCCCACCAATTCACATCCCAACCTCAATTCATTCTACCACCTCCATCACCACAACCCTCACACCAATTCACCTTCCAACCTCAATGCCCTCCTCCACCTAAAGTCCAAGGGCCATCAACACCGATGCCACCACCACAACTATCACATGCTCCTCCTACTTCCCATGAGCAAATGGATATGACTGAGACCCCTCTCTTTGGTGCCTATGAAGACCCGTTCCTCAAGAGAGAGAAAACCTATGGCATGAGATTTTTGAAGGTCTTAAGGCTTATTACGATCTATGATGATGATCCCGAAGGAGAGAGAATTGCTAAAAAAGACTTACGAAGCTCACATGACCCTTGGGAGGAAGATCAATCAAGGAAAGCATTTGAGAGGATTGCTTATGATGGGGGTGCAAACATTTTGTTTTTGGACAATGGTTGATGGTGAAAGAACAAAAATCCTGGCTGAAGGCATAAAACTTAGCACATGTGGGAGGCAACCCACATAGGTTTGGGAAATTTTGACCCAACCTTCACTTTTTGATACAATTGCTTTGTTCTTACACTTTCTAAGAAAACACACACACACACTTGTGTTTAATATTTTTTCTCTAGTTTTAAGATGTGCAGGTGGTAACAGGGTGAAATGAAGGAAATTTGAGTACAATTGAGAGAAGGATTCAAATAAAAATCACTTTGGGTCAAGTTTTTGAGTGTTTGATGTTCCTCATTTTGAGAGTAGCAGCTACAGGGACCACCACGGCCGTGGCACATCAATACGACCATGGTCATTTGCATGAAAAACACACCAAGTCCCTGGATTCATAAGAAAAATTGAGAAAAGTTTCCAAAGGACTGCACCACGGCCGTGCGAGGCAGCACGGTCGTGCAACTTGAAGCCACCACGGCCGTGCTACAGACCAATTTCAGCCACTGAAGGTAGATTAGTGTGGCAGCTACTATGCATATCCTCTAACATAGGGAGGAACACCGCCAGAGCCTCGAGAGAGCCATGATCGTCTACCCTATCATCCTAAACTCTAGGATCATGATGAGGACATCATGATTCAAAAGTTTGGGGTGGTAGGGCAGGTATGCCCTAGTTTCACTTTGCATTTCACCTGCCACATCCACTTTTGTTTTCTTGTTTTTGCTATCTATCTTAGTTATCTTTACTGCTTTGCATACCTGCATGTCATGTAGTTTACCATCTTGTCATTTTTTGCGTACCTACATGTCATGTAGTTTACCATCTTGTCTTTTGTTGCGTAATTTTCAAAAAAATTGCTCTTTCACCATGCATTGCATATCATGTAGATTTATGGTAATTTTTGCATGTTTTAGTTAGGATTTTCTTGTTTACTACTTTTTTTTTGGTGAACCGAGCTCCTTGTATTTCTATTTTTGTGTTTTTTTTTTGTGTTACATACAAGTATAGCTATCCATATGACAGGAAAATCTATTTACAGAAAAAAAGGAACAAAACCACTAAAGGACAGATATCCGACACCAGTAGGAGGAATAGTAGATCAAAAGGAAACCATCCATGGATGCCCAACAAAGGTTTGGAGAACTAGAGCAGCTGAACCATCAAACCAGGGCAAGATACCAGAAATCTGCAGCAGCAAACAACAGAAAAAAAACTCCACAAACCCTGCTCAACCTTCGAGGGAGCGAAAATCTTTCAGAACTAGCTCCCAAATAGAAAACCACTCATTCTCTCTATTTGTATGGACTCTAAGGTTTCTTTCATTCCAGATCCAATAAAAAATGCAAAGAGCGATAAGATGATTCCTCTTGGAAGTGCAGCTAGTTAGGTCACTGCAGGAGATCGGTTTGATAGGGAAATTCAAGCAAGACATAGCTTTACCCCAAATTAAGCAAGAGAAGTTGCACTTGAACATACAGTGTGACGTATCTTCCTCAGTCATTTTGCAAAGGAAGCAATAGGAAGGAGTAGAGATACCCATTCTTCTAATATAATTAGTAGTGAGCAATTTATCATGCCCCACTTTCCAAGCATGAATAACAAATCTGCTAGGAGCTTTAAACCACCAAAGCCATTTGAAAAAGGCATTAGGCTCACTCCTAGATGAATAGCCTCCCAAATGTCCTTCAATATAATGGAGGACATCCCATTAAAAGTGATGATATCAGGACCAATTAAAGGCTTACAAGTGAAGTCAGAAGATCATACAAATTCTTGTAAAGTCTGGAATCATTGAGGATCCACATTCCATCTTCTATCCAACAAGAAACTTTACAAAGAGGATGCAGACCTAATGTGATAATACTTTGCCTGCCTAACACATCCAGCACAAAACGACCATTACGGAGCCAAGGATCACCCCAAAATAAAGTATGATTACCATCACCAATTTTGAAACTGATATGTGATTTTAGGAAATCCCTTTCCTTGATAATTCTATTTACGAGCCAGGAGTAACTGCCGTTATCATTTATAGACCAGCAAGTATTTTTATTGAAATACTTCTCGTGAACCCACTTTATCCAAAGAGAATCTGCTTTTCTTGCTAGATTCCAAGCATGATGAATGATAGAGGAAAAATTGATATCTCTAAGAGAACGAATATTTAAACCCCCTTCATCCTTGGGCTTTGTAATGGAAGACCATTTGATCAAGTGAACATTAGAGTGATTTTCAGAACAGCCCCAAATGAAATCCCTGATGAGCTTCTCGATATCATCAATAACAGAGCTTGGGAGAGGAAAACAATTAGACCAGTAAAGGCTAATAGAGGACAAGGTTGATTGAGCTAATTCAACCCTACCCGCCATAGATAACTGTTTAGCCTTCCACCCATCGAGTCTGGTTTTAATTTTATCTAGAAGAGGACCACAGTGCTTCCTTCTTAATTTCCCAATAAACAAAGGAATCCCAAGATAACTTTGCCCAATGTAACCTTCCTTAATACCCAGAATGTTAATAAAGTTTTCTTTCTTAACTCCCTCACTAAAGATGATCAAACTCTTGTCAATGTTGCATTTTAGACCAGTAATCGAATAAAAATCATCAAGAATATTTTTGAGAGTATGAGCACTATCTTCATCAGCTTCCATGAAGACCAAAAGATCATCAGCAAAGATTAAGTGAGAAATATCCAGATTCCCAGAAGCGCGAAGAGGTTTAAAATCACCATTTTTAACAGCCCTTTCTAATAACACAGAGAAGACCTGCATCACCAAGACAAAGAGCTGAGGGGCAAAAGGATCACCTTACCTGATACCATTACTAGGTTTAAAAGAATTGGTAACCTCCTCATTAACCAAAACCTCATAAGAAATAGTTTCGAAGATCTCCTTTAACCAAATGACCCAACAATGGGGAAAGTCCATAAGCTCGAGAATACGAAATAAGGAACCCCAAGAAACAAAATCATACGCCTTTGAAATATCCAATTGAGACAAATTTTGTGTTTTCCCCCTTTTTTATTAAAGTCATGAATGATCTCATTGCTCAGCAGAATAGCATCATGTATACTACGCCCTTTGATGAAAGCACATTGATTAGGACGAACAATAGAAGAGATGAGTCCTTGAAGCCTATTACTTAGAGTCTTCATAATAATCTTGAGAGTAACATTGCAAAGAGCAATCGATCTCCAATTTTTGAGATTGAGAGAGTCCTTAGACTTAGGAATCAAGGAAATAAAAGTTTTGTTGGTCTCTTTAAGCAACCTGCCAGTTCTGAAAAAATGAGAAATGCCTTCAATAACATCCACTCCAATAACATCCCAGAAGCTCCTAAAGAACATACCATTATAACCATCAGGTCCCAGACATTTGTCAATATTAAGAGACTTCACAGTATCCTCAATCTCCTTTGGGGTGATCGGTCTGTCAAGATGAAGTCTATGGACATCGTTCAGCTTGGAGAAAATAAGACTTTCAAGAAGATTAGTCTTATAAATGTGCCTACTGTTAAAAAGATTAAAATAAAAATTATGAATGTGGATTTTGATATCCTCGGCTTCAGTAATCATCTGCCCCTCAACTTCAATACATTTGATAAAGTTAATATGTCTTCTGACCTTAAGAGAAGAATAGAAAAATTTAGTGTTTGAATCCCCTTCTTTTAACCACTGAATTCTGGACTTTTGTCTCGCAAGAGACTCTTCATCTTTAAGAGCAGCTTGAGCCACCTTCCTACGTTGTATAACTTTATCTCTCATATCAATGCTCAAAGGATTAGCATCTAAAGAAATTTGAGTTTCAAGAAGAGCATTTTCAGCAGCCCTGCCATTGTCAAACAGATTTCCAACCTTTTCCTTATTCCATTTAGAAAGACAAACTCTAACGTTTCTCATTTTAGAGTACACTTTGAACAGAGGGAATCCTTCCTTACTAGTGAACCAACCCTCTTTCACAACACCAAGAAAATCAGATCTATTCACCCAAGAATTAATAAATCTAAACGGAGTAATCTTCTTTCTTCTTTCTCCAATGTTCAGCTTCATGATTTTGTTATCACTTACGGTATTGGTGATAAGAAAACCAGCAACATTGAAAAACTTATCCATAAACAGATTGTTATATAAAATTCTATCAATGCGGGATGTAGAGAATCTATCACCACCTTGATGGTTATCCCAGGAAAAAGCAGGACCATTTAGGTTCAAATCAAACAAACCACAGTTAAGAATACAATTGTTAAACTCAGCCATCGATTTCTTTGTAGGGGGGTCTCGACCAATCTTTTCACTTTCTAACCTTACAACATTGAAATTGCCTAAAATAATCCAAGGAAGGATTCCCGAAGAGCTAAGGGATTCAATATCGTTCCAGAGACTACATCTGTCCCTATCTTCACTATGCCCATAAACAACCAAAAGATTGAAATCATGATTATCCACTCTAACCAAGGATTGAATACACTGGTCACTTTCAAAACTCTTAATAATAGAACAAACGTCCTCCCTCCAAAGGACAACAACTCTTCCCAGCACGTGAGAAGAATGGTTAGAAATCCACTTGAATTCAACAAAATGTTTACTAAGAAGCTTCTTGAGTTTCTTTTCTCTAGTTCTAGTTTCATTTAAAACAATAATGTGAGGATCCAACTTATTTAAACTCTCCCGGACAGAGGTGACTTTGTTATTCAACCCTCTAACATTCCAGGAGACAATGCATAAATTTGGATCATTCATTAGAACCCTTTTCATCCAGTACTTCACTGGGCAGAATTTCAGCATCATCAGCAACTTCAGTATCAAGATTCTTAAATCTATTGTTAAAAGAGCCTGGGGAACCAGAGGCAATTGAAGATGGATTCTTATTTCTTGTTTTTTCTTTCTTTGATTTCTTTGGTTTATAAAAGTCATCCGAACCCTGACTAGAATCAACAACTTTAGAATCTTCAATGATACTGGTCGGAGTGATAAGATCAACAATCCCTACTTCTCCTACTATATTCGAAGTTGAATCGTCTTCTTCAAATTTATCATTAGTACCATGAAATATTTCTGTTTTTGACATATCTTCTGAATTCACCTCTTCAGAGATCGACAAGTTCTCAACAGGCATTTCCTCAATCAGTTGGGGCACATCAGCAGATATTGCAATAACCTCTGCAACTTCAGTTGGCGGAGCAGCTCTAGCTTTGGGAATCCACACTTTTTTACTTTGTTTCTGAGGCTGGAACTCCTGGCATTCATGCCCGAACAGTTTACAAGCCTTACATGGTTTTGGCTTCCATTCATAAGTGAAAGAGATAGTCATCGAGTCACCTTTATCACTCGCCAAATCCAGACTTTCAGGAAAAGAAGAAGTTGCAGGTATAAGAACCTGCATTCTAGCATACTCCAACCTTTTATAATCAAACGTAGCTCGATCAACTCTCAAAGGATCACCTAGAAAAGAAGCGATTCTATCAAACATGCCTTTCTCCCATAGTTCAAGCGGGAGATCATGAACTTGAACCCATACCAGAACCTCTGCTAGTTTAAATTTTGTGAGTTGTTGTCCTGGCCTCCATCTCATCAGAATCAATGGTTTATCTCTTACAAAGCAAGCCGCACCATCTAGGATAGATTCCAGATTGCCGACGTCAGTGAATCTTATCAGGAAGAACCCCTTGCCATGATTTAACACATCAATGGAACCTTTCAAGGCCCAGATCTGTCTCAGGTAGCACTCTAGAGTGGGAAGATGAGGTTTAAAGCCTACTACATAACCTGCAAGACAGAGCCTCCATTTCTCAGCACTCTTCTCAGCTTCAGCACTTGGATAGATCAGCGTTTGGTCTTTGAGCTCGATGCTGACTTTTTCTAGGGAAGTATCCGCTTGAATCGCTTTCTTGAACATGCTGCTCCAAATGTTCAGTTGGACCTGAGAAGACGATCCTTCATCCTTTCCTTCACCGCCTGCAGTCTCACCTCCAGACAAACCTTCACCTTTTCCTTCTCTGGCGACAGTCGTATGTCCTACCGCCGCAGACGAGCCTTCACTTTTTCCTTCTCCGGTGGCAATCATGTCTCCAATCGCAGACGACATCACCACAGTCCCGAATAATATAGGTTTAGCTGTGATTGAAGGCAACTTGGCACCATTTTGGCCAATTTTGCCCAAATTAGGAATTTCTTATCTAAAAAGTGTGTTTTGACCAAATCTCTAATGTTTAAAGTAAAAATGATGACCTTTGACAAATGCAAGTGAATTACATTGTTTGTTGCTAAGTGGTATCAATGGGTGACTTTTTACATGTGCATCACCTCTCTTAGGATTATGATTGAATTGGTTGAATTGTGAAATTGAGCAAGCTTTGAACGCTTAGTGTTTGTAGAATCACTTGTTTGATATATCAATTTCATCTTGTTCATTCATGTGGTGTGATATCTAGGATGAAGTATTGGATTAATTTTCATGCATGATGTCTTATGTGAAGAATCATACCTATGACCCCTCTTTGACCTGACTTTTCACTCACCATCTTCTTACCCCTCCGCCTCATGAAAGGATGCCAAAGTGCACATATCATCCTTGGCCACCTCTAAAAGTTTGGGGTGGCCACATCTCCATATCTCCATATCACTCTATCCACCATATGCCCTATCTATACCAAGGGCAAGAAAAAAAAAGAAAAGAAAAAGAAAAGCAAAAAAGGATGATCCTGTTTAAGAGCATTCAAATAAAGAAAAGATGAGTGTGTAAAAACACTCCAAAAATCTTACCGCAACCCTTTCTTCCATTTTCATACCCATTGAGCTAAGAAGCATCAAACTTAGCTCATTTTGCCCTTTTCCGCAGCCACGTGGGTCATTTGGTGTGATTTGAAATATAAGATTGAATGCATGAATGTGAAACAACACTCCTAGTCATTCTTGATTAACGCCACCATGAAACGGTTTACTCAGAACTTTATGGAAGAAATATGGATAACTTGTGTATTCTATGCGCTATATTTGAAGTTCATATGCTTCGTGCTCTTTTCATGATTGGTTTGTGAAAGAAGGAGAGGAGAGAGGTGGAATGCCTGTACTTAGTCATTATTGATCCTATTCAGCAATAATCATCCTTTGCATTGCATTTTTCATTTCTTGCTTGTGAAAATTCTGTAGAGAGATTGAGTTGGAGCATACTTGAGGACAAGTATGTTTCAAGTTTGGGGTGGTGATTCAGCCCTATTTTAGGGCGTCATCTTGTGGCATTTTTCATTTCAATCACATCTATACCTATTAGATTACATGTTATTTCCCTTAATATGAATATTTGTGTAAAATGCACTTATGAACATTTTTTGCATGTTTTTCAGGTACTTGGACCACACTTGGATGGACGAGAGAGATTGAGGGGCCCAATGAAGGCCCCAGAGCTCCCCCAACCTACCCCTAGTGGCCAAGAGTCAAGCTTAAGCAAAGATGTCCATGGATAATGAAGTTTGAAGCTCAAAGTGCAAGCAAAGCCCCCAACACAGCCGTGGTAACACAAAACGTTCGTGCTGAAAATGAAGAAATCACAAGAAAAATCTCAAATTTGAAGCAGCTACAGAACATACTCTACCACGGCCGTGCAACGCAGAACGGTCATGTTGCGACCACCCACCACATCCGTGCCACACAACACAGCCGTGCTACCATCACCCACCATGGATGTGCCACGTAGCATGGCCGTGCTACCATCTCCCACCACGGCCGTGCCACGCAGAACGACCGTTCTACCAGATCCCACCACAGCCATGCTACACAGTACGACCGTGCTACCCTCAACCCACCATGGCCATGGTGACCACCACGGCCGTGGCCTTTTCAGCCCAAATTTGACCACCAACCTGACATTTAGCCATTTTAATTCCCACGACCGTTCCTACCCACCACGGCCGTGCTACTCACAAAACTCACCGAGTATTCGCTGTTTTGCCAATTTTGCCCCTACTTGACCTAGTGCTTCCGACCCACACCTATATATACCTAGGTGGTGACTGGGGCACGAAGCTAGCTACCTTCTACCCCCTCCTAGCTCCCCAAATCGCCACCCACTCCATTCCACTCCATATCCACCTCAAATCCACTCTATTTCACCATTTCCACCACCAAAACACTAGTTTATACTAGTTCCTACCCATAATCCCCTTCATTTCACACCCTTGCACCTTGGAGGAGGGAGGAAGATGTCCTACAGCTATTGGAGAGGAGGATTTCTTCATCTACACTGAGCTCCATGGCTTCTTCTACCTCTTTCTTCTCTCTGTTTGTATTTTCCATTTCTATGAGTAGCTAGGCCCCTGTGGGTGGGCTGTTTGGGGGAAATTATGTTACTTTGATACCATGTTGGGGGAAAATGACATTTAAACATTGGAATTCCATTTTTTAATGATTATATTCTATTTGCATCTCATTCTCCATGAATTGCTTGTTGGTTTGTGTGTGAAATCACCTAGGAATTTAGGCAAATTGCTTATATGTGTGAATTTTGGGATTTGCCCCTAGGTCCAATTCTTAGATCCCTAGGTTGCCTCCCATCTTCCTACATCCTAATCAATCTCCCTAAACCTAAATGAGAGATCTAAGTAGCTAGATTAGATAATTCTAGTGCAATTAGCATGGAGCCTTCTCAAGGCTAGAATGTGGGGGAATTGGGGTCCAAAACCCTAATCTCACCTCCCCATTACTACCCTCGGCCCCTAATTGCCCTAGGAATGCCTAATCTAGAAACCTAGACTTGATTAGACTCTAATTGAATTGTACTTAATCCCTAACCCAATTGAGCCTCGTAAGGGTAGTAGGGGGTGTTAGGGACTAGTTCCCCTATACACAACCTAGCATATCCATGGCCAGTTAGTAGCTTAGCTTAATTCATTAGACTCTAACTTGTTGTTTGGTTTGGATAATCTAAATGGAATCATAATGTTCATATGTCACCCCCCAACTTAAGTGATTAGTTCATACCCCTAAACATCCCACACATCTTTTTACTACTTGAAACCTTAGTTTTGTGCTTGCTTAGCTTAGTTAGTTCTTTTCTTGCTTAGTTAGCTTCTTGCCTTGCTCTTGCCTTGTTTATGCTAGTTTAGTCCTTTAATTTCTCTTTTGCTTTTCTCTTAGTTGCCTTAGCATAATTTGTCTTTTCATACCTAGCTTAGTCCTTTCTTTCCTTCTTAGTCTTAATCTAGTCTAGGGTTAACATAGATTTCATCCCTGCCTTTAACTGCTTTCTTGTTCATCTTTAGTTAACAATCAAATCAACCTTTAAACCCTTAACCCTAGTTTCCATAGTAGGAACCCAGCAAAACTAACCTAGCTCTAGCGCCCCCTCTTTTCCCTGTGGATCGACCCTATACTTGCCACCTTCCTATACTACGACACGACCCTGTGCACTTGCAGGTGTAGTTGTTTTAGTAGACGTAGGTGTGTTAGTTTAGGTTTATAAATTTCAAAAGCAAATTCCTATCACGTGTGTTCCAACCTCGTGGGACACATCTAGTCGGGTCAAATCGGCTAGTGTGTTGCACCTCTAGCGGAATCGCACCACCCAGCACTTCAGGTGGCCCATTATTGCAATCAAAGATTCAGTAAGTGAAGAAGACGCAGGTAACAATGACGACGACGATGAGAATGAGGAGGAATATGAGACTTGAGTGGCACCGAGGAAGCGGCCACGCTTCTACCCGGGAGCTTCATCCTCTTCTCAGCCACTGCCGCCACAACCCTCTCAGCAAGGAGAGGATGTCTTTTCAATGTAGGGGATGTATACCATGCTGCAAGGCATTTAGGAGATATTGCAACGACATACTGCGTGTCCTTTGCAGATATACAGGATACCACAAATTGGTTGTATGTGAATCAACAAGCCATCTTCTAGAATGAATGTCAGTTGTTCGCAAATCAAAAACAGGTCTATGACTGGTTGGGGAGGATCGAGCAGCAGCAACAGCTATTTTATGATCATTACTAGAATCAAGGTTACTTCGGGGGCTATCCACAACCACCACCCATGCCACCATATGATCCAAACGTTCAGGGGAAATATCCATCTTGGGATCCCACCACCCCATAGTACCCGCCACCTGAGAAGTAAATAAATGGAATCACCGTTCCACCTACTGAGATTGTTTTTGACTATGAGGCCATAGTCAAATTCAAGCTTGGGGGGGAGATGGAACAATTTCTATCTTTTAGTTCTGTTTCTTTTATTTTAGCAATTTTCTGAGTTTTTAGGATCCACATGCTATCTAGTGTATCCGTGGATGTCTAATGTTAATGTGTCATCTCAATGTTTTTCACATGGGAGTTATGGGTGCCATTATCTTAAATCAAAGCATAATTGAAAATTTTTCAAAAATTTGCAAGTTGAATTTGTCTGAATTTGAAGCACTTAACCTATGAAAATAATTGTGTTTGTCAACTTTAAAACATAAGATCATAATTGTACATCCTTATGATTCAAGAAATATGGATGGACATGGATTTTGAGCCTAAACTGACCAAATAGTAATGGGACTTTAATCGAAAGTGAGAGAGAGAAACCCTTTGATTTATTGATACACAGGTCAGTAAAGAGGGAAATATAATCTATTCCAATGGTTTTGTACATTAGTCTTGTGATGTATCCATTTCATTTCATTCAATATCCACCATAAGAATTGGAAGCACTTATAGTTTTTCATCTCTTGATTGCATGACATGTAGATAGGATTTCATTGTAGCTAGATTTTGCATCTATGCATTCACACATTATCAAGTGCATGTCATTATAGTTGCATTTTGCATACTCTAGAGCATATATGACTTTTTGTGCCTTATTTCTTCTGGAAAATAAGAAAAATAGGAAAATTGTTCTATACCCTCTGAAAAGTAATTTGTAAAGCATCAATGATGTAGCTAAGTGGAAATAAGCCCGAAAAAAAATTAAATTTTTTTTTGTGAATGTTCTTCTAGTCAATTGAAAAAGAGGGCTTGGAAAAGAAAAAGAAAAAGAGAAGAAATGTAAGTGAAAAAAGGAGAGGGAGAAACACTACTACAGAAACAACATTCACTGTCGCTTTTCTGGGCGTTAGTTCTTTAGGAAAACTGACGCCTACACTATTAGACGTCGGTTATTTAGGCAAACCGACGTCTATATTCGAAGACCAGCCAGACACGGGTACCGCTTTGAATACAGCGTCGGTTGTTAATAACAAACCGACGCCTAAAGTCGCCCGCGAAATCCAATTTTTGAGCAAAAAAAAATAGTGTCACTTTCAGCGTCGGTTATGTAGATAGAAACCGACGCCTATGCGCGATAAAAATTTTCGCAAAAAGTGTCACTTTCAGGTCGGTTAACCTGTTATAAACCGACGCTGAAAGTGGTTCCCGCCAAACAATTTCGTGAAAATATCATCCAATTGGACGTCAGTTGGTTCAAACAACCGACGCTAAAGAGTTTAGGCATCGGTTGTTTGAAAAAACCGACGCCATTTGGGAACTTAATATCCCGCGATCGCTCGACTCTTCCCCTTTCTTCTGTTTCATTGCGAGCCGATTTCCCTTTTCTTCTCTGCTGTCGCCCGAACACGCCGCCGATTTCTCCTCCACGAAAGCTCCTTCTTCGTCCACAACAGCGCCGCCGCGCCCCCTTCTCCGCCGCCACTGCTGCTACCTTCTTCCCCTTCTCCACGCCCCCTTCTCCGCCACGCCCCCTTCTCCGCATCCACTGCTGCTCCTTGGTCTGCCTTCCCTGCCGCCTGGAGCTCGCCGCCGCGCCGCCTTCCTCCTTGCCTCCGCCCACCGTCCTTCCTTGCTGTCGCTGCTATCCTCATTGGCATCGCCGCTGCCTGCTCTGTGCTCGCCGCCGTCCTCCCTGCCATGTCGCCTGCCTGCCTGCTGCTCGCCGTAGCCTCCAGGTAGTGGTCGTAGCCTCTGTTCTTCCTTCTCCCTAGCTCTTTACCAACGGTAAACACGGCCGTGGGTGTTGGCCTACCACGGCCGTGCTGGGCAGCACGGTCATGTTTGTTGTTGGTAAGGATATGAACAAATCTATATGTAATGCTTTATGTAAATTCTAGGATACGAACAAATCTTTTTGTTTGCATATATTTGTGCTTCTAATCCTAATGCTTGACCTAATTCAGTAAATTTTGATGCATGTTGAAATAAGATTTAAACTTGTCCATTCTAGCTTCCTAATTTGATTTGATTAAACCCTAACATTGATGAAACCCTAACATTAATTGTGATGAAACCCTAACATGTACATATCTATTATTGTGTTTGTTGGCCTAGAAAACCCATCCAAGATTTACTCATTAGGAGTAAATCTTGGATAGTCCCCGATTTGGGACTGTTCTTGAACACCTAATCTCACTTAGGATGTAAGTGTATAATGTGTATTGGGTTTTTGAGAAAATTTTGGTAGCATTTCCCCGTTTGTTCTCTAAGTACATATGTACTTAGAGAACAGTGGGGAAATTCTGCCGAAATTTTCTCGAAAACCCAATACACATTATACACTTACTAGTGAGATTAGGTGTTCAAGGATGGGATAGGTGGTACACATTTATTATATATAAGAATGACATCACATGTGTTTGTTGGCCTAGAAAGTGAACAATCATTGTTCTTTATATTACTTGTACATTGGTATAAATTAGAATGAACAATCACTAAATTATATACTGTTTGTATGGAGTCCGGCTTCATTGTAGATATCTATTATTGTGTTTGTTGGCCTAGAAAACCCGTCCAAGATTTACTCATTAGGAGTAAATCTTGGATAGTCCCCGATTTGGGACTGTTCTTGAACACCTAATCTCACTTAGGATGTAAGTGTATAATGTGTATTGGGTTTTCGAGAAAATTTCAGTAGCATTTCCCCGTTTGTTCTCTAAGTACATATGTACTTAGAGAACAGCGGGGAAATGCTGCCGAAATTTTCTTGAAAACCCAATACACATTATACACTTACTAGTGATATTAGGTGTTCAAGGATGGGATAGGTGGTACACATTTATTATATATAAGAATGACATTACATGTGTTTGTTGGCCTAGAAAGTGAACAATCATTATTCTTTATATTACTTGTACATTGGTATAAATTAGAATGAACAATCACTAAATTATATACTATTTGTATGGAGTCCGGCTTCATTGTAGATATATATTATTGTGTTTGTTGGCCTACAAACCCGTCCAAGATTGACTCAATAGGAGTAAATCTTGGATAGTCCCCGGTTTGGGACTGTTCTTGAACACCTAATCTCACTTAGGATGTAAGTGTATAATGTGTATTGGGTTTTCGAGAAAATTTTGGTAGCATTTCCCCGTTTGTTCTCTAAGTACATATGTACTTAGAGAACAACGGGGAAATGGTGCCGAAATTTTCTTGAAAACCCAATACATTATACACTTACTAGTGAGATTAGGTGTTCAAGAATGGGATAGGTGGTACACATTTATTATATATAAGAATGACATCACATTATACACTTAGGATGTAAGTGTATACCCTCTTCTTTTCCTAATATATACTTGTTTCCTAATATATACTTGTTTTCTCTTTGATCATAGAATGGATAGATCATGGATGTCCATTCGTAATCGTTGCACCCCAGAGTTTATATCTGGTCTTGATCAGTTTATTAGATTTGCCGAGGAACATAGGAAAAAACCTACAGATAGGTTCTACTATCCATGTAGGCATTGCGGTAACAACTTGAAAGTCAACACTGGTGAGGAAACTAAAAGTCATGTCATGTGCAACGAGATTGTACAAGGCTATACAGAATGGCATTGGCATGGAGAGATTTCAAAATCGAAACCAGTAGATGTCGATAGCAGTGCTTGGGTGGAAGAAGAAATTGCCTCCGATGACGTAAATGTGAACGAACCAGTTCCAGCAGACATCGTTGATGCGATGCTGGATAGTTGTAGGGTAGAGCACACCGATCCACCTCCTATCTTTAGAAACATTGTGCATGATGCTGAGATACCATTTTACACAGGCTGTGTTAAGTTTACGAAGCTTAGCGCTATGTTGAGATTGTATAAGTTGAAAGCTAACAATAGATGGAGCGACAAAAGCTTCACTTCATTGTTGACTTTGTTGAAAGAAATGCTTCCTGAAGGAAACGAGCTGCCAATCTCAACATACCAGGTAAAGAAAATGTTGTGCCCAATGGGAATGGAGGCCAAGAAGATACAAGCATGCCCGAATGATTGTGTATTATTTCAAAAGGACTATGTAGATTTGAAAGATTGTCCAAAATGTGGTGCGTCACGGTATAAATTGACGACTTCGGGGGAGTCCACAACTGGTTCTCCTGCCAAGGTGTTGTGGTATCTACCTATAATATCACGGTTTCAATGCTTGTTTGCAAATCCGAAAGATGCAAAGAATTTGAGGTGGCATGCAGATGTTAAGAAAAATAATGATGGGATCCTACGACATGCGTCTGATTCCCCACAGTGGAAGAAGATTGATCTATTGTACCCCAAATTTGGTGAAGAAGATAGGAATCTAAGACTTGGGCTTTGTACAGATGGGAAGAATCCGTACGGGACATTGAGCAGCCAACATAGCACTTGGCCAGTCATGCTTGTTATATACAATCTTCCTCCCTGGATGTGTATGAAAAATAAGTACGTTATGTTGTAGTTGTTGATATCGGGCCCTAAACAACCCGGAAATGATATTGATGTTTATCTTGAACCTTTGATTGATGACTTAAATAAACTTTGGGCTGAAGGTGTGATGACCTATGATGCTTCAGCAAGAGAGACATTTCATTTGCACGCTATGTTGTTTTGCACTATTAATGACTTTCTAGCATATGGGAATTTGTCTGGATATAGTGTCAAAGGAGCTAAAGCGTGTCCTATATGTGAAGAAAACACTGATTCAATAAGACTAAAACATGACGGTAAGACTGTATATCTTGGTCATCGAAGGTTTCTTTCAAAATTCCATCCGTATCGTAGGAAGCGCAAAGCATTCAATGGATGGAATGATGAACGGAGTGCACCTAAACCTATACCAATGGATGTTGTTTATGAAAGAGTAAAAGACATTGTCAATGAATTTGGTAAGAAATCACAATGTCTTATGGCCACACGGAGTGACAATTCTTCATTCAAGAAGAAGTCAATATTTTGGGATCTTCCTTATTGGAGTTCTTTGACAGTCAGGCATTGTATCGATGTAATGCACGTTGAGAAAAATGTCTGTGATAGCATCATTGGTACTCTGTTAAATATACCAGGTAAGACTAAAGATGGGATAAAATCCAGACTGAACCTACGTGAAATGGGAATAAGGTCAGAATTAATAGAATTACGTGAAATGGGTAATAAAAGAACATACTTACCTCCTGCTTGTTACACGTTGTCTAGAAAGGAGAAGAAAACTTTTTGTGAATGCTTGGTAAATGTTAAGGTGCCACATGGTTACTTATCCAACATCCGTAGATTGGTATCAATGAAAGATCTGAAGTTGATAGGTCTTAAATCTCATGATTGTCACACTCTAATGCAACAAATATTGCCCGTGGAAATTTGATCTATATTGCCGAAGCATGTAAGGTTTGCAATTACCAGACTTTGTTTCTTTTTCAACAGTCTATGCAGCAAAGTTATTGACCCTGATACTCTCGATAATTTGCAAAGAGAAGTGGTTGTTACCCTGTGTCAGCTTGAGATGTATTTCCCCCCTTCGTTCTTTGATATCATGGTACATCTTGTTGTCCACTTGACTAGGGAAGTGAAAATGTTGGGACCAATTTTCTTGCATTGGATGTATCCCTTTGAACGATACATGAGCGTTTTTAAAGGTGATGTTCAAAACCGTTATCGACCTGAAGGGAGTATTATTGAAGGTTATGTGGTGAGAGAGGTTATGGATTTTTGCAATGACTTTCTCACTGGTAATGACACTCCTGATAATGACAAGAATATTGAGGAGGGCAAAGGAATTTTGGGATCACGGGTGAAAGTAATCAGTCGTGAGCAGTTGGAACAAGCTCACTTGTATATTTTACACAATATGGACGAAGTGAGTGTTTATATCGAGGAACATACCAATTTCATAAAGAGACAACATCCTCGAGCAAGTTCAATGTGGCTTGCTAGAGAGCATAATAAGACTTTTACTAAGTGGTTTGAAGATAAAGTCTTACGTCAACTATCTCAAACACCAAATGATATTACATAAACTATTAAATGCCTCGCCTTTAAACCAAAATCGAATGTTATGTCTTATGAAGGGTTTGACATTAATGGATTCACATATTACACAAAGCGCCAAGATGATAAGAGTGTCATCCAAAATAGTGGGGTCACTCTTCAAGCGTCGACTATGTACTTTGCAAGTGCAAAGGATAAGATTCCACGTGAAGCTAAAATGTCATATTACGGTGTCATTGAAGACATTTGGGAGTTTGACTACATAGATTTCAAAATTCCTCTCTTTAAATGTAATTGGGTTGATAACACCAAAGGGGTTATAGTGGATGAATTGGGTTTCACTTTGGTGAACTTTGAAAAGATTGGCGAGAAGGGTGAACCATTCATATTGGCATCAGAGGCGAAATAAATATTCAATATCGATGATCCTGCGAATGATAAATGGTCGGTTGTTCTTCATGGTAAAAGACAGTTCATTGAAGATCCTATAGATGAAGAAGAGTATTATGATAAGTATGATGACTCCAGTCCATTCTCAGTTGGGTTGCCAACTCCACAAAATATTGAAGCTAATGATGACTTATATGTGCGCGGAGATCACAATGAAGGATTGTTAATTGATAAAAGATCAGAATTTTAGAGACATGTATGTTTATACAAATGTTAAATGTTTGCCTTTTTCTAGTTAATACAAATGCTAAATGTTTGCCTTTTTCTAGTTAATACAAATGCTAAATGTTTGCCTTTTTCTAGTTAATACAAATGCTAAATGTTTGCCTTTTTCTAGTTAATACAAATGCTAAATGTTTGCCTTTTTAATGAAATTTTCAGATGGTTGACCATGATGAGCATGATGTACATGATGAGCATGAAGTCCATGATGAGCATGTTGTCCATGACGAGCATGGCGAGGATACCAATGTAAGTTCTAAAAACATATCATGTATTTCTATAAAATTCATTATCTTCTAGTTATGTCATATATCCTATATTTCTATATTGGGCTAATTCAGTGTGTTTATTTTTGTCAAATTTTAGGTTGATGATGCACATGTACCCACTGAAGCACTGGAGCAACTTGATGCGCAGCACCAAACACTTAACAAGAAAAGGGGCATCACTCTGTTGAAGAAGTTAATAGCGCTAAGTGGCAGTGGATCCAAATTGGTTGTGGAGTTTGATAATGGAGGAAATGCAATTGGAGTGAACCGCAATAATTTTGTAAACTATCTTGGGTGTACCACTCGGAGCCATTGTGGTGTTAAGTATGATAATTGGCATAAAGTTCCTTAGGGGAAAAAAGACTTGATATGGAAGGATTTATGCGTGAGTTATTATTATTTGCAATTCTATTTTGTAGATTACAAATTCTATTATTTGCAATTCTATTTTGGATACTAGTTAATAACATTTCTATTTTACAGAATCTGTTTGCATTGGATGAGAAGTTGCATCGTAAAAGTGTGATGCAACGCGCTGGAAAGATGCTTAGGAATTATAGGACAAATCTGAACAGAGAATACATAAAAGAGGGTGATAAGAAGAAGAAGTCAGCCCTTGAACAATGGAACTTCTTGGACAAAGAAGATTGGGACAATTTTGTTGCTTTAAGAAAATCTGAAGAATTCAAGGTATTAGGCGTCACTCCCAATTTAATTAATATACATCGTATTCACCTATTCAAGATTAACATTTAGTGCTACTAACCAAATCATTAATGTGCATACTAACTAGGCCCTCAGTGACGCACAAAAAGCAAGGCGTTCACTGAATGTGCATGACCACACTATGGGTCCAAAAGGCTATGCAAGCGTTCGCCAAAGACTACAGGCGGAGTCTGCGGCTACTCAGGAGTCTGCTCCTACTCAGGAGTCTGCCACACCCATGCCTCGCCATGATATCTGGATAGCTGGGAGGCAAAACAAGAAGGGTGAAATAAAGAAGCCCGTAACTGCTGAGGCGGCTGCAAAAATGGTAAAATACAACTCTTAGAGCAATCGTTTGAATATTGATTATTTGTGGTGTTAACTTACCAATTTCTGTTGATGGTGATTAGCGGGAGCTGCACGAGCAGAGGAAACAAGGCACGTTCATCCCTCAGGGCACAAGGGATGAATTGACAGTTGCTCTGGGTAACCCAGAGCATCTTGGACGTGTTAGGGGTGCAGGCGCTGGTGTGGGCATCAAAGCATTCTTTGGGCCATCCCAGCGCAAACCCAGAGCGGGACTTTCTCAAGAAGAGGTAACCTATTCTTTTTTTAGAATGTTACTGCAAAAGGAAATTCAATAATAAGAAGCTAATGTTTCTTTTATCCATGTATAAGAGAATAAGAGAGTCGAGGATATAGTTGCTAAAAAGGTCAACGATGTAGTTGCTGAGAAGGTCAAGGAAGAATTACTACGGTGGCAGGCATCTCAGGCTTCCAATCAGCCTATGGCGACCCACTCTTCTCCTGACACACAGACTGTGAGTAATCCTGGAGACCCATCGCCTAACACGTCTGATGTAAGTATTGTTTATGACATTGTAGCTAGTCTTTTCAAGATGATATGTTTTCAAGATGATATGTATATATGTATAACATTCTTTACGTAAATTTGTAGGCATTGAAGCCATGCCGCTTAAGAATACAAGACTATGTTATTGCAGAGGCGTAGGCTTACCCGTCCCTTCCTGGGGAAAGGTTTCACGGGACTCCAATGCCACAGGGCTACGTTCGTGTGGGCCCATTACGTGTGTTACCTGATTGGAGGGAAGCTACATTGCCATATCCCCACCCGGATATTGATACACTTGCTGAGGCAGAAGGCGGGGTCATATTGTGGCCCAAAGTAGATGTCGTCTACACTACTGAAATTGTAAGATAAATTTACATTGATTTAGACTGTTAATGTGTATATATGAGGTCAACTGATCTGAAATTATATATACAGGTTAAAAAGAAGACACCAGGAGCACCTAGGCCTCCACCTCCACTTCCCGCATTACCAAGTTGGGTTCCAACTGACCTAACATACCCGTTAGGTCCTGCTTGAAGGGGAATAGCATGTTGGCTACGGGCACATAATATACATTGCCCTATAATTGTTTCTTTAGATGCAGATTATGCAGGTCAATCATACGATAGCTCTTTATTTATACAAGATATTATTGAGCTGTTTATGTATGCTTGGCTGAATACATCAATGATAGAGACATGGATAAGGTGAGATCTTGTTTATACATCCATATACCTTGTGTAAGATCCGGTGATCTGGTTTCTTATATATTAATGCATACGTAATACATGTTTTGCAGCTACTTAGTTGAAGATCAATGCAAACAATTTGCATTTGATCATGTGGGATTTTTGATTCCATCATTGATTAGTATGGTAGCTAAAGACCCCGATAGTGTTCAACAATACTGTATAGATGATTTTACAATTTTTGGTCAGCAAAAGAAGACGATAATAATAGCTCCATTCAATGTCAAGTAAGTTTACTTTATTTATAATTTGGACTTAAGAAAATTCCATTTTATTGTGCATTTTGAGTTATTAATTGTTAACTTTTTACCTCTAGCGGTAAACATTGGGAGTTACTAGTTATTGTCCCTGGGACGTTCACTGTTTATTATCTAGATCCCGCGGGAAGTACATTAAACACTAAAATTGGACACATAATGAGAATGCCATTATTCTGGTGATAAATATTTCATTTTTGTATCCGTTAACATCTGTTATTACATTACTATTTACTTATGCAATTTACTGTGTTATATTAACATGTAGGGGTTTAGATGCATTCAAAAAGGCTGGAGGAACGGTCCCAAGGAAAAAGAACCAGCCAATAAATTGGTAGAACGTACAAGTAAGTTCCCGACTCCAATGTATATATTATTGATGTGAATTGTGCTTAGTTGTATTATTTTGTATGTTTCAATTTATAGTGCGCTACACAAGACAACGGCTGGGCATGCACATACTATGTGATGTGATTTATGCAGATGATTATCCGACATGCCGCATTGGACATCGATAACATACATGAGGTATTATATATAGTCTCATTAGTTAGTATGAAATATATCATTCTTATTTTTATATTATTACTTATATATATACATCATTCTCTTTGCAGGTGTTTAAAACTGACCACACCATAGGTAAACGCTTAAAAAATATACATGCTCCATATACGATGGAAGCATTAGATGAAATAAGAGAAGAATGGGCAAAAGCCATACAAGCAGTGGCAACTGTACGATATAATTGGGATGTTGATAGAGATAATGAATGATACTTTGTAAATGAATATTTCTAAATGTTAATACATGTATTTGAATGTTTCTATATGTGTGAATGTGAGAATTGAATTGATGTCTGAATGTATCTACTTGTGTGAAATTTTTCTTGGGACTTTTGCAGGTTTGTGGCATGTTTGTAGGTTGATATCAATGGATGTCGTAAACCTACAGTTCAGAAAACTGAACTACAGGTTCTCATCCTCCTGACCAGCCACAGCAGGCCTGCAAACTGATATGAAAAAAAAAGATATAGGCATCGGTTATTTACAGAAAACCGTCAGCAAAGACATACAGCGTCGGTTATTTGATAAAAACCGACGCCTAATATTACAAACAACCCGACCGTGCAGGAAAGCACGGCCGTGGTGGAAAAGGCGTCACTTATTCATATAAAACCAACGCCTATAGTACTAAACACGGCCGTGCAGGGAAGCACGGCCGTGTCGTCTTGAAGTATGGCGTCGGTTGTTTAGTTGATCACCGACGCCAAACGGGTTCGCGCCATAGAAAACGGCGTCATCTAGGACACTTTCTGCGTCGGTTACAAATTAAACACCGACGCAGAATGTGTCCTAGATGACGCCGTTTTCTGTGGCGTGAACCCTTTTGGCGTCGGTTTTCTATAAACAACCGATGCCATACTTCAAGACGACACGGCCGTGCTTCCCTGCACAACCGTGTTTAGTACTATAGGCGTCGGTTAAAAAACCGACGCCGAAGTGTTAGACTTTAGCGGCGCCCACATAGGCGTCGCTCAGAAACCGACGCTAAAGCGGATTAAACAACCGACGCTAAAAGGCATTTCTGTAGTAGTGAAAGGAACTTGTTTCACCTGCATGTATACATAAAGAAAAGAGGAATAAGCACATAATGTAGTTTTAGTAGTCATTCCATCTCATCTTGAGACAGAATGATAGTGCATGCATCATTCTACCTAAAATTTAGGCATTAGGTCATTTTCATACGCATATGCATCATTTAGGTCATTTTGTTGATTTTGCATAATAAAACTATTTGGTGTTTCTCTTTCTTCCACATCCGCCCATTTCATCCTCCCGTTGCTCAAAATGGTAGGCCACCCATGATTATCTCCTCATTATTGTATACTAGGAGATCTGCTTCCATTTAGATGGTAGTTAAGATTTGAGCAACATAGATAGGAGATTACAAGATGCACTAAGTCTGAACCGGATGAATTCATTATATCAACTCCTTTATTTGATAGTGTTTGATGATCTTGGGGTGGACATTTCTTATGGATGATCATTGTCACCTCTAGGGTAGTTATCGTTCTGTGGTCAATGAGGGTTGGCATGTGCATGACATGTGGGAGTCATATTGAGTTGTCTTTTATGCTAATATGTTCTTTAGTTGACTCTCACAATTCTATTCTATAGTTTTGTGCTCGAGGTCGAGTAATGTTCAAGCTTAGGGGAGTTTGATGTAGGGGTTTTGAGTCATTTTTATAGAATTTTTTTGCATACGTTTTATGTGTATTTTGATCATATTTGCGATTAATATCGCATGATTCACTACCTTTCATCTATAATCTCATTTTGCATCAAATTAACCTTGTTTCATCTTATTCTGTATAAAAGATCATATTTGTTGGATTTGATTGGTGTTCTTCTTTTCTTTTTAGGAAATTCAGATATCTGAATCTGTCGATACCATCGACAGATGGTCGATACCATTGACCTGGTCACAGTGCATTGCCGGAGAAGAGCAACCAGAAGTCGATACCATCGATGGGACTGTCGATGGTATCCATAGAGCATCAATGAGCCATATTTCCAAAGGTCGATACTATCAACCCAGGAGTCGATACTATCGACTTTTCCTGGGCAGAGGTAGCTTTAGTGTCATTTTCTATAGAAAAGCAACGCCTAAGGCGTCGATACTATGGACACACAGTCGATGGTATCGAGGCAACATCATAGGGAACCCTAAGAATCGTGCAAGCGCCAGTGCCTCATGTTGGTCGATACCATCGACCCACGTCGATGGTATCGATGTCTCAGATCAGGTTTTGCTAAAGATCATGTCTAATTGTACGGTGGTGATTTTGGGGCGAGAAAAAGTGGTGCATATACCTAATTACGGTGGCCCTGAGCAATCTATCACGTCATTAGCCGCTGGACAAGTCTTGGGGAGGAGAAGGAGAGAAGAACAGAGCCGAGAGATATGCCCCGATCGTACCAAGAGCTGTAGAAGATGTTTTCCACCGCCAGAAGGCTATAGAACGTTTACCCCGTGCCAAGGAACGCCCAAATCTTCTCCGTTCAGGGGTTACACAACATCGATCCACGTTTTCCATATATTTTCCCTTTCTCTCATCATGTCTTTCATTGAGATGAACATGTGGGGCTAATCCCCTTTATCTTTAGGACCGGGAGTAGCCCGGGTAATCATTGTATGACAGTTTTGACATAGTTATCATAATTTGTCTCTAAAATCCATGGTATGATTTCGTTTTCTCCATTATATCATTATGATTGGTCACCCTAATGATAATCTAATACCTTTAATCACTTTGAAAGAAGAATTAACGGTTGAAAAGAGACGAATATCACATTAACTAATAAATCCTTTGAACAAGACGATGTACATTTAATGGTGGAAACCCGGAGTGTGATCTTCATGCACCTAATTTAGGGTATAGGTTACTACTACCGCGGAAGTGACCTAGATTTAGGTAGTGAATTGTATTGCGACAGTGAACAATTCTGACTACAGGTCACTACTCAGAATAGGAGACGAATTAGGATAATTGTATAGGAATTAGTACAACGAGAACCTGCGGTGAAACCACAATCCTAAAGATTCCATCTTTAATTGATTAAACCAACCATTTAATCAATTGTTTTGTTTTTTTTAATTTTTCTTTTCTTTTTCAATCAACTGTAAAACCATTTTAATCAGTCTAGCTGATTGCGAATAGTTAGTAGTAGTCTACCGAAAATCTGTTCCCTGAGTTTGACTCGGGCCAAATAAAGGCCTATATTATTTTGGCGCGTGCACTTGCATTTTACGCACGGTAAATTCATGTCATCTCTTGACTTTAAAGTCTTGGATCTGCAAATGTTTTGGAGAACCTCACTCCCTCTGAACTTCAGAAGGTCCCATTCATCATTTTTTATAATGTAACTGATTTTTGCACTAGTACCCAGCCATGTCTGCATTTTAAGAGCTTCATCATCCTGTGAGGCTAGGAATGCGCCATCCACCAATGGGTCATTCCAGAGAGAGATGGACTGCCCATCTCCAATCTCAAACTTCACCAAAGGTGCCAGTCCGGTTCTATGCTTTAGAAGTGCTTTCCACATCCAGCTGTCAGATTGTTTTGGGATGTATGACCAAACAGAGTGATGTTCTAGGTATCTACTGTGAATCCACCTAACCCATAAGTTGTTCTTACTATTAACAATGTCCCAGACAAGCCTCGTGAGTCCTGCTTGACTCCATTCCTTCACACATCTGATACCCAGACCACCCTCAGGTTTTGGCCTGTAGATGTCCCTCCAGGAAATAGTGTGTATTTTTCTCTGGTTTTCCTTGTCACCCCATAGAAAGGACCTGTAGAGCCTATCAATTTCCTCCATTGTACCCCTAGGGAGATGGAAGGTACTAGTTCAGAATAGGTGATAAGCAGACAAAGTAGAGATGACAAGCTCCAGATGATTGACAGGAGTTTCGATTTCCATGAATCAAGCTTAGTCTTGATTTTATCAATCAGAGGCAAGCACATAGCTTTGATCATCCGTCCTGTGAACAGGGGAAGGCCCATGTACCTCACTGGCAAATCAGTATGTTCGATCTTCATGTTTCTACTAATCTCACTGCTGGTAGCTTTGCTTAGGAATAGTTGACTCTTAGTCGGGTTTAGATTAAGACCAGACAGATCACTAAACAGCCGTAGAGCATCCATAACATGGCATGCATCTTTCTCGCTTGCATGTGCTAGAACAAGGAGGTCATCAACGAACAGAATGTGAGAAATCTCAGTGTCCTTACTTTTGGGTGGTGAAATTTTCTTTTCTTTGATGGCTTGATTCAGAATAGATGTGAGACCCTCCATGCCAATAACAAAGAGATAAGGCGCCAGAGGGTCGCCTTGTCCAATCCCTCTTGTAGCTTGAATGAGTTCGGTTGGACTGCCATTTATCTGCACTTGGAAGGAGGCAGAGGCCATACATTCACATATCCATACCAACCAGCATGGATGGAAATCCATTGCTTTCATGATATCGAGAATGTGTTCCCTTATGATGGTATCATATGCTTTACTCATATCTGCTTTAAGACAGCTTGCTAGACCTACATGTGTTAAAATATGATAGAAGTTCATTTGCAAGTAAAATTGCATCAGAGATGTGACGCTCTTAACAAAAGCTGATTGGTTCAGACTTCGGGCATGATATTTCTAATCCTATTAACAAGAATTTTAGCAATCATTTTATAAACAACGTTACCAAGAGAGATTGGCCTCCATTCAGTAATCTTCTCGGGTTGCTTGACCTTAGGAATCAAGGTAATGTAGGCCTTGTTTGTTTCTTTTAGCATTCTTCCTTTGAGGAAGAAGTCCTTGACAACTATACAGACATCTGTGCCCACCACATCTCAGCACTCTTTGAAAAAATGGGAGTTCATTCCATCTGGACCAGGCGATTTATCATCATTGAATTTTTTAATAGTGTTTGCTATCTCTTCATCAGTAACAAGCCAACACGTGACTTTTCTGCGTTTCAGAAATTTCATTGCAACATCAAAAAGTTCTCAGTTCCAAGACTCCCAAAACAACTTTATTTCGACTCTTTATCTCGATTTTTAAATCAAGGGAAATACTAATTTAGATCTGGATCGCAACCATTTGAATAAATTCTTTATATATGTTAAGAAAAAAATCAGCAACAGATATTGAGAAATCGAGCCAAACACACATCGAGTGAAAGTAAAAGCACACACCATAATAGCTATATTTGATTTCATTTGCATGCACGCACGACGAATGCAGCACAATCAAATAGGACATTCATCAAAGGAACAAAGAAACCAAGCACCGCTGTCTTTGCCACAGCCATGCATGATGCATCGGTTAGGCAGGAATTGGGAAAATCAAATTGGACATCCATCGACAGAAGAAAGAAATGGGGCACAGCTGTTCGTATGTAGTAGTAGGTATCACAGCCATGCTTAATGCAACGGTTAGGCTGGCAGAAACTACAAACACAGCTTGCTCGCCAGGCGCTTACGCCACCAGCATCAGCAGGGGTACGGCGGCGGCGCTGAGGAGCATGGGGACGGCGGCCGAGGCGGTGAGGGACGAGCCGGCGCCAGTGATGGGCGCGAGTGCGTCGGGAGATGGCGCAGTGGCGAAGGACGAGAAGGCGGGCGGGAGTGCGCCTGGAGTCGGCGCAGGGGCCGGCACGGCTGCGAAAGACGAGGAGGCACTGTAGGGCGGGAGTGCGCCTGGAGAGGGGGCAGGGGCTGGGGTGGGCGAGTAAGCTGAGGCAGAGCTGGCGAGGATGAAGAGGGCCACAACCAGGACGAAGGCGGGCTTGATGAGGAGAGGAGATTGTGAAGCCGCCATTAGATCGGTGGGTTTTGATGCGTGTTAGAGGAAGGCAATGAGCAGGAGCACTAGGCGTGTTTGAATAACTGTTGTGTGTGATAGGAAAGAGTGTATGCGTCTCGAAGGTTGGCCGAGTTTATATAGAGAGGTCTGGGGATGCGGCAGAGAACGGGAGGGGAGGGGTTGGCGAAGAGTTTCGTCCGCAGTTAAGGTTTATACAAAAGTACAAACGAATACAAACTTTACAAAAATGCCTTCTCAAATTTGGGTTTATACTCACAGTGACTAATTAACAGTTGCTAATGTTGACTCAGTGAGTAATAAGTGCGTAATAAAAATGGATGATGCATTGATCAGTTAAAAGTTAAGGTTTATCCCCCTCCTGGGCAAACCATCTCTATCTATCACTTAAAAAGAAGCGGAAGGATCACCGACGAGAAAACATAGAAAGAAAATGAATGAAATATAATAATACTAAACAAACCATATAAGCTCACCACCACAATAATAGTAATAACTGTTTCTTCTTCTTCTTTAAACTATGTTTGGTTGTGATTTTACAGAATAAGTACAGAGATCATAGTGGCCTCACTCCTGCTGTACAGCCAACACCCCTCCCTCACGCAATTCCTCGTCCTAGTGTCCAATAATTCATTAGATGCCGGTCTGCCATTGGTTTCTGGTTTTGGATTCTGGAAACACGGTATGAGAAACAGCCAAGGACATGATAAAACACCAGCGACGAGGTCCGAAATTTTTTCGGGTATTGGGCCTCCCCGCGCTTAGGCTGGACCACATCCACCACGGCGCTTAGGCTGGTTATTTTTTTATGAAATACCACTGGTGACCTATATGATACTAAGCTACATTATGCTCGACCACAACTGCCTATTAGGGCTCGTCTGATTGCATGCAGTTGCAACATGTTCCATGAATTAAAATATAGAAAATTCAAAACAGGTTATCAAACTACATCTCTACGATTTGGTTGGATGCAGTTTTGACCACACTCTTTGGTTTGTTTACGTTTGGTTGAACCTACCACCCAGAATCCCATTCTTATCAGCCATGGTTTCAAACTTTCCAGCTGTGATATGAGGAAGGTGGTAAGGTGAATAAAAGGAGGGACACTTCAATGTTGCATCTGTGGGGAACATGCAAACAAACTGCACACAAAATGGACGCAGTTTGTTTTCGTGAATTTTGTGCATGATCAGTTCTTATCTTACAGTTAGTTTTCTCGGTGTTAGTTGGCTTTCTGTCCAACCAAACACATAGAGTTCTAAAACATATTGAGTCTGAACCACATATCTTCAATTTCTGTCCAACCAAACGTGTATGTAGTTCAGTTAGTTAGAGCATCGTGCTAAAAACTGAAGATCACAAGTTTGAGATCTGTGTGGGCCGGTTTTATTGTTTTTTCGACAACTTCACGTTGGATTGCCACTCATTAATCACTTTTGGGTATTATTTTACAATTGATCAATTTGGTTCTCTAGAGGTAAACATGTGCTTTCCTGACTTATACACCATTTTTTCAATGAGTCTCGTTCTTTGAGCATTATATAATATACTATCTACTAGATGTAAGCTTTGTTTTAATGTTTACAAGAGCTTCCTTTTCCTATGATGGGATTTTGTACACTACCATATTATATCCTCTAATACATATATGAAGAACATGATAAGTTGAATAAATCTGGAGAGTTCAATGATAAATATATTTTACAGGTCCTAGCACAATTTTGTGGAAGCCAACTTAATGCTAAAGCGATCATCAATTACAAACCTAACAAGTGGAAGACCCTATTTGGTGAAGTCATCACAAGGACTGGAGAAGAGCATTGTGAAAACAATGATTCATCTATACTTTTATTGATTGTTAATTAAATTTTCATTTTACTTTTTACCATCAACTCTAAGCTCTAAGTTTTTGAAGCTCATTTTAACTTGAGTGAACATTATATTGTTATAAAACTTTGGTTGATTTGGTTGGTGTAAAGTTGTTGATTATTTAACTGTGCAAGGTTTATTATTTTATTTGATGTGAAGTCGGTTTGGATAATGTTTTTATATAGTTGAAAACATATAAAAATGTTTTGTTTGATGTTAAGTTTTCTTTACAAGGGTTTTGTTATTTTTAAAAAAATGTGCAAATATTTTTTTGTACATTGAGACTTACTACAAATTTTGTATCATATAGTTGGGTTACAACAAACTAATTATATGGGAGTCAATTTCTTGAGAAAACTTAAAGTTTGAATCAATCACTTGAACTTATTTTTTAGGAACTGAATTTAAGTTCCAAAAAAACTGTAGTTGTGATGAACCAGTCAGAGCCTTAGGATATATAGTTTATAATTCAAACTCATAACAGAACCAACCTTTCTTACATTGATCATATCACATCAAAGTTGGCTTGTTCCTTTTGATTAAGATCTTCCTTAGTTAAAATCAAGGTTGTTCATTAATTGTGTTTCTAAATGATTTTTAATCATTCAATCTAAATAATTGGGTGATTATCTTAGTTAGTTAGAGCCTTGTGCATATATTGCAAAGGGTATACATAGGATTAGGAATTCTTATTATGGTGGGTTATATACTTGTTTGGACGATTATATCACAATGTTATGCATCATCAGCAAGCAACCCACTCCATATATATGTGTACATTCAATAGAGTTTACACATTGATATAGACTAGTTTATCATGAATATGGGTTGTAATTTTGACTCCCATCGAGTATTCGGTGAGTCAACTCTTGAAGTATAATTACATTCCATTTCAATGAAAATATTCATATATTTTCATCAAGGTGGAAATGTCTTTTCTTTTGTAGTAGCAAAAATTGTCAAGGAAAATAAAAATAGAATTGTCTAGATTCCCTAACTAAGTATTCTACTCTCACTTCTTATAAACAATCACTTGAAATGTTTCTTTTTTCTCAATAAATGTGGCTCCTCTTATTAATTTATATAAAAGAAAGTTTATTAGAACATCTATCAATAATGAAAAAAATATACATAGACTGTGTATAGAAGAAGAAAGTTATCTATACAAAAGAAGGGAGCTATGAATGTCTTTCCAATAGTCTTAAACATTTTCCTTCTTTTCCCCTACAAATTTTATGGTTCCTTTCAACCCTTATCGACTGAAGGATAGTTAACAACCAAGTTGTTGATCTTTCAAACATTAGTCCGCATAACTATTAGGAAAGAATGAAGCTTTAGAGATAATTTACAATCCACAAAAACTTCTAAATATGCATAACATATTGACATTCAAAGAACATATAAAGGATACTTTGAAAAATATTTTCACATAAGGACCATCTATAAATGATGTAATAATGCACTTTGAAAGATGGTCAAGAGTGGATCTCTTACCCAAGAAAATCTTCCACAAAGTCGGGACAAAGTTTTTCAACTGGTTGATTTTCCACAACCAAAGCGCCCACTTTATGGTAGGAAACTCAGTCCTGATAATGTTCTAGACACTCTTCATAGTATGAATAGAATCTCCATTTATAGAGATTGAGTTCTTAGTGCAAATCCGAACTTCAAATTGACAAATTAGTGTTTTTAACTCATAGAATTTTTTTATCCAAGTTGTTCTAGAAACCATTTGTCATAAGGTTTTGTAAAGGACCAGAACAACCAAAACTAATCACTAGAATGTTTTTCATATCAATACAATCACTTAGAAAATGATTGCTAAGCGACCATGTGTCCTTCCAAATTTTGAATCTTCTACTAGCACTGACCTAATTTTCATACTAAATATATTCTTCCACATATAAGAGCTATTCACTTTTGAAATTTATGAAGTTATAGATATAGACATAAAAAATCTCATAATATAGGCAACTTATTACCAGTCTAATTGGAAAAACTTCTAATTTTCACCAAGAAAAATAATCAAGGAAAATAGTAACATAATTGTCTAGATTCCCGTTCCAAGTATTCTTTTATCTCTTCTTGTAATAAAAAATACTCAAAATTGACGAAGGAGAATTTTACATGTGATTAAAAAAACTAATCTTGGAAAGAGACAATCAGATCAGGAAATAACTGTCATGAAATAGATAGCTTGCTTTTAGAGGAACCAATCCTCAAAGTTGGTAGCATTCTACAAGACTGACTTTCCCAAATGTAGGGGCATTCAGGGTCATATGGTCATGATCTATCTTATAATGACCTAATAACAAGATACCAACATAATTAGGAATTTCCTAGATGATTACATACTTGTCTTGAATGATCGTAATTTTATCTTGATTAATGATGATAGTTTGTTATGATGTTTTTACCTTTATTGTACACTTTAAAGCTGGTTTTGATTTGAATAATTAGGGTTTGCAAGTAAAAAAACCCTAATTGGTTAAAATTTAGGATTCTTAAAGTACAAGAATACATAATTCGATAAATGTAATGGTGTAGTAGATTATTTTATTATTTTATACGTTACTTGGATGGAAAATTTGGATATGATTTTTGTGTTTGCCAAAATTTGTATAATATATGTATGTTCTCTGAATATGTTAGTCTGTCGAATTACAATTTGATAAATCATGCTACATATTGTTGTATAATAGTGTATGATGGATTTTTAGTTATTTATTAGTAACTCTATGTGATCTAAAATTTTAACCAGATCACTAAAACTATATTAAGGACAACATTCTAATTGTTTGTAATTTCTAAAGAAGGTTTGATTGATGGAATATAGCTTAGAAATTAATTTCTATGAAAGCAAATTATGTTGAAACAAATGTGGGTCTTATTTTCAATGTCACAAGTTCCTTAATTTCTCTTATGATTAACCTATAACCGTAGTAACTCCCATATTTCACTATTCAATCAAGACAAATGAAATCCTAGAGAGATATGTAGATTTAGGGTTTGAGGGAGGAAGGAGGTTGAGATGGTGATCTATGGTTTAGGAGTGATAAAAATAAGTAAGTTTACCTTATTTAGATAGATTTCAAATCCGTAGGTCTCTCTCCACTAGGAAGGTCTCGAGCTGTGCTCTATTAGCTAGATGTAAACAACAGAGTCAAATAGTTCTCCCTCATATAACACTGTGTGGTGTTCATCCTTAGCTAGATGCTGGAGAGAGTAGAACTATATGTTCTAAAGGTTAGGAGTGATGCTTTCAAACTCAAATTTATTGATTCCTTCTCATAAAGAATCCAAATTCCTTGTTGCCTAAAATGTGATGCCATCTCTAACTACTACTGAATTCCCTGTTAGAAGAATGTAACAAAGAAAAAGGGTCAGTTGGAATAGCATTAGGTTTTCATGTTGAATCTTCTCTTTCATGTATAAATTTCGTCGCTCCTGATTTGGGTCAAAATGATATCAAATTCCCCTTCTTTCTCTTTCTTTCTTTCATGTTCTCCATTTCTAGGGTTCTTGAGATGCAAAGAGGAAAAAATGGACTTATTGCTCAAAGTTTCAGATGGATTCAGTGTGACCAATTCCTTGGCTAAGTTTTTAACCTACTTGGCACTTGAGTGAGTGTTTCTCTCTCTTAAACTTTGTAATCATGTTAAAAGTCTAATTCTAAGCTAAATTGATCAACATTCTTGCTTGCATTTGTATGCAATTGAATGATCAATCGGGAAGGATTGTGGAAAAAGATTTCTATTGATTTAGATTCTCTCTTGTTCACTTGGATATGTCTAGTTCCTTAGATATTGTGCAAGGAATGGGACCCGAGAGGGGATCCACCACCCACTTATTTTGAGAGTAAACCCATCTATTCCAAACATAAAAAAGGTGTGTTGGAGTAGATGTATATGTTTTTTTCTTTATTTCTCAAATGATGATATACAAAAAAGAGACCAATGTATATAGAAGCGATACAAATCATGAATATATTTATATTTAAAAAAGTATATTATCATCTCCCATATATGGTTTACATGAAACTTATAACATAAGGATCTAAGTAGAGGGATATCCAGCTATGTCAACTCTATCTCTAAGAGCTCCATCTAGTGGGTCCATGTCACCAAGTCCAGTCTTCCAACTACACCTGGGGTTCGAAGCATACCCCAACAAAAGGAGAAAAAGTAGAATATATCAACATAAAGGTTGGTATGTGCATATAAAATATGGACTAATCAATAAAAAGAATGAATGACGTCAAATAAACAAGGATTCACATACAAATGGAAAAGACTACCCAATTGGGCATAAAAAATATGAACTTCTAAAAGATGATACACAAGAAGAAAACTGACCATTAATAAAGCATAAAAGTTGTGCCGCCTAATACATACAACTTCAGGAACAAAATTCACAATAATTTAAACATGCATTCATGGTTGATAAGCATAGAACTAGGATAATATAAAGTCAGTGGTGGTTAAGCCTCACAACCTTAAAACTTGGAAAAAAAAAGGCATACAACGAAAATCCCTTGGCATACAAGATGAGGTATGGGGCATATGATCCTTCATCCCAAATGTATAAAAGTGCAGGAGGACTAAAAGCTTAGTGCATGGTAGAGGAATCAAATCTAGTGCCTAATAATATCACATAGGGGAATAAAACCCAAATAACCAAACTAGTACATTATTCTAGCTCGCAAAGCATGCTTAAATTTAGAAGCAAGTGAAAGTTTGGTCTTTTATAGAATAAATAAAGTTTCCAACACAGAAATAGACAATATAAACTTGAACCGCATAAGCGGGAAAAATTACAGTTTCATCAAGAATAAAAGTACAAGTTAGAGTCAAAAGAAAGTCCAACAAAGTAGGATGATCATAAGATCAAAATCAAGTAGACTATTTCACATGAAATATATTCTCAGTAGAGAGAGATTGTGTAGGCTATCAAGAGAGAGATAATTTGGGTTAATTAATCAATATAGAAAAATTGAGAATCTCATCATACATTAAAAAAGAGGAATTATAAATTGCTCAATATAGAAAAATGTCAGATACAATCATATCTCATATCGAGTCTACATATGCCTGAGGTCAAAACCCTATTTCCATCTTAATTCACAAGAATCCTATTAAAGACATATTTAATATTAGGGTAAGGTTCACATTAAATATAGAAACCCTAAAAATTGTCCTTTTATTATTAGTGAATTAGGTTTCCAAGACCATATTATCATGTAAAATTTATTTCTATGATTTCATAACTTATTTTAGTTTAATTTTTTGAGTTGTGGATTATTAGATATGAATTTTAGAAAATATGACCAAATAGATAAATCTATAAAACTTATGTATTTATTAGGATCGATTTTATGCTATGAAAATAGTATCATTGGATAGCTTATAATTATCCGATTCCAAAACACCTTTTCTTTTATTTTTTTGAGCTATTTATATATTAATATGAAATTTTCAATTTATGACCAATAATTTTTTTAGTTAATACAAAGATCATGGTATTCATTTTTTATAAGAAAATGACCTGGCCTAAGAAACATCGCCCACTTAGCCAGGTCAACCTCCAGTGAGGCATCCAACTCAGTGCGTCGATTGAGGGAGAAAAGATTGTTTTTCCCTGCATGGAGCAATCAAACATAAAACCAGAGTAATGGTGATTTCATGAAAGAAAGGACTGTCATCTTCCTCCATGGCTTACACTACCAATAAGCATCGAGCTAAATCTTACATATCCAAATCAAGATTAAGGACACGCCTTTGGCCTTTACCAGAGTCTTCCTTTCTCAACAATGCCAAAAAAAGGGTTGTGAGGCGGCTAGGAGCAAAGATCGCAAGCATCACCATGGAAGCATGAAGGAAGTGACCTTCCAGATCCACTATGGGAGAAAAGTGGACATGACCATTACCATTGGAATATTTCTCATCTTGAGATAGTTAAAGAAGGAAGAATCACAACAAAACCCAAGTCGAGATGCCACCATTGTACGACCATTTTGGAAACCAAAAAAACAAAGAGAAAGGGGAAACAACGAAAATACCTTAATATGTAGAATCAAAGATTTGTAGATATTTGCATTGGTGTGAGGATTAGATTTGGGCTTAGCTTAAGTCTCAATGGTCAAGGACATCCCAATAAATAAGCTCGCACTAGGAGAGAGAGACAAAGATGGGTTGTAACACCCCACCTTTTTTTATATGACCAAAATCATTTATCTTGAAAGGGGATGTTACATGAATATGATCATTGCAAATAAATACATAAATTAACATTAAGATCCATACATTGTTCTTTGAATAGGAAAAACTATAGCTGAGTTCTATACATGTCTAAAATTATAATCATTTCCAAACATGGAAAACTAAGCATGAAAATAAACATTTCTAAGTGAATGGATCACTTAATGTAGATGGAACCCCACCAGTTAGCTCTTGAAAGTATTCTAGTCCTTGATTGATCCTATTGATACTTATTTTCTCCAACTCCACGGGACATCACGTCCCCAACCATGCAAAGGAGAAAATCAAGATATTAGAAAATGGTACTGATACTTTATAATATAAACAAAGTAAATATACTTGACATGTAGGAAAACTTGACATGAATAGACTAGTAGCATTCTTGAATCATTATTAACATGAAGAATTGAATAGTGAATGTATGCATTCCTCTATGACGCCCACTTAGGAGCACATGATAGCTATGAAAGCCCTTGATGATTCTTTGAGGTCCATGATTCAGAAACATATAAAGATTAATTCACTTCCATTACCTTAATCATGAACATTAACATTAACATGACTCTTAATCTTTAACATGATGGGATTAACATGATCTTTTAACACGATGGGATTTCTCCTTCTTGAACATCATCATGAATTTCATGAGTCATTAATCATAAGCTCTAATCATAGTGAACATTATAACCCTAGGACATAACATATAGAAATCATCAAGCGGTAATATAGCGCACATCATTAAAACATTAAACTTTAAATGATAATGTCTACGTTATTCTTAGCATGTAATCAACCATAAATACTTGTACTCAACAGCATGACCCATTTACCTTGGAGCACAGTTGATCCTAAGATAGCCTCTCTGACCCTGATCATATGGTTGTAGTGGGACCCATAGGGAATCACTCCCTACTAAAAATAAAAAGGCAGCATCCTTTATTACCAAAACCATCATAAATTTTTCACAAATGGTATGATAACAAATTCATTCACATGCATATATCATAAAGCCTATAATGTAGCAGCATAAGAGAAATATCTCTAACTATTACAATTGGGTGTCGATGAAAGTTCTTTACCACATAAGGTGTACATAGAAGAAAACAAAAGAAACTATTAAGTAGAGGGTCGTCCCACTATCTCAATCTACTTCCCAAGCTAGATAAGGTAACTCTTAGATAGTCTTGGTCAACTTTACGCAACTTCTCCTTTCTCACCACCCAGGGGTTGGAAGAATACCCGGAAGAGGAAAAGGATGGAAAATAATGATGAAAACATACCTATTGGAAAAGGGGGTCAAAAAGAGAATATAGTCATGTTTCAATTCATTACAAAGTGCTTTAGGGTTAGATCACTAATAAACATCATTAACTTAGATAAACTTGGTTGCAATAGGTCACATTAATCTCATGTGAAACATTTTTAGGGTTTCATGAGTCAAATTAGGGTTTTTAATAAAACATGGGAACAATAAGGAATATCATGGCTTGAAATCTCGAAATGTATTCTACTCAAAAAACCCTTTCCAATGACTACTTATTCATAATTTTCAGAACATCCATTGATTTACTATGAATTACCAAACAACTGACCAATGAGAATTCAGTAAAAAGCCACGGGTGTATTTCTAAATCAATTGCGATGGTTCTGAGTTGGACCAATCAGGGTTGGACAACTAGTGAGAAGACTCACCACTGTGGATATGCGGTCAAAGAAGGCAAGGTGGGGAAAATCCCTTATTTGCCCTTGTAAATATAATAGCTTGATTAAATGTGCAGGGGTAAATTTGAGTTTTACACTTAATTATTATACTCCCGAAGATAAGAAATTGAAAGTGAAATACCATCGCTGCCCTTGCAACATACATTGGGTGATTGAAAACATGGGGGTTCAATGGTCATTCAAGGACATGGATTGTCCTCATTCAATCCATGGTGAGTGCAATAACCTGGAGCTCAACCCCGATCCTATTGGGGATCGTCAGGGAAGACAAAAGTAGTGGGTCGGTTGAGGAATGATCTCTAAGGTGTAATGTGTATGAAGAAACAAACACGAAGTGTTGAGGACCTTTGCGTCCCTAGAACTTGCCAAAGAAGCCTGAGAAACTTGAGGAGGAGATCCAGAATCCATAACCAAAGGAAAAAGATAGAATCACATTGGTGATGATTGCAAAATGATCGTGGGGGTGTAGCGACACCAAGACAAGCATTTTCATAGTCTAAGGAGCCCTGAGGCACCGTGGAAATAACCATCAGTAAAGACCTCAAAGATGACTTACATTGTATGATGAATGGGGATGATATAGGGTAAACTACTGATGTGGAAACAGAGCAAAGGGTTTGAGGATGCTTTCCTCCATAGTAATTGGTCTAGGGTGGTCAGAGTCTAAAGCACCAGGTTTCTATTGATGGAGAGGAGACACGAGAAGGTCTAGAGGTCACAGAGCATTGAAGGGCAAATTGAGCGAGGAGGAGGAACTAGAGTACGTTGGTTGTGCCTCTAGGATCCTTAAGTAGGAAGAAGAAGGGTTGAGTGAGCGTTAGTGATCCATGGCCACAAGGGGAAAAAAGCCCTAGTTGGGCATTATGTGCTCAAGGAGAGAGGAGAGGTGAGTATTGTCTTGTTTGAATCAGATGAGAGAAACGAATCTAAAGGAGGAAAAATCTCATCAAATGGTAATGTAAAGAGGGAGAATGGATTGGGGAATGACTCAATGTAAAATTGTTCTATCTTGTGGATGATATTGAGGTAGAGGACAACAAAATAACCATTGGATCATTGATCATATGATGTAGGAAATGCACATGAATTTAATATAAAGATGTAACGTGATAGAATACAATACTCAAACTTTAAAGAAAGAAATGTGATAAATGTAAATTTCACTAATATTTAGTAAAACTATATTACACCTTTGTAAATTTGATTGGAGGGTCAAACATGGTATAAATGAGTTCAAATTTAAACCATGGATTAATTTTATGGTCTATATAATTCAAAGACCATTATATGTTGTTTTTGTACTTGTTTGGTCCATGATTCCTATAATGTTCATTTACCTTAATTATAATGCATTAAAGGGTGAGGTAATTTGAAAAGGACTTTTCTTATTGAACCCTTGAGTCAAAATTTTGAGATATATATTATTCACTCATTCAAGACTCATATATCATATATTTTTACACTTTATTACTATCTTGTAGTAGGGAGAAAAGAAAAGAAAATGAAAACTACTACTTATCAACTCAAGTTAACTGAATCCTATAATGTACAAGTGAAAGAGAAAACATATTGGGGTCTCATTTTAAGTTTTCCTTACATTATATTCATATAATAAATACAACTTATGGTGTTTTAACATTAAACCACTCAATTACATGTATTTAGGAATACCCATTCTAAGGTTTAAATTTTATTTGAAAAACTAGGATGTTACAATTCTACCCACCTTAGAAAAAATTTCGTTATGAACATATACTAGAGTACTACCCACCTTTGGGTTTTTTTATCTTATTTCTTCATTCAATGAAATCAAGCATACTCATATTTGCATGAAAATGAATGTATTATAAAAAAGGTTCATTTGGACATAAATTGAATTATTACAATATTTTTCATCTTCTTTTTCTACTTCCATGGTGAAAATACTAGCTTGTCTCTAGTGAGGTGGATTCTAGTCCTTGTTTTGGTCCTAGTCCTTCTTTGTGAGCTTAGGGAAATTTGACATTAGGTGGCCCATTTCTCACAATAGTAGCATGCACCTGTATCGTATATGCATGGGCCTGCATGGTTCTTCTTGCATGTTGGACATTGGGGCTTCTCAACTTCTACAGCAGGCTCAGGTGCCTTTCTCTTAGGGTTGTTGGGAGGTTGATATTCGTTGTTTTTATGAGGACCTTCCTTCCTATAGGAGCTTTCAAGGTGATTTTCCAGCTCTACGGTTGCATCCCCGACAACCTGAAGGGTCATGTGGCCTCTTCCTGACAAGGTGAATCTTAGATCTGGCTTGAGTCCTCAGATGAACTTCTTTGTTCTGTCATGCTCATCATAATTGTAGCCATATGTTTTAGGACTATGAAATTCATGGCATATTGGGTCACAGTCATGCCAACTATTTGAGCTAGGTTGGAAAACTCTAGCTCCTTCTTTTCTATAATGGATTTAGACATGTAGTGCTCCTGGAAGGCTTCAACAAATCCTTCCCATGTGAGTAGATGTGCACCTTCCTTATATGGCGATGGATCATAAACACTTGTACATTGGACTTGGACCAGCTTTCCAACCTGGGGCTTGGTTCCTTACTGGTCTTCCCATCATGGGGCTTGACCACTTCATGACCTTCCCTACCTGGGGCTTGGTCATCAACACTATAAACTCAAACCACCTTCCCTACCCAGGGCTTGGTTTTCAACACTATAAACTCAAACCACCTTCCCTTTTAGGGTCTTAGTTCCATACTGGTCTTCTCAATCTAGGGTTTGACAACTTGTGTCCCTCAGAGATGGCATACTTTAGTTCAAAGAATGTACATGCTTTCATCTTTATATCTTTAATTCTCCACCTTTCAGGTGGCAGTTAAGGTTACCTCAATATTTAAATCGGTTCAGGCATCTTACCTTTAAGGGGATGTCCTAACCTAGGGTGCCTTCTTGGATCATAGGAGGAAGTTAGGCTCTTTATCCAAAACCTGACCCCATAGGTTATCTTCCCACTCTTGGGTCAACCCACCCCGGGTTGGCTGTAACATTCTAGGATTTGAGGCCTCAGATAACATGATCTTAAAAGGAATGATTCGACTACCCAAATCACCAAGGTGCACCTCTTTTTCTGGGAGCCCATCACTAAAGAACTCCATAGTTAAGCATGCTGAGCTCGGAGTAGTACTAGGATGGGTGACCAGTCGGGAAGTTGACCCCGGCTTGTGCGTGAGTGAGGATAAAGTGCGCAATTAAGGCTAGTGGTGGTCACTGGGGCCAGTTATCAATCCTGAAACTCTACTAGAGCCATGGGCAGCGGGCCCAGGCATTACAAATGGTATTAGAGCCATAGCCCCTGTAGTAGGTGGGGCCCACATGGGCATGTCATGGCAATCTTGAGCCGTGCGGTCCAGGCATGTAGGAAAGGGATGTCCATGGTTGACGTAGCCACCCTTGCACTGGTATTCTATGATCGGGAGTTGGGTGTCCATGGGCCATTGTGGGTCTGCACTGAAATGGGGAAGAGATTACGAGGCCTTATAGTTGAGCCTTGATGAGGACATCAAGAATCTAAGAGGATAAAGCACACAGTTAAGGCTAGTGGTGGTCTGTGGGGTCAGTCGTAAATTCTGAAACTCTACTAGAGCCTTGGGCAGTGGGCCCGGACGTTATAAATGATATCAGAGCCATAAACCCTCTAGTAGGTGGGGCCCACATGGGCATGGCATGCCAGTCTTGAGCCGTGCAGTCCAGGCATGTAGGAAAGGGTTGTCCATGGTTGACGTAGCCACCCTTGCACTAGTATTCCGTGATCGGGAGCTGAGTGTCCATGGGCCATTGTGGGTCTGCACTGAAATGGGGAAGAGATTATGATGCCTTATAGTTGAGCCTTGACGAGGACATCAAGAGTCTAAGTGGGGGAGATTGTAACATCCAAGGATTTGAGGCCTTGGATAACATGATCTTAAAAGGAATGATTGGACTACCCATATCACCAAGGTGCACCTCCTTTTCTGGGAGCCCATCACTAAAGAACTCCATAGTTAAGCATGCTCAGCTTGGAGTAGTACTAGGATGGGTGACCAGTCGCGAAGTTGACCCCGGCTTGCGCATGAGTGAGGATAGAGCACGCAGTTAAGGCTAGTGGTGGTCTTTGGGGCCAATCGTCCATCCTAAAACTCTACTACAGCCTTGGGCTGTGGGCCCATGCGTTACATTGGTACACTAGCCCTAAAGGTTCCATATTTTTATCTTTATGCATTAATTTTTATCATTATAACTCCTCAACCCTTGTTTGCTAAATCTTTGGGATACCCTCTCATGGGTTTTGTTCATACAGTGTACTTAGGCCTCCTCCCCCTCTAGGGCTTGACAATAGTCAATCTCATTGACTTTATTTCCATACCCAAAATTCCTAGAGATAGCATGGGGGTTCGAAAAGTTATCTGTAGATATATTTATAACCATTGGGTTCTTATATTTCTCAAAACCCTCTTACATGAATTTCATGCTCCTCATGAATGCATGAATGGGAGATTGGGTCACCTAAACCCTTCTTTTATGTTTCTTATTTCCTTTCAAGCTTCATAGGGGTGGTATTCCATATCACCACGCCATTTTCTTTATTTATGATTAATGTTTTAGGGTTATGATTAGGGATTATACTTTACCCCTTAGAGTTTCATGTCCCTTGACCCTCTAGGGTTTTCATATCCTATAGGGTTATCCCAATCTAAGACCTTCATCTATGAATGGGCTTACCCATACTTATATCTTTCTAGTGTTTACCCTCTCTAGAGGGACCTACACAACAAGTTACATCTTTTAACATCTACTTCTCTAATTAACAATATCTTTATCAAGGCTTATTAAGCAAAGAGATGAGAAGTGGACAGATGTGAGATGAGAATCCTAGAAGTTACCTTATACCTTAATAATTTTTCCCTTATGTTTCTAAAGATGATTTGAAATTATAAACTAGTAAGTATTAGTTGCTAAATATGTGCTATGATACCAACTGTAATGATCCCAAATTTTCACTATTTAAAGGACTTTAAAGTCGAAGATCATTACTCATAAATTCTAGGATCAGATTCAACAAATAATTCACAATAGTAAACAATTTCTATTAATGAACAAATATTTACATGTTTGCATAATGATCTCCTCTAAGGAGTTACATAACTTTTAGATAGAATTAACTTATACATGTGAGGAGAATAACCACTATGACTAACCCTCCTTGATTAACTTTAGTGTCTTCAATATCTTTCATCTATAACCTCATGTCCATGAATCAAGTATATCAAATACCTAAAATGCTGACAAACAAAAATGCAGTCAGTATATTTCTATACTGGTACGTGGGTTCATCCAATAATCAAAAGTATACGTATATTCAACATCTTTTATTTGCACATAAGAACATACATTTCTTTCATATTCCAACCTGTATCTGGTCTACTATCTCAAGTGTAATCACTATCCATCATTGGGATCATGTGCATTACCCTTAAGATTAGTCTAACCTAGGGTTCAGAATATCAATAATTTATCTTTCATGATACCCATAGGAATACTATAATTTGTTTGAAGTAAATAATCAAGCAATCAGTTATAATTCATTCAATCTCTTTGAGAAACCTCAGCACACTCAGAAATCGATACATTTATTCATAAGAATAACTACGTAACTTATGCCATTACAGAAACCATGCAGAATATCTCATGTACTTTAAGAGTGCATCCCAACATCTAAGAAAAGCATTCAACCAACATTATCTGAAACACTAATACTACATATGTATCACCATGTATTCACATTACATTAATCATATCTAGGTTCGATCCTAAACTAGGGTTTAGGGTTGTTTCACGTTTGGATTAAGGATAAGGGTCACAAACTATAAGGCCCCTAAACTTGCTTAATGAGTTGAATAAGCTTAATTACCATAATTGAATGCTTAGAACCATAATCTAACCTTGTGATATGTTTTGAAATCATAAGAGAAGCTTAACTTTCAAATTTGCTCCAATTTGGACACTAGTTGAGCAAGTTAAGAAATTTTATGCACATTTTGGACTTTTCTGCAATTTACCCAATTGAGAGGTTTTCTTTGCAATTTATCACTTGAATTATGTTCCTTTGATATTCTATCATCATTCTTGATCTTGTTGAGACATGGGGCACCTATTTAAACCTTGGTTTGAAGGTGTTTTTACCAAGGGTATTTTAGGGTTTACCCCTTCATGGATGAGCTACCTTTAGTAGCTATCAACTAATGAATTATTTGATTGGATGGGAAATTAGACAAATGAAATCTAAGAAGGTCTATGTAGATGGTGGAGAACCTTATTGTGTGTTTGATTGTATATTCTTAATAAATTAAGGCCATGGACACTTGAATAGATACTAGAACTTGAATTTTTTCTTTTTCTTTATCTGAAAGTTTATATACTTATCCCCAAGCACCAACATGAGCCATTTTCTCTTCACCACTTCCCTCCATCTCCCAACCTCTTTCTCCCTCTATGCTTCTATGAATTTTCCTATCCAAGGAAGAAGAAAGTGGGGACCTTCTTGGAAAAAGGATCTAGGGTTGCAATTGACTTCCTTTTAGGGTTTAAAAACCTTCCTTCTAGTGATCTTGACCTAAAAGAGTAAGAATCCCCTTCTTTCCTCCATTTATTTCTTTTTTATCCTTCCTCCTACCTTTATCCATGTCGGAAACTTTCTGTTACATGGTATAAATTGCTCTAAAGCTCTAAGACCCTACCTTTCTTGCTCCTTATGCTTAGGGTTTACTCATTTGATGAAGAAAGGTGCTGGATGGACAAGTTCACAGCTTATGATTGGATTTTCTACCATACCTGCTCGTGTTTTATTATGTGTGGGAGTTTATATTCTCATTAGAGGAAAGTTTTATAACTTACTCCACGTTTATTGCTTGCCATAAGCTTTCTAGCTCATGTTCTTGCTTGAAAATGATGATTCATGCCCTAAAAACTGTGCTTGACTTGGATTTCGATTTTTATAATGTGCCCTATTCTGATTTCAGTTGTAGATGAACCTGTGATCATGTGTACAATATTACTAAGGTATAATATGACTTAGATCAGGTTGGCTTGACAACCTATGGTGCTAAGTACCTATCAACCAATGGTCAATTTTAGGGTTTAAGCTGATTTCTTCTATAAACCCATGACCCAATGATGGTACCATTGCAACAACCCTATGTGTTGACTTCATGACAAATAGTGGTCATGATCAAAGGTGTCATACGATGATGACAACCTATGGTCACCCCCGTAGGTCAGGGTTTGGATCAATTATAAGTTTAATGATCAACCATTAAGTACCCTACTGATGTTATCAATTAATGATGACATTAGCTTAATATTTGATGCTGATTAGTGAATATAGTGCTGATCTAACAAGCTATGGTGACTTAATGGTCACTAATGATGGTGGATCACGTCTCCAAAACCTATGGTGAGTTAATCATATAGTTGTAGTATCAATTAAGCCTTATACCAATGGTTTCTTTGGTCACTGGATGCAATGGTCGAACCTATACTGTAATTGATGGTTTTAACATATGAACTTGACCCAATGGTCATGATCCAATATTTATTCCTCCAATAAAGTGTAATGATGGCTAATGTAATATGCTGGTCCTAATAATTTGATTTAGATGGTTTCCTTCATATGATAAACTTAAGGAGCTTACTTGTTGACAATGGATGGCTTGTTTTAAATGAACAGTCAATTGTGGGTTTCACCCTACTCTCAATGAAACTTTTTGTGTTATTAATAAAGGGATGTCTAGGGTTATATGGTGACTCTTTCTAGATAACAAATCAAGTACTTCATAGGTGGTTTATCCAAGTTGTTTACTTATGTAAACACCAATGATCTTACCTTTTAAACATCTAATGGTTCTGGGTGACATTGTGGTATGGTGATATGGGTTGAATTATGGTGGAACAAATGGAGGGTTACCCTTAATAAGATAGTCTTACCTATTCAAACATATTAATAGAAGGAATGATAATCATATTATGTTGATATGTAACCTTAATGAGGTATAGCTTTTTATACATAGCTTTAATATAACTAAATGATGATAATTGGGTATCATTAGTCCTTGAATGACTAATACAATCATGAAATACTCTGTTACTATTGTTGAAACTCTACTATGCTATAACCTGATGGTTACACCTTGATTTATGTGTGTTGACTCAAGGTCAATTAGATCAATGTTGACTCATGTCTAAATTGACTAAACCCATGTTTTGATGATGACTAACCATTCCACATATTGGTGTCTAATGTCTCTACTTGAGTGATTTTAGATTAGGCATAGACACACTCCAAATGCCCTAACTGGCGCATCTCAAATTGGAGAAAAGACAAGTCAAAGTCAATACAAGTGCATGTTTTTGTAATATGATGTAAATCCATTAGAATCATGTTGTAAATCACTTTTAATGATTGTATGACTTGTAATTAAGCTTAGAAAAAATCAGGAGAACTTATATCGAATGATAGATCACTTTAGATGCAACTTTGAAAATTGATTACAGGCACTTTGTCGGTCGAGTTTCCCAGCCTGAAAACTCGACCGATCATCCGTGATCAATTTTCTGCAGATTGCATCGGTCGAGTTGTGTTTACACAAAACTCGACCGATCAAGTAACTGACCATTTCGATTCCTAATGGTCGGTCGAGTTTTTTCAGGACAAACTCGACCGATCATTTGAGTATCGGCCTTGTCGTTTACTTGATCGGTCGAGTTACCCTTATAGAAACTTGATCGATTGCAATGTACGGAAAAGTGCAAAAAAGTGCTTCTAGTCGTTGTGGAGTTGCAACAAGTGAAAATATATCAGTTGCAAGCCACAAAATGGCTAGTTTTTGTTCTCAAGTGTTCCCAAAGGCTAAGAGGCATCCCCATCTATAAATAGGACCCCTTGGGCTTCATTCCAAGGTTGAGCATTCATTGCAAAACTCTATATGAGGTTCCTATTCTATACTTGAGTGCTTCCTATAGCCTCCTCTCTCTCTCTCTAAGCTTAATCACTTGCTACATCCATTAGAGTGAGTAGGAAATCTATAAGAGAGCTAGTCCTACATGTATATCTTGTGAGGCTCTCACTTCCACCACCTCCCCATCTCTCATTCCAATCATGAAGATGAAGGTTCTCTCTCTTGTCCAAGAGAGGTGAAGAAGAATAAGGGAAGGAGTCCCTTAGTGAAGATCAAGGCTGAAGACTTGGAGCAAGAGTGGGTAAGCCCTTGGTGAAGGCAGAAGACTCCTTGCTCAAGTGGGTAAGTCCTTGGTGGAAGCTTCTTCGAGTGAAGGTGAAGTCAAAGGCAGAAGATCCAAGAAGAGTGGGTAATTCCTACAAGGCTGAAGACTTGTCAAGAGTAGGTAAGTCCTTGGAAGAAGGCAGAAGACTCCTTGCAAAGTGGGTAAGTCCTTGGTAAGGTTGAAGACTCTTTGTATTGGATAGGTAAGTCATTTTTTTGGTCATGTATTGTATGTCTTATGAATGAATATAAGACTGAAATAGTTTGGAAGTCCTAGAGGTTGACCTCTCTAGGAAAGTGGACTGACACACTTCTAGTTTGAAGTGTGGAACCACTCTAAATAGCTTATCTCTTGGTCTATGTTCAATCTCTATCATCCTTGCTATGCATTTTTTAGTTGCACTCAAATTACCTATTTATCAACCTTATCTTGTAATATATCTTGAAGGTTTAATGAATTTTGTTTAAGTGCTTTCAGCTCTATTCACCCCCCTCTAGAGCATATAATCACCCATCTAGGATCCAACAATTGGTATCAGAGCGGGTCTTCTCCAAGCATACTTCCACAAGTAGGAGAATATGGGTGATTATGAAGATGGGAAACCTTCAAAGAGAGCAATAGAAGGAAACAAGAGAGAAAAAGGGATCACTAAGGCTCCATCAACAGATGAAAGCACTAGTGGAAGATCTAGTGAATGTGAAGATGGAAGATGCCATTGCGCCCTCATGACAAGCTCAATTGAAGATTTAAATGAAGTAAATTCAAGTGTTGAGATTCAAACAAATGCTTATCTTAGTCAACTAAATGCTCTAAAATTGTGAATTCTAGCTTGATAGAATTGTTGATAATTTGCATATAGAACTAGATGATCTTGAACATGCTAATTCTTGCTTGCTTAATGACAAAAATGCTTGTCTTTGCCAAGTAGACTCTCTTAAACTTGAAAATGTTAGTTTTCTTGATAAGATTATATTTTTAGAAGCTCAACCTCTCATGCCAAGTTCTTATGAAGAGCATACTTTAATTATTGATTCTCTCATGCATGATATTGATGTTCTTAAATCTGAAAACAAGGACAAGGATTTTGTTTTGCACGAATTAGAAATAGAAAATTCCTCCTTGCTTGCTAAAATCAATGTGCATGAAGCTTGTTCTAGTTCTACTAATAGAGAGAATGATGTTGCTTCTCTTCATGTTTATAGAGATTCTTATTTAACTAAAGCTCTTTGCTTAGAAAATGATCTTTTCCATGCTAGAGATAATATCAATCATTTGTCTTCTACTATTACTTCTCTTATGCATGATAATGATGGTTTGAGATCTTCTTTGCAAAGATTCTTAGTTGGTAAGAAGAGCCTTAATGATATCCTACACGATACTACTAAACAAATTGGTAGACATGGTTTAGGATATGATAGTAGTCAAGGGAACAACAAAGATAAAGGACCTCCAATATTCCATGGAGAATCCTCTAGTTCCAAGACTATGGGCACACGCAACTATTGCAATGAAATTGGTCATTATTCTACTTGTTGTCCTTTTAGGAAAGCACCCAAGAGCAATAGGACTTGGGTTGCTAAACTAACCCCTCCAGGCCCAAAAATATGATTGAGGACCATTTCATTTGTCTTCTTGTAGGTACTTGCAAATGGATTGACTTGAGCTATTGAATTGCAAATTGACCTCTCAATCCACATGAAAGAAGAAATGTGAGATGTGTAGAGGGTGACAACAAGTGGAAAAGCAATGGTAAGAACAAAGGTAATGGTTTTATTTCTTGTAACCATTTCTAACTTGTTTTTGTCAAGTTAGTGTGCACTATGTATATGGTTTTTGAGTCAAAAGTGGTGTTTTGTGTTTCTCTTCACACTCTTGCTCAAAAACTATTTCTAATGCTTCTACAGTGTATTACTAACTTGCTTAGACATGTTTGGATATGGTTTGTATATTTAGCATGCCTTTACATATGTTTTTATGAAATATATGTGCTTTTTGACAGCTGGTCTGTCGGTCGAGTTTTCCCTGTTTGGAACTCGACCGATAGGCACCAATGGGTGTTGCCAACAGCTGTCATCGGTCGAGTTGTCAATGCACATAAATCAACTGATAACACTGTGCACAGAATACACAGTTGGCTATTTGGATGAAAATTTCCCTCTCAACTAGATTTTCTTAGCCAATAGCCTTATTCTTTGGCACTCCTTTTGGTACCTTTATATATGCATTTTTCCATGTTCTAAATTGCCTATCTTGCTTACAACGCTATCTCTCTAATTGCTCTAAATTGGTATTTCCATATCTTGCAATTACTTGCTTTGAGTTGTTTTGCAGGTTTTGATGATGATCTCTTTGGATCTCTTGGTTGTGTCTAAAAAATTACTTTTGTTGTACTCAAACTTGTTACATCTACATAGGCGTATATCTTTTTTTGATACAACCTTGAGTTCTTAGAGGTAATCATCTTTTAGTAAGGATGCATATTTGTATGTGAGTAATATCCTTTCATGCTTATAAAATTGCATATCTCTTTGTTTGGATATATCTCTACCACTACTCATAGCTTGCTTTATCTTGTGTATCTTTTGGTATCTCTTGCTATGATCTAGATCCTACTAGTAGTCCTAACTTGTGATATCATCTACTAGTAGTTCATATACATGTAGTTCTAACCTTATTTATAATTGGCATATTTGCTCATGTGTATGCTATGCTTGTATGTTGTCTCATACATGCTCAAGATTGTTCCTTGAATTGCATATCTACTATCTTGAGTTGCTTGCATAACATTGTGATGAAGGGTACATAGATCCACATTATATGTAGAAATTGGAGTATTTTTGGGATTTTATGCAGATTTTGCTCCAGTTTTAGTTTTTGGTGCAAGACTAGTGTTTTTCATGCAGAAACAACCTTTTGAGCAAGACTCATTGCTTTGCAATGAGCTCTGATGCTTTTTGGTCAAATTCTGTCACCTTGAGGGTCAAAATTGTGTTTTATTGTTTTTTCTGTAGCACTTTATCTTGCATTTTTGGGTTGTTCAAGTACATGATTTAACTTGCTTTTGTTTCTATGCTTGGACAAGCCCCTATCTGTGCTCTTCTACTCTCCTTATATATATATATTTGTGTTATCTCCTTTCTCTTTAACAAGTGATGTTTCTTATCTCTTCATAACCCCACTTTTTTAAATGACAAAGGGGGAGAAAGGTATGTCTTCTTTTAAAAGAGGAAGAAGGCATGTATTACATGAAGAGGAGAAGTATGTCCATGTAAAGGGGAAAAGGTAAATGGGAGAAGACATCTATGTGTAGAACATATATGAGTAGAAGACATAGTATTCTATAAATGTTGTGAAAGCTAACCATGTAGGAGAAATAGCATCAATGAAGGGGGAGTATGAAAACTCCATGCACATCAATTGAGGGGGAGCATATGAACTCAATTCTATTGAAACCCCTAGGTTTCTCCGAAGGTATGATTTTACTTAAAAGCTTTCAATACATTTATGGAATGGTTTGTCATCTTCAAAAAGGGGGAGATTGTTGACTCAAGGTCAATTAGGTCAATGTTGACTCACGTCTAAATTGACTAAACTCATGTTTTGATGATGACTAACCATTCCACATATTGGTGTCTAATGTCTCTACTTGAGTGATTTCAGATTAGGCATAGACACACTCCAAATGCCCTAACTTGCACATCTCAAATTGGAGAAAAGACAAGTCAAAGTCAATACAAGTGCATGTTTTTGTAATATGATGTAAATCCATTAGAATCATGTTGTAAATCACTTGTAATGATTGTATGACTTGTAATTAAGCTTAGAAAAAATCAGGAGCACTTAGATCGAATGTTAGATCACTTTAGATGCAACTTTGAAAATTGATTACAGGCACTTTGTCGGTCGAGTTTCCCAGCCTGAAAACTCGACCGATCATCCTTGATCAATTTTCTGTAGATTGCATCGGTCCAGTTGTGTTTATACAGAACTCGACCAATCAAGTAACTGACCATTTTGATTCCTAATGGTCAGTCAAGTTTTGTCAGGACAAACTTGACCGATCATTTGAGTATCGGCCTTGTCGTTTACTTGATCGGTCGAGTTACCCTTATAGAAACTCGACCGATTGCACTGTACGGAAAAGTGAAGAAAAGTTCTTCTAGCCATTGTGGAGTTGCAACAAGTGAAAATATATCTGTTGCAAGCCAAAAAATGTCTAGTTTTCGTTCTCAAGTGTTCCCAAAGGCTAAGAGCCATCCCCAACTATAAATAGGACCCCATGGGCTTCATTCTAAGGTTAAGCATTCATTGCAAAACTCTATGTGAGGTTCCTATTCTATAGTTGAGTGCTTCCTACTGCCTCCTCTCTCTCTCTAAGCTTAATCACTTGCTACATCCATTAGAGTGAGTAGGAAATTTGTAAGAGAGCTAGTCCTACATGTATATCTTGTGAGGCTCTCACTTCCACCACCTCCCCATCTCTCAATCCAATCATGAAGATGAAGGTTCTCTCTCTTTTCCAAGAGAGGTGAAGTAGAACAAGGGAAGAAGTCCGTTGGTGAAGATCAAAGCTGAAGACTTGGAGAAAGAGTGGGTAAGCCCTTAGTGAAGGCATAAGACTCCTTGCTCAAGTGGGTAAGTCCTTGGTGGAATCTTCTCCGAGTGAAGGTGAAGTCAAAGGCGGAAGATCTAAGAAGAGTGGGTAATTCCTACAAGGATGAAGACTTGTGTAAGAGTAGGTAAGTCCTTAGAAGAAGGAAAATGACTCCTTGCAAAGTGGGTAAGTCCTTGGTAATGTTGAAGACTCTTTGTATTGGATAGGTAAGTCCTTTGTTTGGTCATGTATTGTATGTCTTATGAATGAATATAGGAGTGCAATAGTTTGGAAGTCCTAGAGGTTGACCTCTCTAGGAAAGTGGACTGACACACTTCTAGTTTGAAGTGTGGAACCACTATAAATAGATTCTCTCTTGGTGTATGTTCAATCTCTCTCATCCTTGCTATGCATGTTTTAGTTGCACTCAAATTACCTATTTAGCAACCTTATCTTGTCATATATCTTGAAGGTTTAATGAATTTTGTTTAAGTGCTTTCAACTCTATTCACCCCCTCTAGAGCATCTAATCACCCATCTAGGATCCAACAATGTGTGGGTTCATACTTGAGAATAGTACGGAATGTGATGGTGATTCTTCACCTTATGCATCCATGATCCAATGGGGATGCCGGGAGTTAGGGTTTGGGTATAAGTGTTGATTAGTAACATTAATATAATTTATCATGTTGAACCTAACTCTAATGCATATAGATAAAGATGGGTATTCATGTTTAACATTCTTATATGATGGAATGATGGTGGAATAACCTCCTTAACATGATCATAACCTTAATGTGTTAATTGGTGGTTATCATAGTCACATGGTTGATACTTTCTTATTATAAACATGTGCTTCATCATATCTAGATTCCTTTCATGTTGATGTAATAAAGGAATGTTCTTAATGTTAATATAACCCTACTATGATTGTTTATGAATATCTCCTAGCTCATTAATGCAATATTATGCTGATCTGGTGTATTATATGTAAGTGATGTTGTTGAGTCTTGTTATAAGGCATGCAAAGTTAATGACGATCTTGCAGGGAATAGTATGATGGTCTTAAGGTCCTTTGGGCATGGTTGAGCCTTGAATGAGGTGTAATCCTCTTGTGTTGATAATGGTTAATACCATGTGATATAGTGAAAAGTATTTATATCATGTGATAGTATGATGGCCTTAATGACCTTTGGGCATGGTTGAGCCCTAAATGAGGTGTAATCCTGTTATGTTGATAAGGGTTGATACCATGTGATGTTGTGAAAAATATTATTATCTTGTGATAGTATGATGACTAGTGTGGTCTCATGAATGGAAAGTGAATAGTACCATGTGATGATGAGATGAGAAATTATGTTTCACATGTTTTATATCTTTTAAAAGTTGTGATATTTATATGCTTGCTAGAAGTGAATTACGTTTTGTATGTCCACTTGTTTGATGCATCCTTAATTCACCCAGTTGGCATAACTAATCAAGTGCAACTCTGATCATGTAGTGCCCTGTGCCATAGATCCATCTGAGTGTCAGAACTTACCAGATGGTGAAATGAGTATTCCTAAGGGAAACTCGAAGCACATACTATTGAGTATGTGGGGGTGGCAAGTTGAGGATATATCCTTGTCATCCACAATGTAGATTGTAGAGGTTGGCTATGGTCATGCCTCATACATATGACATGATTGAGAATGGCTGCGGTCGTGTCTTGGTGATTATACATGTGACAAGATTGGATGACAACTATGGTTGTACCTCAGATGGTAGGGTATGCGTACCCACCTCCTTTCACTAGTTTCATGACCTATACCAAGGACAGACTAGGCTGCTAGCAGCTTGACCTTATGTGTCACTATGGCAGACCCATACTGACCGGGAGTAGAGAAGATTATAGGAGTCTTGCTCTTCCTAGATCTTGTATGGCACTGATTTCGAATTAGCAGTGGTTAGTTGGATTTTTAGTGGTATCCTCAAATTCCTTAGGGCATAATAAAAGATGTAAGACAGTCATGTAGGATATCTATTTAGGGTAATATACAATGTTTCATATTGGATGAAAACCTTTGTTAGCTTTCTTTTCATTGAGATCATGTACACAATAAGAGATAATAGATATGCTTATGCTGCAGTTATACTCATGTTGTTAATATTCTTATGTTGTCACATATACTGACACGGATGGTTAAGATGTTGTTGCTAGCTATGTTTAATATTGATGGCCATGATTTGTAAGTAGAGATGCATATACTGCTAATCATGCTTATCTAGATAGTTGTGCTTATGTTGTTAACTCTTTTTATTATGTTGATATGTTCAACCTATTAGTCATTCTAATATTGTTATCTATGCTTATGTGGCTAGACTTATTCATAATGATAGAGATTCCATGTTACTATACTTGCTCATGATGCTAGATATGCATATGCTACTGAATTGCTTATATTGTTAACAAGATAAAGGATTATAGTCTGGCTAATGATGATAGTTATTATCTGCTCCTTTATGTATTTTGTTAACCATCAGTGTTGTTGAGCTTATTTGTTATATTTAATTAAACTGCTTAACTGTTTAATTACTTAAAAATGTTGTAATCAATAAACATTGTTGGAGGTTATATCTCTTGGTGGGACATGGGTCTCACCCTTGTGGTTCGCCACATTGTTTTAGGTAATCGACAGTGACAACAACAGAACCGTGAAAGTAATGAGGAACTATGATAATGAATCTTTGAGAAAGTTGATTAGATGTCTAGTTCGTCCTATAGTCATCCTTGTACTCTCAGGTCCGGGTGAGAAAAAGTTTGTATATGGTGTTTCAAATGAATCCGACTTTTGTTAGCATATTAATGCTTGTTTGTGTGGCATATACGAATATTGTTCTCCTGTGTATATATGTGGTGGCTAAGAAAATAGAAAAATTTGTATCAAAGTCTTGTCATAGTATGAATATAAGAAAGATGTTGGGTTGTTATGCAAATATTTCTGAGCGAATGCTGACGTTGAAATCAGTTTTAATTTACCCATATTTGTGGGTATGTGATTAATTAGTGATTGATTGTGTTTTATGTTTTTAGTAATCTCATTTAGTGTAACAGTTTATCACAAAAACACTAATTCCATCATATCATGATTTCTAAGATTACAACCCTTAGTTATGCATATTAGGTGAAACCCTAATCATCATCTTGAGCATATTAGGTTATCTGTGATACCAAGATTTTATCATTAGCATTAAGATCATAGTAAGATATTCGCACTGATTTCAAAATCCTAAATATATATGTCATGATTAATAATCTATAAACATCCATTATTCATCATTATTGAGGATTTACTCATTATACATGACAAGATTAGATATTATTTCAAAACAAACAGATTCACTATCATATTAAAGGAAATCAAGGTTTTCCTTTATATTAGTCACAACAAAACATGTCTTGCATATACCTTTGGAACAGGGAGCATAATTAGTCCATGAAACTACTTTATTCAGATTGTACATGTTATTATGAGCAATTTCATATATAGGTTCATTATCATCCGATCTATTATTAATTATCTACATTAGTTGCAAGATAATTCTATTCTGAACAATCATAAACTGCCACATCATTAGTTACCAACTTCTAAACACTAGCCACATGGGACTAATCTGGTGAAACACAGAGGCCACTTCATCTCAACCTTCCATGCTAGCCATCTCTCAGGATTGGGTAAAGGATGAAGTTTCCCCTGTGCTCTGTGCCCATCAGGGGTTTCCTAGTCTTTTCTCATTGTGTCATCCCCTTCCTCATGGAAGTCTCGACTCCCTCTCTAGTGAGTTGCTTCTCGTGTTGCTTCTCAACTCCTCGGCTCTCAATACCTAGAGGAGGTAGGGGAAACTCATGTATCCCTCACTAGACCCACTACAAGTCTCGGACAAGTCTGAAGGTGGTCGAGGATACAAGAGTATGGGGGTTTCTATCTACTAGTTTTGAAGCAGGTTGTATGGACATCAAGACTAAAAGAATGATAGTTGTGTACCTAATGTCTTGCAGACACTCAGATGATCCTCAAAGACCTCTCGAGTACATCCTTCACCTTCACCGGAGTTTGAATACCTCTTTCCCAGGTCTAGGTTTGGTCTTTTCTTCCAAAATCTCTGATGACGAGCTTGCACTTAGCTAGGTCGGGTACTCTTCCCTAAAGATGTCACTCGTGACTAGGATAGGTTCCCCCTTTGATGTAGGGTAGCCCATTTTTATAGGGACATCTGGTTAGCACCTAAGGCTCAGCAGGCTTCTATAGGCTAGTGAGGAGTTAACTTCCATATGAATCAGGATTCATGATAATGAGACCCCCTTCTCCAAACTGCTCTGGTTTGTTAGGATGAGGGGAAACTCTCAGGAGTTTTTGAGGGTATGGGAAGGATGTGAGAGTACTATCATAAGGATAGGGGGACTCCTATCCTTGGTATAGCATAGAGTCTGATAGATGGGTATGACCCCCCCCCATTATAACCAAATTTCCCTAGATTTGTCCTCCAATGAAAGTAGTAATCATTTGATAAAACCTCTCATTGGATAAAATATAATTTTGATCGTTATATAACTCCACATTATCCTAAATCATGGGGTAATCATCCTTTTCCTATTATCTTCTCATAATCTAGATATTTAATCTAAAAAGGTAGGATAATCACCTCAAACATGCCTTCCAAGTAATCCCTAGATAATTACTTGATTAATTAGCTAGGTTACTAGATAACTTGATACATCCTGAATTTTTGTCCATAAATCTCACATTTAGATTACCTATAACATATAATGGTCATAATCATTTACCATGTGTGTAAATATTTTTTTTTCTCAAATTTTACTGTAGAGACCAATTAATAAACCCTAATTAACCATTTCGGGTTTGTATTGAGTTCCATGCCCAAGGCCCATATTTGAGTCTTCTCATAGGGTACATAAGGTTTGTTACACCCCTAATTACAAATTTAAGGCTTTGATAATCATTGCACCTTATATTAGCCTCATATGAACACATATGCGCAAAAGCACATTATTTTATTAAATTGATAATTTAATATGAGTCTAGGGTTTGGAATCATCAACCAAGGTTCCTCAATCCCTACCTTGTTATTTGTACCCTAATTTCTTTTAGGCTTGAAATCTATGAATTTCAAGGATGTAACATTCACCCCTCCTTAAAACGATTTTGTCATCAAAATTCATACCTGGTAAGCTTAGGTGAATGATAACTCATATTATTTTCAAATCATAGAGTTAGCACCCTACCTAGATGGATTTAAAAAATTTCGTTAATATGCCAAATCCCATCTTATTACTAAGGTTGGCACTTGAATTGAAATTCAAGTATATCCACATCCCTAGTATTCTCACCTTATCATCTCTTGATGATTTCATTCTCAATTTGCGACCTCAATTTCACTTGGTGATTTCTCTTTTCACCTAGGTTTCCAACCTATTATTCCTTATTTTCACATAAGGGTGAGGTGACCCCTAAAAACCTAGATCATGTCATTACACATTCAATGTAGGATATTAATTCACTTATCTCAATTTCTAAGCACGACGTGTGTCCTCCCTATCTCTCTCATTCATAAAGAGATGGTACTTCTACACATTATCTTTCAATTTCACATTTTAAGTTGAATCATTTTCAACATGACTCTAAACCATGCATACTTTTAGTTCTACAATATTCTTATATTTCATCAAGTAAAGTGTCCCTTTCTTACTCTTAAGTTTGGGTACAAGTTCTCTCAAGTTTTCATGACTTCATTATATCTTTTATATTTACATCTCATGTATTATGAGCCTTAGTACTTCCTTGACGTCTTTAGGGGTACGTGTACTTTTAGGAGTGATCTCATCCTTATGCATCTAGGGAGTGCCTATCACATTCACCCATTAGGCCCCATGATCATAACGAAGGTAGCAAATCTCCTTAGTCATGGACCTTGGGAAAACCTAATTGTTACCTCCCGAACACATGGTCGTATGCATTCAGGGCACAATCAGCTCCCAACTGCATCAGTCCTATGTACCTTTAAAACACCCTACATGACCTTAGGATTGTGTTAGGACTCTACCCTTACCAAGGGTTTCCTTGAGATGTCACATCTCTACAACTTTTAAGCACATTATCCTCTCATATAGTTCTTTAACCCAGATTTCCTTTATCTCTCCTTCTCGAGTACACATTAACTATTATAGACCCAACATTGGGCTCAGGACACCTTCCCTACCTGGGCTAGGTCCCATGTCGATCTTCCCTACCTGGGGCTTGACCTCTCTTTGACCTTCCCTATCTGGGGCTAGATCATTAACATCTACATAGTGGACTTGGACCACCTTCCCTACCTGGGGCTTGGTTACTTACCGATCTTCCCATCCTAGGGCTTGACCACTTCACGACCTTCCCTACTAGAAGCTTGGTCTTCCACACTATAAACTCAGGCCACCTTCCTTTTCTGGGGCTTGGTGCCATACTAGTCTTCCCAATCTGGGGTTTCACCACTTGTGTCCCTCAAAGATGGCATACTTGGGTTCAAAGAATGTAGGTTCTTTCATCTTTATATCCTTAATTCTCCACCCTTCAGGTGGCAGAATATTAGTCACATCAAAACATGCACTACATATACCTTTAGAACAGGGAGCATAATTAGTCCACAAAACTATTTTATTCAGATTCTACATGTTTTTTCTGAGAAATTTCATATATAGGATTATCATCCCATCTACCATTAGTTATCTACATTAGTTGCAACATAATTCTATTCTGACCAATCATAGACTGCCACATCATAAATTACCAACTTTAATACACCAAACACATGGGACTAGTCTCGTGAATTAGCATAGGATGCATCATCTCATCATTCCATGCAGGCCAGCTCTCAAGATTGGGTAAAAGACAAAGTTGCCCCCGCTCTTTGTGCCCATCATCAGGGGTTTCCTAGTCTTTTCCCGATGTGTCATCCCCTTCCTCGTGGAAGGCCCAACTCCTACTCCGGTGAGTCACTATTTGAGTTGACTTCTCAACTCCTGGGCTCCCAAGACCTGGAGGAGGTAGGGGAAACTCCTCTATCCCTCGTCAGACCCACTGCTAGTCCTAGACATGTCTGAAGGTGGTCGAGGCTGTGGGAGTATGGGGGTTACTATCTACTAGTTTTGAATCAGGTTTTATGGAAATCAAGACAAAAAGAATGATAGTTGTGTACCTGATGTTCTACAAACACCCAAATGATCCTCAGAGACCTCTCAAGGACACCGTTCACGTTCACCGGAGTTTGAATACCTCTTGCCCAGGTCCAGGTTTGGTCTTTTCTTCCTGAATCTCCGACGACGAGCTTGCACCTGGCTAGGCCAGGTACTCTACCCTAAAGATGTCACTTGTGACTAGGACAGTTTCCCCTAGGGAAGGAAGGTATCCAGGCTTTATAGGGACGTATGGTTAGTGCTTGAGGCTCAATAATATTCTATAGGTCATTGAGGGGTTAACTTCCATCAGAATAAGGATTCATGATAATGTGCCCCCCTTTTCCATCCTACTCTAGTTTGTTAGAATGAGGATCAACTTTGTAGAGTTGTAGAAGGCATGGGAAGTCTGCAAGAGTATTGCCATAAGGATTAGGGACTCCTATCCTTGGTATAGCATAGAGTCTGATCGATGGGGATGACCCCCCTCCCCATTATACACACTTTCATTTGGATTTGTCCTCCAATGAAAGTAGTAATCATTTGATAAAAACCCTAATTAGATAAATAATTATTCTGGTCGTTTTATACACATTATCCTAAATCTTGTGGTAATATTCTTTTTCCAATTATATTCTCATAATATTGATATTTGGTCTAAAAAGGTAGGATAATCACCTCAAACTTGCCTTCCTAATAATCCCTAGATAATTACTTGATTAATTACCTAGGTTACTGAATTACCTGATACATCATGAATTTTCGTCTATAATCCCACATTTAGATTACCTATAACATATAATGGTCATGATCATTTACCATGTGCATAAATATTCTTTTCTCAAATTTGTATTGTAGGGACCAATTTCTAAACCATAATTAACCATTTCAGGTTTGTATTGAGTTCCAGGCCCAAGGCCCATATTCGAGTCTTCCCATAAGGTCCATAAGGTTTGTTACACCCCTAATTACAAATTTAAGGCTTTGATAATTGTTGCACCTTATATTAGCCTCATATAAACACATATGCTCAAAAGATCATTAGTTACTTAAATTGAACATTTAATATGAGTCTATGGTTTGGAATCATCAACCAAGGTCCTTCAATTGCCTACCTTGTTATTTTTACCATAATTTCATTTAGGCTTGAAATCTATGAATTTCAAGGATGTAGCAATTGCAAAGCAAACCCTAGAGTGTTGATGGTTGTCCATATCTTGAAACCAATGCTCCATTCCTATGATCCACTCCTCAACCTTGGGTGACTACATCGATTTCTTCTTCACCTGAGACAAAATCAGACTTTATCTTTAGGAAGTCCACTAATGTCAACTCAAAATGTCTGGGTTGATGTTGTCCTTGTTCTAGGGCAATGATGAGTGCTTGGAGAAATCTTCTATGGTTGATTAGGGTTTCTTCTTGGCCCACTTCCCTCACTAGAAGAGCTAGCACCATCATCCTTATCCTTTACTTTGTCGTCTCACTTAGGGGCCTTCTGAAAAAGGTCACATACATTGAGGTTTAGAACATATGAAACAATTTTCTTCCTGGTAGTCATACAATTATTGGCTCTGATACCATTAATGTAACATGCCACCTTTTTGAATATGAGAAGAAGCATTTATCTTGAAGGGGGATGTCACATTAATATGATCATTTTAAATAAATACATAAATAACCATTAAGATTCATACATTGTTCTTTGAATAGGAAAAACTATAATTGAGTTCTATACATGTCTAAAATTCTAATCATTTCTAAACATGTACAACTAAGAATGAAAATAAACATTTCTAAGTGATTGGATCGCCTAGTATAGATGGAACCCCACCAGTTAACACATGAAGGTCTTCTAGTCCTTTCTTGTGCCTCTTGAGTCCTTATTTGCTCCAACTCCTAGGGACATTGTGTCCCCAACCAATCAAAGGGGAAAATCAATAAATTAGTAAATGGTACCAACACTTTATAATATAAACAAAGTAAATATACTGGACATGTAGGAAAACTTGACATGAATTAACTATAAGCATTCTTGAATCATTATTAACATTAAGCATTGAATAGTAAATGTATGCATCCCTCTATGATGTCCACTTAGGAGCACATGATTGCTAGGAAAGCCCTTGATGAGCCCTTGAGGTCCATGATTTGGGAGCATATAAAGGCTAATTCAATTCCATTATCTTAATCATGAAGAATAATATTAACATGAACTTTAATCTTTAACATTATGGGATTTCTCCCTATTAACATGATCTTTTAACATGATGGGATTTCTCCCTATTGAGCATTAACATGAATTCCATGTGTAACATCCCCAATTTCAACCAATGTAAATATTTAATGTGGGGTTTCCTAATAAGTGTATGTCAAGGTACCTAATGAACCTAACCATGGATAAGTATGTAATTAAGTTCACAAAATTTGTAATATAAGTTACCTAGTCCGCCAATACATACATATGGCTTAAATGTGTATGATTATAGTCAGGTATACATGAAAATAAATGAATTATTCTTGCGAACAATAATGTGACAAATATATAATATCATGACTTGAGTTATTGGTTTGAGCCCTAGACCAACTTTAGTCTCCTTAATAAGGAAGTAAAGTAATATTGACCTAATTTATCATTAGGAAGTTTTAATTGACAAATTATATTAGTTCAAGAATTAGTTTCATAACCAAGAATATGGTTAAGCTTATGGACTCTTTGGAAGACTGAACAATGGGCCCTTGGCCCTAGAACTAAATTCAAGTTGATTTGGATAAATTAAGGTTTACATATGAGTCCTTAATATACAAAACTGGCAATGGATTATCTCGTGCTAATAATAAGTGCTCAAAATATTTTAAGTACACAGATAATTAAAGTATAAGAACATGAGACAAATTTTAGATAATTTTGAATTGTCTAGTAGTCTAGGTAATTAAATCAATAATCATACAATTTTTTACTTGAAATATAGGTTTGGAGTTTTTATCTAATTAAATTAGACCTAACCTCTTGTTTGAGGAAAGATAATATAAATGTAATATTATTTCTAAAGTTTGGGCTTAAACAAAACTAGTGTGTAGCAGATGTAATTATTTGTATGATTTGGAGTTTTGTCAAAAACAAAATAAAAATAAAAGAGGGGGCAAGACTCCCAGTCTCATAGACTGGAGAGTCATGGCTCAGTAATAACAGAGCCCAAACAGAGTAGTCCCTTTGAAAGGGGTCCTCGCTTGAGATCTGATAAAGGAAAAGCTATATAGAGCCTTAAATTTGAGTAGAGTAGGGTTACCACAATATGTACTAGGGTTTTTGCCTAAGAAAAGGTTGAGAAGAAGAGGGCACAAATGAGGAAGGCAAGCTAATGGCGGTTGGATGTGGTGGCTTCTAGAGGACCAAACCACCAAGGTAGCTCCTTCATTCTAGCACAACGGGCCAGAAAAGAAGGCAGAGGCTGTGTTGAGGCTAGTAGTCATCCTCTTAGTGATATGTGGCATCTAGGTGTTAGGAAGGTCATCGTGGACCATCTGGGTGAGCTGCCCTGTTCTTGATGTGGAAACCAGGGGAGATTAGACTCTCGCTAGGCCATGCCAGATAGAAGGAAGTTGAATAAGACCTAGGGTTCACATGATTACGTGATCTGCATGTAGGGGGAGTATCAACGACGGCATTGCCCAAGCTGAGGTTATCACACCAGTCGTGGATGCTAGAGCTTGTTGAAGAGGAGACGGGAGTCAGTGCTCTATTTTCGCAGCAAAATAGGGTAGCACGATCCCTGTTTACGTCCCTATGAGAAGATGAGAGGGACGGTAGGGCAACTCTTAGTTGGGCCACTGACCGAGGCCCAATTAGTCTGAAAGGTAGAGGAATACAAGGTAATATAGATGATCAGATTTTAATTCGTTATGAACTTTAGGAATTCATAGATATTGATTTGATTGTTAGAATAGGGTGTAAAAGGGCTCGTTAGGAAGGTTGAGATATGAAGAACATATTGAAGGAGGTTCTAGACTCTCAAATGATATAGTTATGATAATTTAATTTGAAGAAAGGTTAGATAAGTGGATTATGTGCAAATATGTTGATAGTTTTTTTATTGATGTGATAGGTGTGAACTTCGTCATTGAACTTCAAGGAATTGTCATACCACAAGTTTTAAAGGTATGATGCAATGCGAGCTAATGATTTAGAGATGAGATTGGTCTTATTTGACATTTTGGGTATACTTTCATACATGCCATAAGATTATGTTGAGTGTGACTAAGGGATAAAGATGATACTAGGAGAGTATTTGAGTATACAAGAATACATTAAAGGAAAACCCTAAAAGATAGATACAACCTAGTTGCTGAGAATTGTGTGTAATGATAAATTGATACAAATGGATGTTAATATTAAGGACATGTGTTTTTAGGATTTAAACTCGAGGAGAGGAATACAAGATGACAATTTTATACTCTCTGATCTAGGTAAGTGGTTCATTCCCATGAGTATTTATGTTTATCAAACCAGTACATTTACATACTTCTTAATTGCGACCTTTATGTCCAACATTCTAAGTTAAAATATACAAGAAAGATTTTATGTGCTTATGATTGTAGAATTTCATATGCCAATATCTTAAGTAGTGATGTGTTATGGAATGATTCTAGATCATGAATTAAGTTCATAATGAGGATAAGAGAATATATCTATATTGTATACCTTAGAGACGTTCCATATGGATACTCAGGACTACAAGATATGAAGCAAAAATAAGATTGCCATCCTTCCATGGTTATGTAATATAACCATGAATTAGGATTTTAAGTACAAATATTTTATTAGGGTCCCATACATATATATATGAAATCATGTATTAAGATTTCAAGTAGAACATGTTGTTAGGATTCCCCTCATTTATTGATATAATTGTGTGCTAAGAATTCAAGTAGGAACATGTCATCAAGGTTTCTTATATATGTAGTGATCCAAGAATTCAGAAGTGAAATAGATTCCTTAGAAAGATTAGTGTTTAAAAGTTAAATATTATGTGAGAATATGGGAGTTGCACATGGTGGACCATGGCCCAATTTCAAAAGGTAGTGTTGGGATTAGAATATATTATGACATGAGTTTGTGATGATATTATCAAATTATGAGACATTGAGTCATGATTAAGTTGCAGGATGAGACTCTATATGATTTCTAATTTAAGATTTAAGATTTAAGTTCATATGAATGTATTGAGATTAGACTTAATATGATTTTATAGAAATTGAATTACCTTGTCAGAAATCACGTTCTTTTAGATATTTGATACTTGAGAACTCTCATATACTTCGTATTCCCATATTTAGTTTAGATCCTTTCCCTAAGCCTTGACACTCATTTGTTGTATTTAGTATTAATGAAGTCATACTATCATATCAAAGATTCAAAATAATGTTTACCCATATAATAAGAATATCAGATTTAGATTGAGACTTAGACTACTCATTGTGCGAGTAGTCAGTTTTTGAATAAGGAGACATGATAAGGGTTATAGACCCAATCTCAATTATGTAGTAATTGAAATACATTTTCACATTCAGTAATAGATTTCACTCAGAATTTAAGAGTAGAGATTCAAATTCAGAATTCAATACATGTTCAATACTCAGTTTCAGATTCAGAGTTTAGTAAGACTAGACTTAAGATAATTAATTCTGAACCTTTGCATAATTCATTATAATATAAGTCCTCATTCAAAGAGTCCTGGGATGATTCAAAGGCATTTGTTTCCAATTTAGAGGAGTGTTTACTCCATTTTAGAGGGCACATAGTTCCCATAGAGTGTGTGTTGCACCATAGAGGACACTTCGGTGTCAAGAGAGGGCATGTAGTGCTAACAGAGGGTGTGTTGAACCATAGAGGATACTTTAGTGTCAACAGAGGAGGACTTATCATATAATGGTGGACACAAATCAGATAAAAGTCATAAATGAAAGATACCTTAGTTCAAAGCATGAACACAATCTAATTTATAAGTATAATGAAAGTGATTAAGATAAGAGAGACATGACTCAGGCCCTTTGTGCAAGTCATGTTCCCACGAACCAGAGTGCAGGCCAATTCAGAGACATAACCCAGGCCCAGAGTGCAAATTATGTGACCCATGCACCTTAGTACAGGTCATGAGACCCAGGTACCAGAGTACATGTCTCCAGAGAAAGGTAAGATAAAGTAAAAAGATAAGAGATAAGCTAAAGAAAGAAGATAGATTTATGATTCAGATCTTATACAAAGTTTAATGTTAGATTCATTATTATAATGTTCAAAGATATTTTGTAGCATTTTATCTCTTTAGTAATATGTATATTAGAACACTCAATGCCGCTTATGCTAACAATGGTTTTTTCAATGCATGGCTGGGGATGAGATGCTTGTAGGTGAGAGCAGGAGTAGAGTAGATCTCAAAGATTTAGAGCACAAGGACAGAGTAGGATAATATCTGGTGGGGTGCCAACTATAAGATGATCCTCAGGTTTGTAGACTCAACTATATGTTTCAATGATTAAAACTTTAGAGTAGAGACTATGTCTCGAGATGTTGAGTTAGTTTTCCATGTGATATCCGTTATGTTCCTTTTATAAGAATGATTATGAGAATGTTTCAAATTTTTAGTATGTGTGATTGATTATATTGTTGTTATGAATGCTAGTTTTATGTAATGCCCCCCTTGAGTGCACGATTTATGGATAACTCAGTGTTGCTTCCTTGATGTGCATGTGTGTGCTTAGGGAGGGTGTTACAATATGGTATCAGAGCAACATTATAGTTTTCCACCAAATGAGTTATCATGTTCTTACTTAAGATCACATCATAAGAACTTAAGTTAGAGTAAGTTAGAGTAGAGTACCAATTTAGAAATATAACTAGTTGTCCTATGTATAGAAGAGGTAAGTGAAAGATATTAGAAATCTATGTAGAGCATTAAATAGGAGACAAAAGTTTAGATAAGAATTAGGGTTCTGTGCGTAGATGTTTTACACTTTTTATGTTAACACTATAGTTGTATATAGCATTCTCTCTCTTTTTCCCACATGTTTGTGGTATGGGACACCGGCTAATGTGGTTTTGCAGAGAGAATGTTATGTGCATAATCATGCTTGTCTTGTCCTTTCAAGTGCATGTGGTATGGGACACGTGCATGAGGAAGTCTCTAGATAAAGTGTGACCAAACATGTCACCTATGAATATATGACCGACTGACATGTATCTAAAGGAGCCAAAGAAAACTAGAGTTGACATCAAGAGTTTGAGGCATATAGTCACCTAAACCTAATTAGATACATAGTAAGACCATGAATGAACATAGAGGTAGAAATTTTGACATTGATAAGTGAGATTTTTCTCTATTGTGAACGTGAACCCTAATCTAGCCCTAGGAAATAGGCGAGGTAGAGTGTTTACCATGGTAGATGGTGAAGGTATAATTTAGATTTTTAGATTCATTAGTAGTATATGAACATATTTGCCTGATAATAATAACCATGATGAATTCACATCGTGATATGCAAATGCACAATGAAGAAAATATTAGAAAGCTGGTGTAGATTAATCAAATCTTGAGGATGAAATTTCTTTAAGGTGGATAGAATTGTAACATCCCCAATTTCAACCAATGTAAACATTTAATGTGGAGTTTCCTAATAAGTGTATGCCAAGGTACCTAATGAACCTAACCATGCATAAGTATGTAATTATGTTCACAAAATTTGTAATATAAGTCATCTAGTCCGCTAATACATACATATGGCTTAAATGTGTATGATTGTAGTTAGGTATACATGAAAATAAATGAATTTTTCTTGTGAACAATAAAGTGACAAATATATAATATCATGACTTGAGTTATTGGTTTAAGCCCTAGACCAACTTAGGTCTCCTTACTAAGGAAGTAAAGTAATATTGACCTAATTTATCATAAGAAAGTTTTAATTTACAAATTATATTAGTTCAAGAATTAGTTTCATAACCAAGAATATGGTTAAGGTTATGGACTCTTTGGAAGACCGAACAATGGGCCCTTGGCCCTAGAACTGAATTCAAGTTGATTTAGATAAATTAAGGTTTACATATGGGTCCTTTATATACAAAACTAGCAATGGATTTTCTTGTGCTATTAATAAGTGCTCAAAATAGTTTTCGTAGACAAATAATTAAAGTATAAGATCAAGAGACAAATTTTAGATAATTTTGAATTTTCTAGTAGTCTAGGTAATTAAATCAATAATCATACTATTTTTTACTTGAAATATAGGTTTGGAGTTTTTATCTGATTAAATTTGACTTAACCTCTTGTCTGAGGTGAGATAATATAAATGTAATATTATTTCCAAAGTTTGGGCTTAAACAAAGATAGTGTGTAGCAGATATAATTATTTGTATGATTTTGACTTTTGCCAAAAACAAAATAAAAATAAAAAGGGGGCAAGACTCCTAGTCTCGCGGACTGGAGAGTCATGGCTTGGGAATAACAAAGGCCGAATAGAGTAGTCCCTTTGAAAGGGGTCCTCGCTTGAGGTCCGATAAAGGAAAATCTATATAGAGCCTTAGATTCGAGTAGAGTAGGGTTACCACAATCTATACTAGGGCTTTTTCCTAAGAAACGTTTGAGAAGAAGACGACACAAACGAGGAAGGAAAGATAATGGTGGTTGGATGTGGTGGCTTCGGGAGGACCAAACCACCCAGGTAGCTCCTTCGCTCCAGCAAAATGGCCTAGAAAAGAAGGTAGAGGTTGCGCCGAGGCTAGTAGTCATCCTCTTAGTGATTTGTGTGGTCCAGGTGTTATGAAGGTCGTCGTGAACCATTTGGGTGAGCTACATGTTCTTGATGTGGAAAATAGGGGAGATCAGACTCCCGCTAGGCCATGTCGGACAGAACGAAGTTGAATAAGACCTAGGGTTCACATGTTTACGTGATATGCGTGTAGGGGGAGTATCAACAGTGGTATTTACCAAGCTGAGGTTGTCGGACCAGTCATGGATGCTAGAGCTTACTGGAGAGGAAGCGGGGGTCGGTGCTCTATTTTCACGGAAACACAGGGGCACGCGATCCCTATTCATGCCCCTATGAGAGGATGAGAGGAAGGGTAGTGCACCTCTTTGTTGGGCCACTAACCGAGGCCCAATTAGTCTGAAAGGTAGAGGAATACAAGTTAATATAGATGATCAGATTTTAATTTGTTATGAACTTTAGGAATTCATAGATATTGATTTGATTGTCAGAATAGGGTGTATAAGGGCTCGTTAGAAAGGTTGAGATATCAAGAACATCTTGAAGGAGGTTCCAGACTCTCAAATGATATAGTTAAGGTAATTTAATTTGAGGAAAGGTTAGATAAGTGGATTATGTTCATATATGTTGATATTTTTTTTATTGATGTGATAGGTGTGAACTTCGTCATTGAACTTCAAGGAATTGTTACACCACAAGGTTTAAAGGTATGATGCAATGAGAACTAATGATTTAGAGATGAGATTGGTCTTATTTGACATTTTGAGTATACTTTCGTAAATGCAATAAGATTATGTAGAGTGACTAAGGGATAAAGATGACACTAAAAGAGTATTTGAGTATACAAGAATACATTAAAGGAAAACACTAAAAGAAAGATACAACCTAGTAGGTGAGAAGTGTGTAATGATTAATTGATACAAATGGGTGTTATCATTAGGAAATGTCTTTTTAGGATTTAGACCCAAGGAGAGGAATCCAAGATGAAGATTTTATACTCTCTGATCTAGGTAAGTGGTTCATGCCCATGAGTATTTATGTTTATCAAACCAGTACATTTACATACTTCTTAATTGCGACCTTCATGTCCAACATTCTAAGTTAAAATATACAAGAAAGATTTTATGTGCTTATGATTGTAGAATTTCATATGCCAATATCTTAAGTAGTGATGTGTTATGGAATGATTCTAGATCATGAATTAAGTTCATAATAAGGATAATAGAATATATTTCTATCATATCCTTTAGAGATGTTCCATATGAATACTCAGGACTACAAGATATGAAGCAAAATATGACTGTCATCCTTCCATGGTTATGTGATATAACCATGAATTAGGATTTTAAGTACAAATATGTTATTAGGGTCCCTTATATATATATATATATATATATATATATATATATATATATATATATATACACATATATATATATATATATGAAATAATGTATTGTGATTTCAAGTAGAACATGTTGCTTGGATTCCCTGCATTTATAGATATAATTGTGTGTTAAGAATTCAAGTAGGACCATGTCATCAAGGTTTCTTATATATGCAGCTATCTAAGAATCAGAAGTGAAATAGATTCCTTAGAAAGATTAGTGTTTAAAAGTTAAATATTATGTGAGAATATGGGTGTTACACATGGTGGACCATGGCCCAATTTCCAAGATAAAGATATTGTTGGGATTAGAATATATTGTGACATGAGTTTATGATGATATTGTCAAATTATGAGACATTGAGTCATGATTAAGTTGCAGTATGAGACTCTATATGATTTCTACTTTAAGAGTTAAGATTTAAGTTGATATGAATGTATTGATATCAGACTTAATGTGATTTAATAGAAATTGAATTACCTTGTCAGAAATCACATTATTTTAGTTATTTGATCCTTGAGAACTCTCATATACTTTGTATTCCCATATTTAGTTCAGATCCTTTCCCTAAGCCTTGACACTCATTTGTTGTACTTAGTATCAATGAAGTCATACTATCAAATCAAAGATTCAAAATAAGTTTTACCCAGATAATAAGAATATTAGATTTAGATTGAGACTTATACTACTCATTATGCGAATAGTTAGATTTTGAATAAGGAGACATGATAAGGGTTATAAACCCAATCTCAATTATGTAGTAATTGAAATACATATTCACATTTAGTAATGGATTCAGTTCATAATTTAAGAGTAGAGATTTAGATTTAGAATTCAGTTCATGTTCAGTACTCCGTTTTAGATAAGTTTAGATTCAGAGTTTAGTAATACTAGACTTAATATAATTAATTCAGAACCTTCACATAATTCATTATAAGATAAGTCCTCATTCAGAGAGTCCTGGGACGATTCAGAGGCATTTGTTGCCAATTCAGAGGAGTGTTTACTCCATTTTAGAGGGCATGTATTGCCAACAGAGGGTGTGATGCCCCATAGACGACACTTCAGTGTCAACAGAGGGTGCGTTGCCCCATAGATGACACTTTAGTGTCAACATAGGAGGACTTATCAATAATGGTGGCCACAAATCAGATAAAAGTTGTAAATGAAAGATACCATAGTTCATAGCATGAACACAATCTAATTTAGAAGTATAATGAAAGAGATTAAGATAAGAGAGGCATGGCTCAGGCCCTTTGTGCAAGTCATGTGGCCCAGGCACCAGAGTGCAGGCCAATTCAGAGACATAACCCAGGCCCAGAGTGTAGATTATGTGACCCAGGCACCTTAGTGCAGGTCATGAGACCCGGGTACCAGAGTACAGGTCTCCAGAGAAAGGTAAGATAAAGTAAAAAGATAAGAGATAAGCTAAAGAAAGAAGATAGATTTATGTTTCAGATCTTATACAAAGTTTAATGTTAGATTCATTGTTATAATGTTCAAAGATATTTTGTAGCATGTTATCTCTTTAGTAATATGTATATTAGAATACTAATGCCACTTACGCTAACAACCGTTTTTCCAATGCATGGCTGGGGATGAGATGTCCGCAGGTAAGAGCAGGAGCAAAGTAGATCTCAGAGATTTAGAGCATAAGGACAAAGCAAGATAAGATCTGGTGGGGTGCAAACTATAAGATGATCCTTAGGTTTATAGACTCAACTATATGTTTTAATGTTTAGAACTTTAGAGTAGATACTGTGTCTTGAGATGTTGAGTTAGTTTTCCATGTGATATCCATTATGTTCCTTTTGTAAGAACGATTATGAGAATGTTTCATATTTTCGCTTTGTGTGATTGATTATATTGTTGTTATGAATGCCAGTTTTATGTAATGCCCCCATTGAGTGTATGATTTATGGATTAATCAGTGTTGCTTCCACTATGTGAATGTGTATGCTTAGGGAGGGTGTTACACCATGAGTCATTAATCAAAAGCTCTAACCATAGTGAACACTATAACCATAGGACATAACATATATCAATCATCAACCAGTAACATAATGAACATGATTAGAACATTAAACCTGAAATAATGATGTCTACTTTAGACTTAGCAAGGAATCAACCATAAATACTTGTGCTCAATAGAATGGCCCATTTACCTTGGAGCCTAAGATAGTCTTTCTGTTCCTTCAGTCAAATATAAGTCAAACCTTCTCTTATCTTCATTAGGTTCTATAAACCTGTACATAATTATTGACATCATAAATCTAAGCCTTATCTTGTTCCTAGATTGGATTAGGGTACATTAGGGTTGTAGTTCTTCAGGGTTATGCATACTAATAAACATCATTAACTTAGAAAAAATTGGTTGGATTAGGTTACATTAATCGCATCAGATACATATTTAGGATTTCATGAGTCAAATTAGGGTTTATAATCAAACATGGGAAAATGAAGGAAAATCATGCCTTGAAAACCCCAATGTCATATTCTACTTGAAAAATTATTTCCAATGACTATTTATTCATAATTTCTGATCATCCATTGATTTACTATGAATTTCCAAATAACTAACCCATGAGAATTTCGTAATAAGCCATGTATGTATTTCCAAATCCAGTGGGCCGGCTCTGAGTTGAACCAACTAGGGTTGGCCAGTTAGTGAGGAGACTCACTACTATGTATCAAAAATCAAAGAAGAAAAGGTGGGGAAAGTCCCCTAATTTCCCTTGTAAACTTAATAGTTTGATTAATTGCACAAGGGTATACTTGACTTTTACACTTAACTATTGAACTCACAAAGACAATACATTGAAATTGAAATACCAGAACTATCTTTACAACATACATTGGGTGACTAAAAATTGGGGGGTTCTATGGCCATTTCATGACATAGATTGTCCTCCTACAATCGATGGCAAGAGCAGTAGCCTGGGGGTCAACACCAATCATGTTAGGCATCATCAAGCAAGACAAAAGCAACCTGGTGGTTGAAGTATGATCTCTGAGGTCTGCCGCAGATGAAGAAAAAATCACCAAGGGTTGAGGACCTTTGTGTTCCCAAAACTTGTCGAAGAAGCCTGAAAAATAGAAGAGGAGATCAGGAATCCATAACCAAAGGAAATAGACCGAAACACATCAGTTATAATTACAAAATGATCATGCGGGTTTGGCAACACCAAGACAAGCAATTTTGTAGTCGAAGGAGCCTTGAGGGGCTGCGGCAACAACCATAAATGAAGACCTCGAGGACGTATTACATGGTACAATGAATGGGGAAGAGCTAGGGTAAACCAATCATGTGGAAACATACCAAAGGGTTCTAGGATTCTTACCGCCATAGTAAAAGTCCTGGGGTGGTTGGAGTGAGGAGCACCAGGTCTCTGTTGCTTGAGAAGAGGCATGAGTAGGTTCGAGGGTCTCAAAGCGTTGGAGGGAAAATTTAGAAACGAGGAGGAACTAGTACGGGTTGCTTTTGCCTATATGATCCTTAAGTAGGAAGGGGAAGGGTTCAGTAAGTGTCAGTGATCCATGGCGGTGGGGGGGAGCCAAGTTGGGCATTTCGTGCGCATGGCAAGAGGAGAGGCGAGCAATGGCTTGTTTGAATCAGCTGAGAGAGGTAAAGATAAATGAGGAAAACTCTCATCAAATGGTGGAGTAAAGAGGGAGAATGGATCGAGAAATGAATCTTTGTTAAACGTTCAATCTCATAGATGATGTAGAGGTAGGGGACAACAAAATGACTGTAGGATTTTTGAACATACGATGTAGAAAATGTGTGCAAATTTAAAATCAAGAAGTAACATGTTACAGAATACAATACACAAATTTTAGGGAAGGAAATGTGATTAATATAAATTTGAATGATTTCTTAGTAAAACTATATGTCAACATTTCTAAATTTTAAATGGAGGGCCAAACATGGTCCAAATGAGTTCAAATTTGAATCATGGATTAATGTTATGGTCTAAATCATTCCTAGAAAATTAGATTTTGTTTTTGTACATGTTTGGTCCATGATTCATATATTGGCCATTAACCTTAATTATAATACATTAAAGGGTTTGATAATTTGAAAAGTACTTTTCTTAATGAACCCTTGAGTCAAAAATTCGAGATATACATTATTCACTCATTCAAGACACATATGTCATATCTTTTTAAACTTTATTACTACCTTGTGGGATAGAGAAAAGAAAACAGAAACTACAACTTAGTAACTCAAGTTAACTGAATCCTATAATGAACAAGTGAAAGAGAAAAATATATTGATGTCTCATTTTCATATAGGAGATATCACTTATGATATTTTTACATTAAAACCCTCAACTATGGTAATTTAGGAAAACCCCATTCTATAGTTTAAATTTTCTTTGAAAAACTAGGATGTTACCTGGGTAGTTGAGATCGAGGAGGAAAGAGACCAGATGGGCGATGGAGATCGCTATTTGAGGACACATAGAAACTATAAAGATGGTTTTATAGGGTCCCGATGCTTTTGAATTGTGAGAAGAAGGCAAGGAAGGGGTAACATAGTAGGAACATGGGAAGAGGGAGACATTTTGTGTGTTGGGCAATGATTCCAAGAAACCCTAATGTTTATAGGGTTATTGCATTTGGGAAGAGATAAGGAAGGTGGGTGAGAAAGAATCAAAGAGAAAGACCAAGATATGAGGGAGCAAATAGAGAAGGAAAAGCAATGTTGCACCCATGTGAAATAGGCAGACCTTCCCAAATTGGCGAAGGTTGAAGGAAAGTTATACACAACTTAGATGGCACAACAGAGAGAAAATATCATGTCTCGATGAAATAAGGAAAGAAGTGTGACTGGTATAATGAGTGAAACATTAGAAAAATGCAAATGTTTAGATGAATACTATAGTTATCAACTATTGAAACCGTGCAATTTCTTTCTTAATTCATTTGAGGGTCAAAACCACATTCCATTTGTGCCAAATTTGGATCCTACACTAAATGGGGCATGTAGAAACCTATTTTGTAATTAATTTTCCCTTTTGGGATACTCTAATATATTGTTTAATATTTTGGTCTTTAAACCTAATTCTCTCTCCTATACTACATTGAGATAGATAACTATGCCCAATTAATGTGTAAATTTACCCAAACACTAAATTTTAATATATGGAGTTTGAGTTTGGGATTTATTTCTACTTTTAATTGAATTTTATTATTTATTTAACACTTCTGTCTTTTTCTTATATTTTCTTCTCCAAAAAAAATTAGGATAATTATTATTTTTCCAATAATACGAAATTTGACAACCAAGCCAATTGGCACCCAAGGACTTTTGCCATTATATTTCACTTTTGAGATTTCCTTTTATGAGTTATTGCACAATTAGGATTTTTGACAAATTAGCATTTTTTTATTATCAAAATAACATATATATATTATCAAAACTTACTTAATGAATCCTATTAATTCACATTATTACAAAAGAATTATATATATTATTATTGTTCATGAAGTTCTAGATTTTACTTATTTATTTAACTTATAGGACATTATTATTTATGAACATGGTATTACCAATTTCTATTACAAAGCATATTATTCATTTTTATTTAGTCATCATGTTGATAAAGAAAATATATGTAGCATATTTCATGATTTTGTTTACATGATAGAACATAATTTTATCCTTGTTTGGTCAAATCTAAAAACCTATCTCACTATCCTTCTAATCATGGAATAGGGTAGGATTTTAGGTTCTGGTTTGTTACAACATTCCACCCCTTAAAAGGATTTCACCCTCAAAATCATAGCATCCATATCTTATCAATCACTTATTCTCCATCCCTTAAAAAGGTTTAACCTAATGTCAAGTAAACAATATCAAAGTACTAGGGTCACATATATCTTTTAGTCGTGAACATTTTAAAGATTTATGTTGTTCATAGATGATGTACCCAATGAACATGTCATTACGAACTATGGTTGAGATTAGGTCCTTGTGTTTCTAACCTAACAACCCTAATATTCACTACAACAATCCAAAGGTCATATTGTAGAAAAGGGTAGATCAACTAAACCTTTGTATCATGCCACATATTCCTAGACACCACTTCATAGTCAAAAATAGGGTTGAGTTTTCTATAATAACTAATATTAGGGTTTCTCTTCCCAGACAACTTAAATATTTTCTTTGTGACTTGTTTCAAGAAAACCTCGAGGAGATCCATAAAACTTCTTCGTACACATAATCCTATAATGAAAATAAATTTTCACGATAAGAAATTAGGGATGTAAAACAAAATGGTACCAAAATCAATTATGTGAGCCAATTCACAATTTCCCATATAGTATCTCCTTAACAAGTACTTTCCTCATCCTCAAGCCAAGATCCACCCTAAAGTTAGATCTTAACATTTAGAGAGATAAATAGATGTAACTAGTAACCATTATTATAGGGTAAGAGCAACTAAATCCTTATCAGACTAGGGTTTACTAACCATGATTCTTAGGTGCACTTCCTATGATTTTTAATTGACCTTTCATCATCTCATGAAATAACATAGGCTAATTCTAGGGTAAACATGTCAGTTGAAGGATGTCTATGTAAGGTATGGGGTCTAATTAGGGAGACAAAATTGAAATATTAAAAAATTTGACCACTATGGGCTCTGATACCATCTTGTAAGGAGTGGGACCCGAGAGGGGTCCCACTACTAACTTAATTTGAGAATAAACCCATCTATTCAAAAAACATATAAAAGTTATATTGGAATAGAAGAATAATTTTTTATTTATTAAATGATGATGTACAAAAAAGAAACCAATGAATACTGAAACGACACAAAAAATACTGCATTCAAATTTACAGAAGTACATTATCATCTCGCATATAGGGTTTGTATGAAACTTATAACATAAGAATCTAAGTAGAGGGATATCCAACTATACCAACTCTACCTCCCAAGAGCTCCACCTACAGGGTCCATCTAACCAAGTCTAGTCTTCCAACTACACCTGGGGTTGGAAGCTTACCCCAACAAAAGGAGAAAAAGTAGAATATTTCAGCATAAAGGATGGTATGTGCATATCAAATATTGATTGAGAAATAAAATGAATAAAGGACATCAAATAAGAAAGGCTTCCCATACAAACGGAAGGGGTCCTAACTGAACATAAAATAATATGAACTTTTAAAAGATGATACACAAGAAGGAAACCTTCCATTAACGAAAAATAAAAGGTGTGCCATAAAAGCACATATAAATTTTGGGCACAAAACCTGCATCAATATAAACATGCATGCATGTGAGATAAGGATAGCACTAGGATAACATAAAGTCGGTGATGACTAAGTCTTACAACCTTTAAATGTGACATAGAATGGAACACAACCAAACTCCGTTGGCATACAAGCCAGGGTATGGAGCATAAAATCCTCTATCCGAAATGTATACAAGTGCAGGAGGACTAAACCATCAGTGCATGGCAGGGGAATAAAACCCAGTGCCTAATAATACCACATAGGGGAATAAAACCCCCGCGGAATAAAACCAAAATAACCAAAGCATTACATTATTCTAGGGCTACTCAATCAAAAAGCATGCTTAAATGTATAGGCTAGTGAAAGTTCAATCGTTCATAGAATAAATAAACTTGCCATCATAAACGTGGACAATATAAATTTCAACCACATAAGTGGGAAAAATTAGGGCTTCATCAAGACTAAAAGTGCAAGAGAGTCAAAAGCAAGTCCAATAAAGTAGGATGATCTAAGATCAAAATAAAGACAAATTAGAAATTGCTAAATATATATGTGGGACACAATCATATCTCAGGTCGAGTCTACATATGTCTAAGGTCAAAACCCAAATTCCATCTCAGTCCACAAGAAACCTTTTAAGGGCATATATAAGATTAGGGTTAGGTTTGAATTAATTATATAACTCCTATAAATCATCTTTTTATTATTAGTGAATTAGGTTTCCAAACCCATATTATCACTAAAATTATAGTTTTATGATTTTATAACATATTTTAGTTTAATTTTCAAACTTACATTTTATTGGATTTGAATTTTAGAAAATCTAAAAAACTAGATAAATCCATGAAAACCATGTATTTATTAGGTTGGTATATGCTATGAAACTGGTATGATTGGATAACTTATAATTATCTGATTCCAAAATACTTTTTCTTTTATTGTTCTGAGCTATGAATAATTTAATATGAAATTTTCAATTTATGACCAATAAGAAAATTCGATAAATACATGTAGATCTTGTTCTTCATTTTTGATAACAAAATGAATTGGCCCAATCTACTTTAGCCACTTATCCAGGAAAACCTCCAACGGGGCTCCCAACTCACCATGTTGATTGAGGGAAAAAATATTGTTTTTCCCTTCATGGAGAAATAAAAAAAAAAAACAGCGTAAGAGCGATTTACTAAAAGAAGGGACTGTCATCTTCTTCCATGACTCACACCACTTAGTAGCATCAAGCCAAATTCAAGAAACCCAAATCAAGATTTAGTGCAAATAGGGATTTAAGGAAGCACCTTTGGCCATTTATAAAGTCTTCCTTTCTTAAGAAGGCCAAGAAAATGGTTGTGAAGCGGCCAGGTGAAAAAATCACCAACATCGTCATGGAAACATGGAGGAAGTGACATGCCAAATCCAATATTGGAGAAAAGTGGATAGGACCATTAGCCTTAGAAGTTTTCTCATCTCAGGACCACTGAAGAATGAAGAATCGAAGAAAAATCCAAGTTGAGATGCCACCATTTCACAACCGACCAGGAAACTAGAAAAAATGAAGATAAAGGGTAAACATCAAATATACCTTCATAGGTAGAATTGGAGATTCAAAGACCTTCACATCAGTGCAAGGGTGAGAATTGAGCTCACCTTCAGTCTCAATTTCAATCATGGACATCTCAATAAATAAGTCCTCACCAGGAGAGACAAGCGGAGATGGGTAGTTGAGTTTGAGGAGGAATGAGACTAGACGGATGATTGATATTGCTACTTGAGGATACGTAGAAACTATAGAGATGCTTTTACAGGGTCTTGATGATTCTAAATTGAGAAGAGAAGGCAAGGAAAGGGGCAAAAGAGAGGGACATGGGAAAAGGGATACAATTTGGATATTGGGAAAGGATGCCATGATAATGTTTATAGGATTACTGCATTTGGGAAAAGATAAGGAAGGTGAGGAAGAAAGAATCAGAGAGAAAGACCAAGAGATGAGGTAGCAAATATAGAAGGAAAAGAAAGGTTGTTCCCTCGTGAAATAGGCATACCTTCCCAAATTGGTGAAGGTTGAAGGAAGGTTATTGACAGCTCCATCAAGATCTGACAAAAGAGAGAAAATATCAGGTCTCGATGAAACAATGAAAGAAGCACGACTGGTTCAATGAGAACGATATTAAAAAAATCCACATGTTTGCATTAATATTTTGGATATCTACTATTTAAACAATACCCTTTCTTTCTTAATTCATTTGAGGGTCCAAACCACATTTAATTTGTACCAAATTTGGATCCTAGAGTAAATGGGCCATGTAGATATTGATTTTATAATTAATTTTCCCTTTTGGGCTTTAAACCATATTATTTAATATTTTGGGCTTTAAACCATATTCTCTATTCTATACTACATTGAGATAGATAAGTATGTCTAGTTAATGTGGAAATTCACACATTGACTAAATTTTGATATATGGAATTTGAGTCTGGATTTATTTCTACTTTTAATGACATTTCATAATTTATCTAACACTTTTGTCTTTTTCTCATATTTTCTTCTCCAATTAAATTAGAATAATTATTATTGTTCTAAAAATATGAAACTTGGCAACCAAGCTAATTGGCACCCAAGGAACATGTTCTTACCATTATATTTCACTTTTGAGATTTCCTTTTATGAGTAATGACACAATTAGTATTGTTGACACATTACCATTGTTTTTTATCCAAATATTATATCTTACTTGTCAACACTTGCTTAATGGAGTCCTATTAATTCACATTGTTATAAAAGAATTTTATATTATTATTATTATTATGCTCGAAGTTCTACATTTTACTTATTTATTTAGGTTATCAGACATTATTATTATTTATGAACATGGAATTACCAATGGTTGCTACAAAGAATGTTATTCACTTTTAATTAGTCATCATGTTAGTAATGAAAATATATGTAGCATATTTTATGATTTCATTTACATGATGGAACATAAAGTCTTTTAATTTTTATCCTTGTTTGGTCAATCTAAGAAACCAATCTGACTATCCTTCTAATTATGGAATAGGGTAGGATTCTAGGTTCTAGTTCGTTACATATTGATTCAAGATCTTCAAAAAATACTATAGATAGCAAAATATGTCATTTTACACATACATTGTCTTAAATTAGCCCAAGGAATGTTATGCTCAGAAATTGAGTTGACAAGTATAAAATCATGTACGAACATAATAAGAATGAATTCATAATTGCATTTTCAGACCTTTTCTAGAATTAGATATGGTATGAACATTAGGATCAATATGATCATTTTAAATTGAGGTATATTATGTTTAGAGTTAGTTTTTCTGAATTGACTCAACTGAGTCAATGAATCGATACATACTTATAATTGATGCATGAGTTGTATTGAATGGAAACTAAGTTTTCCATGTGTGTGAATAGATTTAATGAGTTATGTATACCCTGATGAGGTTAGTGAATTTTATTATTCTTATGATGTATTGAGTTGATTTGACCTCTTGAAAACCACAAAAATCCAATATTAAGACGAGTATGAATGTTAAAGTTGGAACTTATATATAATCTTGTAAATGTGAAGAATTCTCAATTGTAGGTATTATTACTTTAATTGAAGTTTATAAGTATTATTATGATGATCTAAGACTAAAAAATCTATTTTAGTATAATTTATGAAATAATGAGTAAACTCTATATGAATGTAAGACTACAAGTCTTAAATTGGAAAGACCACTAATGGTTAAAGAGTAAGAAGAAGAAGCCCTAGTCCATGGCACTCCCTAATTGAGAGTTTTTTAAGGAATATAAGGATTTTTTTCATCATGATCGTCATCATCATCAACTAAGCCTCAATACCAACTATGTTGGGGTCGGCTGCATGAATCCTTCTTTTTCATTCAGCTCTATCATGGGTCATATTCTGGTTGAGATGTAGTGATTTAAAATATCTCTTTATAATCTCTTCCCATGTTAATTTAGGCCTTCCTCATCTTATACTAATTGTGTTTTCCTCAATAGTATTGCTTCATATAGGCACATTAGTCGGTCTACATTGCACATGTCCATACCATCTGAGTCGGTCCTCACACAACTTGTCCCCAATGCTCGCCACCCCCACTTTATTCCTAATATAGAGTCATTTCTCAAGCAATATTTTCTTATCTTCCCACACATCCATCTCAACATATGCATTTCAACAACGTTCATTTTGTTGAGTCCTTGTTTCTTCACCACCCAACATTCACTCCCATAGAGCATGGCTGGCCATGTAGCAGTTTTATAAAACTTGCTTTTTAGTCTAAGAGGGATCTTCCAATCACATAATACTTCAGTTGCACTCCTCCATTTCAACCATCCTTTAGTGATCCTATGACAAATGTAATTTTGGACATCCCCATCTATTTGAATGATAGAGCCCAAGTAATGAAATTTATCACGTTTTGGTACATCTACTCCGTCCAACTTGGCTCCACCATTTCAATAGAAGGATTTTTTTCATTAATTAAAATTACAGTAGAAGCCGAAGGACATTGTACATGTATTGAAATATAAGAAAAGAAATAGACAACGATGAACTGCGTTGTATTGATAATTAAGGATTGGAATATTAATGAAATAGAATGAAGAAATATTTCACTATTTTCTTTAAGTATATGTGGTTTGACTTAAAATGGATGAAATACACCTATATATGACTATGAACGATTTCAATCAGAGAGAAATTTTATGCATTAAATACATTTAGTATGATTAATTCTAAGAATAATAGTAAACATGATATCAAAGAAATTATGACTAATTATTATGAAATGAAGGAAAAATGAAGAAAATTGGTAGTTTGATATGGCAATCTTACTATAACCCTAATATGATGAGCTATGTGATAATAACGAATAATAGTATGAGAATATAGATAAGTAAAATATATTTCAATTACAAGACGAGGTTCAAGGATGTGATTTGATTCATAAGAATGCATGCTTGGATTTCAATTGTCTGTAAGAAACTTGTATTCTGAGAGTGGTATAACCTATTGGATCTTAAATGTGATTACATATTTGTTGGATAGTAACATACCTGAAAATAGTAAATAGTAATAGAGGATAGTTAAGTGTATTATGCATATTTATTTTTTGAGATTTATTCATGTTTATAGAAATTGGATTAAATAAATATATGTTTTAGGATAAACATGTTCTGAACATGATGAATAAAACAAAATGTCTATATGCTTATATAATTTCTAGTTCTAGTGTCTCTATGAATATTTAACGAGAACTATAATAAGGATGAATTGATAAGAAATGTGATGGGATTGAATTAACATACAATGATCATACTTGAGAAACAAAGTTTATGGTATATGTTGGATAATGAGATAATGTCTCAAACTATTAGCTCACTAAAAATGATAATGATGAGATGATGTGAAATGAAAAGAAACATACAAGTCACAAATTGCATATTTATTGTTCTTCTTGATCCAATCATTTTTTTTCTTTATAAACCTAATATGCTTTATATAATTTTAGTTGCACAATAAATACACACTTGATAAATGATTATTGAATTCTTTTAAGAAGAGTTAATGGATTGAATAACAAGTGATATGATGAAACATCTAGTTAGGTGTGTTGATCACCATGAGTTTCCCCCTGAAGTTTAGATTGGGGAAATGAAACAAATATCCTTGTAATAGTATTATGGAAAGGATTTCTAGAGTGTGGAATGAGATATTGAAGCCTAAATCCTCTATTACGAAAGTTTGTGTCCATGGCAAATAGATTGATGAAGTGAAACTATGAAACATGTGAAATATGATGATATGTGATAATTAATGATGGAATGTAATAATTTGTAATGTTGGTTCCTTTCTCATGTACCTGAGATGAGACGCAAGCCTCTTTAGGCAACCCTGCAATGGACTAAGTTTGTTATTGATGTCTTAGGGTGGCTGACTAAACCCAACACTAGTGGTGGTGAGTTGTTGACATCAGAATCAGGTGTGGCAACTTCTACTTGTTGAGGTACAAGCCAAGTAGAATCAAGGCAAATGAATAAAAGATGACAAGCAATGTAGAATATGAGTTGAATAATTATAACATTCCTTGTTATGCTAGATGATAAATTAACTATTATTTAATATGATTCTTTTGTGAAACTTAATCCTTCTTTTAAAGAGATAATATGTTTGCATATTCTTATAGGTTTGGTTTGAAATATGATTTTAAATGTTCAAAACTATTTGACCCTAAGATTTTTTATCCACTCTAATTCTAGTCTAGATTTACTTATCATTTGAATAGTCTTGTTTGGTAGACATGCCTTTTAGTCAAGATCATAACAACAATGTTACATATTTTAGGTCATACAACAAAGACCTAATTTCAATATCCATATCCACATCAATCAAACAAAAGGATATTCAATCTGCTATTGGTTGTGTATATATATGTATGTATGTATATACTTATAAATATATAAATATATAAATATATAAATATATATATATATATATATATATATATATATATAGTGTGTGTGTGTGTGTGCATGTGTGTGTGTGTATTATATGATATCAAGTGATTATTGTAAATACTATCATACACAAGATTCATCCAAAAAAATGTTTAATTTCAAAACGAAAATTGGATTAAAAATGTACAATGTTGGATCGAGTACCATTATAGGATTTCTAGGGAAGGGGTGTAATGGAATAATGTAAAAATTCCTTCTTGTTACATCCTAGACATCAAATTTATCATAGATATAAATTTCAATGAACAAAAGATATACAAAGAATAAAGACTATACATTTATGCACACTAGTTTTTCCATAACTAAATATATATGTTTCAATGAAGAACTTGAACTTTTGGATCTAGATATGGGTTGACCACCAAGACATATGAATATACCACCAAAAAATCCAAATTGACACTAAGTTTTTGCATGGTTGTCTTCCTCACAACAACTTGTTGTTGTCTTATGGAATGTCTTCTCCAAGCCTATACATCAACCCCATAGATGTGGGAGAACATGGTGCACCACAATATCCACCAAGTTGAAGTGTATTTGGATTTGTATATGTTCTATTCATCCTAGAACTCCATTTCTTCTTCTAGCTTGTCCAACCATCCTTAAAGAAAATTCCTCTCTCACATAAAGGGAAAATTCTTAGCCAACTTGTCTCACTAGTTGTGTCACTTGTGTATTACACCCTTTAGGACTTGCCCCCTTTATATTGGAGAGGCATGGGCTTGTAAAACCCAGATTCCAATCCCTTTCTTGTTCTCAATGTCAGAAATAGTCTTGCTACTAAAAACTGGAACTGTTGTTCCAATCAGTTGACTTAAGATTACCAATTAGACGATAGGGTCAGTCTAGCTCTAGATTTGAATTGGTTTCAAAATAAAAGACTTCCTTATTGAATTCCAACTAGATGATTGTGTCGATCCAAATCCAAACATGAATTGGTTTCCAAATTGAAACTTTCCTTTATTGGATTATGGTCACCTGACTAACTAAAATGAGTTTATTGATTGGTCACTATCCGAATTGAAAGTCAGTCAACCTATTGACAATCAATTGATCAATTGAATTTATTAATATAGTTGGCCAAATAGGCATTCTAGTCACACAATTGGGAAATAAATCAATCCTTTTATGATCTAGAATGATTCTAATCATATGTTTGATTGTACTTGAATTCCCTTAGGGAATCTTTTTTGAGTGATCTTGTTGGTTCCTAATTACATTTGTAGTTATGTTCAGAACCTCACAAGCAAGCATTGCTATTTATCCACACATCATGTCCACCCAAGTTATAAGAACGAGTTTGATAACAACCTTAACATATAAAGTGATAGACGTGAGCATGGTCATTAATCCCTTTGTCAAAGATATTCAGACTAAAACTAAGGCATGGAATTGTCATACTTTTATCATTCGATCAATGTTCCTCTAGAAAGAGCAGACACTTCTGAGATATTGTGAGCTCAACATCATATATTGACTCACATGAGTATGATCATGCATTTCCATGTCTCGCTTATTAACTACATAGGATATCAGTCCAAAGGTTAAACAAATTCCATATACATCAGTCACAATAATCTACAAGTATCACAGTTCACTAAATCACTAGATTTTTTGCAACCCTTATTCAGAGTACATTGGGCTAATGGTAAAAGTACACAAAACAACATGTGATTATTATAATGACTCCAATTTGTAAGGATCATAGTCACCAATGTCATAGTGAGAAATGATTATTACATGTCATTATATGGATTCTATGTGTCATTTTGAAGGTGGGTATATCCAATACAACTTGTTTTCTAACAAGTACCCATGTATTTGAGTTGATATGCAATAACATGACCAAACAGATATAGTCATCACATACCATACATGCTAGTATTGTGTATTCTGAGTTGATATCCAATAACATGACCAAACAGAGATAGTCACCACTTACCATACATGCTAGTATTGTGTATTCTTGTTGTCCTATAATATCTACAATAATAACCTACGAGGGAAATAACCAGAATGAATAATCTAAGTATACATATGATCTCATGTTTCTGTCCTCAACCCAAATCATACGTCATCAAGTAAAGACATTATTAGGACATTATTAGGTTTATTCCTGATCTTAATACTAGAAATAATGTGTGAATTATCTGTAATTAATAATCAAATCATATACAAAATATCCCTATTACAATAGTCACATGATGGATCTCAGACCATCCAACCGAGAGTCTCCCACTTGCACTAGAGATAATCAATGATAAATTTAATTTTTTCAGTTTCCAACAACCACATTCAGAAGAAGAAAGGTAATTTTAATGGAACAATGATATAGATGGCTAGGTTTCATGGACAAAATCCTCTTTAAGGGCTATACTATTGTAATAAATCCAACTCTACGTATTTTGACTAATTCAAACTTCCCTTTTCTTTTATAATGATATAAACATTGATATACTTTTTCTTGAATTTCAGCATATTGGGATTAAAAGATCAATAAACATAGTGTTCATCTAATAAGCATATTCTTTGCAATTTAAGTGTAATTAGTCAAAATATTGTCATAGTAGGGTTAGATTTATAATTTCCCAATATAATTGACTTTAGTTAAAAATAGTTCTTTAAGTTATTTCTAAGACTAGATGAGGGAAAGTGCAAATTCAAAATGAAATTTGGAAATAATGGGATTAATATTAGATAGAATTTCTATAGAAGGGAAGATCACATTAAAGTTGAAATTAATATATCTTAAAGCTTCAAAAGTAGAAATTGAACTTAAACTCATTTTCACCCCCTCAATCATCTTACACATCAATTTTTAAGTTAATTAGACATTAATTGCTGATCCAAATCAACAAGCAAAGAAAAATGGAGATTATTTAAATGAAACCATACATCATCTATTTATACCATGATTAGGCCTTTTTTATATTTTTCATGTGGATTTTCTTCCTTTCCTTGCTCGGGTCCACTATTTGGATGGTTATATGGGCTTCTTGGACCATGCCTAGGTGATGTAAGGGGCACAATATCATCTATTTTCTCCCCTTTATCATGTTTACCCAATTTGACACGAGAAATTTTTCTTTTCGAATTCTTTCTCTCTTTTTGTTTGATATCTTTCCATGATTTGTTCACCGATTTCCATGAATATTAATTTCTTACTTGCATGTTTTTCCAAAATTTGAGTAAACGCCCAAAAGTTTGGGCTTCCCCTTTCATTATTGTTATTCAAAAAGACTTGATACCCATGAAACTTATATCCACACTTTTATGTACCAATAGGGAAGTTCCTTACAATCATACTCATCCTCCAATTTACCATATTTTAATCCCAACTCATGTTGACAACAAATTTCCTCAACCTTAGCCACTTTGTCTTCATGCAACTTCCCATAATCAGAGATCAACTCCTAGTGTTGTAAGCATTCGGGAACTCCCATCTTTCATTCTGACTTACTGGTTTATCAAGCACTTTTCTACTGGTCTCTCTATCAATGAGATCTCTATATTGATGAGGTCTATAGTGATAGTTTTTTGTGGTCCCCTGACTAATGCAAAGACCTCCTTGTTCAATTTTTTTATCATTTTCCATGTTTCTGCACCCAAATGCGACCCCCAACCTTGACCCTTATGCCTTCATTGATAAGGTGTATTCTCTTCCCCCCGGTAACTATAGGTCCCATACCTTGGCTCCATGTGTCTACAATGGCCTCATGAATACTCTTGAATGGATTATAGTGTGTGGACTGAACTAAAACCTCAGATGATGTTGTACTACTTCTCATTGTAGGAGACAATAAGGGAGTTAAAATCCTTCTATAATTTTCCCTCTCTACCCCCTCATTTTTCTTTAGTTTGGCTTTCCATGCATGGGTATATGTCTTTTTGCATAATTTGTGACAGATAGTCACTATGTTTATAGCAAGTGTCATTGCGGTTTATACTCGATCACACCTGTATGGTATGATATAGTGTATGGGGCTATTTTAGTCTTTAGGGCATGTTTTCATTTTTAGTAATTAATAATTTAGATAACTTGTAGGGTGCAAAATCAGTTATTAGAATATCATAAATGTATACATAAATAGGTTCATGAAATCAGAAAAAAGATATATTTCCATCTAAACTAGTTCAGGGTTTGATTCAAAGGTTTCCAAGGGCCAAATTTTAAGGTTTCTTATTTTCCAAATATATCAATCCTATTTTGTGGAATAACAAATACAGGTGTGTAGAAACCCTTATCAATGGACTATGGTAGTTTTTCCTTTATATAGAATCAATGTTGAGGTATGTTCATCAACCCTAGTATTTTTTGGGTAATATATTCACTAAAACCATAAAATTCATATATGAGGCATATATTTAAACTAAATCTCCATTTCTTTTTCTTGGTAATGTTTTGAGAGAACTTATGATGCGAGACTTCCTCTCTCATTGGTATTTAAAATTTTTGGAATTATTATTTATTGGGTCCTTTGAGCTCATTATATAGATGTTCTCATCCCTATATTTGTAGATATAAAATTGACTAAACAACATTATCTCCCATGTTTTGTTTTGCATGTTTGATTTTTGTATCCATATCTTGAAGTAGATTCACCATAATTTTAGGCATTGGGTATTATTCTCCTACCAGACATAGGGGTTTTATTATCGATGCCATATGTGATATTATAAGCCACTGGTTTTATTCCCTTGCCAAACACTAAGGTTTTATTCCTTATTTCTGGTACTAAGGTTTTTTGTCATCCTACCTATTGTTTGGAATTTATGGGTTCCACTTTGTCATTTATGATTATGCTGGTCTGTATTGTAGTCAACATTCACCATCATTATTTAAATGCTATTGAAATGATTTGTAAAGGTAATAACTCTTGCTTGATGATTATCTCTTGTTGAATTAAATGTCTTGTCTCTTGGGTCTTAAGATTCTCTTGAATATGTTTTCTCTTAAACTTATCTAAAGTATTTGAACTCCTCTTGATTGGAAAAATATTAATGTAATTTACATTTTTGCTATTTAATTCCCAAATATTTTCATAAGGCACATACTCAGTTTGTATTCATTCATGCTTCTGTTTTGTTTCCTTCCTATTAGTTTTGTTGTAGGGAAATATGGTTGTGGAAAATAAAAAATTTACTTCCATATTTTCCACTAAACCAACAGATCATGTCAACAACTATATAATGGAAAGGATGGTTTTAAGGATATACCTAGTTCAGGAGTAAGTCTCACTACTATGGATACTACCTTTAACATCGGTTAAAATGACCTTTTTACATCGGTTTCCGAGTGACACCCAAGTGGGCGACAGTAAAGGTAGAAGCCTACGACATCAGTTCCAAAATCGATGACATAGAGCCGGCCCCAATTGCAACCAAAAAAGAACTGACACCGGTAGGATCCATAGTCATCAATTATGTAAAGAAAACTGACATCTATCTCCATACCTGAAAAAAATTGGCCCATGTTAGGACATTATCGTCAGTTATTTATGTAAAAATCGACGACTAACTTTGTAACACCTGGGCCCACTGCCCAAGGCTCTAGTGGAGTTTCAAGAATGACGACTAGCCCCACAGACCACCACTAGTCTTAACTGTGCGCTTTATCCTCACTCACGTGCAAGTCGAGGTCAACTTCCCGACTGGTCACCCATCCTAGTACTACTCCAAGCTGAGCACACTTAACTATGAAGTTCTTTAGTGATGAGCCCCCAAAAAAGGAGGTGCACCTTGGTGATATGGGTAGTCCAATCATTCCTTTTAAGATCATCTTATCTAAGACCTCAAAGTCCTAGGACGTTACAATCTCCCCCACTTAGACTCTTGATGTCCTTGTCAAGACTCATCTATAGGGCATCAAAATCATTCCCCATTTCAATATAGACCCATAATGGCCCATAGACATCCAGCTCCCAATTGCGGAATACAAGCACAAGGGTGGCTACGTCAATCATAGACAACCCATTCCAACATGCCTGGACCACAAGGCTCAAGACTGGCATGCCACATGTCCTCGTGGGCCCCACCTACTGGAGGGGTTATTGCTCTGATATCATTTGTAACGCACGGGCCCACTGCCCAAGGCTCTAGTGGAGTTTCAGGAATGACGACTAGCCCCACAGACCACCACTAGCCTTAACTGCGCACTTTATCCTCACTCACGTGCAAGTCGAGGTCAACTTTGTGACTGGTCACCCATCCTAGTTCTACTCCAAGCTTAGCATGCTTAACTATGGAGTTCTTTAGTGATGGTCTCCTAGAATAGGAGGTGCACCTTGGTGATATGGGTAGTCCAATCATTCCTTTTAAGATCCTATTATCTGAGGCCTCAAAGTCCTAGGACATTACAAACTCCCTTTTCAAATAAAAAGTATTTGGCATAGTCATTGGTTCTGTGTAAAACTAACAATACAACTACAAATTGTCGTTGGTTCAGTGTAAAACCGACAATACAACTACAAATTGTCGTCGGTTATGATTTCATAAACTGACGCCTATCTCCATACCCTTTTTTTTGCCAAGATTAGGACATAGTCGTCGGCTTCTTATAAACAAATGACAATGTATACCTTCATTGAAGGTTATTATAAATAATCGACGACAAAGTGTTTTTTTTCTTCAATACCAGCTTGCACGCTTGCTGTCTGACTAGTCAGTAGGATGTAGAACTAGCAGTTCAATTCTGAACTACAGGTTTGCAACATCATGTGATTTCAGCCTAACAACAAGCCAGAAACCTGCAATAACAAGATGATCAAGACTATATGCATACATCATGTGATTCACACACATGTAAAAACATAATTAATTCATTCACATGATTCACACACATGTAGAAACCTGTAGTTTCATTCATTCATCTATTTTCACATTGAAACACATGTAGAAACCTGCAGTTCCTTTCATTCATCCATTTTCACATTCACACACATGTAGAAGTACATTCATTCATTCATCTCCACATTCACACACATGTATATAGATCACATTTCAATAAGACAATTCAAAAAAGGCATTCACACACACATATATAAGCATCACATATATATAGAAATAATGACATCAAGCTTAAAAATATCATTCTTCATCATAAGTACCGAAATCATAATAAAAAATTGCCTCCCTTTCAAAGACTTTTGCCCATTGTTCTCTTTTGTCATCTAATTGTGCTATTGTATACGGCATATGCACCTGATATATGCCGATGATGTTCTTCTCTTTGTTGCTGGCCATGCCAAATATTTGAGGTCAACGCGGAAACTGTTGACTTGTTTCGGCAGGCTGACCAGTTTGTACATCAGCGATACAAAATCCAGGGGTTTTTTTTCTAGGTCTTGTGATTCTAGACGTGGGAATTTGAAGAGAGCGGCCCAGTTGGAGCTTGGATCCTTCCCCCCAGGTACTTAGGCATACCGATTGGCGGTGGCAGAGGATCGGGCACAGACTATGGTTCCTTGGTGGACAATATAAGGGAAACGATGGATAAATGGATGGGTTTGAAGCTCTCGCCGGGTGGCCGGGTTGGTCTCATTCGATCTATTCTTGTAAGCAAGGTTTCTTTTTGGTGTAGGCAAGCTGAGATCCCCACGTTCATGTTGGACAAAGCAGAATTGATTTGCAGCAATTTCCTGTGGGCTGGACGAGGACACGCTATTGCGTGGGCGGCGGTCACAGGCCCGTACCACCTGGGAGGTTTAAACCTGCTCCATCATATGCCGTGCATGGCCTCTTGTAAAAGAACTGATACTTTCCTCTGTTCTCCTGGACAACCGTGGTCTGTTTGTATGAGATTGAGATATGTGAAGTCGATGGAATCCTGCTGATTGGCATCGAGCTCTAGAGTCTGGAGATCCATGAAGAAGAACTGGGTACGTGTTAAGGACGATTCTCTCTGGTAGGGACGAGTTGGAGTAGAAACAGTCCTAAACCGTGGGTGATCCCTTTGGTTGGTCCTCATGTGCTGTGGGAGCAGCTGTTGTGGAACCAGTACCATGTTCCCAAGTGGAGCTGCACCCTCTACAAGGGTATCATGGGCCGACTTCCCACCTTGGTTCGAATCGGTGGGGTTTGGCGGCCAATGCTACTTGTTTGCTATGCCATGCACAGCAGGAGTCCCATGATCACTTGATGTGGAGCTTCCCTTACGTGAAGTATCTATGGTGCTGAGCCTCCTTGAAGTTGAGTTGGGGTGGAAGACCCCCAACAGAACTTGCCCAAAGACTGTAGTGGATCCTTATCAAGACTAACATGAACCACTATATGAGATGCCTGGGTGGTATCTGTATATCTAGTATTCTTTTTCACCTTTGGAATGAGCGTAATGCTAGGCTCCATGGGGGAAAAGAGAGGGATTCTTGCATCATTTTTTATGACATTGTATATAGTCTTCAGGGAGTATGTAAGGCCAGACCGGGGTTAACCAGGGGCCTGGACTAGAGGGTCACAGCACATTGGGGTTTTTGTAGTTAATCCCCCATGTATAGTATGTGCGTCTTTTTCCTATACTTTTTGAGTTGATAGTAATATTTTACCTTATTCAAAAAAAGTTTTTCTCCTGTATTGAATTTATTAGTTTTGAACACATGCAAAGATAATGTTGTATATATATAATTAATAAGTTTGATATTTTTATATTATCTAATTAGACTATACTTATAATGATCATGACTATATATTACTTGTTGTATGTTTTTTATGTCTTGTGTAACATATCTGACAATCATGTCCATATACCACATCACGTAGTACCCACATACCCAACCGTTGTTTTATATAGCACAATATAAATTTTAACATAAAAAATGTTAATAAATAAAAATAAGCATAGTTCACATAAATAAAATATGCATTGGTGTCAGGAAACTAAATCCACATTCTTCCAAACTATGGTTTTCTTTTTCTTATCCACGTTTCCTTCAACATTTTTGAAATCTTTTAAAGCCCTATAGGTAACACATTGAATTGCATTACTAAATAGTCTTGTAATTATAGATGTTAACAGATATAAATATAAAAATTTTCTCACGTGTATAATGACCTTTTCAAATAATGTCCTAAACGGTCTAATTTATTCCCCTTAGAATCTAGGTAATAAACAATCAACGTCTTGGAGACAACAACCAGTAACTCCCAATGCTTACCTCTAGTGATAAGAAAGTAAAAAATATATAACTCAAAATCCACAATGAAATGTAATTTTCTTAAGTAAAAAATATAAGCAAAGTAAACTCACCCAACATTATATGGAGCTATTATCACACTCTTTTTTTTTCACCAAAATATTTAAAAGCGATAGAGAAGTATAAGGTAATTGATGTAGGGTCTTCATTTACAAGACTGATCAAGGATGGAACTAGAAATCCCACATGAGTCATTGAAAAATGTTTTAAAAACCTATATAAGTGGCTGCAAAACATATATTATGTATGCATTAATGTATAAGAAAATAGATCACCATATATAAAATAAGGTATATAGATATATAAATAAGATCTCACCATATCTATAGTTCTATCATAGATGAATTCATCCAAGCATAACGAAACAACTCCAAAATATCATGCAAAAATATATTATTATCATATGATTTGCCTATACCATCCTCCTCTATAGAAACAATAATAAGTGAAGTTTCAGAATGCTCACCTATTCATATTGCCATACACCTATATTGAGGACCTATCAAGTCGTATAGGTCCTTTGGAAGCTAACTAGGTACTTGAGGAAGAGGTGGAGGTAGAGGAGGATGAGTTGTAGTAGGTTTCTTCCCTTTGTCCTGCATATATAATTTCATATCAATTGTCATGTATATACATGTATCAATTAACGTAATTTAAATTTACCATACATGATCAGTATAGATGACTCTCACTTTGGGCCACAAGACCACTTCACCGTCTATTTTACCAAGCGTGTCAACATCTAAGTGGGCATATGGCAATGGATGCTATCTCCAAGTGGGGAAGACAAGTCTCGGGCTCACATGAACCGCACCATTGGGTATTAGAGTGCCATGAAACATGTGCCCTGGAAGGTATGGGTAAGTCTCACCCTCTGCAACGATGAATTATTTCAATTTTAGATGGCATGGACTCAACCCCTACAAATTTAAATAGAGTATGTTATATAAATACCTAAACATATCATCTTAAAAATACTAGATACTATGTCATAAAAATACTTACATCGGACGTTCTAGATGGTGTGTCTACATAATTATTCCCAACCACCTCTACAGGATCACCACCAACCACCTCTATCGTAGGAGAAGAGCGAAACAACACATGTACTATCTGAGTGGCAGCCTGAGACGCCTGTCACTTGCTCACTACTTCCTAGACTCTCTTATCAATCAACTCATCTACCTATACATGGATAAAAGAAATGCTTTTTGATTCACGACTTCCCTTTGCAATAACATTCTAGAAAAAGAATATGTTACCTCAGATTTTGAAAATCCCCCTTTTTGGAAATGTATGTGTTGTGTGGCCCAAAGAATGCTCTTAGGACCACTCAAGCACCTGCATCCCTAACATGTCCAGGATGCTATGAGTTACTGAGAGCAACTGTCAATTCACCCCTTATGCCCTTAGGGATGAATGAGCCTTGCTTCCTCTGCTCGTGAAGCTTTCGCTAATCATCATCAATAGAAATTGGTAAGCAAACATAACAATCATCGATACTAATTGCTCTGAGAGTTGAATTTTACCATTTTTGTAGCCACCTCAATAGTTGAGGGGTTGGTTATATCTTCTTTTTTATTTTGCCTCCCAGCTATCCACACATCATGGCAACGCAGAGGTGCAGGAGTAGTGGAGGACTTAGCAGTCTTGATTGTAGGAGCAGTAGGTTGTTGAATGGAAGACGTTTCTAGTTTTTGGCGATAGACTACATAACCACCTAGACCCATCGTGTGGTCATGCACATTCAATTCATGCCTTGATTTTTAAGCATCGTTGATAGACTTGTTAGTAAGCACATTGAATTGGTTAGCAACAATCAAGGTCAATCATAAATAGGTGAATTCATAAGAATGTATACTAATTAAATTGGGAGTAACACTTAGTACCTTGAATTTATCGGTATTTCTCTTATCAACAAACACCTCCCACTCAGTCAGGTCTAGGTACTTCCATTGCTCAAGGGCTGACTTATTCCTCTTATTAGCCGCTCATATGTATTGTCAGTTGAGAGTTGTCCTATAGTTCCTTAGGACCCTCCCACAACATTTTATCATCTTTTACGATGTAGTCTTTCATCCAATTTAAATAGACTCTACAAAATTTTATATATTTAATAGAGTATTCTAAAAAATAGAGTTGTAAATAATTTAAAAAAAATTAATTGCAAATGATAATATATCACACATAATTCTTTCCATATTAATTCTTTCTTCCCTTTAGGAACTGTGTGCCAAGATTTTGCATCTACACTACAATAGCTACGAGTAAGAACCCCAAGATATGAAACAAATGAGTTGCAGTTCTTTCCAACTAGATTTCCTGCATTATCAAAATCCGCAACCAATTTTGGTCCATTGCCCCTTTGCTGTAGTAACTTATTCATCATAGTGATGCCCTTCATTTTTCAATATTTTATGATGCTCATCAAGTAGAACAAGGTTTTCAGGGGGTACATCCTCAACCTAAAAATTGACAAAAAAAGCACATATCGGATGTAAGTCATAAATGGACATATAGCTAGATATATTGTAAAACTTACATTGTGACGTGACGCCTCACCCTCATGGTAATCATCATCACAATCATCATACTCATGGTCAGCCATATGAAAATGTTTCATTTAAAAAAAATCAAACATTTAACATTTAACATTTAATATTTAATGAAATTTATATAATATTGTAAAGTTCACATTGATTTAATATTCAAAAAAATAAATCATTTAATAAATTTCAAACATGCCTCTAATATTGAGATATTTTATCAATTAAAATTCCTTCGGTGTGATCTCCACACACATATAAGTCATGATTAGCTTCAATATTTGGTGTTGGCAAGCCAACTGAGAATGGACTAGAGTCATCATACTTAACATACTACTCTTCTTCATCTATAGAATCTTCAATGAACTGTCTTTTACCATGAAGAACAACCAACCATTTTTTATTTGTAGGATCATCGATATAAAATACTTGTTTTGCCTGTGATGTCAATATGAATGGTTCACCCTTATCCCTAATCTTTTCAACATTCACTAATGTGAAACCCAATTCATCCACTATTACTCCTTTGGTGTTATCAACCCAATTACACTTAAAGATCGGAATTTTGAAATCTACATAGTCAAACTCCAATATGTCTTCAATGACATTGTAATATGACATTTTAGCTTCACCTAGACTCTTATGTTTTGCATTAAAAAAAGCAATGAAGATGCTTTAAGAGTGACCCCACTATTTTGGACGATGCTCTTATCATCTTAACTCTTTATGTAACATGAGAACCCATTTATGTAAAACCCTTCATAAGACATAACATTCATTTTTGGTTTAAAGGCAAGGAATTTGATATTTTCAGCAATATTATTTGGAGTTTGAGGTAGTTGATGTAAGACTTTATCTTCAAACCACTTAATAAATGTCTTGTTATGCTCTCTAGAAAGACGGATTGAGTTGGCTCGAGGATATGGTTTGTTGATCAAATTAGTATGTGTCGTGATATAAACACTCACTTCGTCGATGTTGTGTAGAGTATACAAGTGATCTTGTTCCAACTACTCACGATTGATTACTTTCATTTGTGCTCCTAAAGTCCCTTTTCCAGAATAGTCCTCAATATTCTTGTCATTTATAGGATCTTTATTACCACTCAGAAAGTTATTAAAAAAATCCATAACCTCTCTCGCCACATAACCCTCCATTATACTCCCTTCTGGCCGATCACTGTTAAAAATTACCTTTAAAAATACTCATATATCATTCAAATGGATACATCCAATGCAAACAAACTGGTCTCAATATTTTCACTTCCCTAGTCAAGTGGGCAACAATATGTACCATGATGTCAAAGAATGAAGGAGAAAAATACATCTCTAGCTAACATAGGGTAACAACCACTTTTCTTTAGAACTTATTGAGATTCTCAGGATCAATAACTTTGTTGCATAAACAGTTGAAGAAGAAATAAAGTTTGGTGGTTGCAAACCTTACATGCTTCGAAAGTATAGATTGAATTCCCATGGGCAATATTTGGTGCATTAGAGTGACAATCAAGAGATTTATGACCTATCAGCTTCAGATATTTCATTGATACCAATATACGGATGTTGGAAGAGTAACCATGTGGTACCTTAACATTAACCAAGCACTCGCAAAAAGCTTTCTTCTCATTTCTAGACAATGTGTAACAATTAGGAGGTAAATATGTTCTTCGATCACTACTAACTACTTCTGTTAATTTTATCCTTATTCCCATTTCACATAGGTCCATTCTGGATTTGATGTCATCTTTAATCTTACCTGGTATATTCAACAGAGTACCACTGACACTATCATAGACATTTTACTCAACATGCATGACATCGATACAATGCCTAACTGCCAAAGAACTCCAATAAGGAAGATCCCAAAATATTGGCTTCTTCTTGAATAAAAAAAATTCACTTTGTGTGGGAATGGTACATTGTGATCTCTTCCCAAATTCATTGATAGAGTCTTTCACTATTTCATAAACAACCTCCCCTGGAATAGGGTTAGGGGTACTCCGTTCGTCATTACATCCATTGAATGATTTGTGCAACCTTTAATATGGATAAAATTTTGGAAGAAACCTTTGATGACCAAGATATATAGTCTTGCAGCCATGTTTCAGTCATATTGAAGCAATGTTCTCTTCACATATAGGGCATGCTTTGGATCCTTTTACACAATATCAGAAAAATTTCCATAAGCTGGAAAGTCATTAATAGTGCAAAACAATATAGCATGTAAACGAAATGTCTCTCTACGTGAAGCATAATAGGTCATCACACCTCCACCCCAAAGTTTCTTTAAGTCACGATAAACATCAATATTATTTCAAGGTTGTTTAGGGCCCAATATCAACAACGACAACATAACGTACTTATTTTTGATAAACAACCAATGAGGAAGATTGTACATAAGAAACATAACAGGCCAAGTGCTATGTTGGATGCTCAATGTGTCGTACGGATTCATCCCATTGGCACAAAGTCCAAGTCTTAGATTCCTAACTTCTTCACTAAATTCATGATACAATAAATCAATCTTCTTCCACTGTGGGGAATCAGACACATGTCGTAGGATCCCATCATTATTTTTCTTAACCTCTGCATGCGACATTAATTTCTCCGCATCTATCAGATTGGCAAACAAGCATTGAAACCATGGTATTATAGGTAGATACCACATCACCTTGGCTAGAGAGCCAGTTTTGGACTTCCACAAAGTTGTCATTCTGTACCTTGACGCCCCACATTTTGGAAAATCTTTCAAATCCACATAGTCCTTTTGAAATAATATACAATCATTCAGACAAGCATGTATTTTCTTAGCCTTCATTCCCATTTGGAAAAATATTTTCTTTAACTCGTATGTTGAGCTTGGAAGCTCATTTCCTTCATGAAGAATTTCTTTCAACAATGACAACAATGACGTGAAGCTTTTGTCGCTCCATATATTGTTAGCCTTTAGATTATACAATCTCAACACAACGCTTAGCTTTACAAACTTAGTACAACTTGTGTATAATGGTCTCTCAACATCATACATAATGTTCTTAAACAAGGAAGGTGGATCAGTGTGCTCTACCCTACAATTATCCATCATCACCTTAATGGTCTCTATCAGAATCGATTCGTCCACACCTATGTCAACGGCGGCAATTTCTTGTTCAACACAAGCACTTATATTAACATCTATTGATGTTATAACCTCAATTTTCTTAACTCATAATTGAAATGTAATTTCTCCTTTTAAGGATATATGAAAAAATAATTGTATGATTTGATTTAATGAACGGATTTCCTTACTAATAGCCTTGTTGTTTAATTTCATGGGATTTATTGGCTATTGGGTCCAATAACAAGAAAAAGAAAATTAAAGGAAAAAGGATTTAGTTAATAAAAAGATAATTAAGAAAAGGAGAAAAGAAAGAGGTAGAAGCCTCTAGAAGGCTAAGAGATAGCCTCTGAAGTTAGATTTCATGTCTTTGGGATTTCTTGGGTCCCAAGAAGCCCAAGTTGCCAAGATAATAAGAAAGGAAAGAGAAAATACTAATTAAATTGGTTTTATTAAAAGATAACTTGCTTATGAAGGAAATACCCTTTTTGTTTGGAATTTGGGCCTCCATTTTTATACACGAGTAGATAATACCAATCCAGAGTTTTCTTTAGAATTTGAATGAAAAAAGGATAAATGAGGAGAGAGTTATGAATTTGCAAGTTTTCAATGCATTGAATTATATATTAATAGCTTTTCTCAATTTAAAGGAAAAAGGATATATCGGGGGTGATGAAAGCCATCGGATCCCCATGTGGTCCAAAGGACCACAGATCTAAAAGTGATTGTGCATCGTCTACCTCGAGTCACAGAAGGAAAGGGAAAGGGAAAAATTGGGAATTGCTCGTGTTTAAAGCAATAGGCAGAGATGAGGTCCATCATCTTCAGGAGTCTGTTCTGCGGACAACTAACCCAACTTGTGGATGGTTTCATGGAGAGTTGAGAGATCCCCAATTCCCAAGGACCTACGATGAATCCTATAAATAGGATAGAGTGAGTGGTCGCACGAGCAACCCCATCAACCATGCCCTCGAGTCTGGAGAATTGCGACGATCGTGCTCGTGCTTCCAAATTTAGCCAACCATTCTGTTCTTCACCCTCGCCTAGAAGCAACCATTGCCAGAGGAGCCGAGCTTCCTTGGCGGTGAACGAGCATTGCGGAGAAAAAATTGATCGGTCGAGCAGGTTCGTGGGAGGTAGATGAAGCTCCCCATGTTCTTGGATTGCTCGCAGATGCACGAAAGCTCGAATTCAACCTCAAAGTTGACCTCGGCTCGCGGCAGGCAACTCGCGCAAGGTTGACAAAGACGACCAATCAAATTACCATTCTGCCCTCCCACTCCTTCAACCCAGGTAACAAAATGCTCTCCATTTTCTTTCATTTGATTGTGAGTGAGGCACGAGATCGCAGACCGTTGGATCCCGCCTGGTCCAGCAGACCACAGATCGAACGACTGACGTTTTATGGCGACATTTCCTTTGTGCTAAAAAATCCAAAAAATTCTTTTCTTTGCAAAAAATCATAGAAATTGATAGGAAGGTTATATGAAGAAACTTTATATATGAAAAATGATCAGAAAATATGAGTAATTTTGTAAAAATAGTTTTAGCATTTGATTTCTTTTCCAATTGCAAAAGTACCTTGAGTTGATCATAAAGTGCATTAAATTTAGGATAAAAACCCTAATGATGATTAGAGATCAAATCTAAGATGCATAATGGGTTAATTCGAGTATTAGTAACCTATTGAGAGATAAAGTGATATTTAGATCTAATATTAAAGAATAATTGGGTTGTTTTAGGGTTTTAATCCATGAATCTATGATAATACATGCAAAAACCCTAATCTAGGGTAAACAAGGAAATTAACTTGAATAATCCAAATTAATTGGGATAATGATGTTATTTATTGATCCTAATCCAGTTGGAAGGAATATGACAAGCTAATTAGGGTTTATACTTAGATTTGCTGAATTAGGGTTTATAGTATCCATACTGAGGATGAACCCTAATGAAACCCTAAAAGGAAGTAGGAAACCCTAGGAAGAAAGTTCATATGAGTGTAATCTGAGGAAGTGAATAGTAATTAAATTATATGATTGTTTTAGGATTATTGCTTGTGTGAACGGCTTGCTTGCTTGGATATTTTCTTACTTGGATTATTATTAGCTTGTTGCATCGACTGAACAGGTATGTGGTTATTTATGAATAATTGATTTAGTTTCACGGCATTTCCCAAATGTTTTATCGATTGGATGCAACCTAAATTGTTGGATGTTTAATTCTACAATCCTATAAAGTCTCTATGATTATCACAATTAAGTATATATATGTGTATTCTCGAACCTACGTGCCACCCTGATGTACGGTGCATGACCAAGCCCTAGATGGAAGGTCTAATCAGTCAAGCCCCAGAGGGAAGACCATTGGGCACCATGAGAGGTGACCCCAGGAACCAATCTTAGGATGGAGAAGGTGGCCTTATGTTCCTTGCAAGGACAAAACCCTAAGAGAGGGTAATCCAGGGTTTAGGGAAAAAGCGGTTGAGGATGTCACATTGAAAATGTAATTTGGATTGTTAATAACTTATTTGTGATAATTAGGTTGTTAGAAACTTTTGAGGAAATTTTGATTGTTCCCCACATACTAGATAGAAATATACTGACCGACGTTTTGTTTGTCGGTGTTTTAGGTACAATTCTGAAAATGGATAAACAATAAATCAAAATATTGTGAAGATACAAATAACATGTGCAAGGAGGATTAGTTAGCTTAGACTTTTACTATGGATATAAGTCTAGATCCAAATTTTATAAGGTATGCAAAAAGTTTTATTTTATTCCATCTTTTCAGTTGAGTATTAGTAGAATTTGATAATTATTTTTGATTAAATGTCAAACCATTGATCCTGAAATATTGGGATAACGTCTCTGACCTTCTGGTCTCCCTTAATTGGGGGTTACCAGGAGGTGGGGTTGTTACATTTGGTATTACAGCCATGGTTTCTCATATAATCCTTAGTAATTATTAAATTTTACAAACTCTATAGAACCGAGTCAGTTATTAGAGGATTTTCTAACAGACGGAGGTGTCTAGAAAAGGATCACGGTCCAGGGACTAGCAATATTTTCCTCTGCCCCACTAGTCGGTCACGAGGACTCCCGGATGCAGTGTGACTGCCTGGCCAATGTCTGAGGTTCTAACTCAAAATAAGATACCTTTAGGACTCTCTCATCTATTTCATCCCTTCTCAACCCTAATTCGATTAAGGATTCTAGGATTTAGGGTTTTTCTCTCTCTTCCCCACCCTCTTGAGGTCAAGGTAAGTATGATAAGGATTATGGAATCCTCCATCAAATTAATAAAAGATACATAAACAAGATGTCATCGACATAAGTATAACTTGTTTAAATGTAAACTAAAGTTTGATTGTATGCTTATGTAGATGGCTCATGTGAAGACAATAGCTATCCTCAAGGCCACCGAGAACCCAATTAAGGGTTGGCCTCCCCACAAGAGGAGGGGATCTTCCGAGAAGAGGAAGAGGGACCAGGGTGATGGGTCCTCAAAGAAGAGAAAGAGACCTAAGGAAGCTTCAGAAGAAGGCCCCAATCCTAAGCCAGTACCCTTCGACAACCCCGAGATGGACCAAGAAGAGGAACACATGTTTGAGGACGAGATAAAGTTTGACGAGAACCAGACCAGTGGTCCAGCACTGAAAATGGTGTTTCACACCCCTGATGCATTATGGATGGAATAACAGAAGTGGTTAACTGAGGCCATTAGTGCCCTGGTCCTTATGGATATAGCCAAAGATGAAAGTGGTGAGTCGCTTTCTGTTCGACCCCGACTTGGAGTCACTATTCTAGACTTCGTCAAACTGAACATTGAGAGATTCTAGGGAGAGGATAAGACCGAAGTGGTCGACAAAGTAGATGCTTGGCTGCTGCCAGTCGAGAATGGTTTTCTCATGCTTGAGGTACAGTCAAACAAGAAGGTTCTTTTTTCTACTCATATCTTGGAAGGAGAAGCCAAGATCTGGTGGGAAAACCACATCATGGGACGAGATCTAAGTGAGGAACCAATGGCATGGACCGACTTCAATACTATATTTACTACCAGATTCATCCCCACACTAGTACATAACCGACCTTTAGTGTCAGTTATTTAAGGCCTTTAGTGTCGGTTTCTAAGCGACACCTATGTGGGCGATGCTAAAAGGGCAATCGTTACACATCGGTTCAAAAACTGACGCCAAAACCCTTTGTGCGCCACTGAAAACGCGCCAACAGGGGACTATAGGCGTCAGTTATTAGATAAGAAACTGACGCCATATACCTTCGCGCCACAGAAAGGGCGCCATATGTGGCACTATCAATGTCGGTTTATTAGTAATAACCGACACCATATCACTCCCAGCACGGCCGTATTGGCCAGCACAGCCATGGTGTTTGGTCTACTGCCACGGCCGTGCTGGCTAGCACGGCCGTGGTGTTAAGGAAATAGACGTCGGTTACGAGTAGAAACCAACACCGTAACCGACGCCATATCACTCCCAACACGGCCGTGCTGGACAGCATGGCCGTGGTGTCTGGTCCGCTGCCACGGCCGTGCAAGCCATCACGGCCGTGGTGTTAAAGAAATAGATGTCGGTTACGAGTAGAAACCAACACTGTAACTATGTGGCATCGGTTTTATACAAATAACTGACGCCTATTGTTTTTTTTCTGTCAGTTTGCAGACCTACTGTGGCTGGTCGTAGGATGAGAAACCTGCAGTTCAGTTATGAACTGCAGGTTTTACAACATCCAATGATATCTGCCAACAACATACCACAAACCTGCAAAATTAACAACAAAAATATTCACACATTTAGCAACCTACAGTTCCATTTTATTTTCACACATTTAGAAACATTCATGTAGCTTGCAATCTGTAGTTCCATTCATTTTCACATTCACACATGTAGAAACATACATATAGCAACCAACAGTTTCATTCATTTTCACTCAGACACATGTAGAAACATCCATACATGTAGAAACATTCACACATATATTATAATTCAGAAATTCATTTACAAAATATAATTCTTTAGTCATTATTCGCTATCAACATCCCAATTATATGTTAAAAACCCCACTACTTGTATGGTTGTTGCCCATTCTTCTCTTACTTCATTTAATTCTCCCGTCGTATAGGGAGCATGTACATCTGGTAAGGGATTTCCTGTGGTGTGGTCAGTTTTAAACACCTATAAAGAGAATGATGTATATATATAATTAATGAGCTATAAATAAGATTGATATATTTCATATTATCTAATGAGACTATATAATACCTCATGAATAGTATCGATGTCCACTACGGCATATTTGATAATCATGTGCATCAATCGCATCACATAGTATGCACATGACATCCGTTGTCTTGTGTAGCACACTATAAATTCAAACATACAAAATATTAAAATACAACTAATTAAGCATTGTTCACATAAATAATATATACATATATTGCAATCGGGAACTTACTTTCATGTTCTTCCAAATTATTGGCTGGTTCTTTTTCATGGGGACCTTTCCTCCAGCCTTTTTGAACTCATCTAAACCCCTACATGTTAATGTAACACAGTACATTGCATAATTAAATAGTAATGTAATAACATATGTTAACAGATATGAAAATGAAATATTTCTCACTGGAATAATGTCATTTTCATTATGTGTCCATATTTTGAATTCAATTTACTCCCCTTAGGATCTAGATAATAGACAGTGAACGTCTCAGGGACAATAACTAGTAACTCCCAATACATACCACTAGAGGTAAAAAAGTTAAAAATTAATAACTCAATTCCACAATACAAATGTAATTTTCTTAAGTCCAAATTATAATAAGCAAAGTAAACTTACTCTACATTGAATGGAGCTATTATCACCGTCTTCTTATTTTGAGAAAAATTTGTAAAAGCCTCACAACAATATTGTTGAACTGACAGAGGGTCTTTAGCTACTAGACTAATCAAAGATGGAATCAAAAATCTTACATGTTCGAATGCAAAATGTGCACATATCTTGTCTAAGTAGCTGCAAAATATGTATTAATTACGCATGCATTAATAAATAAAAAATCAGATCACCAGATCCTACACAAGGTATATGGATGTATAAGGAAGATCTCACCTTATCCATAGCTCTATCACATATGTATTTAGCCAATCATATCAAAACAACTCCAAAATATCTTGTATAAATAGTTTGCTTTCGTATGATTGACCTGCAACATCTAAATCTATAGAAACAATTATAGGGCAATTTATATCATGTTCGCCTAACCATATTTCCATACCCCTACAGTTAGGACCTAACGGGACAGGTAGGTCCTGTGGAACCCAACTGGGTAATGTAGGAGGTGGAAGTGGATGCCTAGATGTTGTGGGTGTCTTCTTTTAACATGTATATATATATATATATATATATATATATATATATATATATATATATATATATATATATATATATATATATAATTTCAGATCAACTGACATCATATACACACACTAAAAATTTAACATAATGTAACTTTATCATATAGTTTTAATAAAGAGGACATCCGCTTTTAGCCACAATATCACTCCGCCTTCTGCCTCACCAAGCATTTCACAATCTGGGTGGGCATATGGAAATGGAAGATCCATCCACTTGGAGAATATATGTATCGGGCTCACACGAATCCAACCAGCTGGTAATGGAGACCCATGAAACATTTCCCCTGGTAGGGATGGGTAAGCCGACACCTCTGCAACAATATATTCTTTACTTTTTAGATGACATGGCTTCAACCCCTACAAATTTTTATGTAAAGAATGTTATATACATATATACATATCCTCTTTTTTTGAAACGACTACAATTTCATATATACATATCATCTTGAAAACATATCATATTGAATTAAAAAACTAGTTACTATGTCATAAAAATACTTACAGTAAATGTGCTAGGTGCTGGGTCTACAGGATTACTCCCAACCTCTGCAGTAGGAGTAGAGCAGGATGCCATAATATGTATTGTCTGCTGAGTGGCAGTCTGAGATGCCTGCCACTTTTTCAGTGCTTCTTCAAGTTTCCTATCAACTAGCTTATCTACCTATACATGGATAAAAGAAATGTTAGCTTCTAATTATTGAATTCTCTTTTACAGTAACATTATAAAGAAATAATATGTTACCTCTTCTTGTGAAAGTCCCACTTTTGGGACATGTTTGCGTTGGGATGGCCCAAAAAAAGCTTTGATGCCCACACCAGTGCCTGCAGCCCTAACACGTCCAGGATGCTCTGGGTTACCCAGAGCAACTGTCAATTCATCCCTTGTGCCCTCAGGGATGAACTTGCCTTGTTTCCTCAGCTCGTGCAGCTCCCGCTAATTGCCAAAACAAAACTTGTAATTAAGTAAACACCACAAATAGTCAATATTTGAACGATTGTTGTAAGAGTTGTATTTTACCATTTTTGCAGCCGCCTCAGCAGTTGCGGGCTTCCTTATTTCTCCCTTCTTATTTTTCCTCCCAGCTATCCAGACATCATGGCGAGGCATAGGTGTGCTACCTATAGTAGAGGACTCCTGAGTAGTAGCAGACTGAGCAGTAGCCTCAGACTGTAGTCTTTGGTGAATGTATGCATACCCCTTTGGACCCATTGTGTGGTCATGCACATTCAGTGCACGTCTTGATTTTTGTGCCTCACTAAGGGCCTAGTTAGTATGCACATTAATGATTTGGTTAGTAATAGTAAATTTTAATCTTGAATAGGTGAATACAACATATATTAATGAGATTAGGACTGACGCCTAATACCTTGAATTCATCAGTTTGTCTTGAAGCAACAAACGCGTCCCATTCTTCTTTGTCGATGAAGTTTCATTGTTCAGTGTCTGTCTTTTCCTATTGTCACCTTATTTTATGTATTCTCGGGTGAGATTTGTCCTATAGTTCCTTAGGATTCTCCCACAACATCGCATCACACATTTACGATGCAGCTTTTCATCTAATTCAAATATACTCTACAAAATTGAATTCCTATTAACTAGTATCCAACAAATTAGTAATCTACAAAATAGAATTGCAAATTAATAATAACTCACGCATAAATCCTTCCATATTATGCCTTTCTTCTCCTTAGGAACTTTATGCCAAGAATCTATCTTACAACCGCAATGGCTACGAGTAACATACCCAACATATGAAACAAACGAAGTGCGATTCACACCAGATGCATTTCCTACATTATCAAAATCCACAACAAGTTTGGGTCCATTGCCCTTTTGTGCTATTAACTTCTTCATCATAGTGATGCCCCTTCTCTTGTCAACTTTTTGGTGTTGCTGATCAAGTGCCTCAAGTGCTTCAGATGGTACATGTGCATCATCAACCTAAAATTTGACAAAATAAAGACATTTACAAGATATAACGATAAATGGACATATAGATATAAATATATGATATATTTTTAAAAATTACATTGTGAGGCGGCGCATTGATGTCCTCACCCTCATAGTAATCATCAGCACGGTCATCAGGAGAATGCTCAGCCATCTGAAAATTCACATTCACATTGTAAAGTTCACATTGTAAAGTAATTCAAATTGTAAAGCTCACATTGTAAAGTTCACATTCACATTGTAAAGTAATTCACATTGTAAAGTTCACATTATAAAGTAATTCACATTGTAAAATTCACTTTGTAAAGTTCACATTCACATTGTAAAGTTCACATGTAGAAAAATAAAACATATAAAAAAATATAAACATGCCTCTAATATTGCGATTTTTTATCAATTAACAATCCTTCATTGTGATCTCCGCACACATACAAGTCATCATTAGCTTCAATATTTGTTGTTGTTGGAAACCCGACTGAGAATGGACTGGAGTCATCATACTTATCATAGTACTGTTCTTCATCTATATGATCTTCAATGAACTGTCTTTTACCATGAAGAACAACCGACCATTTATCATTTGCAGGATCATCGATATAAAATACTTGTTTCACCTGTGATGCCAATATGAATGGTTTACCCTTCTCGCCAATCTTTTCAAAGTTCACTAAAGTGAAACCTAATTCATCCACTATAACTCCTTTGGTGTTATCAACCCAATTACATTTGAAGAGCATAATTCTGAAATCTATGTAGTCAAACTCCAATATGTCTTCAATGACACCGTAATATGACATTTTAGCTTCACGTGGACTCTTATCCTTTGCACTTGCAAAAAACATAGTCGATGCTTGAAGGGTGACCCCACTATTTTGGACGACACTCTTATCATCTTGGCGCTTTGTGTAATATGTGAATCCATTAATGTCATACCCTTCATAAGACATAACAGTCAATTTTGGTTTAAAGGCGAGGCATTTGATAGTTTCAGTAATATCATCTGGTGTTTGAGATAGTTGATGTAAGACTTTATCTTCAAACCACTTAATAAATGTCTTGTTATGCTCTCTAGCAAGCCACATTATATTGGCTCGAGGATATTGTCTCTTGATGAAATTGGTATGTTCCTCGATATAAACGTTCACTTCGTCCATGTTGTGTAAAATATACAAGTGACCTTGTTCCAACTACTCACGGCTGATTACTTTCACACGTGATCCCAAATTTCCTTTGCCAAATTGCTCATCAATATTCTTGTCATTATCAAGAGTGTCATTACCACTCAGAAATTCATTGCAAAAATCCATAACCTCTCTCGCCACATAACCCTCGATAATACTCCCTTCAGGCCAATAATGGTTTCGAACATCACTTTTAAAAATGCTCATGTATCGTTCAAAGCGATACATCCAATGCAAGAAAATTGGTCCCAACATTTTCACTTCCCTAGTCAAGTAGACAACAAGATGTACCATGATATCAAAGAACGACGGAGAAAATTACATCTCAAGCTGACATAGGGTAACAACCACTTATCTTTGCAATTTATCCAGAGTATCAGGGTCAATAACTTTGCTGTACAGACTGTTGAAAAAGAAACAAAGTCTGGTGATTGCAAAACTTACATGCTTCGGAAATATAGATCTAATTTCCACAGGAAATATTTGTTGCATTAGAGTGTGACAATCATGAGATTTAAGACCTATCAACTTCAGATCTTTCATTGATACCAATCTACGGATGTTGGATGAGTAACCCTCTGGCACCTTAACATTTACCAAACATTCACAAAAAGCTTTCTTCTCCTTTCTAGACAATGTGTAATAAGCGGGAGGTAAGTATGTTCTCCGATTTTCCATTTCAAGAAATTATGTTAATTCTGACCTTATTCCCATTTCACGTAGGTCCAGTCTGGATTTTATCCCATCTTTAGTCTTACTTGGTATATTCAACAAAGTACCAATGACACTATCACAGACATTTTTCTCAACGTACATGACATCGATACAATGCCTGACTGTTAAAGAACTCCAATAAGGAAGATCCCAAAATATTGACTTCTTCTTGAATAAAGATTTGTCACTCCGTGTGGCCATAGTATATTGTGATCTCTTACCAAATTCATTGACAAAGTCTTTTACTCTTTCATAAACAACCTCCCCTGGTATAGGTTTAGGTGTACTTCGTTCCTCATTCAATCCATTGAATGCTTTGCGCTTCCTACGATATGGATCAAATTTTGTAAGAAACCTTTGATGACCGAGATATACAGTCTTACCACCATGTTTTAGTCTTGTTGAATCAGTGTTCTCTTCACATATAGGACACGCTTTAGCTCCTTTGACACTATATCCAGACAAATTCCCATATGCTGGAAAGTCATTAATAGTGCAAAACAACATAGCATGCAAAAGAAATGTCTCTCTTCGTGAAGCATCATAGGTCATCACACCTTCACCCCAGAGTTTCTTTAAGTCATCAATCAGAGGTTCAAGATAAACATTGATGTCATTTCCAGGTTGTTTAGGGCCCGATATCAACAACGACACATTACGTACTTATTTTTCATACACAGCCAGGGAGGAAGATTGTATATCACAAGCATGACTGGCCAAGTGCTATGTTGGATGCTAATTGTCCTTTACGGATTCATCCCATCTGTACAAAGCCCAAATCTTCGATTCCTGACTTCTTCACCAAATTCAGGGTACAATAGATCAATCTTCATCCACTGTGGGGAATCAGACGCATGTCGTAGGATCCCATCATTATTTTTCTTAACATCAGCATGCCACCTTAAATTCTTCGCATCTATCGGATTGGAAAACAAGTGTTGAAACCGTGATATTATAGGTAGATACCACATCACCTTGGCAGGAGAACCAGTTTTGGACTCCCCCGAAGTCGTCAATTTATACCGTGACGCACCACATTTTGGACAATCTTTCAAATCCACAGTCCTTTTTGAAATAATACACAATCATTCGGGCATGCGTGTATCTTCTTGGCATCCATTCCCATTGGGAACAACAATTTCTTTACTTGGTATGTTGAGATTGGCAGCTCGTTTCCTTTAGGAAGCATTTCTTTCAACAAAGACAACAATGATGTGAAGCTTTTGTCGCTCCATCTATTGTTAGCTTTCATCTTATACAATCTCAACACAGCGCTAAGCTTCGTAACCTTAGTACAACCTGTGCATAACGATATCTCAGCATCATGCACAATGTTTCTGAAAATGGGAGGTGGATCAGTGTGCTCTACCCCACAACTATCTAGCATCACATCAACGATGTCTACTGGAACTGGTTCATTCACATCTACGTCATCGTAGGAAATTTCTTCTTCCACAAAAGCACTGCTATCGACATCCACTGGTTTCGGGTTTGAAATCTCTCCATGCCAGTGCCATTTTGTATAGCATTGTATAATCCCGTTGCACATGACATGACTTTTGATTTCGTCACCAGTGCTAACTTTCAAGTTGTTACCGCAATGCCTACATGGACAGTAGAACCTATCTCCAGGTTGTTTCCTATGTTCCTCGACAAATCTAATAAACTGGTCAAGACCAGAAATAAACTCTGGGGTGCAGCGATTGCGAATGGACATCCATCATCTATCCATTCTATGATCAAAGAGAAAACAAGTATATATTACAACAAGATTAGGGTTAACATATTAGAGTTTTTGCATGGTTAAAACTTTAAGCCAACAATTAAATGTGTTGTCATTCTTATATATAATAAATGTGTACCACCTATCCCATTCTTGAACACCTAATCTCACTAGTAAGTGTATAATGTGTATTGGGTTTTCGAGAAAATTTCAGCATCATTTCCCTGTTGTTCTCTAAGTACATATGTACTTAGAGAACAAACGGGGAAATGCTACCAAAATTTTTTTGAAAACACAATACACATTATACACTTACATCCTAAGTGAGATTAGGTGTTCAAGAACAGTCTCAAACCGGGGACTATCCAAGATTTACTCCTAATGAGTAAATCTTGGACGGGTTTCTAGGCCAACAAATACATGTGTTGTCATTCTTATACCTACAATCCTAGTTTCATCATTCATATCCTACGTTTTGTGTAACATCATTTAATCATGCTTGTCAGTAAATAATAAACAGTAAATAAACCATGATTCCATATATCAAAGATTTGAATCAAAATGGAGCCTAATGGAACATTGGGAGAGTGAGAATATTATACCTCACTTGAAGGCTGAAGAAGAAATATCTGCAAATCAATAGTAAGTCAACAAAACCTACAACAACACAAATACACGATTCATTTCTGTTATAATGTATTAATTAGGGTCACATAATCAATTTAGAAATAGAAGACCCACATGTGACCCTAAACCCTAAACACAAATATATGCAAGCACAAAATAACACAAAATAGTAAATACACAAATATACACACACACAAAATCAACCACTACGGCCGTGCTACGCAGCACGGCCGTGCCAACCTGCGATTTCACAACATGGTGGAGAAGATGAGGAAAAGGATATACCTGTAGGAGCAGCGAGTAGGAAAGAGGGAGGCGGAGGCAGCGAGTGAGACGGTGGGTTTTCGGAGCAGCAAGCAACAAACGGGCGGCAGTGGTGAGCGGGTGACCAGGAGCAGAGACCTAGCAGGAGAGGAGAGGAGTATACGGGCTACCAAAACAGCCTCTGGAGGGGGTGGCGGTGAGGAGAGGAGAGGAGAGGAATAGCGAGCGACGACAACACCAGCAGAGAAGCAATCGAGCAGCGGTAGCACCAGTAGAGATGAATTCGCCAGACCTAGTAACATGAACTGAAGAATCAGGAATGAAATAGAGAAAGGGGAAGAGTCCCTCGCGCGGGTGCAGTTAAGTTAAACTTAAGTGTCGGTTCTTTACAAAACCGACGCTAAAACATAACAGCATCGGTCACTAAGAAAAAACCGATGCCATAGGGGTGTAAAAATCTGGGCGCGGACAGCGCGGGTAAACAAATCGGCGTCGGTTTTGGGAATATAACGGACGATAAAAATGTGTCGCGTGAAAACGTTTTAGTCGTCGGTTATGTAGTTAATAACCAACGCTGTTAGTTAAATTTTGGACCTAATTTTTTTCGTTGGATAAATTGGATTTGGCGGGTGTTTTTAGGCGTCAGTTGTTTATTCTTGAATCGACGCTAAATAGAAAGTGATACCCGTGTCTGGCCACTCCTATCCGATATATGTCGGTTTGTGTTTTAAACTGACGTTGTAGGTTTTAGTTAATAACTGACGCCTGGAAAGTGACTTCATAAGCCAATTTATGTAGTAGTGCCACCTCAGCCAAGAAGGAGAAGGAAAGAGAGTTTACCAACATGATCCATTGTAACCTATCTGTTGCAGATTTGGGCCGCAAGTTTCGCATCCTGGCGCATTTTAGGAACATGATGGATGAGGAAAGGCGGGTGGACCATTTTGTGGAGTGTCATCATCCTGCAATCAAACCACATGTGATGGCGAGTAAACCAACAACTTTCTCTGAATCCTACAACACCACCTTGGACATGGAAAGGATAGTGATGCCTACTCAAAACCCACCCAATGGATATTTGGATTTCACTGAAGGTACTCAAGGACAGAAGAATGACCACAAGAAAGGACAAGGACATAACCACACCAAGGTCAAGCATGGACACAAAGGAAATCCATGTGGTGAGAATCACTTTTAGAAGTGTCGTACCTATAGATAGACACATCCTGGGAAGTGTCACTTCGAGAAGAGGGTGTGCTACCATTGCCAGTAGGAGGGACACTTCATCGGTAACTGCCCTATGCCTGATCCGAGAGGTCCAATGGTAGCACAACCAGTGACAACTACACCCCCAACAGGAGGAGGAGTACTAGCTAGAGGTCCACCTGTTGGAGAGAGAAGGCAAGCCAGACTATTCGTCATCGACAATGAAGAAGCCCAAGCAAATGCCAATAGGTCGACTGAGGGTAATAACCCATAGAGTTTTCCTTTCAGTTTAGTTTGATCATGTAATAGAAGTCTAATACAGTATGAAACTATGTAGGCATGCTTGATGTCATGGGACAAAATGTAAAAGCTCTTTTTGAATTCTAGTTCTACTAATACTTTTATTTTGAGAAATCTGGCAACTATTCTTTGTTTGGACATCAAGGATTTAGGCTAGGTTTTGGATGTCACAACCCCGAGTCGTCATATATACACATCTCTTTTAAAAAAACCATGTCTTTCCAGTTAAGTACCTGATTCATGATCTTCCTACTGACTTCATCCTCCTCGATATGAATGATTTTGATGTAATCATTGGTATGGATTAGCTTTACACATATAGAGCATAGATTGACTGCAGAGAGAAGAAAATCCTCATTAGGAAACTTGGTCATCCACACTTTACCATTCAAGGAAGGAGAGATGCAAATACCAGCCTTTATGCGTCAGCTTTGAAGGCTGAACAGATGATATCTAAAGGATGTCGAGCATACTTGGCCATAGCCACAGAGCCTGAGGCCAAGGTACAACCTTTATAGGAGATAGAGGTTGTTTGGGAGTATGTGGACGTGTTTCCAGATGATTTACCAGGGATTCCCTCTGAGAGGGAGGTAGATTTCTTCATTGAGTTAGCTCCCGGGACTAGCCCTATATCTGTACCCTAGAGAATGGCCCCAACTGAGTTGCTTGAGTTGAAAACTCAGTTGCAGGAGTTTTTAGATAAAGGTTTTATCTGACCTAGTATGTCACCATGGGGAGCACCGGTCCTTTTTGTGAAGAAGAAGGATGGATCACTCCGGATGTGTTTTTATTACTAGATGATCAATCAGGCGACCATTAAGAACAAGTACCCCTTACCCAGGATAGATGACCTTTTGACCAGCTCAAATCAGCCCGAGTCTTTTCCAAGATCAATTTGAGGTCAAGATACCATTAGGTGAGAGTAAGAAGTGAGGATATACCTAAGATGGCTTTCTGAACCTGATATGGCCATTATGAGTTTGTGGTCATGCTGTTTGGGTTGTCCAATGCACCCAGTGTCTTTATGAACCTTATTAACAGTGTGTTCCAACCCGTCCTTGACTCTTTTGTGATTGTCTTCATAGATGACATCTTGGTGTATTCCCATGACTTAGTTCAATACCGTGACTATCTGGATAGAGTCCTTGATATCCTGAGAAAGCAGAAGTTCTATGGAAAGTTCTCAAAATGTGAGTTTTGGATAGACCGAGTCATGTTTCTTGGACACATTATCTTAGGAGGAACAATCGTCGTAGATCCAGCTAAAGTGTCGGCAGTTCGAGACTGGCCTGTACTGAAGAACCCCTCTGAGATTCACAACTTCTTGGGGTTGCCTGGATACTATCAAAACTTCATCAAAGATTTCTCAAAGACTGCCTTGCCGCTTATCATGTTGAATCAGAAGGATGTGAAGTTTGTGTGGTCTGATACATGTGAGGCTCATTTTCAGGAGCTAAAGGAGAAGCTAACCACTACCCAAGTATTGACCCTACCTTCTGGCAATGAGGGTTTTTTTATATTCACCGATGCTTCAAAAATGGGACTTGGTTGTCTGTTGGAGCAGAATCGGCATGTGGTTGCATATGCCTCCTAAAAACTCAATCCCATTGAGGTGAACTACCCAACGCATGACTTAGACCTATCTGCTATCATCCATGCATTGAAAATATGGTGGCATTACATGTATGGTGCTACCTTCGAGATCCTCACCGACTATAAGAGCCTAAAGTACCTCCTGACATAGAGAGACTTGAACCTACAACAGAGACAATGGATGGAGTACATGAAGGATTACGACTTCACTATCGCCTATCATCCTAGAAAGGTGAACGTCGTAGCTGATGCGTTGAGTTGGAAATAGCTCAGGTGTGTGGTTGTTTTGTCTAGCTAGTGGAAAAGCTTAGAAGAGATCATGGAGTGGACTCTGCAGCCATTAGAAGACCGAGTTTGATTAGCCAATATTCAGATTCAGTGAGAGTTGTTAAGTGAGATAGTGGCAGCACAATTGACCAGTTCAGAACTCAGTAGAATGAAGGGTTTCTTGAAGAAGCCACAGATGGAGGGATCAAATTTGAGAACCGTATATGGGTTCCTAAAGATTATACATTGAAGGAATGTATCTTGCAAGAGGCTCATGGTTCTAAGTATATGATACACCTGGGCACTACTAAGATGTTTAAGGACCTGTAAGGGTAGTTCTGATGGCCAGGAATGAAGAGAGACATTACGGCATATGTGGCTAGCTGTCTTATGTGCCAGATGGTGAAGCCTGAACACCAATGACCCGGTGGACTTTTACAATCGATACAGATTCCATAGTGGAAATGGGAGCAGATCACCATGGATTCCGTGGTGGGTCTACCCCAGACTAAGAGAGGTCATGATGTGATATGGGTTGTGGTAGATCACCTTACCAAGTCAGCACACTTCCTTGCCATAAAGACCACTTCGAAGGTGTCAGACCTAGCTAAGTTGTATATCAGGGAGATAGTACGTTTGCATGGCGTACCCAATTCCATAATCTCTTATAGAGACCCGAAGTTCACTTCCATGTTGTGGAAGCAGGTACAAGAAGAACTTGGTACAAGATTGAAGTTCAATATCATTTACCACCCCCAGACAAATGGTCAGTCAGAGAGGACGATCCAAACATTAGAGGATATGTTGAGAGCTTGTGTGCTCAATTGGGGTGGATCATGGGAACAATACTTACCTTTGGCCAAGTTTTCCTACAACAACAGCTACCAAGCCAGTATCGGGAAGCCTCCATATGAAGCTCTTTATGGGAGACTGTGTCAGTCACCGTTTCACTAGGATGATGTCGGTCAGAGGACTTTGTTGAGGTCAGATGAGCTTCAAGTGTATGTAGATGAAGTCACTTTGATCAAGCAGAGGCTGAAGAGTGCCCAAGATTGACAGAAGTTGTATGCTGATGTGAAGCAGACTGATGTGCAGTTCACTATGGGAGAGCATGTATTCTTAAAAAATATGATCACTCCGAGATATAGCCAAGAATAGAGTGAAGCTGAGTCCCCGATACGTGGGTTTGTTTGAGGTGTTAGAATGGATTGGTGAAGTTGCATACCGTTTGGCATTACCCCCTCAGTATAGTATGATGCCTGATGTGTTTCATGTATCTAATCTGAAGTGATATGTGCAAGATCCAAGCCATGTGTTGAGCATTGAGCCTATTGAGCTTCAAGGGAAGCTGACCTATCATGAGTCACCTTTGCGGATTCTAGATACCAAGGTGAAAGAACTCATATGTAAGAATATAGAGATGATAAAGGTTCTTTGGAAGCACCAGAAAGAGGATGAGGCCACATGGGAGATGAAGATGAACATGGAAAAAGCATATCCAAACTTGTTTGTTTGATTGTTGAATTTTGAGGGCAAAATTCTTATAAGGAGGGGAGGATGTTATAACCTCAATTTTCTTAACTCAGAATTGAAATGTAATTTCTCCTTTTAAGGATATATGAACAAATAATTGTATGATTTGATTTAATGAATGTATTTCCTTAATATCCTTACAGTTTAATTTTGTGGGCTTTATTGGCTATTGGGCCCAATAACAAGAAAAAGAATATAAAAGGAAAATAAATTCAATTAATAAAAAGATAACTAAGAAAAGGAGAAAAGAAAGAGGTATAAGCCTATAGAAGGCTAAGAGGTAGCCTCCAAAGGTAGACTTCATGTCTTTGGGATTGCTTGGGTCCCAAGGAGCCCAAGTTTCCAAGATGATAAGAAAGGAAAGAGAAAATACCAATTAAATTGGTTTCATTAAATGATAACTTGCTTATAATCAAATACACTTTTCCTTTGGAATTTGGGTCTCCAATTTTATAGACGAGTAGATAATACCAATCCAAAGTTTACTTTAAAATTTAAATGAAAAAGGATAAATGAGGAGAGAGTTATGAATTTTGCAAATTTTCAATGCATTGAATTATATATTAGTAGCTTTTCTCTATTTTAAGGAAAAAGGATATATCGGGGGTGATGACAGCCATCAGATATCTGCATGGTCTAGAGGACCACGGATCTGATGGTGATTGTGCATCATCTACACTGAGTCATAGAAGGAAAGGGAGAGGGAAAAAACTTGGAATTGCTCGCATTTAAGGCAATAGGAAGAGATGAGGACAAGTCCATCATCTTTGGGAGTTTGTTCCGAGGACAACTAACCCAACTTGTGGGCGGTTTTGTGGTGAGTTGAGAGAGTCCACAATTCACAGGGACCTACAATGAATCTTATAAATAGGATAGAGTTGGTAGCCACACGAGCAACCCCATAAACCCCGCCCTCAAGTCTGGAGCATTGCAACGATCGTGCTCATGCTTCCAATTTAGCCAACCATCATGTTCTTCCCCCTCGTATAGAAGCAACCATCGTCGAAGGAGTTGAGCTTCCTTGGTAGTGAAAGAGCATTGTGGAGAAGGAATTGATCAATATAGAATGTTTGTGGGAGGTAGACGAAGCTCCCCATGTTCTTGGATTGCTCGCAGATGCACGGAAGCTCGAAGTCAACCTCGGAGTTGATATCGGCTCACAGCAAGCAACTCATACGAGGTTGAAGAAGACGACCAATCAAATTACTATTCTGCTCTCCCGCTCCTTCAGTCTAGGTAAGGGCATTCTCTCCCTTTTCTTTCATTTGATCGTGAATGAGGCACGTGATCACGTATCGTTGGTCATGTGTGGTCTAGCGGACAATGAATCAAACGGCCGACGTTTTATGGTGACATTTCCTTTCTGCTAGAAAATCCAGAAAATGCTTTTCTTTGCAAAAATTATAGAAATTGATAGGATGGTCATATGAAGAAACTTTATATATAAAAAATGATTAGAAAAATATGAGTAATTTGATAAAAATATTTTTATCATCTAATTTCACTTCCAATTGCAAAAGTACCTTAAGTTGATCATAAAGTACATTAAATTTAGGATAAAAACCCTAATGATGATTAGATATCAAATCTAAGATGCTTAATTGGTTAATTCGAGTATTAATAACCTATTATGAGATAAACTGATATTTAGATCTAATATTAGAGAATAATTGGCTTGTTTTAGGGTTTTAATCCATGAATCTATGATAATACATGCAGAAACCCTAATCTAGGATAAAGAAGGAAATTAACTTCAATAATCCAAATTAATTGGGATAATGATGTTATTTATTGATCCTAAGCATGTTGGAAGGAATATGACAAGATAATTAGGATTTATACTTAGATTTGCTGAATTAGGGTTTATAGTATCAATAATGAGGATGAACCCTAATGAAACCCTAAAAGGAAGTAGGAAACCCTAGGAAGAAAGTTCATATGAGTGTAATCTGAGAAAGTGAGTAGTAATTAAATTATATGATTGTTTTAGGATTATTGCTTGTGAGAACTGCTTGCTTGCATGTATATTTCCTTACTTGGATTATTGTTAGCTTGTTGCATTGACTGAACATGTATGTGGTTATTTATGAATAATCGATTTAATTTCAAGTCATTTCCCAAATATTTTATCGATTGGATTCAACCTAAACTGGTGGATGTTTAATTCTGCAATCCCATAAAGTCCCTATGATTATCACAATTAAGTATATGTGTGTATTCTCAAACCTACATGCCACCCTGATGTACGTTGCATGACCAAGCCCCAGAGGGAAGGTCTAATCCATCAAGCCCCGTAGGGAAGACCATTGGGCACCATGATAGGTGACCCCAGGCACCAATCTTAGGATGGAGAAGGTGGCCTTATGTTCCTTGCAAGGACAAAACCCTAAGAGAGGGTAATCCAGGGTTTAGGGAAAAAGTGGTTGAGGATGTCACATTGAAAACATAATTTGGATTGTTAATAACTTATTTGTGATAATTAGGTTGTTAGAAACTATTTGTGGAAATTTTGATTTTTCCCCACATACCAATATAGAAATATACTGACCGACATTTTGTTTGTCAGCATTTTAGGTACAATTCTAAAAATGGATAAATACTAAATTGAAATATTGTGAAGATACAAATAACTTGTGCAAGGAGGATTAGTTTGTAACATGCCTGATCTAGAACCCTACCCTAGAGCTTTGACCTTTTGGGTTTAGCCAAACAAGGTTGAGGTTAGGATGATCCTAATAATATAATGCATGAATAATGTGATATAATATGTCATATAATTCATTTGACGATAATAAAATGATAAATAACTTAATTTCATGCATAATATGGTTAATGGGCCTCTAATGGGCCATATGACATAACCCCTGTAAGAAAGCCTCAAAATAAAGAATAGACTTCAAATTCGTAATCTACACATTAAAATAAGCCTACATGTCAATTTTTAATCAATTTGGACAATCTTGAAATAATATGGTAAGTTAGGAGAGAGAAATTACCTAAAAGGTGTAATTAATAAATAAATATAATAAATGACTCCGAAAGAGGAAAATAATCTTAGATTCGTGATCTACATAATAAATATAGCCTTTGGGTAAATTTTTATCCAATTTGGAGAAACTTTGCTTAAAATGTAAAATCAAGAGAGAGAAAGTGTGTAGAACCTTCAAAATATTAATTAAATACTCAAACAACTCCAATATGTAACATTTTTGGCAAAATCGTATCTAACACATTAACTATGACTTGTGGGTCAAGTTTCATCATATTTGGATAATAATAATACCATTAATGAGAGAGGAAAGGGAAAATATAATTTGATTTAGTTAACACACTAAAAGTTATCAAAAGGTAAATCTAACTTCATAATCGGAATCTACATGCTTTAATTAGCCTCTATGCAAAATTCCATCCAACTTGGGATTTGTTTGCACCCTAAAAAGAAGAACGAGAAAAAGCTAATTAAATGCAATCGTAATCACGTGTGGACTATAGTTTCTGTATTTAATGTTGTCACACGGATCTTCTTTTCATTTTCCTCATCTTTCAGCTCAATTATACGGTTCTCTTTTAATCTCAAAGTTTACAGATTCATCATACGGTGACCCATCTTCTCTCTCGCCCGACCGTCTCCTATTCAGAGTGCTACAGTGGCGCCGAGCTGGGATGATTTTTGTTTGTGATTTTCTCGATCGATTCTCCACCAAATCACACGATTTCTTTGCATACAGTTTTTCATTTTGGATTCTGAATCTAATAAGCCCTTACTTGTGGTCTCTCATGGTGTATACAAGTTTTTCCCAATCTGACTGCCATGGTTCTCGAAGCTCCTAACACCCTATGGTCTTACAACCAACGTCGCCTATATATATTGGTACACCTACCTCCATAACTCTTCACATAGATTTTCTCTTCTCTTAATTTCTCCGCACATCCATGTTTCATTTGTCTAATAAGTTGGTTTTTTTTTTCTGGGATGCGGCGTCTATCTATGGCCCTCGACGACACCGGCACCTCGATTGAAGGCTTTGGGTAAGTTCGGTTGGCCTTGCTTTACTATTCTCTGCTCTTGGTTATTCACATCTTGCTTTGCTTCGATTTCGCCCAAATCTATCACAAGGTGCTGCTTCGGCTCATCGCCATGGTGTGAGCATGAGTTGAGGATGATTGTTCGTGTGTTTTCTTGCTCCTACCCCCCTTCTTTCCTCTTTTTGTTGCTTTTCTCACGAGGGGCAATTTGGTCTTTTTCCCGTATTTTCTTTATTTTGGGGTGAGTCAGTTGAGCCATTGAACTGCTGACTTGGCCTTACACGATTGGGCCATGTCAGCTGGACCAGACCCTTTCTTCCCCTCTCCCTCTCTCAAACGCTTTTGTTTATTTGCAATTACCTGATTGGTCAGATTTATAAAATTCATAACTAATTCATTGATGATCAGAAAAATATGGAAAAATATTCGTTGGAATAAAAAAAAGGAGATCTAACTAATGGTACATGTTTTGATAACTAAATCTAAATATTAATAACAAGTGTTTTCAATAGATCTAATTAATGATGAATTAAGTTGTAAAATCATAACTAATAATTTATAAGTCAGGAAAATATAATAAAATATGTTTTAAACTCAGGAAAATATAACCTAAAATATGGCAAGGTTCTGAAAACCTAATTCACATAATAATAAAAAGGTGGTTTTTAGGGTTTTGTATATTAATGGAAACCTAACCCTAATTCCACATATATGCTAATAGGTGCTTTGGAAGCCTAGGCTTGGACCTAGAGGTGGCTTTGGATCATTTGACTCTACAGTTGAGGTATGTAGTATCCCCTATTCATCCATATTGAGAAATTCTACTCTCTTATGTATGTTGTATCCCCTATTCATCAATATTGAGCAATTCACCTACTTTATCATTCTTTTGACTTTTGCCTACATATATGTCTATTCTCTTAATATCATGGTTTGTGTGAACTATCTTGCTTGTTGTAAACTTGGATATTTTCTTGATATCATGTCTTGTGTTGTGGTTCATGTTGGTCTCTTTTATCGTTATGTGCCACTTTGAAGTGGATGTTATATGGTTGTGTTGTCCATTGTGTGATGGCAACCTTTGTATCATCTTCTGACTAAACTATTTACTTGCCTCTATATGTACATGCAATGTGAATCAGTAGCACTAGAATAATGTAAATTACTTTGGTTTTTGGGTGTGTTCCCTTTTTGTTTATGGGATGGTGGTGGTGGTGCCCCATACCTGAGTTTCAAGGATGTGAAGCCTTGGCTCAACTTTTATATATATTGGGAGTTTGATGGTGAGTCATTCTCTATCAGTTTTTCAAGGATGTGAAGCCTTGGCTGCCTTTTTATTTTATATTTTTCTAGGACTATGTTTATCTCACATGCATGCAGGTTGATGATTGGTTGTGGGTTGTGTGCCCTACTACCCATCTATGTGCTTTTGTTGCACAAATTTTATTGTTTATGGAAAGTATCATCTTTTATCATGTTATGATGATTCTTTTCTTTTATGCCCGTATGGGTAGTCCTTTTCTCTTGCATGGGAAGCCTTTTATATTTGATGTCCTTATTCTTTATAAATTGCTCAATTTGCTTTTTAGTATGCACATACCAGCCTTTGCTGATATATCCTTTTGTTTCTCTTTTACTGGGGTATGCTTCCAACCCTAGGTGGAAGACTTGGATGCATGGCATGTTGACCTGGACTTAGTTGTGATGATGAGGGTTGGAGACAATCTTGAGGTGGTTTAGATTTCCTCTACATGGATCCTTATGATGTAAGTTTGTAACCCTTTGTTTTATAACTGAATATAGTCAAATTTTTATTCCGCTGCTATACTTTGGACTTTTGTTACCATTATATAAAGATTTGAAAATTTTACACCCACTCCATCATACATTCTGAGTGTGTTTGGACTGGAGGTTTTGTTATTCAAATTTTTAGTAAGGAAGTGGTTTCACTTCTTTACATAGTTATCTTAGACTTTTACTGTGGATAGAAGTCTAGATCCAAATTTTATAACGTATGCAAAAAGTTTTATTTTATTACAGCTTTTTAGTTTAGTATTAGTAGAATTTGATAATTATTTTTGATTAAATGTCAAACCATGGATCCTGAAATATTGGGATAACATCTCTGACCTTCTGGTCTCCCTTAATTGGGGATTATCAGGAGGCGGGGTCATTACAACAGATCTCAAATTCAAAATCTCTCCATGCCAGTACTGTTTTTTTAGCCTTGTACAATCCCGTTGCATGTGACATGACTTTTTATTTTGTCACCAGTGTTGGCTTTCAAGTTGTTACCGTAATGCCTACATGGACAATAGAACCTATCTCCCAATTTTTTCCTATGTTCCTTATCTAATAACTTGATCAAGACCAGCAATAAACTCTGGGGTGTAGTGATTTGGAATGGACATCTATGATCTATCCATTCTATGATCAAAGAGAAAACAAGTATTAGGGTTTTGGGTTTAAATATTATGTTAAGAATTTACAGATTTATTAGGGTTTATTGTTTTAGATATACAGATAAGGAATTAAAGATTAGGTTTTAGAGTTAAAAGATCAGGGTTTTGGGTTAAAATATTAGGGTTTACGGTTTAGTAATGAATGTGCGTACCAGCTATCCCATTCTTGAATACCTAATCTCACTAGTAAGTGTATGATGTGTATTCAGTTTTAAAGAAAATTTCAACAATATTTCCCCACAGCTCTCCAAGTACACCGATGTACATGGGCAAATGCCCACCAACATATGTACTTAGAGAACAAATGGGAAAGTTTTGACTAAACATCATGAAAATCAAATATACATTATACACATACATCCTAAGTGAGATTAAGTGATCAAGAATAGTCCCAAAATGGGGACTATCCAAGATTTACCCCTAATGAGTAAATCTCTGACGGGTTTCTAGGCCAACAAAATACATGTATGCTATCATTCCTATACCTACCATCATAGTTTCATTGTTTATATCCTAGGTTTTATGTAACATCATTTCATTCAATTCATTCTTCCATTTGTATTAGTTAATTAAGAGAGAAAGAAAATATTAATATTAATTCAGAGAAATAGATTAGGCACATTTATTTGAGATTCTTGACTAGATCTTTCAAAAGTGTCCCTCAAAGAGGTCCTAAGATTACAAACAATGTATGATTTGATTTACAACAAAAATATATGGTAATCTTAATCATATCCTAGTCTAGGTACCATACTCGATAACATTGATTTCGACATCTCCAATGTACATGCATGTTCATCATCAAGGCATAAATTATTAATGATCTTGGGAGGGAGAGATGACCTAAGGTAAACTATAAATTAAGGTTAGGAAACTAAGGAAAGAAGGCAAATTACACTAACTAAGATATAGCAATCCTAATTAATGCTAATCAATGCAAGAGCAATAAGTAACTAACCATAAAAAAGTGATTCACTTTCAACAAGGTAACTACAATATTTGGATGTTTGGCGGATAAACTTAACCATGTTTAAGGGCCATATTCATGAACAGACATACAACAATTAAGCTATGAAACAAAACAACAAGGTTCAAGATAATCTCTTACCTAGAAGTAGGGGAAGTAGGCAGTAGATAGCTCAGGCCCAAGGTCTGGCGTCTTCCCAAGCTTGCATCCTCCCAAACCAGCAACAAGCGATCCTTTGATGAGCTCAGAGAGTGGTGGTAGAGGAAGAGAGGAGGCGATTGTTGGAGGAAGAGCAGTGGCGACCGTTGGAGGAAGTCTGATGAGTAGCTCCTCAGGCAAGCACAGATAGAGCGGTGGAAGCTGGAGGAATCACCATAATCACCAGAAGAGCAAAGGCAGATATTCAAAATCACGATGAAATAGAGAATGGGGAAAAGTTTGTTTCAAGCAGATCCTATTAAATCCTTAGTCGTCATTGTTCTGAATAACTGATGACTAATTATTATAGTCATCTATTACTTGTGAAAAATTGACAACTAAGTCGAAATCTAAATTAAAAAGGTCCCCCCCAGTTAGCAGTTTAGTCATCGATTACCTATGAAAAAACCCACGTCTACTGTTAGACCATAGTTTTCGGTTGTCCAATAAAAACTGACGACAAAGGGTCAAATTGGAGGGAAAATATTTTCACAGGGACAATGTGCGAAATCACCTAGTCATCAATTTCTAGTAACCAACCGACGCTATAGACCCATCCCCTTAAAAAAGTGTCTCATGAAGGGTGATTAGTGGTCGGTTTGTTGCCAGAGGAGATGACTAATGAGGGGATAAAATTTTACGCGGGGACATGACGCAGAACATGTGTCGTCAGTTTTAGCAAAAAGTGACGTCGTATTGAAAATTTTGGAGGGAATTTTTTTCCTCAAAAATTGTATTTTGCAGGTAATTTTAGACTTTGGTTTCTTTGAAATGAAATCGACATTAAAGTAAAAGTGGTACTCGTATCTTTTCTAAATATGAAAGACTTCACATATGGTGACTATTGTCTTATATAGCTGACGCCATTGTTCTTTGGCGTCGGTTTTTTTGTGTAACCAACACCATCAAAGGTGATGCTATATGTCATTTATGTACTAGTGTCTAGTGATTTCTCCTCATTGTTGTAGATGAACAACTGTCTTCTAGTTGCACTGGGATTCTTCTGTTGCACCTCCTGGTCTTCACCATAGACAACAGGTTGATGTTGTTCTTGAAGTGGCGGACAATGACCACCATGCCTCTATGGAATTCCACACAGACTGCCTAGAACTCCTTTCATTCTACTTGAACAGATAGAAAGGAGTTGTCCCTCCCATTGGTCTACTTGTCACCAACTTGCTCCCCCTTAATTGTTTTCCCTTGCTATCCTTTCCTTTATCAGGTAGGACTTACTCGGGTTCTCTTGTTTACCACAACCAAAGAACACAAATAACTTTTAGAGGCAACTGATGTGTCTGAGAAGCCCCAGTACCCCTCTATTTATAGCAGGGGTTAGTGTCAGGGTACCTAGTCTGTGTTGGAGTGGTAGGGTATGGAATGTCAAATTTTTATAACTTGCAAATGGAAAAACGGTCAATTCAAAGAGCGAACTGATTAGTTGGCATGAGAGCCAATCGATTCACCCAGTGAACTGGTCGTCTCATCATGTTTCCCAGTCACATATGAATTGACAATTTTAGTCCAATTAATGCACGACATGACGTCAGCACAAACCCTTTATGCACTCGAATTGTACCATGAAGCAGGTAGTTCATTTCATTAATCGGTCATCTCACGACCACCAAACAATCAGTTCATTTAGTGATCCAATTAGTTGGATCCCTAATTCATTCAAAACTTAATCAATTCATGATTCAATCAACCTGATACTCCAACCGATCATTTCATCACATGGAACAATCATTTGGGAGTCCAGTAAGTTGATTTGTTGCTTGAATTGAGTACATAAACACTTTAATAATCAATCAAGACCAAAACTCCTATTCTAGGTCAGTTCCTATGTGTGTGACCCTATAGGTCCCATATTACATCGGTAGGGAATGTCCATAACCAATAACGACATCACAAGCAATGAGTGGTGCCTAGTCGCACATCAATGCTACCCAAGTAAATCAAAAGTTGGAGAACAACTTCAACCTTTGTCGTTAATATCCAGATTGAAGTTGAGGCATGGAATAGTCATCCTCTTATACATTCAATCTATGTCCCTTGAACCAAATCATATTGTCTTAGATATGTGTAAGCTCAATATCACATATTGGCTCACATGTGCATGGCCATACATTTCTCAATCTAACTTATCAAGAGGCCTCAGATATCATTCTCCTATAGGAGAGACAAATCCCATCTGCATCACTCAGAGTCAGTCTCCATGTGTCACAATCACCCAATCATCACTGTTATGGCAATCCTTATTCAGGATTATGTTTGATGTTGTAAAAGCAAACTGAACAACATGTGATGAGTGTACTGACTTCAGGTTTAAGAGCCACAATCACCACCAACACTATGAGAGCCGATTATGAATACCATTGTAATGGTATCCATGTGTCAATCTCGTGGTGAGTCTATTTTATACATTATTCTATAACATGTATATATGTTCTTGGTTTGATATCACATATCTTGACTGGTGAGATTTTTTCATCAACCAACACACATTCTAATCTTACATATTAGTGTTGTCTACATTTCTTCCATAGTAATAACTGACTAGGAACATAACAAGAATATATACTCTTGACATTTGTACGATCTCATTGTTCAGGTCTTCAACCCGAAGACATATGTCATTGAGTAATATCATCCTTTAGACATTTATTATGTTTCATCATTATCTCATAACTGAATAGAACAGAGTAAATTGGAAGTTTTCCTTTATTATTAATCAAATAATTTACAACTTATGCCATTACAATCATTATATGATTGGCTCTCTAGGCATACATACCAACAGTTGTTCCAAATCCACCCAAAAGACAAACATGTTATGGAGCAAGAGTTTGGAGAAGCTATTCAAGTTTAGTTTATAAGAGGTTCTAAGATGTCCACATTTCCCATTATAGGTGATCAAATTAGGTTTCCCTTTCCTTTTAGTTTTTTTTATTCAGCTCCTTTTCCTTTTAGTTGTCCTTTAAAGACCAATGTTGAATAATGATGAATTTTGTAATAGTCTAGTTTTATTCCTCAACTATAATACTCTTCTCTTTATCAAACTTATCAAGAATTTGGCACGCACAAATTTACATTTGCAAATTTTATATTGTGGTTGAATAGTTAGGATTTGTTTATGTATTTTCTCGTAAGAGGTAAGGAGTAGATCTCGTCTGAGGACCCACTCATATCACTAACCATCATTTACAAATGTTACAATATAGAAACCCAAAGAAAAATATCCTCAATCCCAAAGTACTCCCATCTTCATCTTCAACCTCCAACCCTTAACATCCCCTAAGGTTAGATACCTATGAAATTAATGAAGGTAAGAAACATCCCTAGGATCGTTGATCACCTTCTTCTGTAAGAAATGAAGGAAAGTGGCCCTTCTTTATCTCCTACAACATCCAAGCAAGGTAGATCATGTTTAGATGCATGGCAACCTCTTCTCAACTGAGGTAATGGTAGAACGACACATACCCCAATAGGCATTGAATATGGAAATAAATGATCCATTGTGCATACAAATCAAGGGCAAGGTTTCAAAAATTGAAAAACATGATCCTCCACTGGACATGTAAACCAAGGACACCATCTCTACAATAGAAAGATATGATCCTCCATAAAGGGAACACAAATCAAGCCCAAAGATCTCCAAGACAAAACAACATAATCATCCACACATGTTGACCCTAGTACAGTGTGATTCGCTAGAGGTGACTTTGAGGTCAAATCTAGGGTCAATAGAGACAACTCTATGACCTTGGGATATATGAAAATTGCTAATAGAATCCTACAATCTGCCACTAATGAACTTGGAAGATTGTCACAAATAACCACAAAAAATAGTCTTTTCACTCGTTCCAAGGACACACCCAAAGTGCCAGAGACACTAGAAATGAGTTTTGGTTGCTAATATGACATAACTAAAGAGAGGCGTAGTCTGGAGGGTCCATATCTACACCAAGTGTTAAAATTTAAATTATTGGAACCTCTTTGACGGTAGGGTACAAATGTGTAAACCCTAATCTGGTTTTCTTGCATTAGAAAATTCATGTTCAAAGGATTCTTAAAAAATAAATTATTGTGTTGTGTCTTTTTCTCTCAAAATTCCTACGAGTTGTGTTATGGATAACCAACAACTTCAAAAACAACAACGACATGTGTGGTTTTGCTAACTTGTGTCTTATAGGAAGATTCTATCTTTGTAAAGTGAGATAAACAAAAGAGTACATGGAAAGAAGGATTATGAGATCCTCAAGATGGTTTATAGATTTTCCACTGACCTTAGATGACATGTAAAAGCTAGACACAAGTTGTTATCTATACTTAGTGCTAAAACTATATTATACTGGGTTTTTTGTAGTTAGCCTTGTATAGTTATTATTGTCTTTTATGGACGTGAACCTGGTCGGGTGCCCTTCTTTGTATGTACAACCTTGCTATACCACCTTTTTGGTTATATATATTTACCAAATTCCAACAAAAGGGGTGATTTCCTTCAAAATTGATTGACTTAATAAAATCATGGGCATGCACTAAATGACACATAGCACAAAACGTTAAATATATGGATTTTGAACCCTGATAAGTCAGCCTAATTTCACAGATAATAGGAATATTTCCTAATATGAAGTAGGTACAACAATCGAGGTGATACATAGAAGTAGAAAAAAAATTGTAGGTATGTATGATTGCATCAAGCCTTCAAATTGGCCCCACTTCAACCATAGATGACTTGATTTCATGCTTGTTTTTTGAAATCACCATTCCAAGTGTCCCAACTATGTTTTGAGCTTACTTATGATCATTATTCTAATCTAGAATGTCCAACTTGATAATAAAAGGACTGTGCTTATCCAATTTATGAGCACTTCACCAACTAGCAATATTTTTTGTTGTATTTTCTTTTCAACCTTATCATTGTAGTTATGATAATGAACTAAGGTTTTCTTGAATAACATGCACAAATTATACTTTAACGGAGTGACATGGCCGTGCCCATCACAGTCTATGGCAATAAAATATTGCCTAATCAAGTCATTAATTCGCTTCTGGCCTACCCGTCCTTGGCTAGTGCCAGGTTTGATGTTTCACATATCTTGTTGATGTAATACCCTTTTCGTGTTTTCCCTCATTTTTCATGACAAAACAAGAAGAAAATGCTAATATGGTCCTCTATCCTTTAGTTCCTTTTGTTTTTGGCAAACGGGTAAGATCTACCACGTAAACTTGTTTGGATTTAACACTCATATCTTCTCCTTTCTCGTTTCCATAAATATATCAAAAATAAAAACAAAAATGAAACAAATACAAGGAGAAAGACATGTGGAAAATGAGGAAATTAGGAACGATCTCCCAACTCCAGTTTATGTCGTACCTTTTCTCTCTCCAATCCTTTCCTTTTTGTTTATAAACATGATGGACTAAATGAAGAAAGGATGAAGTTAGGAACAGACTCCTTAGTTTGTCTCCTATTTTGTCTCTCCCTCATCCTTTGTTAGGCTTCTCTATTCTCGTCGTTGAATAAAAAAGGAAAAAGGAGTAAGAAATAACAAAAGAAGGGAAGTTGTGAGTTCCTACTTCTTTCAATTCATCAAAGAAGTGAGGAACCGATTAACTTTCTTGTCATGAAATAACCCTATCCAATGTGTATGTTTATACACGGTGGTTATCTACCTCTAGTTTAAAGGAGTGATGCAATTACCTCACATATCTATATTCGAGTTTCCCGGTTCCGCCTTTTCAAATTCAAATGATTTACTTATGTAAGGGATTTGTAAATGAAACTGTACAATCAACTTACGGCTTACAATGTCTCACAACGTATATACTCTCATCCCAAGATAGATATACTTGACTCCACCACTTTTGATTTAAGACTATAAACATTTAATATATTTTTGTGAAACATGCTCGATCAGTCTTATTACAATTGCAAAGAAATCTATTAAACAAACGCTTATCCTTACCGTTAACAAATGATTTACAAGTACACAAATAGTTTCATTGCAATATCAAAGAGTTCTCAGTTCCAAGACCCTCAAAACAATTTTATTTAGACTCTTTATCTCGATTTTTAGATCAAGAGAAGTACTAATTCAGATCTGGACCGGAACCATGTGAATGAATTATTTATATATGTTAAGAAAAAAAAATCAACGACCCAAACACACATCAAATGAAAGTGAAAGCACACACCATAACACACATTTTATTTCATTTGCATGCACGCACGACGCAAGCAGCACAATCAAATCGGACATTCATCAAAGGAACAAAGAAACCAAGCACCTGCTCGCTGTCTTTACCACAGCCTTGCATGATGCACCGGTTAGGCAGGAACTGGAAAAATCAAATTGGACATCCATCGACAGAAGAAAGAAAGCGGGCACGGCTGCTTTTATGTAGTAGTAGGTACCACAGCCATGCTTAATGCAACGGTTAGGCTGGCAGAAACTTCAAACATAGCTTGCCCGCTAGGCGTTTACGCCATCAGCATCAGCAGGGGTACGGCGGCGGCGCTGAGGAGCATGGGGACGGCGGCCGAGGCGGTGAGGGACGAGCCGGCGCCAGTGATGGGTGCGAGTGCGTCGGGAGACGGCGCAGTGGCGAAGGACGAGAAGGCGGGCGGGAGTGCGCCTGGAGTCGGCGCAGGGGCCGGCACGGCTGCGAAGGACGAGGAGGCACTGTAGGGCGGGAGTGCGCCTGGAGAGGGGGCAGGGGCTGGGGTGGGCGAGTAAGCTGAGGCAGAGCTGGCGAGGATGAAGAGGGCCACAGCCAGGACGAAGGCGGGCTTGATGAGGAGAGGCTGAGGAGATGAAGCCGCCATTTGTTCGGTGGGTTTTGATGCGTGTCTTAGAAGCAAGGCACTGTGCAGGAGCACTGGGAGTGCTTGAATTACTCAGTGCTGTGTGGAAGAGAGGAGGGTCGGCAGAGTTTATATAGAGATGTCGTAGGGTCTGGGTTGCGGAAGAGGACGGGACGAGCGGAGGGGATGGCTAACGAGGGCTTGGTGTGGGCCGGGAGACGTGTGGATTGGAGGAGATGACATAGTTGAGTAAATCAATGATCCGTCCATTAAAATGCACTCATTAGTTAATAATGTTAACCCCGAGCGGGATCGGGCGTAATCAAGGAGTGTCCCTCCTGGATAGATATGGATCGACGAGAATAAATCCCAGATCCTTAAGCCGTTACGCCACGAAGCGGGAGTAGGATCGACGAGAAAATTCAAAAGAAAAATTAAGAACGAAATAAAGTTTTTCTAAACAAACAATAGAATTTATCCTTAAAAAACAATATGCTATCACCACCATAAGAACAATAGAATTTCCCACTGACAAACAATGACGTTATACAAAAGCCGTTTTTTCCTTTCTGTAGGTCTGTTTCTTTGCGATTTTTCAGAATAAAGACAGAGATCCTAGAGGCTTCCAGCTGTAAACCAGCACCCCTCCCTCACCCTCTTCCTTCTTCTCCTCCTCGTGTCGAATAATTAGTTGGATGCCGGTCTGCAATTGGAATTGGTTGGGACATGATAAAACACCAGCTAAGAGGCCCAAAAATTTCCCCGTCCCGGTGCTTAGGCTGTACCACACCCAACACGGTGCTTAGGTTGATTTTTTTTTTCTCGGTGTAAATAAGTGACTCTTGAACATAATAAAATAATAGCATGAGATATTATGGGCAAACACAACGGCCTATTAGCTCAGTTAGTTAGAGCGTTGTGCTAATAACGCGATGGTCACAGGTTTGAGATATGTATGGGCCATTAATTTGAGATGTTTTGAAATTGTCAGTATGATTTCTACCCAAGCGAGTCCTAAACAAATATCCGCCACACTTAATGAGTTTCATATGTAGATAGAGGCTAGTTCTATATGCTATACTTTTTTAAGTCCCATTGAGCATTCGATAAGTTCATTTGTGAGCTTGTATAATTAAACCGTCTTTTGCTAAAAATACTCATATTTTTCAGCAAGATTGAAAGGACCTTTCTTTTGCAGCACAAGATAAATGATCAAGAAAAATGGAAACATAATTATCTAGACTCCCCCCTTTTTACAAAAGAATTTACTTGTAATTGATGAAGTCGCATGTTACATGCATAACATAACTCAAAAAACAAGCAGCTTGCTTCCGGTCTAGGTGAAAAGGACTTTTTATTTTATAGCAAAAAAATTGATCAAGCAAAATGGATATGGAATTATCTAGACTCCATTCAAAGTATATTTTTCTTCCTTATGATAAATTCAATCTCCAATAAATTACAGGAATGCCCTAACAGAAGGACAGTCAACAAACTTGACTGTCAATCTTTGCTAAAAATTACATCTATTTTGCAATAAAAGAATTCCCAAAACTGATGAAGTCACATATACATATGATTGCTAAGCAAACCTCCCGACTAGGAAAGTCAATGATAATTGTACTGATGAAAACCTAAATAGATTGACAATGAGACATATATCCCAACCATATTAGCTTCCAGACAATTTTGTGCCCATATACGTGTTTATTAGGTGAATGGGTAATTCAAACACTTTATTATGTTATTTGTAGATCTAATAAAATTCAAGATTAAGAACAATGTCTCATTAAACTTTGTTGACATTCATATTTAAGTGAAAAGGATGTTTAGAGGGTGTTTAATGAATATAGACAATTTATGGATTGAATATTAATAATGTATAGATTAAAGGTATATGTTTGTTAATTATTATATAATTATTTGATGGAACAAGTTTTATGATTTTGGTAGTGTTGTTGATAATGTTGGATACCAAAGGTGAAAATTTACTTGGTAATTTTTGGGAATATTATAATATGAGTTTCAAGGATAGTAAATAAAAAATTGTTTACTTAGGACATATAATTCATAAATTTACTTACTCCTGAACAATGATAGAATAATGCACTTAAATCAATAAACTGAGCCTATTGGATGGTCATTAGTATATATTGTTTGCTAAACTTCGTATACAACTTTCTAACAATAATCATCAATTTGATTACAGATTCACAATACAATTCAATTATTCTAGAAATTAGGGCAACCTGGGGCTCTTGTGCCTCTAATTGCACCACTAGGATTTGTTGTGTCTGATAACAATTTTCTTGAGCTGAAGGCATCTATAGTATATCAAAGATAGGGTGTAATAATCAGTATAACTACTTCAATCTATCACAAATAGTGATCACCAAGAAGAATAATACAAATTCCTTATGCCTTACAACATAAATTCTAACAAATTAATGTTGAGAGGTGATTTTCCAGTCACAATACATGATTCCCACCCATTGATCTTCAAGATGAGCTTGAACATATCAGATTCCACATTGTTGATCTTTGATTCGAGTTCAGAGCTCCAAGGAAAGACTCTAGTCTGCCTAACATTGAGTCAATAGACATAAAGTGTGTTTTCTGGAGGTATAAGACTAAGACGAAAGTCAAAGAAAAGTCTTTTTTTGGTAAAACAAAGAGTTTTCCGTAACAGAACATGAAAAGAACTAGAAATATATTGTTAATACATATGTATTGGGCCAAATCTAAGATAAAACCATTGATTTCCGTTGTGTTTTCAATTCATACTCGTTGTCATCCTATAAATTGCCTATATCATTACTCTAGGGTTTTATTGTTTCTATATATGTCCAGGGAGTCTATCATATGATGATTGTGATGGCATATTATTTAGAGGATTTTATTAATAATAAAGGAAATCCTCAGATTTATTCTGTTTAAATCTGTTATGAGATACTGAGGAAACATAATGAATGTCTAATGAATGACATTACTCAATGACATATGTCTTTAGGTGATTAACCTGAACAATGAGATCATACAGATGTTAAGAGTATATACATTCTTCCTATGTCCCTAGTTGGATGTTATTGTGGAAGGTTGATAGACAACAATAACACATAAGACTAGAGTGTGGGTTGGTTGATGATAAAAGCTCATCAGTCATGATATGTGATATCAAACCAGGCACATAGATACTTGTTAGAGAACACTGTATCAGATAGACCCACCTTGAGTGTGACACATGGTAAACATAATTGATGGTCATAGTCATCTCTTATAGTGAAGGTGGTGATTTTGGTTCTTAGACCTATAATCACTACATTCATCACATGACATTCGGTGTACGTTGACATCATCCACCGTAATCTTGAATAAGGTTTTCCATATAGGTTATTATCGGATGCACTATGACACATTAGGATGATTGTGAGTGAGGTAGATTGGATTCGTCCCTCCTACATGAGTTTGATATCCTGACCATGTGATAAGTGAGAATAAGAAAAGTATGTGCATGCACATGTGAATCAATATATGAGTTCACATATATCTCAAACAGTCTTCTCTAGTTCAAGAAACATGGATTGAACATTGAAGAGGATGAAAATTACATGCCTAGAGTTCAATATAGATATCAGAGACAAAAGAAGGATACAATAACTATAAACCAATCACGAATTTTAGGTTGAAGTTGTTCTCCAACTTTCTAAATTACTTGGGCAGAAATGATGTCTTGCTAGATATTAATCATTGCTTGTGATGCCATTAGTGGTGGACATTCACTGCCAACCTAACTTGGAACCTATAGGGTCACCCACATAGGATCCATATGGAATAGGTGTTTATTCATGGATGATGTTTAACTTGATTACTTAATGTGTTTAGATATTCAATTTAAACAACAATGGTTAAAGATTGTCTGTTTGGACTCCAAACTGACTAGTTCAAGTGTTGAACTGATCAGTTGGAGTGTCAGCTCAATTAGAAATAATATTGGTTGAATAATTCCTGAACTAGGGCATGAACTGACCAATTTACTTTAGTGAACCGACTGAGTCATGGTCCCAAACGACTAGTTCATGTGATGAACCACCTGGTTCAATGGTCAATTCAATAGGTTCAAGGATTGATGTTGATGTCATGATATACATCAATCATGCATTGAATATTAATGTGATTCTGATCAAAAAAATATTAATGTGATTTAGAGAAAGAAACATGCACAAACCGACTGGTTCAAAGAAAGAACAGACTGGTTCATGACAAAACCAGTCAGTTGGTGAGTGAACCGATTGGTTCTCCATTCATAGGTCCCAAAAATTCATGAAAAGACATCTCTTCGACTCCCAGATGGATAGAGAACCCTAATCCTAAGCCTCTCATAAATAGAGGGGTATTGGGAGCTTCCCAAGATAGAAAATAAGCTCTGACAATTGTTGTCTTCTCTAAATATGGTAACCAAGAGAACCCAAGAAAGTTCTATCAAACAAAGGGAGGACAATAAGGGAGAGACAATTGGGAGAGCAAGTCGATGCTAGCAAATTGACTAGAAGGGACAACTCCTTCCTATCCATTCTATGATAATGACAGGAGTTCCTTGTTGTCTATGTGGACTACTCTAGAGGTGAGGAGGATGTTTCTTTCCACTAGGAGGATGATGTCAACTACCATTTGTGATGCTATACTAGAAGCCCAATGACAACATACGTCCAGGTTCAACTTGAAGAAAGATGCACACTACTACGATGGAATTGTAGCTGGACTTGCTCCAAGGACATGTATAACCTTGCAACCATCATTCCCACTCATAGTTTTTGACATGATCTACTGTCTTTAGCAAACATGGTTAGTAAAATTTTTGTTTTCGCTGTGTTACTTGATGCCATATTTTCCTTAAAGTGGCATCATAACCACATCAATTTACTATATTTTGGGATTTAATCGATATTATTGAATTTTGATTTTATTTTTTATTTATTGCATATGACGTGAATAATTAATCTGGTTAATGTGCATGTTTGATTAAACACCACAAACGATCCCAATATATATATGATATGATATATATGCAATTTATACACATCACCTTAAATCGTTTTGTTCGTGAATGGTAGCATGGTTATGGCCTATACCCCTAGACCTTTTGTTCATGGTGGACAGTTGTTTCCTTTGTATCTCAGTTTGCATTCCAAGCCTCTCTCTTCTTTTCCTTATGTAAAAGTATTAATTGCTTCCTTCCTATTCTCCCCTCAAATGTAACTTGAGGTTTCACAATTATAATGTAATATTAGGATAGATTTTAATTCTTGCTATGAAAAAGAAGGTGTTCTGCATCAAGAGAGTTGACCGATTCTAGAGTCAAACTGATCGGCTAGAGGACCTTAGAGGTGATGATAGGAGGAGCCAACCGACGGGTTGGTGGCCCAATTGAACAACTGGAGGAGTCCAAACATCGCATGGACCTGAGGCCAGATGACCAGTATGAGCAACCAACCAACTAAATATGAGGGCAGTCAACTGGTTTAAGGGTTCAACCGATTGTCTCCTACTAGTTCAGCATAGATCATCAACAATAATAGGTTGCTACATATGATCTAGACCTAGGTGGTAGTAATTCTTTGTGGCTTCAAGGAATTATAATAGGATGTCCATAACCATTGCTTGTGTTTATTATTACATGTTTCATTGTGGTTATAGAACGAATGTGATACATACTACAAAAATGTGGTGATTGTATATGTATACGTATTTATATAAAATTTCTCAAATATAATATTAAGTCGTAGATGCTTTCCAATAAGAAACACACATGAGATGCTTGATCGACTAAGCGTGGGCATGTCCTAGCATGGTGTGTTGTCTATCTCATGGAAGTGTGATGGTAGATATGTGGGTCTGCCCTAGTTAGGTGCATATCCTATCGTGTTGTCTTATGTTTCAGGTTAACTAGGTGACTTTATTAGGATTAAGTTCCTAGAAGCATGCAAATGAACTATGACAAGGAGTTGTGCATAGAATCTATTTAAGAATTGCATGAGATGCAATTGTAAAATGTTACCTGTCTTAATAATTGGTTATAAAAACAAGCTTTGACTGGGTATTTACTTAATTGTTTTGAATCTTGGCTCACTAGAAGGTCGTATGCTGCAATCTTCTAAATTAATACGTGACGATAATCAATTTGAACAAAATAGTGGGAGTAGTTTTTAATTAATGTCCTAATTGAACATCATCAAATTTGTTTAATCAAATCAAATCAAATCAAAATGTTTGACAAATTGCAAATTTCTCTTGTAGAATCAAATGATGACAAACAACACATCTTCCTTGTAATCAGTCCTTGAGAAGGACATGTTAAATTGGAATATTTCCATGATTGGTTCAGGATGTTGAGAATTTTTCTCACACAAGAGTGCAAGCTCTATGTCCTAGAAATATTAAAGACAAATAAACCTTCTCCCGGTGCGCCTAAGGCTGACAAAGATGCTTACAAGAAGCACTATGAGGATGCCATAGATGTCAAATGCCTGATGTTGTGCTCCATGAACTATGAGTTTCATAGACAACATGATAATATGGATGTGATTGAGATGGTAACACATCTTAATAACATGTACCAGGATTGGGAAAGATGTGAGAGATGTGATTTCTCAAAGGCGTTGTTAAATAAGAAACATGGCAGAAGGATATCTAGTAGGTCCCCATGTACTCAAGCTTATTGGGTATGTGGAAAACCTTACTAGATCGGGATTTACCTTGGGTCAAGAGTTGGCCACAAATGTGATTCTAAAGTCACTTCTAGAGTCATAGGGCCAGTTTGTCATGAACTAAAACATGAACAATTTTGACAAGCCATTTTCAGAATTGTTGGCATGTTGAGAGCAGCAAAAGAGTAAATGAAAAAAGACAATCCCAAGTCTATGATGATGATCCGTAGATGAATGGGAAGGTCTAATGGAAAAGGCAAAGTTAAGAAGAGTTCTAAAGCTAGCCAAAATGCCCAAGTCTTTTTCACTGAAGCCAAAATGAGGGGTTACCAAGGGAGGCAAATGTCACCATTGTCACTAGCCTAGACACCCAAAGAGAAATTTCCCTCTCTCTCTGGAGGAACCAAGGAAGAAGAATGAGGGGATAGAGATATCCAATTCAAGTATATACGTTATTGAGATAAATTTGTCTACTTATTCATATTGGGTACCTGATATCGGATGTAGATCTCACATATGCTCCAGTATACAAAATTTGTAAAGGAGTAAGCCTTTAGGAAATGGCAAGGTTGAACCGCACATCACAAATGGAGTAAGAGTTGCTTCCACTGAAGTTGGAACCAATGATTCATCTCTACTCATGAGGCTTGTAATAGAGTTAAATAAATACTACTTTTTACCTTCCATAAATAGGAATATTATTCATGTATTTTGTATGGAAAATGATGGATATGAATTACATATAAAGAATTGTCAATGTTCTATTTCAACAGATGAGATCTTTTATGGCAGTGCCCCAATATCTTTTGGTCTTTATTTATTAGATCTTAAAAAAAATGTTTATAACATAAATATCAAAAGGTTGAAACTTAACAACTCAAACCAAATGTATCTCTGACATTGTGGTCTTGGGAACATTAATGAGAATTACATCTCTATATCCATGAAGATAGATATTAGACTCTTTTGATTTTAAATCAATAGAGACATGTGAGTCTTTTTTGTTGGGTAAGATGACAAATACACCCTTTACTGGTAATAGTGAATGGGATAGTGATCTATTATGACCCATACATACTTATGTGTGTGGCCCTTTTAGAACAAATTCTAGAGGTGTGTATCAATATTGCATTACCTTCACTGATGACTTCAGTAGGTATGGTTATGTTTACCTGATGAAACATAAATCAGAAACTCTTGAAAAGTTCAAAGATTTCATGTATGAAGTATAGAACCAACTTGGCAAAAGTATTAAGGCACTTCATTCTAATCAAGGTGGAGAATACATAAGCTAAGAGTTTGAGGACCTTCTACGAGACTGTGTTTTGTATCATAATGGACTCCTCTTGGAACACCATAATATAATGGTGTATCAAAAAGAAGGAATCACACATTACTAGATATGGTGTGATCAATGATTAGTTTTACCGATCATCCAACTTCCTTCTGGGGTTATGCTCTTAAAAACACATTGTTTACACTAAATCATGTACCATCTAAATCAGTTTAAAAGATGCCATAGGAGTTATGATATTGGAAACATCCTGATGTGTCTTTTATGGGGATTTGGGGTTATGAAGCTTGTGTCTGGAAAATGCTTCCTGAAAAGCTCAAACCCAAACCAGATTAATATTATTTTGTTGGATATCCCAAAGAAACAAGGGGATGCTAATTTTATACCCCATCTAACAACACTGTTTTTGTTGCCAAAATTGGTGAATTCCTTGAAAAGGAATTTGTTTCCAAAGGAATCAATGGGAGAAAAGTAGAAATCAAAGAAGTTTGAAACCAACAAGGAACCATTGAACCTGATGAGGTATAAGAGGAACATGGAGATTCATAAACCATTTTAGAATCTCAAATTCCTCATGTAACATAAGACCCTTGTAGATCTAGTAGGAGGTTCCTTGAGCTAGAAAGATTTGGTTATCTTGTGACTCGAGAAGGTAATGAGGTTGTCATTGATGATGAACCAACAACCTCCCTAGGAGTTGTTAAGGGACCAGAGTTTGATAAATAGCTAGAAGCCATGAAATTTAAGATGGATTCCATTTACACCAATAAGGTATGGACCTTGGTGAATCTACCTGAAGCAGTAAAACTCATAGGGTGCAAATGGGTCTTCAAGAATAAGACTGACATAGATTGTAATGTACAAACTTACAATGTTTAATTGGAATGAAATACCTACTTTACAAATGGTAAAGACTTATTTTGGAAATACATTCTCTATAAAGGACTTAGGTGAAGCATCCTATATCTTAGGAATCAATATCTATAGAGATAGATCCAGGAGGCTTCTTGGACTAAGTCAGACCACATACATTGGCAAAGTGATGAAAATGTTCAACATGGAGAACTCAAAGAGAGGCAACATGCCCATGTGTTATGGTATTACTATCTCTATAGCTCACTGTCCAAATTCATGTGAATAAAGGGAGCACATGACTAATATTCCATATGCATCAAAAACTTGATCCATCATTTACGCAATGTTATGCACTCATCCAGATGTCTCGTATGCCTTGAGCATGACTAGAAGATATCAGTTAGATCCTGATGTAGCGCACTAGACAAACTTGAAGAACATCATTAAGTATTTGATAAGAACTAAGGATCAGTTCCATGTATATGATGGTGAGGAAGAGTTGGTGGTAAAAGGTTCACCGAAGCAAGCTTCCAAACTAACAAAGATGACTATAGATCACAGTCAGAATATGTGTTCTCCTCAACAATGGAGAAGTGAGTTGGAAGAGTTCCAAGCAAGAATCAGTTACAGATTCTACAATAGAGGCTGAGTATATTGTTGCATCCAATGCGACAAAGGAGGTTGTTTTGATCAAGAAGTTCATCTCTAAACTTGGGGTGGTTCCAAGCATCATCGATGCAATTGAGCTATATTGTGACAATAATGGAACTATTTCACAATCTACGGAACCCAGATCATATCAACATTCCAAAGACATACAAAGGCGGTTCCATCTCATATGAGATATTATACAGTGAGGGGACGTGAAGATTTGCATAGTACCAACTGAAAGCAATGTTGTTGACCCATTGAGAAAAGCACTTTCACAACATAAGCATGAGGGTCATGTTAGATCACTTGGGATTAAGTTCATGGGTGATTGGTTCTAGGTGCAAGTGGGAGTTTGTTGGCATGTTTTCCCAGAGAGCCAATCATATGATGATTGTAAAGTCATAACTTGTAAACAATTTGATTAATAATAAAGACAATCCTTCAATTTATTATATTCTATTTAGTTATAGACAATGATGTACCATTAATAAATGTATAAAATATGATATTACTTAATGATGTATGTCTTTGGATTGAGGACCTGAACAATGAGATCATATAGATGTTAAGAGAATATACATTCTTTTTATGTCCCTAGTAAGATGTTTTTGTGGAAGGCTAATAGACAACAACACACATAAGACTAGAGTGTTTGTTGTTTGATGATAGGATCTCATTAAGTCATGATATGTGATATCAAACCAAACACATAGATACTTGTTAGAGAATAATGTATTGGACATACCCAACTTGAGAGTAATGCATGGAACCATTGAATGGTAATTAGAATCACCTCTCATAGTGATGGTAGTGATTGTGGTTCTTAGACCTGAAATCACTGCACTCAACACATATCGTTCGATGTACTTTGACATCATCCAACACGATCCTGAATAAGGGTTGCCATAAAGTTGGTGCTCAGGTGCATTGTGATACATGGGGATGATTGTCAGTAATGTTGATGGGTGATATCTTGGCCACTTGATATGTGAGGCTGAGAAAAGCATGGCTATCCACATGTGAATCAATATATGAGTTCACATATATCTCAAACAGTCTGCTCTAGTTCAAGGAACAAGGATTGAACATTGAAGAGGATGACAATTCCATGGCTCGAGCACAATTTGGATATCAGAGACAAAGGAACTATACAATCACTATAACGCCAATATCAGGTTATTGGTTGAAGTTGTTCTCCAACTTCATAAATTACTTGGGTAGAAATGATGTCTTGATCGATACCAATCATTGCTTATGATGTCATTAGTTATGGACTTTCACTACCACTGAACTTAGAACCTATAGGGTCACACACATAGGATGCATTTGGAATAGGAGTTTATTCATGAATGATGTTTAGCTTTATTACTAAATGTCTTTAGTTATTTAATTTAAAAAATACTATTTTAAGTTTGACTAACTGGACTCTGAATTGACTGGTTCAAGTGTTAAACTGATTGGTTGGAGTGTGAGGACAGTTAGAAACAACAATGGATGAATAGTGCCTGAACCAGGGCATGAACTGACTAGTTCACTTTAGTGAATCGACTGGTTCATGGTCCCAAAGACCGGTTCATGTGATGAACCACCTAGTTCAATGTTCAATTCAATTGGATCAAGGATTGATGTTGATGTCATGACATGCATTAATCATGCATTGAATACCAATGTGATTCAGAATAGGAAACATGCACGAACAAACTAGTTTAGGGCACAAACTGATCAGTTCATGCACAATTTAACTGGTGGTGAGTGAACTATCTAGATTTCCATTCACAAGTTCCAAAAAGTTCATGAAAAGATGTCTCTTCAACTCCTAGATGAATTAAGAACCTTGACCCCAACCCTCCTATAAATAGAGGGGTACATGGGGCTTCCCAAGATACAACAATAAGCACTGACATTTGTTGTCCTCTCTGATTGTGGTAACAAGGAGAACCCAAGCAAGTTCTACCTAACAAAGGGAGGAACAACAAGGGATAGACAATTGAGAGAGCAAGTAGACTCTAGCACATTGACTAGAAGGGGCAACTCCTTCATGTCCATTCCACAAGAATAACATGAGTTCTAGGTGGTTCACGTGGACTACTATAGAGGCAGAGAGGCTATTACTTGGCACTAGGAGGAGGACATCGACTGCCATTTGTGGTGTCATACCAGAAGATCGACGATGATAGATGTCCATGTGCAACTTGAAGAAAGGTGCACGCTACTGTGAGGAAATTGTCGTTTGACTTGCTCTAGGACCAGGTATAACCTCACAACCATCCTTCCCATCTCATAGTTTTTTATGTGATCTACTGTCTTTAGGGAATATGGCTGGGGAAATTGTTGTTTTTGCTGCCTTACTTGAAGCCATATTTCCTTACATAAACCTATCCTAGATGCATCAAAAAACAACACATATCCCTTATTTACCTCTAGTAAAATCAAAACTATTGTTGTAGTTACTTCTTCTTTAATTAGCATTTGAAAACTTATCTCACATGTTTCATACTAAACAAAAGACACATCCTTCTGTTAAATGTGTAAGGGGTGTGTTACGACCCCACCTCCCGATAAGCCCCAATTAAGGGAGACCAAGAGGTTGAAGCCGCACCCATTAATCCCAGATCAAAGGTTCGACATATAACCATAAACAATTATTAAATTCTAACAGACTATACTGAAAATGGTAATAAAATTTTTCTTTACATACCTTTTGAAAACTTGGATCTAAACTTCTATCCACACCGATACTAATCTAGCTAATCCTCCTTTGCACTTTAATTCTCTTTTAGTATCACATGTGTCACTTTACTGTTTGTTCTTTTCATTGTACCTAAAACGCCGACAAACAAAACGTCGGTCAGCCGAAGCTGGTATGTGGGGGAAACAGATAATCATGCAACTATGATAACCATGTAATCATTCAATTAATTATTTAACAACCAAGATTACATTTTAAGCCAAACTACTCAATCCATACCTATCCACAACTCTGTGTTGTCCCTGTAAGGACTTATATGGTACCTCTATAAAGGTGACTTGATGGACCTACCCTCTAGGCAGCCAAAGTCTTTCATGACCTGATGGACCTACCCTCTAGGTAGCCATGTACTAGGTCAGCCATTACGACACAGAGGGGATTAATGATTGAGCTAGAAGGCATATACATTATATGATAGTCATAGTCACTTTATAATTGCAAGAAATAAATAAACATTCAACAGTTTAGTTGCATTCAATGTGATTAAACATCCAGGAATCCATCTGAAAACCTAAAGTGGTTATTCATAATCGTAACCACATACCGGATCCATAGTAACTTGATGTCCATGCATTAACATTCAACACAATTAACAAGCAATCGACAATATCCTAAAAATAATGCATAACATTCAAGTGTCATTGTTTTATTCAAACATCCTCAATATCAACTTGGATTCCACCTTATAATTTCTAGGCCAACCTTAGATTTTTATTAGGTTTTTAGCCTTCATTATGCATTTATCACTTTTAATGCTCTTTTAGTTCACAAACCCTAATTTCTGCATCATAGGCACCATTGAATGTCAAATAAGTCTAATATGTTTCTTTTACACTAAAACTATTATCTTTATCCTTTTAGGTCATATCCAGAACATTAAGGCTAATTATCATCTTTAGTTTCTTTCAAATTGACAAATCATATTTCATTATAGTTCAACTCACATATATGAACCTTATTTATTACTATTTCCACCTTTATACACTAGGAAACACTAATTATCCAAATACCTTCGAATCATCATATCTCCATTTTATTCTTCGATTTGTACAATTAAAACCATTAGAATTCATATCAACATAAATTAGGGTTTCTAATCCCATTAAGGCATATTCATGTACATAGAACCCTAGATTAAACCAACTATATAAAAAGATCATCTTTTTAAATCATATTTTCACTTTTATTAACAATAGGTTAATATCAGCTTGAATTATCCGTCTATCATCAAATCTAAGGGTTTTTCCTTAGTTAAATCATTAAAGATGATAACTTTATGTACTTTTCCAATTTCAAGCATATAAACTCTAAATTAGACTAATCATGTGCAAAGTTCTTCATAATGTACCTTTTTACATTTAACAAGTTAACATCAACTCTAAAATCCATTAAACCCTATTAAACACATTAATCATATCAAAATAGGATTTCTTAATCTTTAATTCATTAAAGATGATAATTTACACTATATTTCGAACTATGATCAGATTCAGGCTATGAAACTATTTTTATTAGATTCCTTGTGTTCTCCTGATCAAAATTCATATATAATTGATCAAAATCCGAGCTACTAGTTATCTTCTACGAATTTTGCAAGATAAGGATAATTGGGCCAATCAAAGGACGCCACGTCACCTTTATTTCCTATTATTAAGTTGTCGATGAATAACTCAAGCTATGGCGAAAGGACTTACCTATCCCTGGGGTCTAGCTTACTAGGACGGGGCATAAGGGTCTTTTGACCCTATCCTTCTTCTTCATCGTGTGGGGCGCGACTCAGGCTGGACACCCGATCGCGATTGTGAGTTGGGCACCGATGCCCGTCGTGGAAGTGCTGGTGGCGCCTACCTCCGGCTGAGTTCTCTCACGTCGCCCAAGCTGTCCCCTCCTGATCTACCTCCCTTTTCCTCTGATCAGGTTGGTGGAGGTTGCAGACCTCCAAAGGTCCTGCTGTCGAGCGCCCCATGTAGCCATCCGTAGAGCCTGATCTATCGCGGTAAAAACCCCGAGTTGGCCGAGTTCTCCCCTTCCAAACTTGTTTCCCATCTGTGTCGATCCGCGGTTGATAGGGTCCAGCCAAGACCTTCTTGTCCTGGTTAGCTTTGGTGAGCGTCGGACGGATGGGGAACCCGCGAAACTGCTACTTCATGCTCCTCCTTTTCACCACCGGCGATAAGGCCTTTCGTCCTCCCTGTAGAGCCATGGTGGTCATGGATGGGGTGCATCACAAAAGCCATCTAGGGACATCTCGGTCTGGTCATTGCTGAGCAGAAAGCCAGGAAGGGGAAAAAGTAAGGGTTCTCCTTGGACAAACGGGAAGGGAGACACATGCCCGAGATTAAGGAAATATAGAGGCCTTTATATATATATACACTTTAGAAGGAACCCTAATAGCCCTCACGTAAAGAAAGCAGACCGAGAGACATCAAGAGAAAGGCAGGGGCTTTCCTTCACGCACCTCCTAGTTAAACATGAAAGGATCGACTTTCCATACGTGATTGCCAAGGATTAAAGGCAAGGGCTTGAATTAAACCCATCCTTTCTCCTTGTTTACAAAGTAATGCTCTCTTTTAATTATCTCCTTAATAATTCATATTTCTTAGTCATTAGGAAAACCAGATTTTATCTCCTTTATCTGCTTTGAGTTTGGCTTTTAATCCATTGGCCACGAAATTAAGTTTTCCTTACAGAAAATACTTCCTTTTTATTAATATCTCAAAAATCAGTAATAATGTATCACATTATCCTTTTATTTTGCAAATTTGCTATTTTCTGTTTCCTCGTTCTTCATTGGGACTACTCAAAAACTTCAAAATTCCTTTTTAAGGAATACTCATTATCCTTAAATGCATCAATATGCATTATTCTTCATTATTATGTATATTTCTTATCAAAATATCTCTTTTTGAGGATTTCTTTTTATTTCTCTTCTATTTTCCTCATTGGTATTCCTTTTATCATTAGTAATCCTTGGGATACGAAAATTCACAAAGGATAACTCAATTATATCTCTTTTCACTTGTTTTCCACATATTAACATTATTTCCAATTTCTTTCTTAATAAAGAAATACTTAATTAATCTTTTCTTTTCTTATTGCTTTCTTTATGCAACTTTGTACTCCTTGGAACCCAAGGAACCCAAGAGGCGCGAAATCCTCTTTGGATTTGCCTTCTAGAGGTTTCCACATATTTCTTTTATCAATTATTCAATCATTCATTCACTAATTGAATTTTCTTTGTTATTTCCTTGTTATTGGGCCCAATAGCCAATAAAGCCAACAAATCAAACAACAAGGCTATTTTAAACGAAAACCAATATTCTCAACCCAATATATGATTATTTGTTCAAACATTTTTAATATGAGAAATTATATTTCTCACCACTTGAACCCAAAAATTGGGGTTATAACATCCTTCCCCTCTTATAGGAATTTTGTCCTCAAAATTCAGGCAAGCAAACAAACAATTCAGGATAAGACTTTTCCATGTCCATCATTGGCCCCTATGTGGATTTACCGTACTCATGGCATTTCTAAAGAACCTTTATCATCACATATTCTTTTCTCTGAGTTCTTTCATCCTGTCGTCTATAAACTACACAGGTGACTCAGGCCATTTCAGCCTCCCTTGGGGCTCACTAGGTTCATTGCTCAGCACATGGTCGGGGTACCTCACATAGTGCTCTAAATTGGACACATGGAAAACATCTCCCATTACTCTATCCTGAGGGGTAGGGTCAAACCTAACCTTCTCCACCCATCCATCTCTAATGGACCCATGTATCAGGGACTCATCTCTCTTAGTTATAACTTAGAGGGGTCGGATTTTCATATCACATAATCTCCCACATTGAACTTCATGTCAGTCTACTTTGCATCTGCTCACGACTCTCATCGTCTCTAGGCTCCTTTCATCCCTTGAACAATCAAAGTGACTTCATCTACACGTACTGGGGTCCTTTTTTTTTTTCTAACCATCATGTGGCCCTTTTCTAACCATCATGAGGTCCTTTTAACCAACATCACCTTACTGAAGTGGTGACCGACACAACCTCCCTTACAGAGCTTCATAAAAACCCGATACTGGCTATGGTGGTCATTGTCACATATTTCATAGGACAAGAATTGTCTCTAAATATCACCCTGAACGAGCACACATGCCCTCATCAGACCCTTTAGTCTAGATCAAACTAACCATAGTTAAGGGTGATAAACTATACTATCATTGAGTTCTTCATGTACCTACTTCCACTTTATGGAAGTGAACCTTTAGATCAAACTGAGATCCTTTGAACTCACATCATGGTGTAGTGGAACCATCTCTCTCATGGGTAGTCCAACTAGATCTGTCCCCTAACAGAACTCTTTCTTTCTCATGTTTTCTAGGTAAGGCGACCTACCATAACCCATATTGCATCTCGATCTTCCTTGATCCAGGGAAGACTTATCACAACATCCATAGTGTTGAGCTCTCATTCCCTCTCAGGGATTCTTTTGTCCTCCATATCGATACACTGGGTTACTGGGGTTTGTCCTTTACCTCCTGGCTTGCATGGCCATATACCACATGCAACCTCATCTTAAGCATCTAACGTGCTATTGCCATTTTCCATGGTGTATCATGATTTCCTGTATGTCATGATTCGTTCAAGATCGATTCCTTCGAAACCCTAAACCACTCATGTCAGGGTTTCATCACCTCCTTTTCCAAAGAAGCGCACTTGAGGTTCTACCACCATCCTTTCATTGTATCAAGAACTAGGCTGGCTAACCAAACAACCCTTAACTTTTCAACGCATCTTATTACATCTGAGTGTTATCCGTGCACCTCTCCTTTTCAAACTTAGGGTTAGCCAAACAACCTCTTCTAGCTTCTAGTCAAACAAGTCAGATGTATCTCAACCAGAGAAGCCATTACCACCTCACATCCTTAGGTATTAGGTAACATTGAAGACATACACTTCCATGTATTTCACTTATCATATCACCTCGAACTCCATGTCTATCTCCATTAAGAATACTCTCTGATTTCATCATCATGGTGACCAAACTCAACCTGGTATAGCTTGTAAGCTCCTCTTAGCTCATGCTAGAAACATCCTCATAAGGTGACTACCTCATTCCTCTTAGTGTTTACAAACCATCCATGTATCATTCACTTTACCTGGGTAGATTATCTTCTCTATCCCCATTTCTCGTGGCAACGTTCCAACCTACATCATCTCTTATCCTTGGTGTATGGCATGCGTAATGTCCTATCTCTCACCCCCATAACAAGAGGAAATAAGCATTTGGCTGCAGTCCAAATACATAGTTCTTCCTGTTCCACGAGTAGAGATGGTACATCCCATGTTGCCAGTACACCGTTAAATCTAAGTTGCAACGTGCCACATATGTCTCTTCATCACAACCATCATGATATCACACTAGTCTTGAACCTGCTGAGGTTTATATCCTTGGTCATCTCCTCTAGGTCTATAGGGTACCGACTCTTTTGGGGTCATCCCTCTTCCCTCATGCATCAAGAGAGTGCCCTACTCATCTGCCCTTTGGGTCCCATGAGTTCATGAAGGTGATCAATCTCCTAACCCATGGCCCTCAGACAATGATAGCTGTTACCTCCCGACCCTATGGTCATGTGAAACTGGGGAATTAGGCAACTCCTACCTTTATCGGTCTTATCCCTACCTGACCCTAGGATAGACTTAGGATTCTCCATTACGGAACATGTTCACCTAGAACCTTACCCAAGTCTTCATCATCTCTCTTTCTGCATTCATGGGCAGCCTCTCATCCGTTCATAGGCATCATGGCAACCTACCTACCTTAGTCAAGCCCCATACTAGTTACCTCCATGGTAACACATTCACATGCAATTAGAGATGGATATATATGGGTCTACAGGTTCATTCTCATACCATGTACCTTTCACTTAGCTTCTCAAGATCCTATGAGACCTCTTTAGGTTACCTTGAACCAACAAAACTGATATACACTCTTCTAAAGGGGTCCCTCTCCCAGGATGGGAGGAAAACTATCTCTAAGGTCAAAAAAGCTCTTAGGTCTAGGGTTTACATCCACACGAACCTACTTAACCCTAGCAAGCCATTAAGGCATGACCAGATCACTTACTATACTATGCTAGATCATACTTGTCCTCTTTCCTCAATGTTGGATCAAAATCATACCTTTCTTTATCATCAATCTAGCTGTAAGGGATCCATCAAACACACCTTAAACTTAAGGGGATTCCTCTTTTCCTCTATACATGAGGAGTACCATGCTCTCTTCTATAGGAACTCGACTTCTCATCATGAGCATTAGGTACACCACTCCCCCTCTTAGGCATAGGAACCCTAGGTTCACTTGTAGGTGTCCAACTGCATGCTCCATCTCTTAACTATGAACCAAGCATGAAAAAGGCATGACATGCACTCCTTATCATCCTTCAACTCGAGAAACACTTAGGGTTGGGTCCTCCTTAAGGACAACCAAGGTATTATCAACTTTTAGGGATCGATCATGAGGCAACCACTATCATCCATTGTTCAGGGTTTTAGGCTTCCAACCTTCTTGTTGGGTTTCCTACTCTCTCTAGAGCTAACCCCACATCCAACCTTACCATTAGAGGTCCTCTCTCCATGAAGGATCAACCTCAAAAGCATGCCCTACATGGGTGAAGCCTAGGTTTAAACTTATGTTGGTCCAAGATCATCCATAACCCTTTATGCTCCATCATGATTCCTTATCCAGGGTTTCATCCTACTGTCAGCACCATGACGTGCCCTAGGTGACAGCTATACCCTACTTGCACAAGCCCATAGGGTTTCTATGGTCCTTCACTAACATCATCATCTAAGGAGCTATCCTTTACCCTAACATGCACGACCCTTCCCAGGGTTGGGTTGCCAAAGGTGCTAGGTCACCCATGGATAATATGGCATCCCAAAGGCATGTCCCTTCAAACACCTGGTCCAACTCATCTCTCTCTAACCTTCACTTAGGGTTAGGGTTAGCATCATCCTCTGAGGATGTGCTAGGTTTCTACTTGAAATGGAGATCTTTATCTCCAAGACTAACTTATCCTCTTGACAAGAAGGTCTAGCCTCAGGTCTCTTCTGAGGACATGACATCTTATGTCATACGTTCTAAGCATGTATCTATTATTTATTTTGTGCTTAATCTATTAAGCTTATGTCCATGACATCTTATTTACATGCCTTTCATTAATTTAGTGGAGGATTCCTTAAACCTTATTAACCTTACCCATACCTCAAGAGGGTGAGGAGAAGAAAGAAAACCTTAATCCTTTATGTCCTTATCAGAATTTTGTGATGAGAAGGGATGAATAAGATGAGTAGTCCTAAAGGTATCTTATTTCGATTCATACCCTAAGACTTTGGCCAGGCGGTCACACGGGTCCGGGAGTCCTCATATTCTGACTAGCAGTGCGGAGGAAAATCTTGCCAGCCCCCGGTCGTGATCCCTTTCTAGACACCTCCGTCTTTCGGATACTCCTCTAATAACTCCCTTGGGTTCTATGGAGTTTGTAAAATTTAATATTTATTAATGGTTAACTGAGGAAACTAAGCTCTGATACCAAATGTTACGACCCCACCTCCCGATAACCCCCAATTAAGGGAGACCAAGAGGTTGAAACCGCACCCATTAATCCCGGATCAAAGGTTTGACATATAACCATAAACAATTATTAAATTCTAACAGACTATACTGAAAATGGTAATAAAATTTTTCTTTACATACCTTTTGAAAACTTGGATCTCTAAACTTCTATCCACACCGATACTAATCTAGCTAATCCTCCTTTGCACTTTAATTCTCTTTTAGTATCACATGTGTCACTTTACTGTTTGTTCTTTTCATTGTACCTAAAACGCCGACAAACAAAACGTCGGTCAACCGAAGCTGGTATGTGGGGGAAATAGATAATCATGCAACTATGATAACCATGTAATCATTCAATTAATTATTTAACAACCAAGATTACGTTTTAAGCCAAACTACTCAATCCATACCTATCCACAACTCTGTGTTGTCCCTGTAAGGACTTATATGGTACCTCTATAAAGGTGACTTGATGGACCTACCCTCTAGGCAGCTAAAGTCTTTCATGACCTGATGGACCTACCCTCTAGGTAGCCATGTACTAGGTCAGCCATTACGACACAGAGGGGATTAATGATTGAGCTAGAAGGCATATACATTATATGATAGTCATAGTCACTTTATAATTGCAAGAAATAAATAAACATTCAACAGTTTAGTTGCATTTAATGCGATTAAACATCCAGGAATCCATCGGAAAACCCAAAGCAGTTATTCATAATCGTAACCACATACCTGATCCATAGTAACTTGATGTCCATGCATTAACATTCAACACAATTAACAAGCAATCAACAATATCTTGAAAATAATGCATAACATTCAAGTGTCATTGTTTTATTCAAACATCCTCAATATCAACTTGGATTAAACCTTATAATTTCTAGGCCAACCTTAGGGTTTTATTAGGTTTTTAGCCTTCATTATGCATTTATCACTTTTAATGCTCTTTTAGTTCACAAACCCTAATTTCTGCATCATAGGCAGCATTGAATGTCAAATAAGTCAAATATGTTTCTTTTACACTAAAACTATTATCTATATCCTTTTAGGTCATATCCAGAACAGTAAGGCTAATTTTTTTTGGTCGCTCGAAACTCCTGTTGCTTTTTTTTCATTTTTGTATAAAAGGTACAAAACTTGTTAGTTCTCAAATCGAGAAACCAACAAAAAGAAGAAAGGGAAAAACTATCTCTACATCTATATCCGCTGAGGGAAGGATGAGAGAATATACAAGATGAAGAACATCCCCCAGGAAAAGAAAAGACAAAAGGAAGAAACCCCAAATAGGGGACAAGACAAGGCTCAAAAAAAGAAAGAAAACCTACAAAGATCAACAGGGGAGCACCAAGCACAAAGAGAACCAGCAGGAAGACCAACATCCAAAAAAACAAGGATCAGCTCACAACCTCAAAGCGTCCATCATAGAACCACCAGAGTAGAACAAAACCAGCAGCACCAGCGTCATTGAAGACCAGGAAACATCAACACCCCTTCCGCAAGCATGAATTTTCCCAATCAGGATCAGCTCCACCACTCACCAAGAGCCAGCAGCATACCAAACAACCACATCCAACTGTGAGAAAGAAAGGAAGAGTGAGCTCTGCCACTCCCAAAAAACGGGATCAGCTCAATCACTCAACCGAACCCGTCCAAAGCCACCAAAGGAATAAGAAAACCCATACAGACCACACATAGCAGCACCGCCTTGTTCAGAGAAAACGAAGGACCAGGCCAAAAGAAACTGCCCATCCAGCACACCAACAGCCCATCCAGCTCCACACACGACCACCTACACAGTAGAAAACAGCCAACTATTGCCAGAAGATAAAGGATCAGGCTGCACCAAACACCTTATGCTCAGAAACTGCCCTTGAAAAAACCACAGAACCAAGAAACAAGCAGCCATCCAAAAGAGGCAAGAGAAGCGCCCCAAGCAGGAGAAGGAGAAACCATATACCAACCAAAAGAAACTGCTCATCCAGCACACCAACTGCCCCAAGCTATCGCCAGAATATAAAGGATCAGGCTGCACCAAACCCCTTATGCTCAGAAGTCAGGACACTAAGGTTGCTAGCAAGCCTAAGCGAGCTCTGCCACTCCCAAAAGGGATAAGCTCATCCCCACAAAGGCAGGCCAGCAGAAGAAGAAACAACAAGGACAGAAACTAAGAGAACACCAAAAAAGCCTCCTTCATAAAAACGGAAGAGCCAAGAACAACCCACCAAAGCAAGAGCGAGCTCTGCCACTCCCGAAGGATAAGCTCTCCACTCAAGAAAGAAAACCAACAGCAGCAGCAGGGCCCAAACAGCAAACACAACCGACCATCTTAGGAAAAAAAGGCCCTAGGGCATGCGATTCTGGAAGTCCACATAATCCCTACGAATCAACTTCCAAAGATCAGTCCAATTCTTTTCCTTACCTTCATGAACACGAATATTCCTCTCCCACCAAAGATAATAGAGAGAACATAACACCAATAATCTGAACTTGCTGCAATGACAATTAACCAACTCAGTCCAGGATTTCATATCCACCGAAACATTCAGCTCCAAACCAATAAGATTCCAGATATGTCTTGTAAACGGACAAAGAAAGCAAATATGTGTAGTGTCTTCACCATCACACTTACACAGAAAGCACATAGAGGGAGTAGGAATGCCCCTTCTCCTAGCATAATCAGAAGTAGGAAGCTTGTTATGAGCAGCTTTCCAAGCATGAATTTTAAATCTATTCGGGGCTCTAGACTTCCAAATCCACTGAAAGACATCGGAATCACAACACTTATCCCTAACAGCATTCCAGACGTTCTTCAACTTCGGGCGATCTTTATTGCAAAACCGGATAATATCTTCCTTGTTCAGCGAACAAGGATACTTCTCAAGAAACTCAGTAAGGTTCTTGTTGTTTCTAGAAGGAGGAATATTCCAGTGTCCATTAGAGATAACAGAGCTAGCATAGCAATCAACAGGAAGGCCAAGCTTAAGAACCGAATCAACACCCAAACAGTCTTTTAACAAACGGTTATTGGGAACCCAGGGGTCAACCCAAAGCTTGATACTTTTACCATTACCAATAATATAAGAAACATGATTAATCATGGTGTCCCTGACATTGATAATCTTCAAAAAACTCCAAGACATATTAGTACTAGTAGGGATGATCCAAAAGGAAGATTTGAGTAAGTACTTCTCATTAATCCACTTGACCCATAAGGAATCCTTTTTACTAGCAATATCCCAAGCATTGGCTAGGGTACAAGCCAAAGAGACATCCTCAATCTTCCTTATGCTAAGGCCACCTTCAGATTTAGGTTTGGTAACTTTTACCCATTTAACAAGATGAAGCAGCTTTTTATCATCCTTCTTCCCCCAAAGAAAATCACGGCAAAGCCTATTAATATCTTCAATGACAGACTTAGGGATAGGGAAAGAATGAGACCAGTGAAGATAAATAGAACCAATAGTGGAGTTAATAAGCTCAAGCCTGCCAGCCATAGAAAGACACCTGGCTTTCCAGCCCTCAAGTCTAGCCTTAATCTTATCAACAAGCGGAGCACAAGCTTGTTTATTGATCTTGCCAATAACCAAAGGAACACCCAAATACTTAGAAGGAAGCTCAGCAACTTTAAACTTAAGAATATCAATAATAGATTTACTATCAGCACCCTTGCTAAGAATGATCTCACTCTTGCTGGGATTAACATACAAACCAGAAAGCCTGCCAAAGTAGTCAAGGATCTTCAAAACATTCTCATCATTATCCTTGTTAGCTTCCAAGAAGATCATAAGATCATCAGCAAACACCAAATGAGAAACATACATATTCTTAGAAGCTTTAATGGGACTAATCATACTCTTCATAACCGCCTCATTTATGATCATAGAAAAAGCCTCCATAACAATGACAAAAAGGTAGGGAGCCAGAGGATCACCCTGCCTAATGCCATTAGTCGGTTTAAAAAACCTTGTGGGTTCCCCATTAATCAAGATTTGATAAGAAGTAGAATTAAAAATCTCCTCAATCCAACCAATCCAAATAGAAGGAAAACCCATTTTATGCATAACAGAATATAAGAACTTCCAATTAACAGAATCATAAGCCTTCGAGATATCCACCTTGAGACACATCTTGGACCCGGCTGAATGCCTATTGAAATCATGAAGAATCTCATTGGTAAGTAAAATGGAATCTTTAATATTTCTCCCTTTCATAAAGGCATTCTGATTGGCACTAATAATGAAAGGCAGAACACCTTGTAATCTATTAGCCAAGATTTTGGAAATAAGCTTATACACCACGTTGCATAAAGCAATCGGCCTCCAGTTCTTAATCTCAGTAGAATCTACACCTTTAGGAATCAAGGTAATAAAAGTGTTATTGGCTTCTTTCAACATCTTCCCTTTAGAGAAAAAATCAAAGATAGCAGTAGACACATCCTCCTTAATAATCGTACAGAACTTTTTAATGAAGAAAGGATTAAACCCATCAGGACCAGGGGCCTTGTCAGGATTAAGATTGCTGACCACATCATCAATCTCCCTCTGTGTGACATTGATGATAAGAGAAATCTTATGAGCATTAGACATAGTAGCACCAGTCCAACAGAAATCACCAAGAAGACCAGCATTAGAATGATTGTTGTTGAACAGATTATAGTAAAACTCAACAATATGCTCCTTAATCAAACTAGGCTCATAGCAGATCGCATTATTAATCATAATGCAATTGATAGAGTTTCTCAATCTCCTCGTCTTTAATGACGAATAAAAGAATTTAGAGTTCATATCCCCCTCTTTGAGCCAAGAAATCCTAGATTTCTGCCTAAGAAGGATCTCCTCAGCAAGCTCGGCTACAGAAAGCTCCCTTCTAAGCAGTTGAGCTTTCTCCACAAGGTCCAAATCAGTAGGATTATGATCAGCATAGATCTGAGCTTGAAGCGCTTCATATCTGAGGTTCTTAACTTCATCATGATAATTCCCAACATCCTGCTTGTTCCAACTGATCAAATTCTCTCTAAGAACGTTAAACTTCCTATAAACTTTATACATCGCACAGCCATCAACACTAACATTCCAAGAAGAAGAGATAATATCAGAAATAGAAGACTTAAGGGCCCAAGAATTCATAAATCTAAAAGGAGACTTAACAACTTTAGGTTCACCAATAAAAATGTTCAGCTGTCTATGATCTCCAAGAGTATTCGAAACAAGCTCACCAGAAATGTTATCAAAGTTCGTCAAAAAGAGATTATTAACAAGGGCCCTATCAATCTTAGAGGTAATAAACCTATCACCAGGTTGATGATTATCCCAAGAAAAGAAAGGGCCTTTGAGGTCGAGTTCCACAATACCACAACTAAGCAAGAAAGAATTAAACTCCTCCATAGACTTCCTGGTAGGGGGGCATTTGCCTTGCCTCTCAATATCCTTCCGAACAGCGTTAAAATCCCCAATCATCAGCCAAGGTTTAGAGCACATATGAGCCGTACTATCAAGGGACTCCCAAAGACTAGATCTATCATTGTCTTCCGAATGACCATAAACAGCTGACATCCAGAAACTGTAATTGCCAGCTTCAACATCCAAAAGAACATGCTGATCAGTCTCTTCCAGCTTGATAACATTACAAAAGTCAGGTTTCCATAACACAATAATCCTGCCAAGGACATGAGAATCGATGTTGGACACATAGCCAAAATCAGGAAAAAACTTTGACATGAGAATCGATAGAAGTCATTTATTCACTTTGGCTGTTAAGCTGCCAGCCTCAGCGTCATCGTTACCAGTATGGAGCTCCTCCACTTGAGCTAAGATCGGAGAAAAGTTTGAATCAGCTATCCTATGAAAAATCCCAGTAGCTAGTTTTGCGTGAACTTCTGGAGGGGGATTGTTACGCCACCTATCACCAGGATCAAGATGAAACTTATCCACACCATAGACTCCTGGAGAAACATTGAGTGATATCTGAGTAATCACTGGAGTAGATGGAACTGAAGAAACCAAGCTTGGGATAGTATCCATTCCTTCATTTACTAACGCCGACAACACTTCATCTTCAACAACAGGCCCTGTTTGCACAACATTACCTTTTCCTTTCAGAATTTTGGCTTCATCAATAATCTCTTCAATCACCCAATCGGTCTCAGTACTAGGCTGCTGAACCGGACAAGCATCAAACACTTGAGCTGCAGGGGTTCTCTTTGCCCAAATTTTCCCCTGAACAGTACCTCCGGTCACCTTCTGAGCTCTGGACGGCAGCTTCTTGCATTCTCCATGGCCCATATATCCACAGCTAGAGCATCGAAAAGGAATCCACTCATACTCAAGGAAAACCGTGTGCTCTTCCCCTTCATCACTTCTCAGAACAAGCTTACTCGGAAACTCAGCTTCCTTCCCCATTAGAACCAAAATTCTCGCAACATCTAATCGCCTTAAACTGAGCGTAGAGTCATCCATTCTCACCGGCGTCCCCAAGACCGAGCCAATTCTACTGAACGACCTACTGTCCCAAAGCTCCATCGGAAGATGTAAAATATCAACCCACACAGGAACATTTGCGAGCGGTACTCTGTTCACTATATCACCAGGTTTCCATCTTGTAAGCACCACCGGTCTACCTTTAACCCACCATTCACCCTTAACAGCTTCATCCACATCATCAGAGTCATCGAATTTAATCAGAAACATGCCATCTCCTAAATCAAAAACCTCAAAAAAGCTTTGGGTTCTCCAGACAGAGTCAAAGAACGCAGTAAGAGTAGGAATGTTAGGGAAGAAATCGATAACATAACCAAGCAAGCACTTGTTCCATTTGTTAGCATTCTCGTCAGCTTCTTTCTTAGGGTAGAGTATCTTCCCTTCAACTATGGCAACATCAACCTTCCTCAGATCTGCGGCTGTCCCGGAAACTTTAGGCCTAAAACTCTCCCAACTGACCGGAGGAGCAACTTCAGAAGTAACAGCACTTCTTCCTGTCTTCGACTGTACAGATTTACTAATACTTGCAGCCGACATCTCTCCGACATCCCTCAGATCTCCAGGGGGAGGCTTTTGGAGATTCGCCACCCCACCATTCGCCTTGTCGCCCACGGAAACGGGAGCTCGGGAAGCCGAAGACGAAGCCATTTCTAACAGTAAGGCTAATTATCATCTTCAGTTTCTTTCAAATTGACAAATCATATTTCATTATAGTTCAACTCACATATATGAACCTTATTTATTACTATTTCCACCTTTATACACTAGGAAACACTAATTATCCAAATACCTTCGAATCATCATATCTCCATTTTATTCTTCGATTTGTACAATTAAAACCATTAGAATTCATATCAACATAAATTAGGGTTTCTAATCCCATTAAGGCATATTCATGTACATAGAACCCTAAATTAAACCAACTATATAAAAAGATCATCTTTTTAAATCCTATTTTCACTTTTATTAACAATAGGTTAATATCATCTTGAATTATCCGTCTATCATCAAATCTAAGGGTTTTTCCTTAGTTAAATCATTAAAGATGATAACTTTATGTACTTTTCCAATTTCAAGCATATAAACTCTAAATTAGACTAATCATGTGCAAAGTTATTCATAATGTACCTTTTTACATTTAACAGGTTAACATCAACTCTAAAATCCATTAAACCCTATTAAACACATTAATCATATCAAAATAGGATTTCTTAATCTTTAATTCATTAAAGATGATAATTTACACTATATTTCGAACTATGATCAGATTCAGGCTACGAAACTATTTTTATTAGATTCCTTGTGTTCTCCTGATCAAAATTTATATATTATTTATCAAAATTCGAGCTACCAGTTATCTTCTACGAATTTTGCAAGATAAGGATAATTGGGACAATCAAAGGACGCCACGTCACCTGTATTTCCTATTATTAAGTTATCGATGAATAACTCAAGCTATGGCAAAAGGACTTACCTGTCCCTGGGGTCTAGCTTACTAGGACGGAGCATAAGGGTCTTTTGACCCTGTCCTTCTTCTTCATCGTGTGGGGCGCGACTCAGGCTGGACGCCCGATCGCGATTGTGCAGAGCTGGGCACCGATGCCCGTCGCGGAAGGGCTGGTGGCGCCTACCTCCGGCTGAGTTCTCTCACGTCGCCCAAGCTGTCCCCTCCTGATCTACCTCCCTTTTCCTCTGATCAGGTTCGTGGAGGTTGCAGACCTCCAAAGGTCCTGCCGTCGAGCGCCCCATGTAGCCATCCGTAGAGCCTGATCTATCGCGGTCAAAACCCCGAGTTGGCCGAGTTCTCCCCTTCCAAACTTGTCACCCATCTGTTTCGATCCGCGGTAGATAGGGTCCAGCCAAGACCTTCTTGTCCTTGTTAGCTCCGGTGAGCGTCAGACGGATGGGGAACCCGCAAAACTGCTACTTCATGCTCCTCCTTTTCACCACCGGCGATCAGGCCTTTCGTCCTCCCTGTAGAGCCATGGTGGTCGTGGATGGGGTGCATCACGACAACCATCCAGGGACATCTTGGTCTGGTCATTGCTGAGCGGAAAGCCAGGAAGGGGAAAAAGTAAGGGTTCTCCTTGGACAACCGGGAAGGGAGACACATGCCCGAGATTAAGGAAATCTAGAGGCGTTTATATATATATACACTTTAGAAGGAACCCTAATAGCCCTCACGTAAAGAAAGCAGACCGAGAGACATCAAGAGAAAGGCAGGGGCTTTCCTTCACACACCTCCTGGTTAAACATGAAAGGATCGACTTTCCATACGTGATTGCCAAGGATTAAAGGCAAGGGCTTGAATTAAACCCATCCTTTATCCTTGTTTACAAAGTAATGCTCTCTTTTAATTATCTCCTTAATAATTCATATTTCTTAGTCATTAGGAAAACCAAATTTTATCTCCTTTATTTGCTTTGAGTTTGGCTTTTAATCCATTGGCCACGAAATTAAGTTTTCCTTACAGAAAATACTTCCTTTTTATTAATATCTCAAAAATCAGTAATAATGTATCACATTATCCTTTTATTTTGCAAATTTGCTATTTTCTGTTTCCTCGTTCTTCATTGGGACTACTCAAAAACTTCAAAATTCCTTTTTAAGGAATACGCATTATCCTTAAATGCATCAATATGCATTATTCTTCATTATTATGTATATTTCTTATCAAAATATCTCTTTTTGAGGATTTCTTTTTATTTCTCTTCTATTTTCCTCATTGGTATTCCTTTTATCATTAGTAATCCTTCGGATACGAAAATTCACAAAGTATAACTCAATTATATCTCTTTTCACTTGTTTTCCACATATTAACATTATTTCCAATTTCTTTCTTAATAAAGAAATACTTAATTAATCTTTTCTTTTCTTATTGCTTTCTTTATGCAACTTTGTACTCCTTGGAACCCAAGGAACCCAAGAGGCATGAAATCCTCTTTGGATTTGCCTTCTAGAGGTTTCCACATATTTCTTTTATCAATTATTCAATCATTCATTCACTAATTGAATTTTCTTTGTTATTTCCTTGTTATTGGGCCCAATAGCCAATAAAGCCCACAAATCAAACAACAAGGCTATTTTAAACGAAAACCAATATTCTCAACCCAATATATGATTATTTGTTAAAACATTTTTAATATGAGAAATTATATTTCTCACCACTTGAACCCAAAAATCGGGGTTATAACAGGGTGCTACTCAAATACCAAAATTTTGTATAACATGTGATCTCAATGGGAGTTGCGGGTTTCTCCTACTGAAGAGCATATTCCACTGCTTAGGGTCTATATTGACTCCTTGTCTTGATATGACATGTACAAGAAACGAAACTTTAGACAACCAATTTCACATTTGCAGAATTTAGCTTCTAATGAATGTTACCTCAACAACTATAGGGCTATCCTTATATTCTTCTCATGTTGTTATGCATCCCTAGAATATATAACAATATCATCTATTAACACGACTATAATCTGATCTAGATATGGTCTAAAAACCCTATGCATCATGTCAATAAAGGTAGCAGGGGCATTTTTCAGTCCAAAAGACATGACTACAAACTCATAATGCCCATATCTTATTGTGTAGGATGCCTGAGGTACATTTGATGCTTTTTTCCTCAACTAGTGATAACATGAACTAAGATCTATACTTGAAAAGATTGTTTCTTCATGCAACTGAACAAATAGATCATCAATATGAGGCAAAGGGTATTTGTTCTTGATGGTTATCTTATTCATCTTCCTATAGTCTATGCATAACTGCATAGTTACATCTTTCTTTTTCACAAAAATAATTGGAGCTCCTCAAAGTGATGTTCTAGGTGAATGAAAGCCTTATCCAGCAAATCATGTAATTTTCTTTTGAACTCCTCTTACTTTGCATGTGCCATTCTATAGGTTGGTAATTCTATTTAGTGACTACCGAATAGCATATGTATCCCAAAGTCAACATCTCTCTTTAGAAATAAACCTAGTAACTCATCAAGATAGAGATCTGCAAATTTGCATACTACTAGAGCATCCTCTATATTTGTAACGACCCCGCCTCCTGGTAACCCCCAATTAAGGGAGACCTGAAGGTCAGAGCCATTATCCAATCAACAGGATCAAAGGTTTGACAAATAATCAATAACAATTAATAAACTTTACCAACCAAACTGAAAACTGGTATAAAATAAAACTTCATTTACCTTTTAAAAACTGGGATTTATAATCTTCTATCCCTGAAGAAACTAATCTAACTAATCCTCCTGTGTACGTTACTTTTCATTTATTTCCACATATGTCACTTTACTGTTTGTTCTTTTCATTTGTACCTAAAACGCCGACAAACAAAACTTCGGTCAGCACTAAGCTGGTATGTGGGGGGAATAATAATTGTGCAACTATGTTAACAATGTAATCAACCAAATATCATTTAACATCCAAAATTACATTTTAAGCAATACTACTCAATCATTTCCTATCCCCTTTCTCTGTAACGTCCCTACATTGGACATGGATGCCACCTCTCTCCTATGGTAGATCCTTACCCCCATGGCCCTACCACACTTGTAGCCAATACCTAGGGTATGGAGTCGCATGGTCCTACCCAAAGGTAGACCAATCCCTGACTCATGATGACTTGATGGACCTACCCCATTGGTAGCCATTTACTAAGTCATTTAATGACCTGATGGACCTACCCTCATTGGTAGCCATTTACTAGGTCAATCTATAAAGCTACAGAGGGGACTAGGATCTGAGCTAGTAGGCATATTTCGTATGTGATAGTCATATTCACATTATACTTTGCATGAATTAAATACATCCAACAGTTTAATTCAAGCCACGATGGAAACATCGATAAAATCCCAGAAAACTAATTCGGGTAGTCATAAGCGTAACCACATACCTGTCAAGCTATCTTGAGTGCAGAGATAATCCAAACAATCAAGTAACCCAGAGTAAATCAAGCAAGCACAATTCAATCCTGAAATATTCATCCAATATTTTCTATCATGGTTCATGGTATACAAAATTAATAGGCCTAATCGTGCCCTAGGGTTACTAGCCCTTTTTAGGGTTTTGACTATTATTAGGGTTTCACTTCCTTTTTACCACTTTTACTTTATTTTTATCAACATATCCATCAAACCCTAATTATCTCAGTTGGTTTCCCATTAAGATATTATGATCAGATTCGGATCACAAAAACCCTAATTCTCGGATTATTATATCCTTTCTTCCCTTTTCCCCTCACTTAGGGTTTCTAAGGGTTTTAATCAACATATTAGATATAAAATCCTAATTCTTGTAATTCCACCATCAAAATAGGTTGTACTCAATTTTAATCATTAAACCAGTTAATAATGCTCGAATTTACACACTTGCAAGATTAAATCTATTTTCGATCATCAATTAGGGTTAATACCCACAAATTAACACTTTTTCCATCCAAATTAGATACTTTTGAAAAACGATACTGATTTAGGTTCCCAAGATATTTTTATTGTCTTCCTTGTATTTTTCTGATCAAGATTCATGTATTAACTTTCCTCATCAGAGTTTTCTATCAAAAGATATGATTTTAACAAGATAATTGCTTTTTATTAATTTACTTGTTATTTTCTAGAAAAACCACGATCACCCAATCTATAGTCCGCGGATCCACTGAGGATCCAACGGCCCTGGAGGTGCGTGCCTTAACTTTGCGATTAAAAGAAGTCGAAGGACAAAACTACCCTCACCTCGCCTGAAGACGTTGAGGGGAAATTTTGTAAATGACCAGGCCGGTCGTCTTCTTCCTCTGTTTTAGCTCGTTCGCGAGACGAGTTCCTCAGCCGAGTCAACTCAAGGGTTGACTCCGGCCATCCGCGCATCATCAACCAATCTGATCGGTCCAGGGGCTCCCCCTGCCCCTATCAGATCTTCCTGGGGGGTCAATTCCTCCTGGGCATCGACCCTTTACCGCCGACGGGCCTCCTCTACTCCAACGACAGCAACAGCTCGACGGGGGAAGAGATCAAGTATCTGCCAAAATTGAAGGCGCTGGTGATCTCGCCTCAGGGTTCTGATCATGTGAGAACGAATCGTGGGGATGCTGGTGCCTTTGATCACCCTCCCATATATATAGGGTCGGGGCAGGCTGGCATAGATTGGGCGATTCCTGGAAAGGCGCCCAAACCTAGTCGAACCAGGGTTCTTCCTCTTCGGTTCCATCTCTCGAGTTCAAAGGGACTGGAAACAACTTTGCACATCCACTGGATTGCAAGAAATCCGGGATGGAAGGTCTTCCTGTAACCAGCAGAGTCCCATAGCGTGAGGAACTAGGCGATGAGGTCCATCGTTGGATGGGAATCCAAGGGACCTCATCCCTCACATTCAAACAAAGAAAAATCTATTTCCTTTTTTTTAAAACAGAATTAATTCCCAAGTTGGTGATAACTTGCAAAATCGATTTCTCCCAAACTATAATTCCTTTCTTTCTCAAATTTTAAGGGAAAGTACGTCTTGGCATTATCTAACTCTGTATTAAATTTTGGAAACAAATTCCAAGGGATGGGAAGGCTTCCTTCTCTCCTAACTTATTCATTAATTTATACAAAATTAATTGTTATTTCTTTTCCCTTTTCTATTATCTTGTTATTTTGGGTCCCTTGGACCTCAAGAAATCCCAAAGGCACAGATTCCCATATTTGGGAAAATCTATTTGCCTTTATCTTCTTTCAAAAGTCAATTCTCATATTTCCCCTTTTATTAATCAATTTCTTTTCCTTTTTAATTTTCTTTTTAAGGATTTCTCTTTATCTCTCCTCTATATTCCTATTGGGAGTCCTTTTAGTATTAGGAATCCTTGGGATACGAAAATCCACTAAGGAATACTCAAATATACCTCTTTTCACTTATTTTTCCCATTTTATCATTATTTCTAATTTCTTTCTTAATAAAGAAATACTTAATAGATCTCTTCTTTTCATATTGGTCTATTTATGCAACTTTGGACTCCTTGGTACCCAAGGAACCCAAGAGGCACGAAATCCCTCCTTGGATTTTCCTTCTAGAGGTTTCTACCTTTTCTCTCTCTTCTCCACAACTCAATTATTCATTAATTAATTGAATTTCCTTGTTATTGGGCCCAATAGCCAATAAAGCCCACAAATCAAACAAGAAGGCTATTTTCAACATAACTCATTTATTCAACACAAAATATGTCATCATTTGTCCCAATATCTTTAAAATGAGAAATTAAATTTCTCTCCTTTTGAACCCAAAATTGGGATTGTAACAATATTAATTGCTCTTTTTTCTGCATTTGCATCTACCATTTGTCCTAAAAAGGCTTCACACCATTTTCTCATCATCTTATCATCTATAACAACTAATTCTACAGATGTGCATAAGACTTTCCTATATCCATTAAAGATATAGTTAAAACCTTCTTGCTAAAAGATAGCCTCTTTCTTCCAACAATCTAGTTGGAGATCATACATCTCAAGGCAATCTAGATCCAAATTTATTTGAAAAGAAATAATATTTATTGGTATGAGATTAATCATTATGGTATACCTAATGAAACTAAAAAGAAATTGATGACATACATCTATCAGAACTTTTGTTTTACCTAATACTACTCTTAATACATATTCATAAGATAAATCTTCAATTTTTTTGGTCGGTCAAAAATCCTGTTGCTATAATATTACCAAAAACTTTGGGTACAAAACATTGTGCCCCTTAACCAACAGGGATGAAACATCCAAAATAAGAGACAGTGAGATCTTAAAAAAGACCTCCAGAAAGGAAGAGGAAAAGCAATCCACGTCTGCTAAAAAAGACAAAGACCCCAAACTATTGCTATGGGCACCAGCCAGCGCAGCCAACACAACACTAACAATAAAAACGCCTTCAAAATGTGTCACCCTGGAAGTCTGAAAGTGGAACATAGAATTGGAGTAGCCATTATCTTCAAGAAGAGACAAGGCTCACTTCCGCCACCACACCCTGAGAAAACTTCTGGTCACTAAATGGACAAGCAAGCATCCAACAAGTGACCCCTAATGTTGTGCACCAAGGCACTACATCCAATACCTGGGATGGACCCAGATCAGTAGGACACCAAACTTACCACCGAGATGCATAAGAGAAAATGACAAAATCCGTCCAAAAGCTAACCATCAATAGATGTCCTTGAGCTGGGCACTACCTTTCCTCCACTGGCGTTTGATTCAATACCTGAAGATGTGAAATCTGGGTAGATGACCAGCCCCTCTTCATCAATCAACAATCACCAGATAACAGACCCTACCCATCTCTGCTACACCAGGGAGACTAACCAAAAGCACCAACTCTTAGTTCACCCAGGAGCGAACAGCTGCAAAACACTGCAATATCTATAACAATTCTGTCACCCATCCAGTTTGATGAGAAAACCCAACCAACAAATCTTCAGTTAAAAGACTTAATTCAATAAATATTAAACTCTATATAAAAAATGTCTCACACCAGGATCTACCAAATTTGTAACTAAAATGATACTAAAGAGAAGCATCTCACATGTAACAACTCTGGGTGAGACTACTACTTCAGATGGAGTCATTGAAAAGAAACATCATGTAGTGCTCCCTTTCCATGATGTCCTCGCTATCCATTTCTTCCACTGGGTGCTCCCCTCTAGATCTTCAAGCCACTACAAAACTTTCTCCTCTGGTTGGAGCCTTCCTCTGTGGAGTTTGAAGTTGAGACTGTGAACTCTATGTTGGTGTGATATGAAACTTAGGATAATCTCTCTTAAAATGTCCCATCTATCCACAATAGTGAAGTCCATGAAATTTAGTCCCGCAACACTGAGAAGAGTGTTCCCTACCACGTGTCACATAAAGCTTTATTATGTTTATCCGTACCTATCACTGATGACGACGACCCTCAATGCGTCGATAAAGGTGTCCAACTTGGTGGTGTATTCCATATGCTAAGGCTAGATCTTCCCCTACTATGAGAAGATTGAACATCACTATAACAAGATCATTGCCTTTCAAAACATCTAAGGCCTCATTCTATTTTGAAAAGAATTCCACCACCTCTTATGTATGCACTGCTACTCTGTCCTCCTCCAACTAAATCCCTAGAACTTTTTGTTCCCTCTGAATGCTTATCATCATTAACTAACTCTTTGATACGTCTTGTTGTCACTAAAAACTCTCCAAAATGTTCTCTATCCCTTTGGCTATCTTCTATTGTACTATGTATAATCTCTGGCCTTAAACCCACTTCAAATTTCCTACATTTCTCTATGTCATATGGTACAAGTTGTAGACAAAAGTCAACTAACCTTGTAATATGTGCCACATACTCACCAACTATCATACCACCCTATCTAATTCTCTCCAACTATTTGTTTTTATCACTTAGGAAGGTTGGAGGGAAATACTTTAGGTGAAACTCATTGATGAAATCATACCATGTCATCCCTATATTTCTCCTCTTATTTTTGACTTCATGCCACAATAACTCGACATCTCCTTTAGGTAGATAGATGGAATGGTTGATCTACTTGTAACCTGATAACTTTATTAAGTTGAAAACTTCCATCTATCAGAGCTACACATATTCCATAGATTGGTTTTTTGTTCCAAATAACTCGGTCCCACCAAGCTTCTAAACCTGCTCATAGGATCTCATTTGGTTCTAGATAGAAGATGAAACCCTCCTATCCATCTTATATTTCACTTTTATCTCTAAAAAATAAAAATGAATCCTAGATACCTCATTTCTATCCTCTAAACAATGAATCATTGCATAAGGGTCACAACCATAATGGTTCTTAGCTTGTTTCTCACCATTACCACATCCTCTTATTGCCATCTGCATATCTATAACAAAACATGTATTTTAGAAAATTCCAATTCAAATAGGAAATCAATTTAATCCTAACGGTATCTTATTACCTCTGTCCCAAATCTAAGATCTGGCCTAAGTTCAACCTATTCTCTGATACCAGTACTGGCACAACCCAAACCCGCTCAGTAAGGTTTAGGCCAATCAAGAAGTGATTAAATAACCATCCACTTTTAATATTTACTAAAATTAAGCCTTGAATTGTTCTTTTTCTTTAAAATTAATAGAATTAATCAAACACCATAGTAAGTAGGAAGGTAACATCTTGTTTATGAAAAACATGGAAGGTTACTATAGATCTCAAGTTTCATATAAAATACAAATTTCTTTCTTATTATACACCAAGTATAACTTATTTCACTACTCTAGTTTCTCACTCTCTAACCAAGATCTAAAGAAAGGATAAAAAACTGTCTAACTAACTAGATACTCCTCTGACGACCTCAACTGATTTGTTTCTAATGAAAGTTTGCTTTCGACTGAAAAATAAATAAGAAACCATGATGTTCCTATGCATACATTATTAATTGAAATAACATAGAATAACTCAAGAATATTAGTTACAAATTGTAAACCATCCAACATGGCAATATTTATGATAATAACTATAATAAATAAATATCTAAATACATTTATCAAATCCTTTATTCCTTTTTTATGACTTGGACCCACATGAAGTCTACCACAACATGTGGAGGAATTGCAACAAGCTAGGATCTCACCTTATAAGACTTAGAGTGGGACTATAAGTCTACTACACTATCTCCCTGGTTTGGGCTCACCACATCTGACCTCGATGGCCAAATAGTTGGCCATATAAACTAAACTCTTCCTCTAAGTCTGGGTACTCAGGAGGAGAGTCCAAGTAGCTTAATTACCTGGATCAGTGGTTCTAGAAGGGCTTACCTACTGAGTAGCATCTTAACTAACTGAACTGCAGAGGTACCACCATAATCTTTGGTTAATGTTGGGTAACTTACTGAATTAAGGAGAATGTCCTCATTGGGCATAGTCCCCCATACTTCTTTGGTAGGCTCCAGTTACTTTATTTTGGATTCTTCCAGACCGTAATCATATTTCCTCCTTCATGGTACAAAACTATGTTATGGATTCTATGGTGTTTAGGGTATCTGAAGTCTAGTATTCTCTATTTTATCATACAATATTAAATTATTCAAATTTATTATCTTAATGACATACTTAGGGCATCTAAATTTTGACATTTACTTACTCACAATGATAGAAGGATAAACTTAAAATGATAAACCAGGCATACTGGATAATCATTAGTATATATTTTTTATCGAACTTCACATACATGATTATAATAATAACAATCAACTTGATTATATATTCCTAATAGAATTAAGTTGTTGTGGAAACTAGGGAAACTTGAGGCACTTGTGCCTCTAGTTCGACCATTAGGATTCGTTATGTCTCATAACAATTTTTCTTGATCTGGATGCACTTATATTATATGACAAATAGGGTGTAACATCAATATTACTATTGTAATCTAATACTAAGAGTCAATAAAACTCGTGATAATAATCAACAAAAATAACAATAAAAATTGTGTATCCTTTTAAGCATAATTTTTTACAAATCAAGGTTAAGAGGTGATTTTCTACTCACAATACACAATTCTTGCCTATTGACCTTCAAGATGAGCTTGAACATATCAGATTCCACCTTATAGATCTTTGATTTGAGTTGAGAACTATAATGAAAGACTCCAGTCAGTATAACATCAAGTCAACAAACCAAAAGGGTGATGTCTAGAGGTAGAAGACATAGAATAATGTCAAAGAAAAACCTTCACTTGCTAAAATAGAAAGTCCTACACAAGAGAACATTAAAAGAAGAAGAAATATATGGCTAAAACTTACTTACCAGTCCTAGTGTAGGAGAAAATGATCGATATCTATCACCTTACTAGTTCCTCCTCATCATTGTCCTAAAAACCACCTCTATGTTTTCCTTTAATCGCTTCTCTAGGGTTTTTGGAGAGAAGATGATCTTAAAACTAAGCTAAAAAATAGTGTAACATTGGTTTCATCTAGTAGTTATAGATATACAAGATTTACTTCAGTAGGTAGAGATAGAGGGGGAGCAAGGGAGCCACTGGTTGCCTCTATTGATGATCTATACAACCATCAACTACTCGACCTTCAGTAGGTGCTAGTTTTCAATTCGGACAACCACTAGTTGTTGCCTTGGACTATCAAGCCTTCGGTTGGTGGCTGTTAGTGCAACCATCAATTGCTAGAATCATCAATATATTCTACGTTTAGTAGGTTCTCACCCATCAATCCAATTGTTGATCCTTTCCCTTCGGTTGTTTCTACTTACCAATCCTTTAGTTTGTGTCTAAGACTTTCATTGGTTTATCCATATACAAAACCATCGATTTAAGGTGTCCGTGTAACCATAAATTTGTACATTTTGTGAGACCTTCATTTCAAGATCATCTAGATAACTATCGTTAGTTAGACTAATAGAAACCTTCTGTCTAAGGACATTTAAAAGGTTTGATTTTAATCCATCTGACGTAAACTAATGGAAATTATTATAACCTAGTTTTTCATATAGTTTTACACTTATTCGATTTTAAATTGTGAAACAATAATTTTTTTCCATGCCTTGATTGTAGAAGAATGGATTTGATTTGAAAAATCACCATTGCTTTGTATTTTGTGGCTCTCACTATTTTAAATAAACCAACAATGAATATGGGGATAAAGGAAGAAGTAAGAGAAATATAAATGAGAATAGATAAATAATATTGTACTTTTAGAATCATGTGGAATTTTCTAGAAAAATGGTGTTAAATTCCACTAATGGATTGTTTTCATTTTCACATGGTTTCTAATAAGCAAAGTAATTAAAATAAAGGATATGGAAAAGATAGAAAGAGAAAATGTTTGTTTTGATACCTTAAATAATGAGATAAAAATGGAAAACTTGCATATTAAGAAAAGTTTCTTTTAATTTCAAATTTTGGTCTCAAAGATATTCCACACTTGGATGAAATCATTAAAAGGTTTCCCTCAAAATTTGGGATTAAAAGGATTAATACAGTGAGAGATATGGATTTTTGTAGAAACCCTAAAGTGTAAGGATTAATAGGAATGCACATTAAATGTCACAAATATAATTGAAATAGAAATAATAGGCTCGGACCCTTTGTTTCTCAAATGCATTTGTAACCATCAGATCAAGATCTGATGCTTCACATCTCGTCTCCTACTCGAGACAGATTGGAAAAGATGTCCTGTACACACAAGGAATCGAAGACCCAAATCTCCCTCTCTGATCCACCTCAACACAAGATAATCACATCTTTGGGTTCTTCATGATAAAGAGAGGAGGAAACCTATTAATTTCACATAATTTTATGGCTTCTGGAACCAAGGAGAACCCTTGTCGGTGTTATCTTTTTAACTAGGATTTGGAAACCTTAAATCTCATTTCCCCCCTATATAAATACCCCCATCGGTTTCACCTAAAGCCCTAGAGTGTGAACATCAATTCTATGAGTACAAGTTCTCTATAAATCTCTCTATTTTCTACTCTGGCAAGAAGCTTTGCCCCGAGGCTGGTAGGTGTGAAGTGAGAAAGAAGAGGAGAGGGGCACAAGGAGAGACGTTAGATCAAGGATCATCGTGGTCCAGCGGGAGCAATCAATGGCTTGGTCCAATGAGAGAAATCAGTGGCCATGTCTCCTTTGCGATTCTGAACTCCGTGAGTGGGCATAATTAACCTATCCGAACGATTGGTGTTTCGATCGAAATGGACCTACAATCCTAAGACAGAAATATTTCCAAAGGAAAGGTAATTCTCTACTCTCTGATTGAAAAATCAAGGAAATTACTTAATCTTGCATAATTCACTAAAAATCCACCCTTTGGCCGAAAAATACACACAAGTAGTGATTTTTTATCCAAAAATGCAAGGAATGCAATAAAAGTAAAATGAAACCTAGTAATGTCTCTAATTGTAAAATTTCCTATAGTTACCAACTTTAATGTGTTTAATGTATACAACCCTAATTTCTAGGTTTTTATGATCTTAATATGTTTAATTGACCTTAGTCGCCAAAGACTGACCTTTTTGCATAAAAATGGTATCTTGGATCTAATTTGAGATTAATAGTTCATAAGTTGGTAAATTAGGGTTTTCTGGAGTTAAAATTGCATATGATGATAAAATTAGGGTTTGTAAACAAAAAAGGCATTAAAAGTGGCAATTTGGAGTTGGGAAGCCAAAACTCTAATGAAATCCTAATTTGACCCCAAAACCCCAACATGCACCCAAGTCAGTATTAATGGTAGAATTTGGATAAAATAATAATACATATGTGACATGCTTTAATTTCAATAGAGTTGCTTGATAGGTTTCTTTTATTATCTTTTGTTGGACACCAAGTTACTCCTGCGAAAGGCATGTGGTTATGCCTATGACTACCCCACTTAATCGACGTTTGTGGTTTTCTTAAGTCTTTTCCAAATGGATTGCAAATTAACTATTTGCTTGTTGATTTACTTCCTGCAATCTATAAAGCCTGTATGAGTTTCACAATATATAGAAATAAATTTTGCAATTCCACAATAATATCTCTAATTCAAATTCATGCATGATAAATTATGTAAAACACCCTTAGAGAGTGTGTTTGGCTAATAAATACTTCCAGAGAGTGAGTATGAGATCATGGATATCCCCATTGAGTGGGTATAGATGGAAATCACCCCCAATGAGTGGGTAGATCAATATAATACTCCCAGATAGTGAGTATGGTAAAGTTGGATGCCCCCGATGAGTAGGTATGCTTTAGATAGTAAGGGTTGAGAAGTTAAAGAAATCAAAATGTGTTTTGATTATTTGGTTAGTTGCAAATTTGGCTGACTAAGTTGTTACTCATACATGTGCATATTTTGTTTCCCCCACATACCGATAACTTGTTATACTGACTGTGTTTTGTTTCATGACATTTAGGATAAATTGATTGTAACCTATAATTAATAATGGAAGATTTACATCTAGAGAAGAAGGCACCAAAAGAAAAAAAAATTATAGCAATTGTAGAGGATATAGATCTATAAGATTTCTTTATATTACAAACAATAGATTTACATTGCATGCAAGTTATATTGAGGAGAGATCATCTTGTTAATATCTCTTTTCCATATAATGAAATTTATTGATTATTATTGATTACATGAAAATCCCAATCGTGGAATTATGATTATGGACCTTGCCCTCTCAGTCCTCATTTTTAGGGGGATATCAGGGGGAGGGGGACATAAGAAAAACTCTATAGAAAACTTAGAAGGCTTTAACTTCTCTACTTCAACTCTGGTATGACTTGTCCTTGATTCTATGGATTCATGATCAAATTCAACACAATTCTACATAAAACTTGATTGAAAATATTCAGACTATAATTAATCACAAGATAATTAAGATTCTTACAAGAGTAATTATCACTAGGGATATTGTTAACTCTTATTATTGCTAGTTAATCTCGATTCGGATTGGAATAAGATCTGGTATGGTTTGACTTGGATAGAAATCTAGGCAATTCCCTGAAAACATTCATGAGGAGTGAAAAAGATAATAAAGGAAAGAAAAAGGATGGTGATATTTGACCATTAGATCAAAGCAATAAAAGACCCATAACTTCTAGAAATAGGTAATCTTCAAAACTCATGTCTTTCAATATGGGAGCTCAAACATAGAAAATAAGGTGTCATTGAAAAAGTTTTGAAAAGTAGAGTTTATAAGGAATTTGAATTAAACATATTTACATATTAATTAGGTAAAATACTTTATGGAAGGAAGTGAATCATATAATGATGTAAATGTCATAAAATTGAGATAGACATACCAAAATTTTTTGTAATAAGTTCTTTTAGAGACTTGGGAACCACCCTTAAGGAGAGACACTCTGGTGACCCCCACCCTGGTACTTTAAAATCCTAGCCCACTCGACTCTCCACACACTAGAGGGGGCATGTAAATCACATAGTTGGCCATCCTACATGATGGAATAATTCGTTTATGAGTATCACAACTTGGATTTGCCCTTCATGAGGAGTCCATTCCCTTACCACATGAGCTGCAACATGCTGGCAATGAAATAAGTTTTAATAGTTATATTTTAAAGGAATATAATACATACATATGGTCTGATGTGAGTGTATTTACTCAAATAATTTATTATAAAGAGTTTACCCATTAGGGTTACTATGCTAATTTTAGGTGTTGAGTGATGAGAAAATTTTGGAAAATAGAACACTTTTTGTGGGTACAATTTAGTAAACTATTGTTGGATTTGAGTTTCGAAGATAAATTTTTAAGTAATGAGAAGTTTATTCTATAAATTTGGGTTATGATCTTATTTGATGAGATTAATGATTTGATCACATGAATCATGATATAAACATTATAGGAGAGATACATTTTTTTATCCTTGATCATGTCATGTATTATTAGAAGATGGAATGACAACAATGATACCTAAGGAAGCCCTATCATGTATATGACCTATACATTCTATCAGGTAACCCATTATTTCCAAATCAATTTTGATATATGTATCTAATTGTTACAACAAGGCTATACTTGACTGAGAGTTGAAGGCATAATATAGTTGTGTTCCATCTCAAGTAAGTGGGTCATGCCCTTTGAATTCTTGTCTTTCTATCATATATAGATTACTGGTCTAAATTTCAGACCCAGAATGTTCCATTTCTTGCAATCATACACCACTTTTGGATTTTCAAGTTGTAAGAGTGTGATGATCAAAACATGAGAATTATATCCTTTCAGTATTCTTATCTTGCATGCATGAACATGAAGAATTCATATCAAGATAATTACAATAATATGATACATATTCTCATCACAAAATATTTCAATACATTATCTTTGTACAAACATATTTCCTCAGAGAATGCATATTTATATTCAAATTCAAATTCAGGATTAGAGCATGGATTTAGATTTTGAGAGCAGAAGATTCACATTTTTGTATTAGAGATTATGATTTTAGAATAGTGGATTTATAATTAAGAAATAAACATGACACTAGAACCCTAACTATACATTTTATGATAAGTCCTCAATACAGATTCCTCTGGAAATTCCAAGTATATTGCAGGTATCATTAAGTGTATGTTGTGCTAAAAAAGGATGTGTTGCATAACGGAGGACACATCAATGTCAACAAAGGGCACATTTTGTGACCAGAGAGTGTGTTTCACCATAGAGAACACTTTGGCTTCAAAAAGGAGAACTTATCACATAATGGTACCCATGATAAAGATAAAAATCATTAATAAAATCTATATGAATTCAATACATGGTTATTAATTACAGTTTTTAGTTTCAGCTATCACTTATAATAAATTTACTTTCATTGCAAGAATTCATTTCCACTTACTCTAACTCTAGTTTTCTATTTGTGCATGGTTGGGGATGAGTTGTTTGCATGTATCAAGATTTTGGAAGAGTGTCCATGTTAGAGTTTTTTTATACATATTTAATAGAATTGCTTTGTGGGAGAACCATCCATATGATCCCTGAGTTCATATTAGAGTTTTATCATATAGTACTTTGCTTCTATACAACTGGTTATGTGTAGTTTATTTGCTAAAAATCAATGAGAACATTCTTTCAACATAGTCTGGGATGAATTTTATCTATTATTATTGTGATCTATATCTCCTAGTTGAAAAAAAATCGTTTTCTAACGTTATATGAAAATTGGGGTGTTAAAATAGATTGCTTATAAGGGAACTATGCCCCATAGATTGTAGCATTTCACAACACCAACTTTCTCACATAGTTAGGGGCAGCGGGGCCAATGAATGGACACAATCTATGAGGTTAATTGTGACATATCCTCACGTTCTACCACCACACATAGAATTTTATGGTACCTCACCCCTCAAAATCGTAATAGAAATCATATCTACTCTAGCACAGCTCAAAATTCTACTAATAGCATACATCACAACTACACCATTATCTTCTCTTCTAATTGAAGACCAGAAATTATTTCCCCAATCCTTCTCTGTCATATTGTCTATCAACCACCCCTTTGTCTAGAAAATCTCATTTCATAACAACAATTCTTATACACCATGAGGCTACCAAACAGTTTAGGGGGCATATAGGGTCTCTGTGATGACCTTGATTTTTATAGGGTTTTTGAAGATAATATCATATTTGAGGTTCACATATATTATTGGTTGGTAAATCCCAAGTTAGGGTGACTTTTATTCAATAATTGATTATTCATAGTTAGATGTTTACATAAAGATAAATTTGATGATTATGGCTATTAATTGAGTTCAAGTATGATGAATAAGTTTAGTTAATTGATTTGTGCACATATGAGTCCAAGGGACCCATTTGATAGTACCAATGAACTCAAGTGATATATTAGTGAACTTTGAGGTATTAGTATCATAACAAGTGCTTTTGCACTTGTAGAATCAAGATTTTATGATTATTTGAATTGAATTCAAGGTAAATATACCTTTTTATGAGGTTGTTTGCAGAATCTATTTTCATGGATAAATAATAGACCTTGAGTCTCAAACTTTAATAGAAGCTACTTTAGGTTTTTGTGAGCCTATGTCAAAAAAAATCAAAATGTTTGCAGATTTCTACGAAGAGATGCAACTATTTGAAATTGAGGACATTGATGATATAATTTGATCGGATTTTTCTCCTTTAAGTATCTAGTACCTACTTCAGTGACATACTAATGTCACACATCCTTTTACTTATTGGGAGCCATTGATCCAGGGAACCGATCATCCCCAACCTTCGTCAATTACGGATCATAGGGATATGACCAGGCTGTGAATCACCCACACCGGATAGAGAACAAACAACAGATCAGCGTGATCTCCTAACCGAGAAATCCTCACCACCTCACTCCCAGAATTTCAACAACCCCTCACTCGTGCTAAATTATGGAATAATAAGACAGGTCAAATGATTTTTCCTCACTGCCCTCTCCACCATGGTTTGCAAGAGTCAAGAATAGGTGATAGTAGGAAGGGAGGAGGGAAAGTGGGTTCCAGACCTTGCTAGAGATATCCCTTATGACCACTAGATTTCCTAGATGCCCAGTAGCTGCTGGGTCAGTTTCCTTGGAACTAATCTACGCCGCCATGACCAGTTGAAAGAGAGAGGGTTGGGGAACCAAGACACTGGCCTCCTATGACAAACTGAAACCACCCATGAGTAATCTGGGGGTATGCGGTTCTCATGGACCTATTTCTAGAGGGTGGAGATGCACAGGGAGTAAAGCCCCAATCTAGCGGAGCTTTCTCTGCCGCCGATCCAAGTCAGAGATCGGCATGCTATTTCCGGCCACTCAACACCTCTAGGAGGAGCCTCCATGTATCTAACTTCATCCACGGTCCTTCTGCACTCGTTGCTTGAAGATGAAGATCAATTTTGGGTTGTGCATCCCTCACTGGAGATCCAGTCTTGTAGCGGCTATGACTCAAATAGGGGAGCCTCGTATCAGGATCTAGAGTGTGAGAGCAAAACTACAGGAGCTGAGTTCCAAGCTTTTGTTGAGAGAAGCTGAACCCACACGAAGACTCGTCACTTGTTGGAAGATAGGTCAATCTCTGTCAGAACCCCTCGTCACCCCTTCATTGTGTGCAGCGTTCTTCTACTATGTCGTGGAGTGATAGTTGGGAAGAAGGAGTCAGAGTATGACCTAGGTCAGACCAGGTCCTCACTCTCAAGACATTTATAAACCAGGCGATCCAGGAGTGAACCAGCGATCGTGTTACCCTGAACCAGCCACCTCACAGATCTAGTCCAACCTAATCAGCTAGTTTAGGGTAGGTCAGGGAGAGTGTGGTGTGCCTCCCTTGGGAGCTACGTGGCAGCCATCAAGGTGCCATCCGTAGAATCTGATGCCTGATGAAATTTCAGAGAAAGGTAAACACCTCATCCAATGTATAGATCTTAGAAAATGCCTAATAAATAGCTCCATTAGCCGAATAATCTCCCAAAAATATCTATGAACTCAGAAAAATGTATTCTTTAATATTGGACCCCTATATTAGCCACTTGAATAACTTTGAGTAAAGATCTTTAATGTAGAGTATAAAACTCCCTTTTAAGGTTCATTAAATGAAATAAATAGTATCCAGGTGATATTAATTTTCAGAAAAATTATGATAGAATCCTAATAACTCTGGAAACCCTCTTGTGAACTCTGATCTGGGTTTTGTTGATCTATGTTAGGCCTTTTCTCATTAATGCCTAAATTACATGATTTATCCTCATATAACTCTAGAGAATAGGGAAAGTATCAGATAATTATGAAATTCATGCCAGACCTTAAAATGACGTATGGATCAGAATAAAAATATTAGATACGAGTTGCAGATTGTTTGAACCTAGATTTGGGAAACCCATATTTTGGACCTAAAATTAACAATCATATGATGCACATATATTAATGATGATGAATTTCTATTAATCAGGTGATGACCAGAGATATAGATGATCCAGAATATAAGTAGGAATATCTGAACTCAGGTATGTGGGTTTATTTAAGTATATGACTATGGTTTTCTTGGTTGACTTATGATATCTATGTATGCTCTTTTATTTGCAAATATTGAATGTAGTATTATTGTAAGTACTCAATGTTTTGTCACTTAAAAACATAAATGGTGAGTATTTGTTTTGTAGTTATTAAGGTGTTCATTATCCCCCTTATGAGGGAATGGATGAATGTTGACTATTACACATCCCTAGAGCACACAGTGTACGGGGAGTTTCCCTAGAGTACTTGGTACACAGGGATGGGCTCAATATATATGTTTTGGTACTAGTCCACCTTGATAATGCAAATCATCTAGAAAAATGAGTAAAAATTGGCGTATTTCTCTTAATGAAGATTTTTTTTATGATTTTATTCCTTTCTTTCTGCAAGTCTTTTCAAATTATGAAAACCATAAACATATGTATCTTTCTACCCATGTACACAACACATTGTGTTGATTCGTTGTTTCATGTATGTTTTAGGTTCAGAGCTAGCATGGGATAAAAGATGTAAAGTGAGCAGTGTTTAGCTTGTACCTATTGTGTAGATCCTAGTTTAGCATACATGTTCTTAGACTGTAGAATTTTCATTCAATATGTAATTGTAAATCGTTTTGAAATAACTCACTTGGTAATATATACATGTTGAATGTTGAGAAATTTTTATGGTGTATGTTATATTAGAATGTTCATGTATGCGTATTATGCTTCTGCATCGCTCTCTAATATAATTGCTAACATTTTCGGATTTTATCTTCTCATCTCCATGGGGTTTTGAGAAGGTGAAAATCCGGGGATGTTACAGTTGGTATCAGAGCATGAACAATAGCTACACCTAACATTTTCTCACCATAAAACATATAAACTAAGCCTCACCTTTCACCTTAAATGGTAGACACTTAATTAGTTGTTCTATAGGAATAAGGTTTGACTTAGCATCTAGGTTAGAACCTAGATGTTTGAGAACTAGGTTTAGACAAGTGTCTGAAACCCTTTGCATATATAGCTCATATGTATTGGGTAGCTACAGTAGTCTACATCTCGTTCTCACCATTTCACTAGGTGACATGACACTGGACTATCTATTGTGTGTGGGACAATTAGTTTTGCTTATTTGGTTTTTTCTCCAATCGGCTCGATCCTCGACAGTTTTCTTTGACGTCTGTCTTCTCAGAGAAAAACTATATAATATTTTATTATATATAGGTAAATATGAAAATGTGTCCCTCACACTAGAGAGTAGTTAGTGTTCATGCAACCTATGTGAAAGGGGGTGACATCAGTCTAGAAGAGAGAGTATATCTAGAATAGATGTCTAGAGCCTTATAAGGATATGTGATAGATAGATTGACAATAGAATGATAGATGATGTAAGCAAGGATGATCTAATATAAATTCGATCTCTGTGGTATATGTTGTTTATAAAGACCTAAGTTGTAAATGAGGTCTGAATCCAAATTTGGATAATCTAAGCTAAGTCTTGATGAAAAAGTACATACTCTTCCTTACTTAAGATGTGCTAAGTTAAGATAAGGTTGAATATTCATGAGCCTCAAGCTCTTTTACGAGGACCTCTTGTGTTAGGACGAGATAAGTGGTGAACTCTAGAGTGAGTGAGACCCACATGGAGAAGTTCATAAGACCTAATCTCCAATATATGAAAAATATGAGATATATGTGAAGTGATGTGTCCTAAGCTGGGTTACTCCTGAGTAGATGAGTTGAGTACTTCTGCATGATTCAATCCTATATGTGAGAGTTGGGTTTAAAAAAAAATTATGGGTAGGCTACACATAATGAGAAAGTCAATCCTTTTGATTGAATTAGGTCTTAGCTTCAGTGACATAAGTTTGTGAATCTCATCATTAGCTACAAGTGAGGTGATATATGAACTATGGTTCTAAGAGTAAAGTGCTTCGTGCATAAGATACTCATAAATGTTGTTCCTTCCACTTCTATTTCTCTATATATGATGCTAAAAACCTCACTTGAGCTATTTGGATGATTATGTATGAAGGCTCAATTAGATAAGCTTGACCTATTCTATATTCCCTTCCTATATCATACATGAAATATCTAAGTTTGAAATCATGATAAAAATTGGCTTAGTATATCCTTTTTCCCTCTATGTCATGCATGAAAGAAATAAGTTGAAATCATGAGATAGAAATAAATATATCTTTGTATCATGGGTTGCATGATCACAACATATAGTTCTTAACTTCAAATATTTTGACTCTAAGCTTCTAGTTTGGTAATTACTCTTTCAAAATAGGGTGAAACCCTAACATACAAAGATGAATATTTATTCCCTCTAATAATCCAATCGTAGAGTGTGTTGATCATAAAAATAGACTAATGATGTTAGTGATAATTCTAGTAATTAATGACTTCAAATCATGATATCACCTTACAAAGGTGTGTATGGTAGATGAAAATCTTGATTAATACCTTCACAACTTCATATGTACAGACAAAACCCAAATTCCTAAGGGAAATAAGGATAGACATATCCTAATGTTAAAAAATGTCACATGATGACCAAAACATTTGATGACGCTTCAACCTTTATAAGATGGGGTGGGAACACCCATGAATCTCTAAATTTTAAGATGACAACTTAGGGTATATGCATAATGATGATGAGAACTTTGGAAGCTAGATTTGATGACCTATATGAAGTTGAACCTAGCTATATTACCTTAAAAATGAATTCAGTCAAATTTTGAGGATGAAATTCCATATAAGGTGGGGTGAATGTGATGACCTTGATTTTTTTAGGGTTTTTACAGACAATATCATATTTGAGGTTCACATATATTCTTTGTTGGTAAATCCCAAGTTAGGGTGACTTCTATTCAACAATGGATTATTCACAGTTAGATGTTTACTTAAGGATACAATTGATGATTATGACTATTAATTGAGTTCAAGTATGATGAATAAGTTTAGTTAATTGATTTGTGCACATATGAGTCCAAGGGACCCATTTAATAGTACCAATGGACTCAAGTGATATATTAGTGAAATTTGAGATATTAGTATCATAACAAGTGCTTCTGGACTTGTAGAATCAAGATTTTATGATTATTTGAATTGAATTCAAGTTAAATATACCTTTTTATGAGGTTGTTTCCATAATCTATTTGCATGGATAAATAATAGACCTTGAGTCTCAAACTTTAATAGAAGCTACTTTAGGTTTTTGTCAGCCTATGTCAAAAAAAATCAGAATGTTTGGAGATTTCTATGAAGAGATGCAACTATTTGAAATTGGGGACATTGATGATATAATTTGATCAGACTTTGCTCCTTTAAGTATGTAGTACCTAGGTCAGTGACATACTAATGGCATACATCCTTTTACTTATTGGGAGCCATTGATCTAGGGAACCGATCATCCCCAACCACCGTCAATTATGGATCAGAGGAATATGACCAGGATGTGAATCACCCACACCAGATAGAGAACAAACAACATATCAGCGTGATCTCCAAACTGAGAAATCCTCACCACCTCCCTCCTAGAATCTCAACAACCCCTCACTCATGCTAAACCGTGGAATGATAAGAGAGGTCAAATGGTTTTTCCTCACTGCCCTCACCACCATGGTTTGTAGGAGTCGATAATAGGTGATAGTAGGAAGGGAGGAGGGAAAGTGGGTTCCAGATCTTACTAGAGATATCCCCTACAACCACAAGATATGACAGATGCCCAATAGCTAATGGGTCAGTTTCCCTGGAACTAACCTATGCTCCCATGACCAGTTAAAAGAGAGAGGGTTGGGGGACCAAGACACTGAAACCACCCATGAGTAACCTGGGGGTCTGCGGTTCTAATGGACCATTTTTCAGAGGGTGGAGATGCAAAGGGAGAAAAGCCCCAATCTAGTGGAGATTTCTCTGTCGCTGATCCAAGTCGGAGATCGATAGGCTATTTCCGGCAACTAAACACCTCTCGGAGGAGCTGTCATGTATCTAACTTCCTCCACGGTCCTTCTGGACTCATTGCTTTAAGACGAAGATCAATTTTGGGTTGTGCATCCCTCACTGGAGATCCAGTCTTGTGGTAGTGATGACTCAAATAGGGGAGCCTCATATTAGGATCTAGAGTGTGAGAGGAAAACAACACGAGCCGAGTTCCTAGCTTGCGTTGAGAGCAGTTGAACCCACACAAAGACCCGTCACTTGTTGGAAGATAGGTCAATCTCTATCAAAACCCCTCGTCGCCCCTTCATTTCGTGCGGTTTTCTTCTACTGTGTCGTGGAGTGATAGATGGGAAGAAGGAGTCGGGGTATGACCCGGGTCAGACCAGGTCCTCACTCTCAAGACGTTTATAAACTAGGCGATCCAGGAGTGAACCGGTGATCGTGTTACCCTGAACCAACCACCTCACAGATCCAATCCAACCTAATCAGCCGGTTCAAGGTAGGTCAGGGAGAGCGTGGTGTGCCTCCCTTGGGAGATACATGGCGGCCATCAAGGTGCCATCCGTAGAATATGATGCCTAATGAAATTTCAGAGAAAGGTAAACACCTCATCCAATGTATAGATCTTAGAAAATGCCTAATAAATAGCTCCCTTAGCCGAATAATCCCCCAAAAATATCTATGAACTCATAAAAATGTATACCTTATTATTGGACCCGTATATCAGCCGCTTGAATAACTTTGAGTAATGATCTTTAATGTAGAGTATTAAACTCCCTTTTAAGGTTCATTAAATGAAATAAATAGTATCCATATGATATTAATTTTTAGAAAAATTATGGTTGAATCCTAATAACTCTGGAAATCCTCTTGTGAACTCTGATCTGGGTTTTATTGATATATGTTAGGCCTTTTCTCATTAATTCCTAAATTACGTGTTTTATCCTCATATTAATTCTAGAAAATAGGGAAAGTATCAGATAATTATGAAATTCATGTCGGACCTTAATAATGATGTATGGGTCAGAATAAAAATATCAGACACAGGTTGTAGATTGTTTGAACCTAGATTTGAGAAAACCCTATTTTGGACCTAAAATTACCAATCATATGGTGCACATATATTAATGATGATTAATTTCTATTAATCAGGTGATGACCAGAGATGTAGATGATCCAGAATATAAGTATGAATCTCTGAACTCAGGTACATGGGTTTATTTAAGTATATGACTATGGTTTTCTTGGTTGACTCATGATATCTATGTATGCTCTTTTATTTACAAATATTGGATGTAGTGTTACTGTAAGTAATCGATGTTTTGTCACTTAAAAACATAAATGATGAGTAGATATTTTGTAGTTATTAAGGTGTTCATTATCCCCCTTACGAGGGAATGGATGGATGTTGACTAGTACACCTCCCTAGAGCACACGGTGTACGGGGAGTTTCCCTAGAGTACTTGGTACACGGGGATGGGCCCAATATATATGTTTTGGTGCTAGTCCACCTTGATAATGTAAATAATCTAGAAAAATGAGTAAAAATTGGTGTATTTCGCTTAATGCAAATTTTTTTTCTATTCTGCAAGACTTTTCAAATTATGAAAACCATAAATATATGTATCTTTCTATGCATGTACACAACACATTGTGTTGATTCGTTGTTTCACGTATGTTTTAGGTTTAGAGCTAGCGTGGGATAAAAGATGTGAACTAAGTAGTGTTTAGCTTGTACCTATTGTGTAGATCCTACTTTAGAATACATGTTCTTAGACTGTAGAATTTTCATTCAATATGTAAGTGTAAATTGTTTTGTAATAACTCACTTGGTAATATATACATGTTGAATGTTGAGAAATTTTTATGGTGTATGTTATATTTGAATGTTCATGTATGCGTATTATGCTTCTGCATAGCTCTCTGATATAATTTCTAACGTTTTCAAATTATATCTTATCATCTGCATGGGGTTTTGAGAAGGTGAAAATCTGGGGATGTTACAGTCTCAAAAGAGCTATCTTAGATGCTTTACACTAAATCAATAGGTTTTCTAGTTGATAGTGTTATCTTCTTGTTAACTCCATATTTTTCTACTTATTTTACTACATAAAACATGATAAGGATAAGGGATGAATTCCTAACCACATATGTCTAAATTCCTAAAACCAATGCATTGGTCAAAACTTGACCCTGACCTTTTTGTTCTCTGAATGGTAGCTTGGTTAGTAGAATGATTTATCTCAAAACATCCCTCAGTAGAAATATTTAAAAGCATTAAGCCTTTCACCCTAAAGATACATGAATATGGTCTTGGATACAAACCTTTACTTAAGGTAGAGGCCTTCAAGGTAAATTGTTTTTTATTAAATGTACTTTTTATATCATCAAATTCAATATTTTAATTTGCAGTAAACATGTATACAAAAGTACACACGAATTTCTAAAAGCAAGTCATACATTTACATATTTAATTTGTAAAAACACAATTAATTTTTATGCAAAGCATACACTAATTAATATTATTATTTTAAAAACATGGAACATGCATGTTTAATTGTAGGACACCATTTTAGTGTCTTTTTTGCTTGAAAAACATTGCAATGAAGATCAAAATAGTATTTTTTTGACAACATGCATATATTCATCACATAGAGTTTACGATAGATGACTTTGTCTGTGGTTGCTTTTCATTCTACCACAAAGAAGGGGACTATGTTTCTTACATGGCTATATTGATTATCCTAAATGAATTAGCATGTAATTCAAGTGCTAATTATACTAAATAAAATCACAATTAAATTGTGGGTCTATAATTAAATAATATTGGAATTAACATATAGAAGACACCAACATTGAAATAAGTTCAATATATTTAACTATTTCAAAACAATATTTGATAAATATAAAATCAATATTTCCTTTTCAACTAAACTTTTGGAAAAGATAAATAAGTAAAATAGTTCAACACATTCCACTAGTTAGAGGTAGTGTTTCGAAGATAGTGATATTATTATCCTCTTCTTCAATATAATATTTAAAACTGATGTACTTGTATGTTTTTTTAACACAAAAATTGTTTGGAAGAAATATGTAATAGTTTAAAGAGAAAATATGTAAATTTATTCATCAAAAAATACTTATTGGAATGAGAATAAGTGTTGGAGTTTAATAAATTGTTGGCATTCCTAGTTATATTATTAAATTATTCAAAATGAAAATGAAATTAATGAATTATTTTCAAATAAAATAAATAAGATATTTTTTCAAAATTTTAAATAATAACATATTTTACATAATTATATGCTTTCCTTGAACACTGAACCTTTTAGTGTGAAAGTAATCCTTATACATTAATCCAAATGGAGTACCTTGTGAATTGTTTCCCCTCTAACTAAATATAGTATAAATAATTGAGGTACAAATAATATATATGTAATGAGATCATCTCTTAAAGTAACAATTAATAACATGTCATACATGAGGAAATGGGGTGAGTATGTTGGCCTCCTTCCAATATATGGGAAGTCAACATCAAGTGGAGAGAAAATATATGATTGGCTCAATTATATCATATAGTGTGTGAATGACTCAATTAGTAGGACTTTATCCTAAAATAAAAAATGTATAGCCGCACTTGCATAGTTCCTTTTTTTGGATATCACTTCCATTGATTATTATTGGGCCTTCCTATTCTCTACAAGATCAATGTAAATTTAGAAAAATCTTATCAAATATGATACTATCAAACTATATATTGACTTCTAGTAAGGAAAGGAAAGAAGTTAATTTACCCATAATTCTTTGGGACATTTCACTCATCATAGTTTAGGAAATCTAATTGATATACTCCCTCATTTATTTTCTTGATTCTAGGACCTCACTTTATACAATCTCAGTAGATTCATGTTAATGTCTAAAATAGTTAAAACAATAGTTGTTCATCAATGATAGCCATGTCATTTAACCTTATAGATCAAGTTGTTCACCTATCTTTAATTTTCCATCCATAAATTTTCATTTCCCATCATTGTCCTAAAGGTCCTAGATTTTAGGTTTGCGGTGGTCCTAATCGTGTCAGGGTCTCTCATTGCAGAGGTCCTTCTTCGAAAGTTAGGACTGATGCATAGGAAAAGAAAAAGAGAGCACAAAATTTTGTAGAGAAAGAGTTGTATTTTTTAAACAATGTGCATAGATGATGAGTAGTTCAATTAATTAAATAAAAATTGTTATGAATAGTAGATAAAGAAATAATTGTTTATCATTCATCAACCTATCAACATTCAAAAAGTAGGTAATGTTAAAAGGATGGTTTAAACATGAACAATGCAAGAAAGAAAAGGGGAAATAGTTGATTCTATGGCCTTAGGATGATCAAAAGGGGCCCAAAATATGATACATATGGGGCTATTTATAAGATATATTTAGGTTTCAACAGGTCTAGATTGAATATTCTAGAAGATACAACATATCCAGGCAACTCACCACATGTCCCCGAACAAATGGATCTAATGCATCAGGTGGTCCAAGAAGGATGAATCCCATTTTCCAATTTTAGGATATTTTAGGAACATTTTGGAAAAAATAGGATGGTATAATTGGATATGTGGATTCTCAATAAAAATCAATAAAGTAATAAAGGAAGGGGAAAGGCATCAATTTATGATTATACTTCATATTTATCCAAAAGATAATTATTTTATTGTGAAAAGACAACTGAATATGTACAAGAAAAAATAGAATATTTTACTCTGGATAATTCAACTAGGTAACTCATGATAAAAGCTTATAAAGGAATAATTTAAGGGTAAATTACACTTGATTCTAAAAAAGAATATCTTCTTTGTAGAAATTTCTGAACTGGGTAAAAGTGGGTCAAAATGATGTTGGGAAATTGGGGTGAAAATAAGACAACAGAAAAAAAAAATAATGCATAATTTCTGAATTAACAAATCTTGTCAACAACAATGTATCTATGAAAAAAGGTAACAAGAGTCATACTTAGTGCTGGAGAAAGTCCAATGACAATTCTTACTGTAGTGTGATTCTTTCTCAAGTAACACGTGGCAGCTGTCATTGGAGGCCTCCTGGTTGACCACTACAGATGGTAGTTGAAAACGTCCTCCTAGCGGGGCAAGTGCCTCTCGCCTTTAGAGTAGTCTACGTGGATCATCGGGAACTCCATGTTGTGCTAATAGAGCCAACAGGAAGAACTTGTCCCTTCAAATGTCAATCTGCTCGTATTGAATCACTCTCCTGATTGTCTCTTCCTTGCTATCCCTCCCTTTGATGGGTAGTACTTGCTCGGGATCTCTTGGTTACCACAACCAGAGAGGGCAATAATTGTCAGAGCTTATGTTGTGTCTAGAAAACCCCAATACCTCTTTGTTTATAGGAGGGCCAGGGTTAGGGTTTGCAGTCGATCTCAGAGTCAAAGAGATGAAATTTCATGAACATTCTGGAAACTAATAATGGTGGTGAACTAGTAAGTTCACTATCAAACTACTCAGTTTAGAGATGAGCCAGTCGGCCCATGTCTCAAACTGATCAGTCCAGTAGCTTTCCTATTTTGAGTCACATTGGCAATCAATATTTGATTAAATTAAAACATGATGTCAACATCAATCCTTGATCCAATCGAATTACTCATTGAACTGGGTGGTTCAACTCTTGAACATGTTGTATCAAACCATGAGTCATTCGGTTCACTAAATGAACCAATTGGTTGATGCCCTAATTCAGCCAATATTCAACCAATGCAATTTCAATTGAAATGACACTTGAATCCATTCGTTCTACACTTGAAGCGATTGGTTCATAGTCCAGTCAGTCATTTCTCAATCATTGTTTTTTAAATTCAATATCTCAATAATCAAATTAAACACCATTCATGAATGAAGTCTTGTTCTAAGTGCATCCTATGTGTTCCACCCTATAGGTCCCAAATTACATTAGCAGTGAATGTTCATAACCAATTTATGATATCACAAGCAATGAGAGGTATCTAGTAACACATCATTGCTACCCAAGTAATTTGGAAAATTAGAGAACAACTTTAACCTACAATCAGTGATCAATGTTACCATGATGTTATAGTTTCTTTATCTCTGATATCTGCATTGAACTCAAGGAATAGAATCATCATCCTCTCAACATTTCATCCATGTTCCTTGAACTAAAGCAGACTATCTAAGGTGCATGTGAGCTCATATATCACACATATAGTCAGATGAGTATGGCCATACATTTCTTAGTCTCATTTATCAACTGTATTGGATATCAAACTCATGTAGGAGGGAGAAATCCCACCTACATCACCCATAATAAATCCCCCAATGTCTCAATGTACCTGAGCATCACCTTTATGGCAACCCTTATTCAAGGTCAAGTTGGATGGTGTCTAAGTAAATCAAAAGACATGTGATGAGTGTACTGACTTTAGGTCTAAGAAATACAATCACCACTATCACTATGAGAGTTCATTCCAAATACCATTCCATGGTATCCTTTTATCACTCTCAAGGTGGGTTTGTCTGATACATTGTTTTCTAGGATGTACATGTGTGTTTTACTTGATATCACATTTCATGACTAGTGAGATTCTGTCATCTACCAACACATACTCTAGTCCTATGTATTACTGTTGTCTATTTTTCTTCCACGATAATATGCAACTAAGCACCTAACAAGAATGTACATACTCTTATCATATATATGATCTCATTGTTCTGCTCCTCAACCTAAATATATATGCCATCTAGTAACACCATTCTTTGGACATATACTATGTATATATCATCATTTCATGATTGAGACAAACATTATAGACGGAATTACCTTTATCATTATCAAATCAAGTATCTAATGCCCCATTATAATCATCATATGATGGATATACATGCATATATACAAACAAACTCCTACTTGCACTTAGAGCCAATCACCCACAAATCTTGTTACAAGTGATCTTAACATGTCCATAATGTTTCTACTGCATAAGTACTTTTGTAGCTGGTTAGCAACGTTTTCTTCTAGTCGGCATTTTGTAAGATCTACATCTCCTCAATGTACAACTTTTCATATGAGATGGAAGTGATGTAGTTCGCTATTTGAGATTACATTACCTAACCAGTAGCTCCATTTTTGCTCAGTATTTCTACTATGTCATAATTGGTTGGAACCTCCCACAAGTTCATCTATATGAAATTCTTGATCCATATAGTATCCTATATTGTGTTCAGAACACCAGGATACTCAGCTTCTATTGTATTAAACAACTATATCTTGCCAACTATATCTTGCTCGAAACTTTTCCATCTTACAGTTTCATTTTAAAGTCAAACACAAATTTATATTGTGATCATTAATTTTCTTTATCATTTTAGGAGCTTGCATCGATGTAACCCTTTACACCCAACTATTCCTCATTACCATAACCATGGAACCGATCCTTTTTTTCCTTTTCAAACACTTATGGATGTTCTTTATGGCAGTCCAATGACTTTCGCTGGGATCTGACAAATAACCACTCGTCATGTCCAATACATACAAGATAATTGGATGAGTACATAAGATTGCATTCAGGATAGTTCCAATTGCAAATGCACATAGAATCTATCCATGTGTTCCTATTCTTCACAATAATTGGGACACTAGGTTCTTGGGACACTAGGTTTTCTCTCATTGGGTCCTAAATGTTGAACCCCTTCAACACCTTGCCAATGTATGTGATGTTTCATAGGTGAGGAAGCTTTCCAGATCTATCTCTATAGATCTCCATTCCTATCACATAGGATTCTTCACCTAAACTCCTCATAGAGAAGGTACTTCCTTGTCAGGTTTTAATATTTGCATTATGAGGATGTTATTCCCCATCATTATGTGGAACATAAATATTCTCCCACTAAATACTTATAATTACATAGTTCATATTCATCGTGATTCAAATCAAACTCTTTGATTTCCTTGTCAAATAAAGATTCCAACTCCAAGATGCTTGCTTCTATCCATAGATTGACCTTTGTATCTTACAGACCTCATTTGCAATAACTGGAGTTATAAATCTTCTAGGTTGTGTCATGTACACATTATCTACATCATAACTATTAAGGATGTGTCTCTAACATCCATTTTGCCAAATCTCATAGTCATACTAAGCTACAATAGCAAGCATTATCTTGATGGATTTAACCATGGAAAATGGTGAAGATTTCATTATGTTCAACATCTTGAACTTTATTTAAATCTTTGCAACCAATCTTCTCTTATAGTCTTGCACATTACCATCCATGTCAAACTCCTTTTAAATACCCAAATGCACCTTATGGGTTTTACCCTTTAGGTGGATCGATCAAGGTCATACCTTGTTGGTGTGCATGGAATCCATTATGGATCTCATGGCCTAAAGCCATTTCTCAGAATATGGTCCATTAATAGCTTCTAGGTAGGTTGTTGATTCATTGTCTATGACTAGCATATCACCTTCTTGAGTTATAAGATATCATAATCTTATAATGTCAAACATGTTCCACTAGATCTATGGGGTTTTGTGTTACATAAGGAACTTTGAGATTCCACAAAAACTTGTGATTCTCATTGTTCCCATTGTACCTCTTTATGTTCAATGTTTTTCTTGTTGGTCTTGAAATTTTCGAGTTGTACTTTTCTACCACTAATGCCTTTGGAATAAAATTCCCTTTAGGAATACAACCATGCTAGAAATGAACAATTTTGTTATTGGATTGGAATTTAAAAGTAATATAAATCAAAATATCATTTCTATGATTTGTGGACAAAGATTTTCAAGAAACTATTTTCTTACACAAGATTTCAATCCTAATCCTTATAAGAGACATATTGGGACACCTCTGACATCGTATCTCATGTGGTGTCTTTTCAACCATTTTAGATGGTCCCAAAAGGAAATTCGAAGATTAGCTAGATTTCATTGATAATTTCATAATGACTAACAGGGTGTGATTCCTTCAAACTAATACACTCTCATGATACACTATCATTATGTTCTAGGTAGACTTCATCATGATACAATATTATGATTTCCCAAAAGGTTATCAAACTATTTGTTTAAAATATTTCTACATCGATCATATCAAAGTGTTTTAATAATTGTTTTCCAATTTGACTACATACTTCATTCATGATCTCCTTGAACACTTCAAGAGATTCATACTTTGTATTTCATTACCAAATCTACTCAGATCACCATTAATTATTATGAGGTACAAGTAACCACCTCTACCATTTATTCTAAAAGGTCAATATACATCAGTATGTAAAATCCTTGATAGAATAGTCTCTCTCCCAAGACATCTAGTGAAGATGATTTTATCACACTTCCCAATAAATAAGATTGGCATGTCTCTATTGGTACAATAACCAAAAGAGTCTAGATAACTATTGTTATGGATTCTAGAAATGCATTTCTCATTTATGAATACAGATGACAATGCAAGGTATTCATTGTTTGAGTCATCGAGTCATTCAATATCTATCTCTAGAACTATCAAATATAAACTATGAAACATTAGGGCTATTTCCATTAAATATCTTATCTTTTAAAGAAAAGCATCAAATATATTCACAATATTCTTTTCCATACAAGATACATGATGTTTTCATTAAAGGTAGGTACATAATAATAGTTCATTAATTCTATTTCTTGCCCATTAGATGAATGACATTCCAACTGTAATGGCAACAAATCTTTCTCCACATAGTTCTAGCTTACTTCTTCTTGTGTCCTAAAGTTGAGAAACATATCTCCTTCTTCTTCTTGAGATCCTCTATGTAAATTGGGCAATTCATTTTCCAGTGTCCAAGCTGGTGATAGTGGTGGGACTTTCCTTCCTTATTCACCCCTCCTTTATCTTTTAGTGCAAATGACTTTGGTTTTTCGCTAGCTTTCTACAACATTCTTCTTTCTCAAGTCACACTTGGACGACTGTCATCATCAACCTCCTAGTTGATCACCACAAATGGAGGTTGACTACATCCTCCTAGCAGAGCTAGTGCCTCTCACCTCTAGTGTGTTCCTAGCTGACCATTGAAAACTCCATGTTTCTCTACCTGAGTCAATCAAAAGGATTTATCCCTTCGATCATCAATCTGCTAGGATTGATTCTCTCTCCTAATTGTCTCTCCCTTGTTATCCCTCCCTTTGATGGGTAGGATTTTCTTGGGATCTCTTAGTTACCACAATCGGAGAGGATAACAATTGTTAGGGCTTATTGTTGTGCCTGAAAAGCCCCCAATACCACTCTATTTATAGGAGGGCCAGGGTCATGGTTTCTAGTCGATCTGGGAGTTGAAGATATGAAATTTCATGAACTTTCTATAATTTACAAATGGTGAACTAGTCAGTTCACTATCAAAATAGTAGGTTAAGAGGTGAGGCCTCCGGCTCATGCCTTGAACCATTCGGTTCAATATCTTTTCTATTTAGAATCACAATGGCATTAATATCTTATTAATACAAAACATGAAGTCAACATCAATCCTTGATCCAATCGAATTGATCATTGCAATGTGCGGTTCAATTCTTGAACTGGTCATTTCAGACCATGAGCCGATCAGTTCACTAAATGAATTGGTCAGTTCATGCCATGTATCAACCAATATTCAGTAAATGCAGTTTCCAATTGTCCTGACACTTTAATCAATCAGTTCAAAACTTGAAGCAGTCAGTTCACAGTCCAGTCAGTCATTTCTCAACCATTGTTGTTTAAATTGAATACCTAAACACTTTACCATTTAAATTAAACATCACTCATGAATGAAATCCTACTCCAAGTGTATCCTATGGATGTGACCCTATAGGTCCAAAATTACTTTCATGGATCCCGTAATCTCCTTGAGCCATTACTTAGAGTGTGGTACTTAACAACTTACAGTTGATTAGTTGGCTCGTCATACCATGACCAAATCGTCTAAGTCAATGGATTCACAATCCTCAATTTCATACATATTCTACTAGAACTATATTATTTTGTATTATATGATGTACTTGAGATTCCACAACATCTTGTGATTCTCTTAGTTCTCATTGTACATGTAAGGCCCCTAAACTTGCTTAATGAGTTGAATAAGATTAATTATCATAATTTCATTATTATAACCCTAATATAAACATGTGATATGCTTTGAATCATAATACAAGCTTAACTTTCAAATTTGGTCCAATTTGGACACCGTTTGAGCAACTTATGCAATTTTATGCACATTTTGGACTTTTTTGCAATTTACAAAATTGAGAGGTTTTCTTTGCAATTTATCACTTGAATTATGTTCCTTGGATATTATCTAATCATTATTTATCTTTTTGAGCAATGAAGAACCCATTTAATACTTGGTTTGAAGGTGTTTTCTCTAAGGGTATTTTAGGGTTTACCTCTTCATGGATGAGCTACCTTTAGTAGCTATCAAATAATGGATTATTTGTTTTGCTTGGAAATTCAAAGAAACGAGTGATAAGCATGACTCTATGGATGGTGGGGGATCTTCTTTTGTGTCTTCTTGTATATTCTTAATAGTTTAAGGCCATGGACACTTGGAAAGATACTAAAACTTCAACTTTTTCTTTTTCTTTATCTTATAGTTTTATATATTTATCCCTAAGCACCAATACGAGCCATTTGCTCTACAACACTTCCCTCATTCTATGAAACTCGTTCTCCCTCTATTCTGCTATGAATTTCCTATCCAAGGAAGAAGATAGAGGGTATCTTCTGGGAAAAAGAATCTAGGGTTGCAATTGACTTCCTTTTTGGGTTTGAAAAGCTTCCTTCTAGTGATGTTGACCTAAAAGAGTAAGAATCCACTTATTTCCTCCATTTTTTTTCTTTTTTATCCTTCCTTATACCTTTCCACATGTTAGAACCATGTCTTTCCGTGGTAGAAATTGCTCTAAAGCTCTAAAACCCTACCTTTCTTGCTCCTTATGCTTAGGGTTTGCTCATTTGACGAAGAAAGGTGCTAGATGGACGAGTTCACAGCTTATACTATAATTTTCTACCCTATCTGCTCGAGTTTTCTTCTATTTGGGATTTTGTCTTCTCATTAGAGGCAAGTTTTATAACTTGCTCCACATTTATTTCTTACCTTAAGCTTGCTAGCTCATGTTCTTGCTTGAAAATGGTGATCCATGCACTAAAAAATATGCTTGACTTGGATTTTGATTTTTATAATGTTTCCTATTCTGATTTCAGTTATAGATGATCTTGTGATCATGTGTACATTATTCCTAAGGTATAATATGACTTGGATCAGGTTGTTTTGAAAACCTATGGTTGTAAGAACCTATCAACCAATTGTCAATTTTAGGGTTTCAAGTTGATTTCTTCTATAAACCCATGACCGGATGATGGTACCATTGCAACGACCCTATGGTGTTGTATTCATGACAACTGATGGTTGGGATCAATGGTGTCAGATGATGGTGAAAACTATGGTCACCCCCTTAGGTCAGGTTTTTGATCAATTAGAAGTTTAATGATCAACCATTAAGTACCCTAATAATGTTATAAATCAATGATGACATTAGCTTAATATTTGATGTTGATTAATGAATATAGTGTTGATCTAAGAACCTATGGTGATTTAATGGTCAATAATGATGGTGGATCAAATCACCAAAACCTATGGTTAATTAATCATATACCTTTTGCATCAATTAAACCTTAGACCAATGGTTTCTTGGGTCATTTGTTGCAATGGTCGGACCTATATTGTAATTGATGGTTTCAACATATGAACTTGACCCAATGGTCAAGATCTATTGTTTATTCCTCCAATAAAGTGGAATGATGGCTAATGTAATATTTCGGTCCTAATAATTTTATTTAGATGTTTTCCTTTATATGATCAACTTAAGGAGCTTACTTGTTGAGAATGGATGGCTGGTTTTAACTAAACAGTCAATTGTTGGTTTTACCCTACTCTCCATGGAACTTTTTGTGTTGTTAATCAAGGGATGTCTAGGGTTATATGGTCACTCTTTGTAGAGAAAAAATTAAGGACTTCATAGGTGGTTTATCCAAGGTGTTTACTTATGTAAACTACCAATGGTCTTACCTTTTAAACATCCAATAGTTCTGGGTGACACTGTGGTATGGTGATATTGGTTGAATGATGATGGAACAAATGGTGGGTAACCAAAATAAGGTAGTCTTACCTATTCACTCATACAAATAGAAGGGATGATAAACATATTGTGTTGATATGTAAACCTAATGAGGGATAGCTTGTTATACCTAGCTTTGATATAACTAAATGATGGTAATTGGGTATGAATAGTCCTTGAATGACTAATACAATCATGGAGTACTCTGTTAATGTTATTGAAACCCTAGTATTCTATAACCCGATGGTTACACCTTGATTGATGTGTGGTTTCATACTTGATAATGGCATGGAATGTGATGGTGATGTTTCACCTTATGCGTCCATGATCCAATGGGGATTTCGTGAGTTAGGGTTTGGGTATAAGTGTTGATTAGTAACATTAATATGATTTATCTTGTTGAACCTAACTCTAATGCAAATAGATAATGATGAGTATTCATGTTTAACATTCTTATATGATGGAATGATGGTGGAATAACCTCCTTAATATGATCATAACCTTAATTTGTTAATTGGTGGTTATCATAGCCACATGTCTGATACTTTCGCATGCTAAACATGTGCATTATGAATATGATGAGGGTTAATCATATATAGATTCCTTGCATGTTGATGTAATAAAGGAATGTTCTTAATGTTCATATAACCCTACTATGATTGTTTATGAATATCTCCTAGCTCATTAATGAAATATTGTGTTGATCTAGTGTATTATATGTAAGTGATGTTATTGAGCCTTGTTATAAGGCATGCAAAGATAATGATGATCTTGCAGGGAATACTATGATGGTATTAATGACCTTTGGGCATAGTTGAGCCCTGAATGAGGTGTAATCCTCTTGTTTTGATAAGGGTTGATACCATGTGATATTGTTTAAAATATTTATATCATGTGATAGTATGATGGTTTTAATGACCTTTGGGCACGGTTGAGCCATGAATGAGGTGTAATCCTCTTGTGTTGATAAGGGTTGATACCCTATGATATTGTGAAAAGGATTTTATATCATGCGATAGTATGATAACTAGTGCAGTCTCATGAATGGAAAGTGAATAGTACCATGTGATGATAAGATGGGAAATTATGTTTCACACATTTTATATCTTTTGAACTTGTGATTTTTATATGCTTGCTAGAAGTTAATTAGGGGTTGTATGTCCAAATGTTTGATGCAACCTTAATTCACCCAATTGGCATAACTAATCAAGTGCAACTCTAATCATGTAGTGCCCTATGCCGTAGAGCCAACTTCTGTGTCAGAACGTGTTGAATGGTGAAACGAGTATTCCTAAGGGAAACTCGAAGCGCATATTGTTGAGTATGTGGGAGTGGAAAGTTGAGGATATATCCTTGTCATCCACATCGTAGGTTGTGGAGGATGGTTATGGTCATGTCTCATACATCTGATGTGATTGAGGACAACTATGGTTGTACCTCATATTAGAGGGTTTTGTATACCCTGGTTTATAGTGCCTTGACCTGTACCAAGGGAGGACTAGTGGTTAGCAACTTGACTATATGTCATTGTGGTGGAAGCTTTGACTAATATGTCACAGCCTTTTTACTCATACAGACTGAGGGGAAGAGATCTTAGGATATTGACACTCCTAGATCTTATACAGAACCAAATAGTCCTTCGCAGGGGTCGATTGGACTTTTGATGGTACGATTCAAATTCCCAAGGGCATAATAAAAGATGTAAGACAGTCGTGTAGCATTTCTTTTAGGGTTATACACAATGCTTCATATTGGATGATAACCCTTCTTTGCTTTCTTTTCATTGAGATCATGTATAGTACAATAAGAGATAATAGATATGCTTATGTTGTAGTTATGCTCATGTTGTAAACATGCTTATGTTGTCAAATATACTGACACTAATGGTTTAGATGATGCTGCTGGCTATGTTTAATATTGCTAGCCATGCCAATGTAATTATAAATGCTTAAACTACTTCATGCCTATGCAGTTAATTGTTCTATGATGTTAGTTCTACTTATGATATAGATTTGTTCACTTTATTTGAGATTCCAATATTGATAGCCATGTTATGTTACTAGACATATTCATGATGTCAGGGATGCTTATGCTACTAGATTGCTTGTACTATTAGCAAGGAATATGATGATAGTCAGATTAATGATAATGATTGTTATTAGATGCAATTTGATGATATTTGAGTAGATATCTGTCCAAGAAATGGATGTATTTTGTATCTATATATGAATCAATGATCATACTTGCTTCTAAGATGATTTTCTTAATCTTTTTTGTATACTTGAACTATTCAATATGTTCAATTGATTATTAAATAATCCAAGTGCTTAGTTATCTACTATTTAAAATATTGTAATCAATAATTGTTGGAGGTTATATCTCTTGCTGAGACATGGGTCTCACCTTGTGATTTTCCACATCTTTTTAGGTATTCTGAAGTGATGAAAACAAACTTGTGGCAGCAAAGAGGAGTTCTAGTAATGAATCTTTAAGAAAGTTGATTAGATGTCTAGTGTCCTAGAGTCATCGTTGTACTCTCAAGTTCAGGTTGGAAAAGTTTGTATATGGTGTTTCAAATGAATCGAAATTTTTTTAGCATGTTAATGCTTGTTCATGTGACATATATGAATATTGTTCTCCCATGTATATATGTTGTGGCTAAGGTGATAGACCAATTTGTATCAAATTTTTGGCATAGTATGGATACAAGATATATGTTGGGCTCTCATGTAAATGTTTTTGAGTGGGTGTTGATGTTGAAATAAGTTTTAATTTACCCATATTTTTGGATATGTGATTAAATAGTGATCGATTGTGTTTTATATTTTGAGTAATCTCATTTAGTGTAACAGGTTCTCACAAGTTGGTATTAGAGCTTTAGGTTCATTAAGTCTATAGGGACACTAGGACTTAGGACTAGGATGAGGTCAAAATTAGGAATATGACATAAAAATATGGTGCATACTACCTAATCTCAGAATTTGGGTGCCCTGGACAGGTATTCAATTATTGAAGAAAGGTAAGTGTGGAACTCTTAGATTGTTATCTTTCTGATTACTCTGATCAAGTAGTCATTTTAAGACAATCTAAAGAGCATAATGAATAAGAAATCATTGCGTGAATATCTCAAGCCTACCTTAAAGAAGATGAGAATTGCATCATAATCTATCAAATCTTGAATGTTTGCTAGCTAAAGAGAAAGACACAACACCAAGAAATCTTAATATGAATACAGATAAGCAAAAGAGGAGTTCTTGAAGATGTGATTCAAGAAGATAATAAAGTAAAATACAGATAAGTCTATGCTTATAAAGTGATTCAAGGTTTGAAATCCACATAAGATGGAGAGAACTCCAATGTTATGTGTAAAATGAGAAGATAAATGAGAATAATGACAAAGGAATAAGGTGGAAGATGAGTTAATCTTAGACCAACCTATATGTGTAAGAAAGTGTTAATGTAAAATAAGCATGGCATTTAAAAGAAATTAAGGCAGATGATCCAAGTTTAATGAAGAAAATGTGCAATATGATGATTTACCTATTGATAAGTGGCTGAAAAATATAATAAAATATGAGAACATACCCAAGTGTGATAAATAGTCATCAAGGAAGGAGTAATGAGATATGTTAATCATGATGATTCGTATTCTAATGGCAAGGAACCCAGAATGAAAAAGGTAAAATGATACATAAGAAGTTGTAACCTGCATAATGAAAAATAAAATTGGTTACCTTTCTACTAGTGACCCTTGAAAAATACTACTATGGTATGGGAAGTGTGTTTCCCTTTGTGTCTTTTATTTCTAGGGCACAACTTTCAAGTGGATCATTTCCACTTGGTATGTGTGGATTCATTGTAAACATGAGGGTGGATAGCTTATTATAGCATAAGGTTGTTTGGACTATGGTTCCAAGATCATAAACTTTGTGATGATTTTGCTTTTGATCCTTCCAATAATTAGGAAGACTGCTCTTATATGTCTTGATATTTGTTATGTTGGTAAAAGTAGATCAGATAAGGATGTGAGTTCCTTATAGAACATGAGGTGGATACCAAGGTAATGAATCCTAGTATCCAACATGTATCAACAGTATGGGAAGTATGTGAAGGTTGGAGATGTTTATTAAATGAACATATCAAGTATTCCTCCTCCTTAAAGAGAGGGAGAGAGAGAGGGAGAGTTGATGATGACCCTCTAAATGTTATTTGGAAGGAAAAACAAAAGTGATACTATAATGTTGTGTATGGTTCAGTGATAGCTGAGCAAGAACACTATCAAGGATAGATGGTTTGTTGATATAATAGATTTAATTTCAGGATGATAGCTAGAATTTAAAGTTGAACATTACTACTAGAGTTGTACAGATGACATAACAAGTTTCTACATTTCATATTGAGCATGTCTTCTTACGTGGGGGTTTTTGTGCTGACCCAAGATGATATATGTATGAATGATGTGACATCACCATGATATGCAAGTAAAAATGTGAAGGTAATAGGATGAGGTGCAAAGGAAGTACCGATCTTTGTTTACCTTGGATTTTGGGGGCGAAATCTCCGTTAGGGGTTTATAGTTGTAAGGCCCCTAAATTAGCTTAATGAGTACAATAAGCTTAATTATTATAATTGCATTTTTATAACCCTAATATAACCTTGTGATATACTTTGAAATCATAATACAAGCTTACATTTCAAATTTGGTCCAATTTGGACATTGTTTGAGCAAGTTATGCAATTTTATGCACATTTTGGACTTTTCTACAATTTACCAAATTAGGAGGTTTTCTTTGCAATTTATCACTTGAATTATGTTTCTTGGATATTATCTCATCATTCTTGAGCTTTTTGAGCCATGGGGCACCCATTTAATCCTTGGTTTGAAGGTGTTTTCTCCAAGGGTATTTTAGGATTTTCCCCTTCATGGATGAGCTACCTTTAGTAGCTATCAACTAATGAATTATTTGTTTTTATTGGAAATTAAAGTAACTAGGGATAAGTATGTCTCTATGTATGGTGGGGGTGCTTCTTTTGTGTGTTCTTGTATATTCTTCATAGTTTAAGGCCATGTACACTTGGAAAGATACTAGAACTTCAACTTTTTCTTTTTCTCTATCTTAAAGTTTCATATACTTATCCCTAAGCAACAAAATGAGCCATTTGATCTCCAACCCTTCCCTCCTTCTATTAACATCTTTCTTCCTTTGTGATACTTCAAATTTTCTTTACAAGGAAGAAGAAAGAGGGTATCTTCTTGGAAAAAGAATCTAGGGTTGCAATTGACTTCCTTTTTGGGTTTGAAAAGCTTCCTTCTAGTGATCTTGACCTAAAAGAGTAAGAATCCCCTTCTTTACTCCGTTTATTTCTTTTTTATCCTTCCTCCTACCTTTCTATAGGTCCGAACCTTGCTGTTCCATGGTATAAATTTCTCTAAAGCTCTAAAACCCTACCTTTCTTGCTCCTTATGCTTAGTGTTTGCTCATTTGATGAAGGTGCTAGATGGACGAGTTCATAGCTTACACTTGAATTTTCTACCCTACCTGCTTGAGTTTTCTTCTTTTTGGGATTTCATATTCTCATTAGAGGCAAGTTTTATAACTTGCTCCACGTTTATTGCTTACCATAAGCTTTCTAGCTCATGTTCTTGCTTGAAAATAATGATCCATGCACTAAAAAGCTACGCTTGACTTGGATTTTGATTTTTATAATGTTCCCTATTCTCATTTCAGTTCTATATGAACCTGTGATCATGTGTACATTATTACTAAGGTATAATATGACTTGGATCAGGTTGGTTTGACAACCTATGGTGCTAAGAACGTATCAACCAATTGTCAATTTTAGGGTTTAAAGATGATTTCTTCTATAAACCCATGACCTGATGATGGTACCATTACAACAAACCTATGGTGTTGTCTTCATGAAAACTAATGGTCAGGATAAAAGGTGTTAGATTATGGTGACAACCTATGGTCACCCCCTTAGGTCAGGTTTTGGATCAATTAGAAGTTTAATGATCAACCATTAAGTACCCTAATAATGTTATCAATCAATGAGGACATTAGCTTAATATTTGATGTTGATTAATGAATATAGTGCTGATCTAACAACCTATGGTGACATAATGGTCACTAATTATGGTGGATCATATCTACAAAACCTATGGTGAGTTAATCATATAGTTGTTGCATCAAATAAGTCTTAGATCATTAATGGTTTCTTGGGTCACTTGATACAATGGTCGGACCTATATTGTAATCGATGGTTTTAAAATATGAACTTGACCCAATGGTCAATATCTAATGTTTATACCTCTAATAATGAGGAATGATGTCTAATAAAATATTTTTGTACTAATAATGTGATTTAGATGGTTTCCTTTATATGATCAACTTAAGGCGCTTACTTGTTGTCAATGGATGGCGAACTTTTTGTGTTGTTAATCAAGGGATGTCTAGGGTTAGATGGTGACTCTTTCTGGAGAACAAATCAAGGACTTCATAGGTGATTTATCCAAGGTGTTTACTTATGTAAACAACCAATGGTCTTACCTTTTAAACATCTAATGGTTCTGAGTGACATTGGTTAAATGATGATGGAACAAATGGAGGGTTACCCTTAATAAAGTAGTCTTACCTATTTAATTATATGAATAGAAGGGATGATAACCATATTGTGTTGGTATGTAACCCTAATGAGGTATATCTTGTTATACCTAGATTTAATATAACTAAATGATGGTAATTGGGTTTGAATAGTCCTTGAATGACTAATACAATCATGGACTACTCTATTACTATTGTTGAAACCCTAGTATGCTATAACACGATGGTTACACCTTGTTTGCTTTGTTTTCATTGAGATCATGTATAGTACAATAAGAATTAATAGATATGCTTATGTTGTAGTTATGCTCATGTTGTAAACATGCTTATGTTGTCAAATATACTGACACTAATGGTTAAGATGTTGTTGCTACCTATGTTTAATATTTCTAGCCATGCCCTATGAAGTTAATTGTGCAATGATATTAGTTTTACTTATAATATAGATCTATTCACTTTATTTGAGAAGCCAATATTGATAGCCGTATTATGTTACTAGACATATTCATGATGTCAGGGATACTTATGCTACTAGATTGCTTGTATTGTTAATAAGGAATATGATGATAGTCATATTAATGATAATGATTGTTAATAGATGGATTTTGATAATATTTGAGTAGATATTTGTCCAAAGAAATGGATTTATTTGTTATCTATATATGCATTGATGATCATATTTGTTGCTTAGATGATTTGCTTAATCTGTTTAGTATACTTAAATTGTTCAATCTGTTCAATTGATTATTAAATACTCCAACTACATAGTTATCTACTATTTAAAATGTTGTAATCAATAAGCGTTGTTTGAGGTTATATCTCTTGCTAGGACGTGGGTCTCACCCTTGTTGTTCACCACATGTTTTTAGGTAATCTAAAGTGACAAAAACAAACTTGTGGAAGCAAAGAGGAGCTATAGTAATGAATCTTTGAGAAAGTTTATTAGATGTCTAGTGTCCTAGAGTCATCCCTGTACTCTCAGGTCTAGGCTAGAAAAGTTTGTATATGACATTTCAAATGAATCGAAATTTTGTTAGCATGTTAATGCTTGTTTGTGTGACATATACAAATATTGTTCTCATGTGTATATATGTTGTAGCTAAGGTGATAGACCAATTTGTATCAAATTCTTGGCATAGTATGAATACAAGAAAGATATTGGGCTCTTATGAAAATGTTTTTTAGTGGGTGTTGATGTTGAAATCGGTTTTAATTTACACATATTTTTGGGTATGTGATTAATTAGTGAAAAATTGTGTTTTATGTTTTGAGTAATCTCATTTAGTGTAACAAGTTTTCACAATAACTCTTTGTTGATATCGAACATTTCAAGTTCTACTATTACTCCGACTGATTCTTTTGGAACTCAGTTATCCTATCAAAAAAACACCAATTGTTATTGCATTGGGATAAATAGTAATATTCAACATTCATGGTTTATGGATAAACCTTCTTCAAGAATCAACTTTCTCAATTTAGGTTTTAATACTTAAGACATATTGGGACATTCCCAAATAAACCATTTAGATGGAGCATCATTTAGTGACAACTTTATATTTATGAGAATAAAAATATTACAGTAAATGATAATTATATCATGACTCATGTATAACTCCTTCATTCTAAAACATCATCATGTTTAGATGGATTTTACTTGTGATACATTATCGCAATCCTTTCTTTTAAGGTACTTAAGATATCGATGTAAAATATTTCAACATTTGATCTCGCTAAAGTTTCTTAATACTTTCATCAAAGTCATACTTCATTGATAATATCCTTGAACATTTCAAGAGATCTCCTTTTTACTGAGTACATATCATCATATTACCAATAAATGAATATGAGGTATAAGTAATTATATATAGAATTCATTCCATAAGATCTTCATGCATCACATGTATAAGGTCTAATGGAAAGCTTATCCTCCCACTACATCTAGTGAAGTATAATATTTCACTTTGTTACTAAATAAGGCTTTGCATGATTCCTTAGGTTCAATAACCAAGGGAATCTAAATTAACATCAATATGTATACTAGACATGCATTTCATATACGTACATCCAAAGTGACTATTGCTAATGACAGTCTTGAGTAATCAATTGCAATCCTTAGGTATTAACATGATTATCATTAATTTCCAAAACATTCGTACAAAGATGATACATTTATTTGGGCATTGCCATGCAGGATCATATCTTTTGAAATAGAAACATTAATATCTCACTTTCTTGATTTAACATCCTTGTCATATAAGATGCTTTGAAGTAAATGTTTTTATTTGATGGCATAATGAAATAGTAGTTCTAGTAACTCTATTGCATGCCCATTGGGCTAAGATAAATTTAAATGTAGACTAAAGCTTCCACAACTCTTGCTCTGCCTTGTCCATCTTTGTCCTTCCATGAAGGCTTTTACTTCTTGTCAGATCTTGCACATTAGTAAGTCAGATCTCTATTTGGTATCACATACCAAAATGAAGAAGTAACCAAATTTATCTTATAACGTTTATACCTAAAGTTGAGGCCTCAATGCCTTCCTTCTTCTTCTTTAATTCCTCTAACTAGAGTGGGAAATTTATTTTCCAATGTCCAGGATGGTGACAATGGTGAAAATTGCCTACACTTTCTTTACACCTCCCTTTGCTTCGACATATGAAGACTTGGGCTTCTAGGTAGCTTTGTCTTCGCATGTAGACTTCCCCTTTGTCTTGTTGATCATCATCACAAACTTGGTTTTGGCTTTCTTAATTTGTGTCTCAGCTATTCTCCACATGCCCCACAACTCTATCAATGGTTTGTCAAATTTGTTCATCTTGTAGTTCATGATAAACTGACTACATGACTCTAGAAGAGACTGTTGAATCACGTCAGTGGCCAACTCTTAATGCAAAGGGAATCCTAGTCTAGCTAGGTTCTCCACATACTCAATGAGCTTGAGCACATGAGGAATTACTTAATCTCCTTCTTCCATGCTACATTTGAACATGTTCTTGAGATGCATGACAATCTCAATCACACCCATATTCTCATGTTGCCTCTACAACTCATAGTTCATGGAGCATAGCATCATACATTTAACATCCACAACATCTTCAGTATGCATTTTGTAAGCATCCTTGTCAGCCCTGGGTGCATTTTGAGGTGGTTCCTCTAGTTCTGGTGTTTCCAAGACATAGGCTTTCACTTCTGTGTGAGGACAATTCTCAACGTCCTGAACCAATTGTGGAAGTTGTTCCCATTAATTTTTTCCTTCTCCAGGACCGATCACAAAGAAAAGTGATTGTTGTTTGTTGCCATTTGGATCTACAAAATAACTTGCAATTTTGTCAAAAGCTCACTTTTTATTTTATTTGATTTGATTAAAATTTGGTTGATAATAATTAGGTCTTTAATTATCGTTCTCAATATTTTGTTCAAATTGACAACCCTCAAGTATCAATATAGAAAATTACAATGAACAATTTTCTAATGAGCCAAGATCCAAAATGATTCAATTATTACCCGACCTATACCGACATCCATAATCAAGTATTTAGGTAGGAAATCATGACTATTGCATCTTATACAACTCTTGGATAGATGATACATGAAACTCTTTACCATAATCATCTACATGCTTCTGGGCCCAGATGCTATGAGAATCACCAGTTAAGCCTGACCCATTATCCAAAACGATAATAATGCACCCCACAGAGGTAGAGCCTACATGACTACCATCACACTTCAACAAGGTAGGTGGGGTACCATGCGGAGGCGTAACCTACGCTTTGCCAAACAATTTTTTCATGTGTATTGATATTGGAAAGCATCTTAGACTTAATATGTTTGATTGAGCAATTTATATATTTGTTATATGTATACATACATTGTATCCAATCACCACATATATAGTATGTATCATATACATGCTATATCCCACAACATAAACATGTAATATAAAACAAAAAGCAATGGTTATGGCCATTTCTACATGTAATTCCTTGGATTCACAAGGATTTACTACCAACTAGATCAATCATCAAATCACATGTATGAACATGTTGTTGGTGTAAACTTGTGCTTGCCAATCTAGCTAGATTGGTTCAACCCTTAAACTGTCCATCTTTCCTCTTGGACGGTCAGTTGGTTATCACAGACAGTCGTCTGGCCTTCAGTCCAACTGATGTTTAACCTCCTTCCAAATGGTCAGTTGGGTCCACTAGGCGGTTTTTGGTCTCCATGATTCTGTCCTTCATGGTGCTCCTGACAAGGCTCATCTCATGAACTAGCCATCTCATCCGATGATGATGATCTTCCACATCATTTCAAGAAAAGAAACTATCCTATTGCTATTAAACTATTACTTTGTAAAGAGAAACCTTGAGTAACATTTGAGGGGAGAAAAGGTATGAAAGAATTAACTTTATATTGGGAAGAGGGAGTAGAGGCTCAGTATGCAGATGGAGATAAAATGGGATAGAACCAAACCAACCAACCACACACAGATACTGGGTATATGCCATAACCACACTACACATCCACCATCAAAACCGCTTTTAGGGTAACACGAGTAAATTGTGTGTTTATACACACACACACACACACATATATATATATGTATTAGTTTGGGATTATGTGTTCTTTGATCTGATAACATATGAGACATTTTAAATAATCGCATCACATGCAATAAATAAAAATAAAAACCAAAAAATTGGATCAAATATATTATCCTAAAACATAGTAAATTGACATGGCTCTAATACCATTGTTGGAAAATATTGGCACATAGCATAGTAGCAATTTTTTTTTTATCTATTCGTACTCCCATAATAGAAAGATTGAGTCAACTACTATAAAATGGGAAATATGGTTTAGCAAGTTATACCTGAACCTGGAGAAAGTCCAGTGACAACAACTCACTTGAATGCAACTGTCAACTAGTTTCTCTTGGATAATGGTTGTACAACTCCTAGTCTTCCAACAAAAAACAAACATGACAACTTTTGTGGCAACTCATTTGGCCTCTTCACGGATAGCAGGTTGACATTGCTCTTTGAGAAGAAGCCAAAGGACTCATGCCTATATAGTAGTCCAAATGGACCACTAGAACTCCTATCGTTCAACTAGAATAGGCAGGAAGGATTTGTCCCTCCTGTTGGTGTACTAGTAACCAACTCGCTCTCCCACAACAATGATCCTCAGTTGTTCTCTCCCATCGCTATCCCTTCTTAGTAAGGTAGGAATTTCTTGGGCTCTCTCGGTTACCACAACCAGAAAGGATAATAATTGCCAGAGGAACTGATTCTCAATTATTTGTGTTGTGTGTTCTACGAATCCCCCAATACCCCTCTATTTATCGACAGGTTTAGGGTCAGGGTTCCCAGTTAGTACTAGATTGTGTGGGAGCCGTAGGGACCAGAAGATCGTGAATTTTCACAACTTGAAAACTCTAAAATAATCATGTAGTCACATGAGATAGTCGTCTCATACTGCCAAACTGCCGACAATTTCCCAATAGCACATGAATTTGGCAATTTCGATTCTAATTAATATCACATATTAATTCCTTGCACCACAAGCAATGTTCAATTGAAATAAATTTGGGAAACATCAAGAACTTTTCTCGGCCCCAACCGAGCCGTCTCACCCATGCGAGACACCCGTCGAGCTGATCGGTTCATCAGAATGTATTGGTTGGTTCACACCTTAATTTGTGCAGAACTTAGCCAATTCAAACTTTAATCAGCTTGTCAACCCAAACGACCATCTCAACACTTGAGACACCTGCTTGTCCTATTCAAATGGTTGTCTCAATAATTGAGATGGTCGTTTGGCAGTTCATTTAGCCAATATGTTGATCTGTTGCATGAATTGAATACCTAAATGCTTTAGTAATCAATCCAATCATCATTCCAGATAAGCTCCTCTTCTAGATGAGTTCCTTTTTCATGACCCTATAGGTTCCATATCACATTGGAAGTGAGTGTCCATAACTAACTTATGACATCACAAGAAAGGAGTGGTGCCTATTCACACCTTTGTGCTACCTAAGTGAATGGAAAGGTTGGAGAACAAATTCAACCTACAACTTGTATAAGGTGTTGCAATGATTGTATAATTCCTTTGTCACTGATATCCAGAGAGAACTCAAGGCACAGACTCGTCATCCTGTCAATGTTCATCTCATGTTTCTTGAACTAAGAGAAAACTATCTAAGATAATGTGACCTCAATATCATATATTGATTCAGATGTGCATGTGCATGCATTTCTTAGTCTCTCTTAACAAGTGGCTAGGATATCATACTCCAGTATGAGGGGAAAATCTCATATCTATCACTCATAATCTATCTCAATGTGTCAAAGTGACCCAATCATCACTTTTATAACAACCCATGTTTCAAGACTATGTTTGATGATGTCAAAGCGTACCCAATGACATGTGACAAGTGCAGTGATTTCAGGTCTAAGAATCACAATCACCACCTTAACTATAAGAGATGACTATGACCACCAATTATGATTTCCATGTGTCACTCTCAAGGTGGGTCTATCTGATACACTATTCCATAACATGTATCTATGGGCTTAGTTTGATATTGTAATATCACGAGTAATGAGATAATGTCATCAACCAACCCACACTCTAGCCTTATGTGTTATTGGTGTCTATCTACCTTCCACAATAATAGATGACTAGGGACATAATAATAATCTACATACTCTTAGAATTAGTATGATCTCATTCTTCCAAGTCATGTACTTGAAGACATAAGTCATTGAGTATTGTCATTCTTTAGACATTCATAAGTTTTACTCATTATCTCATAACTGAGTGAAACAAAATGAATTGGAAGCTTTCCTTTATAAGTATTAATCAAATCCTTTATGGAATATTCCATTTCAATCATAACATGATTGGCTCTATGGGCATACCTTATCAACACACTTATCATACATATGATCTCATTGTTCATGTCATCAACTTGAAGACATATGTCATTGAGTAATACCATTCTTTAGACATCTACTATGTATGTCTCACCATCTCATGATTGAGATAAATATAATACATAGAATTACATATATATTTATCAAATCAAATATCTAATTCCCCATTATGATAATCATTTGATTGTCTCTGCCAACATATGTACCAACAAATGAATGGATTATATATGTGCAAAATTATGAAATAATTAAAGAAGGTGGAAAATTGTATGAACTCCACCATTACTAGGAGAAGAACATTATCATGAATTATATTTCAGTGAGAGAAAATAGGGTGTCAATAGAAACAATGTTGAGTATGAAGAAATGTGTAATTCAAGAAAGTGGAAGTAAAGAAAAACCTCCCTAGTTTCTCTCCTACGTTAAATATCCCCATTCTTACATTTCTTAGTGTTTATAAACATGGTTAAATTCCCAAACCTCATTGTGAATGAAAAGGAAAATTATAAACAATGAAAGAATAAAATATTAGAAAATTGAACTCATGAGTTCCTACCTCCTACTCCTCAAAGAATTAGAAACTAGTTAACTTTCTTGTCATGACAAAATTGAATCCAATTTTCATGTTTATACATGGTGGTTATCAACCCTTAGATTAAGGGAATCATGCAAATGCCTATCATAACCTTCTTAGAGTTTTCTTATTCTGGTTTTCAAAGTAACATTATTCACTTCAATACGGGGTCACCAAAGACATCTAAAAACAAGTTACATCGGTGGGGGATCGAGAAATTTACTAGATGAGAAGATGAATTGAAAGGTTCATCACAAATTTAACGCTCAATACTAACATTCTTTGGTTAATTAGAATTTTTAATATTATAAATATAAGATATAAAGATGTTGAGATTTATCGAGAATCCTATGTACGCTACCAGTCAATTCTAGTTCAACTCCACACATGAAATAAAAAATTTCCAATCAAAAAACTATCTGATTAAATATAGGACGTTGGTACATATTATAATATTCATTCAAAAAATGCTCTACTCCAAAACTTATAACTAACAAACTATTATAGATGGAAACAAGATGCCTTAATATGTGTATCTTAGTAAACTTCCAATATTACATATTTGATGTTCATCGCAAGCTTTTTAAAACATTAATGTAGAAAAAGACAAATCAATATTATTAGAAATGAATAGGAAAATACCAATAGTCTAGCATTCTATTTCCAAACGTTGGATATCATGTCTATGAAGTATTTATTAACCAAAAAATGATGGAATATTGTACAACTACATATACATATGATTATTATTACATTCAAAACTACGGAAAAGTTGATATGAAAAGAGTCAAATCTAGTATTACAACTCTTAGTTCCAAAATATTATCAAAACTAGGACTCGAACCGAAGCCAGTAAAACTAAATTGCAAATAGTAAACTACTATGGTAGTTTTTATTTATGTTTATCGAAATTACAAAAACCATATAGTGTTTGCATATGGTTTGGCTATTAATCTCAACTTTAGGGTGGCGGGGCTTTAGGCCCCCTTTATCTCTGCCCCTAACTTGCAACTTACATGGTCTCAAAAGTCCATGCACAAAAGGAATAATGTTAGCCTCATTTTTGTTCTTGAGATGAGGCAGATAGATTCTATTTAGGATGCCAAACCAAAAGAATATTAGACACTATAAGAGCTCAATGTTATATCCCTATCCTAGGATGAAACATCAATATTAGGTACTCTATAGTGCTGGGTTCATGTATCTTGATAAAAGAAACATAAATAGCATATTTTGTTACTAAAATAGCATTGTTTGGATTTTAATTTCCAAAATGTCATGCTTTCTAGGCAATGCATCCTCACTGGGGACGCATTACCCCCCTAATGTAGTGTGTCATAGTGGGTGACAAGTTGCTCACTCTAGGAGAAATGCATACCCATCTGTGTCACATTGGACTATAGTGGTGCCAATGGTCTGGGACGGGGATGCATTATCCCCTGAGACATCAATGTATCACCCACGAAGATGCATTGCCCCTAGATGAGGCCAATTCATCTGGACAGTGGATGTCTTACCCAATTACCGTAGTAATGCTTCCCCATCTAGCACACATTATGCAGCACCACACCCAATCGTTGCCCCCAATGACTATATAGGCATTGGGGGAAACTATTGGGTGCTACATGGAGCAATGCCTACCCAATGGGAACACATTGTAATGTGGCCAACATCAACATCACATTCACACAACTCACTCATTTCTTCTTATTCTTCACTTGAGAGTGATTGTGAACTGCTCTGGTGTCTACTATACTACGGATGAAGTTGCTATCTGATTTCAGGGTAGACTCTACTCTATTCTTTGGCTTGTGAGCTGATTCTCTTCTTTATCTGATTGTTGAGATGTTTCTTTTTTATGGATTTATGAATGACGAAGAAGTTATCTCCACTTTAGGTATGTTTTTGCACTAAATTGTATTTAAAATACCATTAAGTACTTCTTCGACATAACTATATTAAATAATAAACAAATCATTATTCCCCTATGATTATTAATATAAATCACATAAAAATGCAGTGTCCTATTACTTAGTTTTCAGAATATGAAATTATCCTTTAATGTTAAAAATCAAATAATTGCATTTTTAGATTGATTATTTTGAAATTATAGAAAAATATACTACTAGTATGGAATTCAGATTTGCTGGTATGTATGCCCAATGCATTAGATATGTGATTTGATAATGATAAAGGTAATTATGTCTATTGTGTTTGTCTCAATCATGGTAGATGTCTAAAGAATGATGTTATTTGATGACATATGTCTTTAGGTTGAGGACCTGAATAATGAGATCATATGTATGATAAGAGTACATACATTCTTATTATGTCCCTAATCATATATTAGTGTGGAAGCAAAATAAACAATAGTAATTCATGAGAATAGAGTGTGTGTTGACTAATGACATAGTCTCATTAGTCATGATATGAGATATCAAGTCATGCACACAAGTATATGTTAGAGAATAGTGTATCAGACAGACCCACCTTGAGAGTAATATATGGAGACCATGGAATGGTAGTTATAATCAACTCTCATAGTGATAGTAGTGATTGTGGTTCTTAGACCTGAAGTCACTACACTCATCACATGTCATTTGGGGTACTTTGACATCATCCAACATGACCTTGAATAAGAGTTTCCATAAAGGTGATGCTCGAGTACTCTATGACACATAGGGATTGAGTGTCAGTTATGTAAATAGGATTTGTCCCTCCTGTAGGAGATAGATATCCAAGTCTCTTGGTAAAAGTGACTGAGAAATGTATGGCCATACTCATGTGATTAAATATATGATATGTGAACTCACATGCATCTCAGACAGTCTTCTTTAGTTCAAGGAACATGGATTGAACGTTGAGAGGATGACAATTCCATGCATCGAGTTCAATCTAGATATTAGAATCAAAGGAACTATTTGATCGTGGTAACACTGATCATAGATTGTAGGTTGAAGTTGTTATCCAACTTTCAGAATTACTTGTGTAGCAATGATGTGTTGCTATATATTGCTCATTGCTCTTGATGGACATTCATTGCTGACTTAATTTGGGAGCTATATCGTCACACACATAGGATGCACTAGGAATAGGAGTTTATTCATGAATTATTTTTAACTTGGTTACTAAAAGTATTTAGGTATTCAATTAAACAACTGAGGTTTGAAATTGACTGACTAGACTCTAAATTGATCAGCTCAAGTATTGAACCGATCAGTTGAGTTTTAGGTCAATTAGAAACAAAATTGGTTTACCAATGCCTGAACTCAGGCATGAATTGACTGGTTCACCAAGTGAAGTTACCATTTCATGATCCCAACCGACCAGTTCATATGATGAACTACTCGTTATAATGGTCATTTTGATTGGATCAATGATTCATGTTGATGTAATGTTTTGCATTAATCGTGCATTGATTAGAAATGTGATTCAAAACACAAAAACTATAGAACCAACTGGTTCAAGAAGTGAGCGGACTAGTTCACCCTGTCAACTAACTGGTTGGACAGCAAACCAATGGGTTCACCATTCGTCATTTCTAGAAAATTCATGAACTACATCTCTTCAACTCCCATACCAACTGAAAAACCTAACCCTGGCCTCTCATAGTAATAGAGGGGTAGTGGGGGATTCTAGACAGAACAATCACCTATGACAATTGTTTTCCTCTTAAGTGGTGGTAATCAATAGAGATCCCTAGAAAGTCTTACCCATAAAGGAAAGGGATAGCAAGGGAGAGACAATTGTGGGAGAATGAATCAATCCTAGTAGATTGACATTCAAAGGGACAACTCCTTCCCGTTGGCTTTGGTAGAACAATCTGAATTTCTCAGTGGTCCATGTGGACTACTCTAGAGACAAGTAGTCTTCTTCCTTCCACTAGGAGGATGCCATCAACGGTCATCCTTTGTGTCAAAATAGCAGGTCATTGCTGACGACTGATTGAGTGTTGCTTGGATAAGAAGCACGTTACTACAACAACAGTTGTCATTGGACTTGCTCTAGGACAAGTATAGCTCTTTCTACCCTCTTTCCTAGATACATCGTTATTGAGTAGATCTTATTGATTAGTGAATCAAACACAAAAAAAATTTCCACGGCCTTATATATTGTCCCAATTTCCCAAAAGTGGTATCATAACCACACCAATTTATGGTGTATCATGACTTAAATTGATGTGATAAGATTTATTTTATCGCATGCTATGAAAATATGAAATTGGTTAGTGTGTATATCTGACTAATACCACATATAAATTCAAAATTATATATATACATATATATACATATATATATATGTATATATATATATATATATATATATATATATATATATATATATATATGAAATTCACAAGCATCGCCCTAAAAGGTTTCTTTGATGGTGGATGTTAGCATGGTTATGGACAATTATGGAAAATAACCCTAGATATGTGTTTGCATGGTTGTGGTTTTATATTCGTGTTTGTATCTCAATTTGCATATTGAGCCTCTCTCCTCCTTTCCAAATGTAAATTAATTCACTTCTCCCTATTTCCCATTGAATGTGACTCAAGGTTTTCCCTTTTATAATGTAATATGAAATAGGATGATTCTAATTTATGTTTTTTGTGAAAATATGTTCTGCATCTGACTAACTGACTGGCTTGTGAGATGAACCAATAGATTGCAGGACTGAGGAGGCCAGACAATAGGAGAAGATGAACCAATCAACTAGTGGCCCAACCAATTGGGTGGAGGAGTCCATACATCACTTGAACCTGAGACCATACGAGTATTTCAAGAGCCAAACTGAGTGTCAAGGAGGTGAATCGATCAGTTCAACTGTTGAGCCAATCAACCTAGATTGGTTTAATCATGGATCTTCACCAACAATAGGTTGTTGCATATGATGTAGACCTTATGTGGTAGTAATTCCATATGGCTCCCAAGGAATTACAATAGTAAGGCCATGACCATCGCTTGTGTTTATAATTGCATGTTTTGTTGTGGTTATAACACGTGTATGATATGTATTACAAGTATGTGGTGATTGGATATGTATTTAGACTTATATAAAATTCCTCAATAAATATTAAGTCTAGATGATTTCCATAACACACCTGAAAAACTTGATTGAAAAAGCATGGGCACACCTTAGCATGGTGCATCATCTATATCGTGGAAGGGGGACCTTAATAGGATTCCTATAAGCACACATATAGACTATGGCAAGGAGTTGTAAATGTCTTCTATCCAATAATTGAATGACATGCAATTGGCAAATGTTGTCTACCTCAATAATTGGTTATGAGCACCAACTTTGGTTGGGTATTAACTTAATTATTTTAGATCTTGTCTCATTAGAAGGTTGTAAGATGCAATCTTCCAATTGGTAGTGAGGGCTATCAATTAGAACAAAACAATGGGAGAAATACTTAACTAAAAACCTAATTAATATCTTCAAACTTATCAAATCAAATTAATCAAAAGTGTTTTGACTAAAGTTGCAATATCTTTTATAGAATATATATATATATATATATATGGTGAACTTAGGTTGTTGTGCCTTTTTACTAGAAAAACGAAGTTCATTGATTACAGAGTGTACCCACAAATACAACCTAATTGTACAAAGAAAGATAAACAGAACAACAAAAATAAAAAAAAGGGTAAGAACTAACTATACATGGCTACTATATCCCTATTGAAATGAGACCAAACATCTCCATGAATAATACTAAAATATCTGAAGGTCATGTTGTTTCTTTCTCCATAGTGCATGTATAGGACATAGAGAATAGAGAATTTCAAACCTTCCTTCAACAAGAGTAAATCATCAAAGGACCTGGGAGCATAGACTGAGTTCTGATCCAAACACCAGTGACCCAAATAGAACATGAGTATTGACAACCAAAAAAGATATGAGGATCATTCTCTTTATGGTTTCACAAAAAACACATCTAAAATCTAAATGTAAACCAGTTATGTGGAGATAGTCACACATAGAAATCTTCCCAAGAAAACCCTTCCATAATAAAAGAGAGTATCTTATGGGAATACTTGACCAAATCTAATTACCCCGGCGAACAACCTATCCTTTCCTCCTCACAGGATTCCAACTATCCTTCATATTCATAACTTGTTTACCCCTAAATAAAATAGCATCTTTAGAATGAGATGGTTTATCGTGTAGAATTAGAATATCTCTCAATAGTTGAACCCCTCCGAAATTGGGAACCTTCCAATAATCACCTTCAATGCATGAGAATACCTTATAGTTAAGACCTTTTCCCAATCTATAAATCAGATTAGGATCTAAAAAATTGATCAATCTCATTTTCCCTATAGACCAGGGATCCCTCAAAAAGAGAAACTTTTCACCATCACCTAAGCAAAAAATTAAATAAACTAAGTAACATATCCCTCTGCTCAAGTAATCTTTTCCATGGCCATGAAGAATTTTCTTTGGCCTTCACGGACCAAATGGACTCATCTTTAATGTACCTTCCATGCAGCAACTTTACCCATAGAGTTCTTTAGTCAGAAGTTATAATCCATAAATTCTTGATTAAACAAACTCTGACTCAGTCATTAATAAGCTGAATGCCAAGCGCTCCTTCTCTTTTAGGTCTACAAATAAGCTCCCAAGTGACAATGTGCATATGTGTCTTATCTTTAGAACATTCCACAAAAAGTCTCTCATTAATTTCTCTAGAGATTTTTTGACTGATTTGGGAAAAGGAAATGTCAAAGTCCAAAAAATGTTATAGGTAGACAGAGAAGAAATAATAAGCTCTAATCTACCAGCTTAATTTTAAGAGGTTCCCTTTCCACGAGTCCACTCTAGCTTTGAACTTATCAATGATAGGTGAATGCATCTCTTTGGTCAATCTACCAGTAATAAGGGAATACTAAGATACCTTATTGGAAGGTTTGAGACTTCAATCTTCATAATGTCAGAGATATTGGTATATGTGTCATTTCTACTAAGAAATATTTTACTCTTTTCATTATTGAGATTCAAACCAGAGACCATACTAATGTTATTCAAGACAACTTTAAGACATTCCACATCCTAATCTTCATCCTTCAAAAACAAAAGCATGTCATATGTAAAGACGATGTGAGAGATACTTGTCTCACCAACCTGAAGAGACCTCAATCTACCAGCTGGAATCTACATCAATAATAGAAGAAAAGACTTGCATTGCAATAACAAACAAATGAGGGGAGAGGGGATCCCCCTACCTCACTCCATTGTAGTCCCAAAAAATATTAGTCGGACATCCATTCACCAACACTTCATAAGAAGCTAAATCAAATGTTTCCTAAATCCAATTTAGCTGACATACAGGAAAGCCCATCTTCCTCATCTAGAAAAATTTGTATCTCTCCTAACAGTATCACAAGCCTTCTCCAAGACAACTTTAACACATATTATCCTGATAACCCACAAAAGTGGTAAGAACTTCATTGGAAAGCAAGATAGCATCCCTGATATTCCTACTTTTAACAAAGGCTACTTGGTTAATGTCAATTAATGTAGGGAGCACATGTGTAAGCATGTTTGCTAAAATCTTCATTATCACTTTATAAATGATATTATAGAGGGATAGAGGCCTGAAATCCTTCAACCATATTACATCACGAAGCTTAGGAATCACAGTTATCATTGTACTATTACACTCCTTCAAATCTTTACCAGAACTAAAGAAGTTCAGGGTAGAAGAGATGTCCTCATCAACAATAATATCCCACATAGATCTAAATAAGACTGAATGGAAAGCATCAGGGCCTAGAGCCTTGTCATCATTCATCTTCATCATCACCTCCTCAACCTCTTTCCTAGTTACCTCATTTCTTAACATATGAAATTGATCCTAAGTGATCTGTGGCAACAACCATTCTTCCTTGTAGTGAAAAACTTCTATTTGGGCACTATTAAAATGCCCTCATAGAATGATTTAATATTCTCACGAATAACTTTAATATTATATATATATTCCCCTCATTCATACTTAAAAACATTAATATTTTTCCTGATCCTTCTAGTCTTTAAGTAAGCATAAAATAACTTAGAGTTCATGTCACCTAGTTTCAACCATTATACCCTACTTTTCTACTAAAGCAGATTTTCTTCATCCTTGAAAGATCTAGCAGTATCATTGCTAAAGGTCGCTAACTTATTTTAATTAATTTCATTTAATAGATCATCATCCACTTCATTTTGTAAGTATATAATGTTCATTTCTAATTCTCTAGATTTAGAAATAAAACTACCAACCTTTTCTTTTTTCCATTTCCTCAGAGCACAATAAACTTCATGAAATTTCTTGTAACCCTATACCTGGACGTTCCCTGAAAGTTTGTACTTCTCCACACCTTATAAACAACCTGTTTGTAAGAATGTTTATTGAACCATGACTTAAAAAGTTGAAAGGGAGTAGCACCCTTCTTCCCAGAACCAAACTGCAAACTGATTATTTTATGATCAGTAACTACAACTAGACTAACCTCCCCCCAACAATTAGGGAACTCCGAAAGAAACCCAATGTTTTTAAAGATATAATCAATCCTCAAGAAAGCACTTTTACCACTCTTACTATGCCTACCTAAATTAAAATAAAAACCCTTAGTCAAAAGCCCCAGCAGGTTTGCATCAGAAATTGCTTTATTCAAATCAGTCATACTTCGATTAAAAGGGTGTTGTTTACCAATCTTTTCTTTAACCAACCTCACCACATTAAAATCCCCAAGAAAATACCAATTTGAAGAATTGAGGTTATGAATAGAAAATAAAGATCTCCATAGCACAATTCTATCAACATCCAAGTTTTCCCCATAGACAACAAAAAGTTGGAATTGAAGGAGATACATACATATATCACAATGAATAACTTGCTCATTACTAAGCACCACCTTCACCTCAATCTCTTTGTTTACCTAAATAACTAAAATTTGGGTGTAAGAATCGTATTTTGAATTGTCAAAGTGCAAAGATCCTAGACAAATATTATCAAAAAAACTAGCCACATCTTCTTTCTATAGTCCAGATTCAAGAATGACATAGATATATACCTTATTCATATTCATCTCATCCTGAATGTGAGGAATCATATTGCCTCTACCTCTCACATTCCAAGACATAATAGTGAATGACTTAGCCATTTGGAAGAAGAACCACTACCCCCTGTTCCATCTCACCCGCATGTGTACCAATTTTCGCCTTATAAATCTCACTATCATCATTATTTGACACTAGGGAATACTTGTTCAAGGATTCAGGTATAACCCCTGTTGAAATTTTAGGGATGGCCATAGGAGCAAACCTCATATTGTTTTTGTTAGTTTCCCACCCCATCTCTGGAGAAGGAGTGGCAGTAACAACTGCTCTATCATTTATAACTTCATGCAAAGGACCACCCAAGGTTGTGTCAGTAACATTCATCAGTTCAATCTCGGGAATACCTTCCTCCACATCAATAAAAACTTCCGCATCCTCATCTTATCAAACCTTTTTAGGAACCCAATTCTTAAGTAGTCTCTTCTTTGGAGCTCTGCCTTCCAGTATTCTCAGATCAAAACACAAAGATTATTCATGACCATACAGACCACATATCGAACACTTAGCCATATCCTATTCATATTCAAATCAATAGTGTCCAATTGTCCATCATCACTGGTAGTCTGAAGTTCCTTTAGGTAGGAGAAGTCAGAAGGAATCACCACCTATCTCCAAGCATACTCCATCCTTCAAAACGGTGACATCATCTTATCAAGATGAAGAGGTCTACCTAAAATAGAACCAATGTTATTGAACATTTCCACATCCCATAGTTCAAGAGTCATATTATACATCTTCAACCAAAATGGGGATCTCGTCCAGTTTCATCTTTTCTAATGGTTCACTATGCTCCCATTTCTTGATAATAAGTGGTTCTCTAGACATGAACAAGGGACCTCCATTGCCTTCCATCACCAGATCTTCAACATTAACAAACATTACAATGAAGAAACCCCTTCCTAGAGATCTGATTTCCATAGAGACTTTAACCTTCCAAAATAGAGCAAGATGATAGACATGAGTTTGCCAGTGTGGTCTGATCCCCACAACATATTCATTTGTCATCCTACTCCACCTGGTTAGGTTACATTTCGTAATGGATTTTAAATACAATAGTTTGCCATTGACCATTTGAACCTTCGTCTTATTCAGATTTACCAGCCCACCAACATACATCTCCTTGAATAGCCCCGATTAATCCACAAATTCCTTCACTACTGAGACACCATTGGAAGATACTTTTGCTATCCTCACTATCAAAAGTCCCTCACCAATGCCTAGAATTGGAAGGTCAAATGATGTCGTATGTCTCCCCCTCACTCTCCACTGTCATCATATCATCCTTTTCTGCATTTACATAGAAGATGTAGAATATAATGGCAAACACAAACATGTTTTCATTGCGACTGATCCTTGAGAAGGAAAATCTAAAGGGGAACACCTTTTATGACTGGTTCCAGACGTTGACAGTCATTCTCACTCAGGAGCGCAAACTCTATGTCTTGGAGGCACGAGAGTCAGATGAACCTCCTCCCACTATGCCTAAGACTGACATGGATGCTTCTAAGAAGCACTGTAAAAATGTCATGAATTTCAAGTGCCTAATGTTGTGATCAGTGAACTATGAGTTGCAGAGACATCATGAAAACATGGATGTAATTGATGGTAACACATATTAAGAACATGTTCCAAGATCAAGTAAGGCAAGAGAGACATGTGTCTCTAAGGCGTTGTTCAAGTGCAAAATGGTAGGAGGTGTCCAGTAGGTTCCCATGTGCTCAAGCTTATTGGGTATGTGGAGAACGTTGCTAGACTATGATTTCCCTTGGGTCAAGAGTTGGCCACAAATGTGATACTGTAGTCATTGTCAGAATCATATAGCCAGTTTGTCATGAACTACAATATGAATTATTTTGACAAGCCATTGTCAGAATTACCTGGCATGTTGAGGGAAGCTTAAGCATAGATGAAGAAGGACAAACCAAAATTTGGGATGTTGATCAGTAGAGGTAAGTCTAAGGGCAAAGGTAGATCTAAGAAGAGTTCCAAAGATAGAAAAAAGCCAAAGTCTTCGACATTGAAAGCTAAGGAGGAGTGAATAAGGAAGGAAAGTGCTACCATTGTCACCAGCCTCGACACTGGAAAAGGAAATGTCTTCTCTATATAAAGGATCTTAGGAAGAAGAAGGAGATAAAGATATCCACTTCAGGAACTGATAACATGTAAGCTAGAACTATGTGGAGCAAGTGTTTCTACCACTATAGTTGCAATCAATCATTCATGTAATGGGCATGTAATAGAATTAGTTAATTGCTATTATGTACCACCCATTAATGAAAAATATCATGTATCTTATATGGAGAACAATATTATGAATATAGTTGATGTTTTTCTTTTAAAATTAAGCTCTTTAATGGTAGTCGCCATAATGTCCCATAATTTATATTTGATAGTTTGAGAAACAGTTGTATTGAATGACTCGATGACTCAAACAATGAATAACTATATCATTTTCATCTAGAGCACATAAATGAGATATGCATTTCTATAATCCATAATGATGGTAATATAGATTCTTTTGGTTATTGCACCAATAGATACATCAAAGTCTTATTTATTGGGCAATATGACAAAACATCTTCACTAGATGTAGTGGGAGGGTGACTATTCCATTAGTGTTCATACATATTGATGTATATATACTATTTAGAATAAATGGTAGAGGTGGTTATTAGTACCTCATTATATTTATTGACGATCTCCGTAGATATGGTAGATTGTATTTAATGAAATACAAGTCTTAATCATTTGAATTGTTCAAGAAGCTTAAGAATGAAGTACATATACGCACTGATCGATGTGGAAATATTTTGAACCAAGAGTTTGAGTACCTTCAAGGAAATCATGCTAGTGTATCGCGATGAAATACACCTAAATCATTATGATGTATTAGAATGAAAGAATCACACCCTGTTAGTCATGACGCAATTATCAATAAATCTAGCAATTTTCCAATTTCCTTTCTATCATTTACTTTACATTAAATAATATATAGTCTAAATTGGTTTTAAAGACACCATATGAGATATGAGTTGGTAGGTTCCAAGATATGTATTTTATAAGGATTAGGATTGACAACTTGTATAAGAAAATGGTTTCTTGAAAATCTTTGTCCACAAATCACATAAATGATATTTTTTTGAATACTAATTTTATATTCCAATCCAACAACAAAGTTGTTTGTTGAATAGGATGGTTGTATTCCTGGAGGAGAACTTATTTCCAAAGGAAAAGTGGGAGTAAAAGTAGAACTCAAAAATTTCAAGATAAACAAGTAAATATTGAACCTAAAATGTAAAGTAGGGAAAAGGAGAATCACATATTGTTGTGGAATCTCAAGTTCCTTCTGTAACACAAAACCTAATAGAACTAGTAGGACGCACCATGAGTTTGAAAGATTATGACATCCTATAACTCAAGAAGGTGATGTGTTGGTCATATATTATGAGCTAGCAACCTACCTAGAAGCTATTGAAGGACCATAGTTTGAAAATATCTTGAGGCCATTATATCCAAGATGGAGTCCATGAAAACCAACAAGGTATTACCTTGATGGATCCACCTCAATGGGTAAGACCCATAGGGTGCATTTGGGTCATTGAGAAAAGACCAACATGGATGGTAATGTACAAACCTAGAAGCAAAAATTGGTTGTAAAGATTTCAAACAAGCGTCAGATGTTGAACATAACAAAATCTTCACCAGTTGAATTCGTTGAATTCATCACGATCATGCTTGCCATTGTAAATTAGTATGACTATGAGATTTGGCAAAATGGATGTTAAAACTACTTTCCTTAATAGGGATAATGTAGAGGATGTGTACGAGACACAACCTATAAGGTTTTATAAATCCAATTATTGCAAATAAATTATATAAGGTACAAAGGTCAATCTATGGATTGAAACAAGCATCTCAGAGCTTAAATCTTCTAAATGACAAGATATTCAAAGAGTTTGACTTGAGTCCAGATGAAGATGAAGGTTGTGATTACAAGAATTTAGTGATTGCTTATTAATATTCCACATAATGATGAGGAATAACATCCTTATACTACAAATGTTAAAACCTAGCAAGGCAAAGCATCATGTGTGATAAGAATTGGGATCTATAGGGATAGATCTAAAAAGCTTCTTAACCTAAGAAAGAGTACATACATTGGCAAGATGTTGAAGGGGTTCAACACATTGGAATCAATGAGAGAAACTTGTCCATGTTTCATAGAGTTGGTCTCTTAGGAGCCTATTGTTCTAGTTATTATGAAGAACACGAATGCATGGATAGATGCCATGTGCATTCATTATTGGATCTATCATGAATGTAATGTTATGTACTCATCTTGTTGTCTCGTATGTACTGGACATGAAGAGTGAATATCTGTTAGATGATTGTCAAAGTCAATGGACTGCCATAAAGAACATCCTCAAGTACTTGAGAAGCACTAAAGGATTTGTTCCCTAATTATGATAATAAGGAAGAGTTTCAGGTAAAGGATTACACTGATGCAAGATTCCAAAATGACAAAGAAAATTAATGATTACAATCTAAATTTGTGTTTGACCTTAATAGAAATATAATTGTAAGTTGGAATTGTTTTGAGCAATAGATAGTTGTTCTACAATAGAAGTTGAGTACCTTGTTGTTATGTACAACAAAGGAGACTGTATGGATTTGTAAGTTCATATAGATGAACTTATGGGAGGTCACATTGTTGATGACCCACTATAAATACTATGAAAACAATGGAGCTACCAGTTAGGCAAGGAATCCTAGGTAGCATACTACAAAACTTCCATCTAATATGATAAGTCATACGGTGAGGAGATGTGAAACTTGGAAAATATCGTCTTTAAGCAAATGTTTCTAACCCTCTATAAAAGCACTTGCACAGCAGAAACATGATGGTCATGTTAAGATCACTTGGAATAAAATTCATGGGTGATTGGCTCTATGTGCAAGTGGGAGTCTATTGGTATGTATGCCCAGGGATCCAATCATGTGATGATTGCAATGGGGCATTAGATGTTGGTATGGTATGCCCATAGACTAGAGTGTGTGTTGGTTGATGACAGAATCGCATTAGTCATGATATGGAAATATCAAACCAAGCACACATATACACGTTACGGAACAATGTACTGGGCAGACCCACCTTGAGAGTGACACATGGAAACCATCATTTTTGGTCATAGTCATCTCTCACAGTGAAGGTGGTGATTGTCATTCTTAGACTTGAAATCACTACACATGTCACATGTCATTGGGTACACTTTGACATCATCAAACGTAGCCTTCAAACATGGTTGTTATAACAGTGATGATTGGGTGACTTTGACACATGGGGATAGACTGTGAGTGATAGATATGGGATTCGTCCCTCCTACTGGAGATTGATATCATGGCCACTTGATACGTGAGACTGAGAAATGAATGTGCATGCATATGTGAATCAATATATAATATTGAGGTAAAATTATCTCATCCAGTCTACTCTTGGTTTTAGGAACATGGATTGACCATTGAGAGGTTGCCTTGAGTTCATCTTGGACATCAGTGACAAAGGAATTATAAAAGCATTGTAACATCATACACAAATAGTAGGTTGAAGTTGTTCTCCAACTTTCCATTCACTCGGGTAGCAATAATGTGTGACTAGGAACCATTCTTTGTTTTTTATGTCATAAGTTAGTTATGGATATTCACTACCAATGTAATATGCGACCTATAGGATCATACACATAGGAACTCATCTAGAAGAGGATTCTGATCTTGAATGTTAATTGGATTGAATACTAAAGTGTTTAGGTACTCAATGCACGTAACAGATTTGCTGACTACACTACCAAACGACAATATTACAGGGTGAGATGGTCATTTGGGGAGCCAAATGAGCATCTCAAGTGTTGAGATGGCCATTTGGATTGTTAGGCTAATCAGAATTTTAATTGGCTAAGTTATGCCCACACTGAGGTGTGAATCGACCGGTTCATTCTGATGAACCGATCGACTCAACTCAACTCACCAGACGATTATCTGGGTGAGTGAGACGGGCATGTCTCATGTGTGAGATGGCTCAGTTGGGGCCAAACAAAGGTTGTGGAAGTTTCCCAAACTTGTTTCAATTGCACATTTCTTGTGGTGCAAGAATTAATGTGTAACATTAATGAGAATCAAATTCCTAGTTTTGTATATGATTGGGAAACTTCAAAATGATGGTTTGGCAGTGCGAGATGACCATCTCATGTTTCGTAGGTTGTGAAAGTTCAAGATCTCCTGATCCTTTCCACCCCCGCACAAATCCAGAACAGACTAGGAACCCTGGACCAAACCCGATCAATAAATACAGCGGTACTCGGGGCTTCCTAGAACACAACAACATGAACTCAGAATTAGTTTCTCTAGACAATTTTTGTTCTCTCTGGTTATGATAACCAAGAGATCCCAAGCAAGTTCTACCCGACTAGGGAGGGATAGAGGCGGGAGAGAACAACTAAGGATCATTTTTGTGGGAGAGCAAGTTGGTGACTAGTACACCAACATAAGGGGAAACTTCTTCCTGTCTGTTCTAGTTGAACAAAAGGAGTTCTAGTTTGTCTGTGTGGACTACTATAGAGGCAGAAGTCATGTGGCTTCTACTAGGATAGCAAAGTCAGCCTATAGTCTATGGAAAGACCACATGAGTCTCTACAGAAGCTATTTTGTTCGTTTTTCATGGTTTAGATCAGGAGATGCACAACCACCATCTGAGAGCAACTAGAAATAGTTGCACTAAAGCGAGTTGTTACCACTAGTCTTGCTCCAGGTCTAGGTATAACTCGTTAAACCATCCTTCCTATTTCATTGTAGCTGACGCGCTCTTGCTGGTATGGTAATACATATAGAAAAAAAAAATATCTGGTACTATACTTTGTGCCTATATCTCCCAACAACATCAGATCCATGTCAATATACTATGTTTTAGGATAATCGATATGATGAGATTTTGGTTTAATTGTTTATTTGTTACATACAATGTGGATATTTAAATTGTCTCATATGCATATTCAATCAAAGATCACATGATCCCAAACTAATATATATATATATATATATATATTTGCAATTTAGTAAAAGCAGTTTTGATGGTGGATGTGTAGCGTAGTTTTGGCAAAAACCCTATATCTGTGTGTGGTTGGATGATTTGATTTTATTCCTCTTTATCTTGGTCAGTGTACTGAGCCACTACCTCCCTCTTCACAATGTAAAGGTAATTCTTTCCTACCTTTGCTCCTCTAGAATGTAACTCATAGTTTCTCTTTACAATTTAATAGTTTAATAGGAATATCATACTTTCTTATTTCAACCACAAAGAAGATGATCATTATCAGATGATATGACCAGTTTGTGATACGAGCCGTCCATTTGTAGGACCACGGAGGACATAACGATGGGCCTTGATGACCTCCTAGTAGACCCAAATGATCGTTAGAAAGGAGTCCAAGCATCAATTTGATTAGAGGCCAGAAGACCATTTGTGATGACTGACTAACTGGTCAAGAGGCGAGACAACCAGTTCAAGGTTTGAACCGATCTACCCATATTGGAAAAAATAGATCTACACCAACAATAGATTCATACATGAGATGTGATGATTGACCTAGGTGGTAGTAATTCCTTGTGGCTCCAAGGATTAACAAGTATCCATGGCCATAACTATCTCTTTTTAATTTATATTCCATGTTTATGTTGTGGGGTATAGCATGTATATAATACATATTATATATGTGGTGATTGGATACAGTATATGTATATATATATGATATATACCAAATCCCTCAAATCAAATATATTACGCCTAAGATGCTTTCCAATAGAAATACACTTGAAAAACTTGTTTGACTAAGTGTAGGTTATTCCAAAGCATGGTTCGCCATCTATCTCGTGGAAATGAGATGGTAGTAATGTAGGTTCTACCAAAGAGGGGTCCATTATTATCGTATTGGCTATTGAGTCAGGCATAACTAGTGATTTTTAAAACATCTAAGCCTAGAAGAATGCATATGATTATGGCAAGGAGTTGCGCATATCTTCTATCTAAGAGTTGCATATGGATGCAATTGGAAAAAGTTTCCAATCTAAATAGTCAAGTTGTGGGTGATCAACTAAAGTTGACTCATGATTTGATGAAATATGGATCTTAGCTCATTTGAAAATTGTTCGTTCCAATTTTCTAAATTGATACTTGACGGTTGTCAATTTGAACCAAATAATGAGAATGGTAATGAATTAAAGATTTAATTATTATCACCCAAATTTAATCAAATCAAAAATGCGTTTTTGACAAAATTGAAAATTGTTTTGTAGAATCAAATGGTAACGAACAACAATCACTTTTCTCTATGATCAGTTCCTAAGAAGGAAAAATTAACTGGGAACAACTTCCACAATTGGTTCAGGACGTTGTGAATTGTTCTCATATAGGAATGCAAGCTCTATGTCCTGGAGATGCTAGAACTAGACGAACCACCTCAAAATGCACCAAGGGCTGACAGAGATGTTTACAAGAAGCATACTAAAGACGTCATGGATGTCAAATGTTTGATGCTATGGTCCATGAACTATGAGTTGCAGAGGCAGCATGAGACCATGGATGTGATTGAGATGGCCACACGTCTCAAAAACATGTTCCAAGATCAGAAAAGACAAGAGAGATATGATATCTCCAAGGCATTGTTCAAATGTAACATGGTAGAAGAAGATCTAGTAGGTCCTCATGTACCCAAGCTCATTGGGTATGTGTAGAACCTAGCTAGATTGGAATTCACATTGGGTCAAGAGTTGGCCACTGACATTACTCTATAGCATCGGCTAGAGTCATATAGCCAGTTTGTCATGAACTACAACATGAATGAAAACATTGACAAAGTTGTTGGGCATGTTGAAAACAATAGAGGGACAAATGAAGAAAGACAAGCCCAAGTCTGTGATGATGATCAGCAAGACAAAGGGGATGTCAAAGGTAAAGGAAAAGTTAAGAAGAGTTCTAAAGCTAGCTAAAAGCCCAAGTCTTCACATCTCAAGGCAAAGGAAGGTGTGAAGAAAGTAAGAGGCGACTGTCACCATTGTCACCATCCTGGACACTAGAAAAGAAATTTCCCACTCTGGTTAGAGAAATTGAAGAAGAAGAAGAAGGAAGGCACTGAGGCCCCCACTTTAGGTATAAACATTATTAGACAAATTTGATTATTGTGCATCCACTTTAGGTATAAACATTATAAGATAAATTTGATTACTTCTTCATTTTGATATGTGATACCAAATAGAGATCTGACATAATGAGTGTGCATGATCTGACAAGAAGCAGAAGCCTTCATGGAAGGACAAATATGGATAAGGAAGAGAAAGATTTGCAGAAGCTTTAGTTAGTATTTAAATTTATCTTATCCCAATGGACATGTAATAGAGTAAGGGAATTGCTATTTCATTATGTCATAAAATAGAAACATTTACTTTAAAGCATCTTGTATGACAAGGATGATATGTCAACAAAGTGAGAGATTAATGTTTCTATTTCAAAAGATATGATCTTTCATAACAACAACCAAACATCTAATGATCTTTGTATGAAAGACTTTGAGATAAGCGCTTATAACGTTAATACCAAAGGAACATAATTGATAACTCAATACTATCATTAGAAATAGTCACCTTGGACGTACATATAAGAAATGCATATCTAGAATACATATTGATGTTAATTTAGATTCCCTTGGTTACCAAACCTAAGGAAACATGCAAAGTCTTATTTACACACAATGTGATATGACATCCTTCACTATATGTAGTGAGAGGATAAACCCTCCATTAAACCTCATACATAATATGCATGAAGATATTATGGGATGAATGTTATATACCTCCTTTCTATTACTGGTAACATGTTGATATGTAGTCAGTTAAATAGAAACATTAATCTATTGAAATGTTCAAGGAGATTATAAATGAAGTATGAATTTGATGAAAGTATTAAGAAACTATGATGAGATCAAATGTTGAAATACTTTTAACATTGATACATTGAGTACCTTCAAAGAAAGGAATGTGATAATGTGTCATAAGTCAAAAATATATGAACATGATGATGTGTATAATTGAAGGGATTACACCATGATGAGTCATGATATAATTATAAATTAATCTAGTCTTATTGTATCCTCATAAATATCTTCCTATCACTAAATAATCTACCATTTGAATGGTTTGTTAGACATCATATTTGATATGAATTGGGAGTGTCATAATATGTCTAGAGGATTGAAACTTACATTGAGAAAGCAGTTTCTTGAAAAGGTTATCCATAAGCCATAATTATTGAATGTCACTATTAATCCCATTCCAATAACATAAGCTTTTTTTGATAGGATAACTAAATTCCAAAAGAATAAGTGGGAGTACTAGTAGAACTTAAAATTTTCGAGGTCAACAAAGTGGTACAATAAAAACTTAGAGAATCACAAGTTGTTGTGGAATCTCAAGTTCGTAATTTGATACTGAACAAAATAGATCTAGTAGAATATGTCTGAGATTGAAGGATTGTGAATCCAACAACTCACATAGGTTGGTCATGATAGGATGAGCCAACTAATCAATGAGAAGCTATTAAGTACCATAATCTGAGTAATGGCTCAAGGCCATTATGGGTTCCATGTAAACTAACAAGGTATGACCTTGATGGTAATATCTGAGTAGTAAAACCCAAAAGGTAAAGATAGAAACATGTAGCAAAGACCTACATATGGTCTTGAGATGTACTTAGGGCTTGTGGAGAGCTTAAGATTCAAGTTTGAGCTTGTTTCGATGAAGTTTGTTCTTTTTGTGCTAGTTCTAGTGAAAATTGCAATTTACCCAATTTAGGGGGTTTATGTGCAATTCACCACCTCTAGAGTGTTCCCTCTCTTTCTTAACATCATCTAGAGGAAAGATAAAGAGAGGGTGCCTTGTTTGATCCTTGGTTGATAAGTATCACCCTAGGTGGTGATTTGAGTTTATGTGAGTGTAGAGTGTCTTGACCCATGTGTGTTTGTTGTGTTGTCTCGACATTGGGTCATGAAGAAGGTTAGTTTTGGAGGGTTTTGCAGTCAAGATAGCTCCTCTAAGTGTTGGGGGTCATGACCTAGGTAGCCGAGGATGGTCTCAGTTTGATATGGTTGCCCAAGCATAGGTTGTTTTGACCTATGTTTGTAGAAGTGCTTTGTCACAACCTGGAGGTGATTTTGGTTGGTGGTGTCGCGACCATAGATGGTTCCCCATGGATGGGCCACGACCGTGACCATGTGGGTTGACATGGTGGTCATGGAACTATCTAGAGTGTATCACCATGTCTTGCATGTCATGCTTAAGTGGTTGCATGTTGGCATTTTTAGTGGACAAGTGTCCCTTTGGTCCCTTAGTATATTGACACCTCACCCCTTTCTCTCTCTCTCATCTTCCATCTATATAACCCCTTATATCTTCTTACTTGCAACCCTTTACATACATATATCTTCTTCCTCCTTCTTTGCTTGTTCTTGGAACTTGGTGGAGCAAGGAGGTTCATCCTTGGAGCTGGGGGGATCAATGTCCTCTTGCATGTGGTGATGGTGGTGATCCAAGATCATCTTCCATCCTTGGTAAGTGTTTATCTTCTAAGTTGATTTTTTTTTATCTCCTACCTTCATATCCCTCTCCTTTCTCAGCCCTAGACCATGTTTCTTCCATGGTGGTCATTTTGTAAGAGAAACTCCTCTCTTCATCAGAAGGATCTTAGACCATGTTTTGATAAGGTAGATCTAAGTGTGAAGATGATTTATCCTCTCTTTCCCCCTTTCTCTTTTGGTTTAGCCAAGAGCTTCTTTTCTTCTTTCCTTGGGCTAGCTTTGACATTGGTGTCTTCTCCTTCTTGAGGTGCTATTGTGGTTGAGAGTGGATATTTTAGTGAGGCTTCTTCAACCCTTGGATCATGTGCTTGGAGCTCTTGATCTTTGGTGGTGATTAAATTAAGGCAGGTTATATAACACTAAACCTACTCTATTATTGCGCTTTTTATGCTTTTTATTACTGTATTATCTTTCTATGTTGCTTCCTCATCATGCTTGTACTTAGTGGTAATATCTAGAGTTTTTTTTGTAGAGAGTTCTTGCTCATCGTGGTAGGAATATGAAACCCTAATCTATGTGTACCTGATTTAGCAGATGATGAGTCATGGAGCTTCTTCTCTAAGTTTTGCTTCTGATGTTGCTCCCATGCATGATGTTCATGGATCTAGAATTTTTATAGATGTTAGGTTCGGTCTTGGTTACCTTGAGCATGATTTTCCCTTCTTTGGAAGAGGTTCTTTCTTGGTGATTTCTTGACCTATGCTTTACGGTTGGTGATAAGTTGCTTGCATTTTCCTTCATGTTGACCTGGGTTCTTCCCTTGGTTTTAGTTTTTTTTTGAGACATAGATTGTGCATCATGGTTTGGTCAGGACACTTCCCTCTTAGTGGTTGTGACCTTGATAGATGTGGTCGAGATGCTTCCTTGCGGTTGAGTTTGACGTAGCGGTGTTAGGTCAAGGATTTTGGTGTTAAGTGGCCTAGTCTTCCCTAGTGTTGGTGTCTTGTTCCTACCTTGCTTGAGTTGAGACTCACCCTAGAGTGTAGAGTCGCACCATGATGGTCTTGGGTCGTTACATGGGTGGAGGTTGAGACCCAATGAGACTAAGATAGGTTTGGTCGAGCCATGTTGAGGTCAAGACACCTTTGGTTGAGATTCTATGTGAAACCCTAACCCTAAGTGTCATGGTCAAAAATTACTTGGAGGGTGGAGGATACGACATGTTGGTGGATGGTAGAGACATATGATTGTCATAGTCATGACATGGACCATGATGTGTGGTCACGACCTATGTGGTTATGTGGTCAACATATGGTGATGGTAGGTGGATGAGAAGCAGATGTGAACACAATGATATTCATACATGAATGATACATAAGCCATATCGAATGTTGTTTAGAATTTTGACGACAGTCGCCAAACCGAAAAACAAATCATCATTAATTAAGTGAAATTAAACTTAAACAACAGATTAACAAAAAAATCACTAAAAATTTAAAAACATTTTTCAAAGAGATCCATTCCAAAGAAAACTCTTACTGAAAGGTCCAAAACCTTATATACATCATTATTCACATTGTATATATCTGGTACATCTCATCTCAAGAATAACATATAATAGTTGCTTTACCAAACTATACATGAGCAACATAAAACTTTGAGGCATGTAAGCCAAAATCTCTTATTGATCATAAAACTAGTACGAACCAACTCTAAGGACCTGAGAGTATAGAGACAACACATAGGTCTCATATCTACAAGACATGACAGACAATACACTCAACCTGAGCTATCACTGTTGCCTCGGTTGTTGTTCTTCCTCTGTAGAAAGCTCTTCACCTCCTCATGCACGTCCACCTAAAAATGTCGGTCCCACGGGGGTGAGATATTGTAATTCTCCCAGAGAGAGATATAACTCTCCGCCGACCATATTATTATCACAAATTAAGCATTTATAAACTGAGAAGAGGTTCTTTTTATATTAACAAGAAGGGTAATTCACTATATGAGCAAAATGAAGTAATCTCCTTTCATAAGGAGAACATTGCATTTACCCATGGTAGATTATAATTCATCTATCTGCTTTGCAAGGAATGTAAAGAAACATAAATAACATCTATCAACTAGAATGTATAACTGTATTTGGCATCAAGCAATGTTTTCCATATTCAATCCTTAAGCAGATATGCTACACGGCTGATTACATTTTACAATCACACTTATGCCCTGAGGAAGTGAGCTGTACCGCTTAAATCCAACCGACCATTGTGAAGTTGAAATCGGTACCATACAAGGTCCATGGAAGAGTCGGACTCCATGACCTCCCACGTCTCGGTCAATGCGAGACCACAAGCAGGACCGCAATCTCTTTCTTAAGTGACCTTAGTCACATAGGGTCAGGCTACCCTCTGCCTAGCCCACCTTGGTATAGGTGTCGGCGCTAGTGAATCGAGCCATGGGCCAGTTCACCGTGCTCCCTGAGCCATGAATGCATTCATGCTCTATCACACTGAGCCATGGGCCTATTCACCATTCTCTTATCACACTGAGCCACAGGCCTAAAACTGTACTCTGGAGTCTACAACTGAAGTTGCACTCTAACCTTCCTATTTGTGGCTAGGAGCAACCCCGCATATTCAACAATATGTGCTCCGGATTAAGCTGTAGGAGAACCCGTTTCACCATCACCAGCTACTGATGATGATGGATCTGTGGCTAGGGCACTACATGATAAAATTCCACTTGATTAATTAAGTGCATTGCCATATTCGTTTAGCAACAGTCAAGTTTTCACACATGAATTATTATGACAAATTCTACAAAGAAAGGTATAATACATCTATCACGTACTTTTCAAATCTTTAAAACGCATGATACTTGGGATCTCAGTCCCTTATCACATTACTGGGAATTCTCATCCCTTCACATAATCATTATCATGATTGCTAGATTTGGGTATTCAATCCCTTAGATCATCACATAACATTGTTACCTCTATAACAGATAACCATTACCTCTAGGTCCTCAGACCAAGGTATTCATTTCACTTGTTGCACAAGTATTCACATGGCTCACAAGGCCATCACACATCTTGTCACCTCTCAATAGGCAACAACTTATTCACATGGATCACAAGGCCATTGTACATCTTGTCAACTCTCACTAGGCAACAATTTATTAACATGGCTCACAAGGCCATTGCACATCTTGTCACCTCTCACTAGGCAACAACTTGTTCACATGGCTCCCAAGGCCATTGCACATCTTATCACCTCTCACGAGGCAACAACTTATTCACATGGCTCACAAGGCCATTGATCATCATACTTGTTATACAAGTATTTAACATGCCTTACTAGGCTTAAGAAATAAAAGAGATACAACCTTCCCATCATTAGGGTTAGGGTTTTCCTTTCTTATCGATTAGGGTTTCTCTTACATATCATTACCCTTCATTAGGGTTTTCCATAATTAACCATTTAGGTTTTCAAGGTCATATTATCAATGATAAAACCCTAATTCATTGATCCACACATCTATGCGCAAACATTGATATCATAAGTATTCAATATACTTATTTATTCTCATCATTTATCATTAAATGAATCATCAACACAAGGTATGAGTTCCTCTCTCATCTTTACCAGGGTATGATTACATCAGACTTTATTAACTTGGCTTAACCCTTTCTCAAAGTATGTAATCCCACACTTATCAAAGTGCATTAAACTTATTACATCTCAATGTAACAATTGGCATAACACACTTCATGTGTTACTCATCCAAGTATATTGGATTTAAGGTGCATCAAGTTTTATCAACCTTGAAGTTCTGGATGTGATATCTATCTTATCTTGATGTATCACTTCCCTCATCACTTTTAGCTTTACTTAAGTTCATCAACTTATCTTGTATTAGGGTATTTCCCATCCTAATACTTTATGCACTAGCCCATCTCATTCATTCTGTAGTGTATTGATCATAAGTCATACATTTGAATTGTCCAACCATCATCAATTGATATGGACTCATCTCAGGTTGAGACATTGTTGATATAGGATTAACCATTATCAACCACTTTAGGTGTTTCACCTATCAAGGTATTAGCCACACCATTACTTGGTGTTACACTCATTACTCCTAAGAGTGTCTTACTCTCTCCTTTACAAGGTGTCTTTGGTTGGATGTGTATGCGCACCATCCATATCGGGCTAGAGGTGCATTCAATCACCATATCGGGTGGCTCACCATCTAGGGTTGGTTGTGACAGATTAGGGTTTGCCATATCCGGCTCAACCAATATACAAGTCAATTGGAGTGTAGGGAACCAATACATATCGGGCTACATCATCAGACGTTAGGTTGCAACACCCATGTCGGGTTAGGTTTCGTTGTGATGGGCACATGGTACATATATGTGTTGCCCATGTTGTTTAAGAAGTATCGACTCTTCACCATATCGGGAAACCCTATCGTGCAAGATCATGTGTCGTACAACCATGTCATGCAAGGTTATGTAGGCCTCTTGATTCTAAGTACCAATGATATATCATATGATCATACCATGCATTACCACTTGTTATTCTTCACCTATATCGGGTTACCCAAATTAGGGTTTCTTGTCAACTTGTAAGTATACAATTGACCTTGTATCGTGCATGGAGTCTATAATAGACTTCCTATCGTGAAAGAGGTGTATACTACACCCCCATATAGTTCAATAAGGTTTACAAACCTATTCATATCATTTTAGTGAAATAGGTGCATCATCATATCAGGTTAGAGGTGCTTGCTTATGTGCATGCACCCGATATCACTTTTATAAGGTGATATCACAATATTCAAGCTCTAGACCTTTATTATAACTATTATAGTTCAATTCAACATGTCTAAGAAACTACTAGAACTAATAATTTCATCAACTATTTCAGGAAATTTTGGAATTAAAAGTAGATCATTAAATACAGCAATTTAGGTGATGAATAATAACATGATTGAGTTAAAGTTATATAACCCGCCTTAAGAACAACTTCAAAGCTTCAAGGTCCAAAGCTCCATGTTCCTAAGGTTGAAGATGACTTTATAAAAGGTCCAAGGCTCGTTCAAAACTCCTTCATATACAAGGAATCACCATGGATAAGCAATTGGTGGAGAAGAAAAGAAAGGTAGATCGTAATCCTAATTCCTTGCTTCAATTCAAGCATGAAGACAACTATATCTTACCTTTGGGTTAAGTTTTGAGTTCCTTAGATCCTTGGCCGACACCCTACCACCCTTTGGTGATATGTACTTCCTCTTGTCCGACAAAACTTTGCTTGTGGCCGATACCCCCTCACTTATTGTCAAAATCACTTCAATTGGCTGATGTCGACTTGCTATGGGCAATATCAACATGGTATGGTCGATATACTTGCTATGGACGATATACAAGGCCTATGCATGATACCCTTGTTCTAATGCACGGCATTCCACCCCTCTTGCACAATATGATACTCACTTGCACGATATGGCAGTCACTTGGAGTCAAAACACTTCACTCTATGGCCGATATCACCCTATATAGCCGATATCACCTACTTGGGCGATATGGTCTTGCCATGGGCGATACCCCAAGGCCCATGCACGATACCACAACATACCTTCACGATATGGTTGCTATATGCACGATACCTTAGGGTAGGAGGGTGGTAAGGGTCGCAACATTGCACCAAGGGGTGAAACTAGGGGTATATATACTTGTTGATCATGAAGAAAGGCAAAAATGAGGTGTCAACATTTTAAGCTAGTAGGTTCCACGTGTCATGCATGGGTGACACGTGTCCATGCATGCATCAACATTTATCGTGACATGTAAAATGGTTGAGGATCATTTAAAGATGCAAATTCATCCATTGCCTATCCATTTGGATAAGTCATCTAGGTTTAATCACTATTTTATGTCAAGCCGATACACATTTTCTAAGGAAACTTGTTGGCCGTCATACCTCACCTCCTTGAGGTGATTTGAACGATATTGAATTTGCCAAGAGTTCACAAAATGATATGGGACACCTCATTGGGCTCCATGGCCGATAGGCACTCATATATAAGCTTTTCAACTTGATACAACTCAAGTTAAGCTTCCAAATTCAACCCTTTTTCTTGGTCATTTCATCACCTAGAGTATCATCATTCATAATTGATCCAACATGGTGTCTCATTCATTATCTCTCCTCTAAATGATACATAGAGGAAGTAGGGACATTATAGAGGTGGTAATTTGCATATCGACCCCACATTTAGGGTAAATTACAATTTGTACCAAAATTGGTGCACAAGGTACCATCATTGTTCAAACAAGTTCAAACTTGGAATTTAGGCTTTCGACAAGCCACCACCTTGCATCATTCTCTCTATAATGATGCTAAAACACATGAGTCATGTTAAACATGTGACATTTTGCATTATAGCCCCTCAATTTGGGTAAATTGTACTTTGGTCCAAAACAAAGGAAAATTGCTCAAACATCATTCAATTGGGACCAAACTTGAAGCATGAGTGTGTGATATGATAACAAAGCACCTTAGAGGATTATATTAAAGTTATAAGAAACTTTATTATCCAAAACAAATAGGGTTACCTCATAATTCAGGTCAGGGTCGTTACAAGTTATAAACCCCTAACAAGGATTTTGTCCCCGAAATCCCAGGTAAAGGAAGACATCTATTATTCATTCATCATACCATCAAGTATCCACATAACATCTTAATGTCATGGAGATGACATAGAATTTTGGTCAACAGAAAGTTCTTCCACACAGGGTTTTCATTGAATCTCTCACACAGGGCACATATTCCACTGTCTTTTTCATTATTGACTGTAGAGTCAACTCTATGTCAGGTAATATTTTTCTTAGTCAGGGAAACATCATTCATACCTTATTTAACTCAGGTGTCATACCTTACTGATTTGTCACCTTTCTCAACTTACAACTTTATGTGACAAGTGTAATGACATTCACCAAACTGACAAACAAATCGTTACTAATTAAGCGGAATAAACATAAACAACGGATTAACAAAAAAATCACTAAAATTTAAAACCATTTTGCAATGAGATCCTTGTATAGAAAACTTTTAATAAAAGATTCAAAACTCATACATATCATGATTGACATTGTACAACATTGTTTCATCTCATCTCGAGGACAACATATAACAGTTGCTCTATCAAAACACATACTGGAGCAACATAAAACCTCGAGGCATTCAAGCCAAAATATCATATTTTTCATGAAACCAGTATGAACCAACTCCAAGGAACCAACTCCAAGGACCTGAGAGTACAGAGACGACACATAGGACTCATATCTACAAGACAAGATAGACAATACACTCAACCTGAGCTGTCACTGCTGCCTCAGTTGTTGTTCTTCCTCTGCAAAAAGGTCTTCACCTCCTCGTGCATGTCCACCTAAAAATTTGGATCCCACGGGGGTGAGACAATTGTAAATTGCCCCAGCGAGAGATATAACTCTCCGCCAACAATATTATTATCACGGTTTAAATGGTATAAAACTGAGAAGAAGATAAGCAGTTTAGAATATTCTCATCTTTTAAAGCATTGCAACTATATGTGATAGAGCAGTAAGTTATTTATTCTCTTTATAAGGAATGGGAAGAACATGTATATCATTTACTCATCATACTATATCAACATCTCAAGCTTATCCAGTGAAACTCATTATCATGGTATGTCATCCATAAATCATTCTCCTTTCTATTTATTGGCCTCAGCCAATCTGCTAACTAGATATATAATTGTACCAGTCATGTGAGTATACATCATCATATTATATTCAGGCATTGGACTATGCCAATCCTGTGCAACTATTTTAGGCATTGGACTATGGCAATCCTGTGCAAACATCACTGAATACCACAATGTTACGACCCCTCCTCCCGATAACCCCCAATTAAGGGAGACCGAGAGGTCGAAGCCGCACCCATAACTTCCGGATCAAAGGTTCGGCAATTAACCAAGAATAATTATCAAATTTTAACCTACTATACTGAAAAGCTGTAAGAAAATAAATTTTTGCATACCTTTTTGAAAACTTGGATCTCTAAACTTCTATCCACTTAAGGATTCTACTCTAACTAATCCTCCTTGTATTTAACTTCATGTATTTCACAATATGATGATTTACTATTTGTCCTTTTGGCTTGTACCTAAAACGCCGACAAACAAAACGTCGGTCAGCTGAAGTTGGTATGTGAGGGGAAACAATAGTTATGTAAATACATTAACAATGTAATCATTCAATTAATCATTTAACATCCAAGATTACATTTTTGATATAACTCCATGATCCAAGAGTACCCTATCCTCTATGTTGTCCCCATTAAACCCCTCATGATCCACCTATAAGTGCACCAATGTTTAGGGTCGAGTCACATGGCACTACTCGTAAGTAGCCGACTCCTTAACTCATGGAAGGCTAATGAGTCTCAAGGCACTACACATAGGTAGCCCAGTTTCTAACTCTTGGTAACCTAGACCTTGCTCTAGGATTACCCCTTTTTTCATAGCCTTTGCAAAGCAATAGAGGTGGACCCGGATCTAGTCAGTTATATACGTACATTTATAGTGAGAATCATAGTCACTTTATAGTTGCATGAAATAAATACACATCCAACAGTTATTTTCGAGAAACCGATTAAAACTTTGGGAATCGCCGTGAAACTAGAGCAATTATTCATAAGCATAACCACATACCTGATTTGATGAGTCATGCAGATTATTCAACATATACTTCATGTATATACAATCAAGCCAATCAACAGATCCAAGCAAGTAATTCAATCATCACATAATTCCTGAAAAGAATATGTACCCTATTTATTACACACATTATCAAGAATCTACTTTATTGACTTGGATTTACTTTCTAGGGTTTCGAATCAGCATTAAGGTTTCATTAATATTCATTAGGGTTTCTTAGATCAATTTCTCAAACTTTATCCCTTTTAGGTTAACAAACCCTAAAATACTCTTTTCCCTTTATATGGACCTTAATTGCTCAACTATCCATTTTAATAGTCTTTTATACCCAAATTGACTTAGGATCATCACATCCCTATTTATTCAAGGATTTGGAAACTTAAACCAATTAAAAGACATATTCATCTAAATTAAGGTTTTTAAGCTCATTAATGCATAATCATGCACGCAACCCTAAATTAAACCAATTATATAAAAAGATCGTCCTTTTTAGATCCTATTTTCATTTTTATTAACAACAGGTTAATATCAGCTTGAAATATCCAAATAACGTCATTAAGTTCATCTATCATCAAATCTAAGGGTTTTTCCTTAATTAAATCATTAAAGATGATAACTTTATGCCCTTTTCAAATTTCAAGCATATTTAAGCACATAAACTATAAATTAGATTAATCATGTGCAAAGTTCTTCCTTTTTGAACAAAATGTACCTTTTTACATTTAACAGGTTAACATCAACTCTAATGATCCATTAAACTCTATTAAACACTTTATTCATTTCAAAATAGGGTTTCTAAATCTTTAATTCATTAAAGATGATAATTTACACTACATTTCGAACAATGATCAGATTCAGGCTATAACATTATTTTTAATGGGTTCCTTTCATTTTTCTGATCAAAATACATACATAATTTGTCTTGATCGGAGTTACGAATAGCAAGATATGATTTTTGTAATAAATCACTTACTTCGGCCAATGAGGGGCTGCCACGTAGGCGCCCTCCATGCAACATTGCTTGTTGCTGCGCAAACATAACCGAATTACAAATTTACCCTCCACTTAAAAATCAGCTCTTTTAGCCCACGGATGGCTTAACCGTCCAACGTACCCTTTCCTTTCTTCAACCTCGGGCAGGCCAAGTTCTGCTGCCCTAGCCGCCGATTTGCAGCAGGTACGCATACGCCCCTTCCTCTCCGAAGGCCGGTGACCATCAGGGACAAAACCCCTACCTCCGACGCACCTCCACGCACCTCATGGTGCCCTTGGCCCATGGCTATGACCTCCAGTTGGAGTTGGGCATGTCTGTGACCAACAGCAGGCCTTGCAGCCATGCTGCTATTGTCTGGCACGATCTCGGGCTTGGTGATGATGGAAGAGTATCTCTTTGGCATCGTGGGACCTCTCTCATCGATCGTGATGGTCCCAGTAGTCCTTGCTGCCCCCCGGGTTCATGCTACTCTTCTATCTTAGGGTTTGTATGCAATGAAACGTGAAGAACAAGATGGAAGAGAGAGATAGTCGTGTGAGGTCCCTCTAGACTTGGGCAAGGATTCGACCCCTTATATAGGGAGGACATCCACGCCCTAACGTGCTTGCCCATGAAGAAAAAAAAAGATTCTTTTCTATTAGAAATCTAATTCCTTCATGAGGAAGCAAGATTCTCTCTCCTACTTTCTTCTTTAATATTCTTTATTACTTGAATATATAGGAATACGAAAATCCTCTCCTTTGTTTTAATTATTCTTGCCTTTTAATTTATTGGCCATGAAATTTCTATTTTCTTTTAATAGGAACAATACTTCTTTTTACCAATATCACAAAATTCATTAATAATTTTTCACATTATCCTTTTATTTTGCAATTTAAGTATTTTCTCTTTCTTTCCTTTTTATTGGGACTCCTTGGATCCCTAGATGCATCATTATGCATTATTTCACATTATCTTGTTTAATTCTCATTTAAATATTTCTTTTTGAGGATTTCTTTTTATTTCTCTTTTATTTTCCTCATTGGCATTCCTTTTAATATTAGCAACCTCATGGATACGAAATTTCCCCAAGAAATCTAATTTATGCCTCTTTCCACTCATTTCCAACAATTTAACATTATTTTCAATTTCTTTCTTACTAAAGAAATACTTAATTAATCTTTTCCCTTCTTATTGCTTTCTTTTTGCAACTTTGGACTCCTTGGAACCCAAGAGGCACAAAATCCATCCTTGGATTACATCTCTTAGCCTTCTAGAGGTTTCTACCTCTTGCTTTTCTCAAATATTTAATTATTCAATTACCAATTGAATTTTCTTTGTTATTTGGGCCCAATAGCCAATAAAGTCCACAACACATACATCAAGGCTATTGTAAGCAAAATCAATGTATTCAAAACAAATTATACCATTCTTTTTTCAATTATCTTTAATATGAGAAATTACATTTCTCACCATAAATTGGGGTTGTAACAACCACATCACTTTTACTAGGCATTATACCTTGGCCAAGCATTCATACTTATTCACATCCTTTCTATAAACAAGTATCCCTCTCATTTCAAACAATATAGCCCTTATTTGGCTATAAGCATAAATCATGTATGATCAAGATTTCATTATTATTATTGTATCCATTTATTATTATCATTATATTACTAAGTTTCCATTTCTTAGTTTATTTTGAGCATTATCATTTCTTACATGAGACTTTTATAAACACCTTGTTACCTCTCACTAGGCAACAACTATCCTCATGGCTCACAAGGCCCATTAAGTATCTTGTCACCTCTCTCTAGGCAAGAAATTATCACATGGCTCACAAGGCCACAACACAGACATCAAGGCTATTGTAAACAAAATCAATGTATTCAAAACAAATTATACCATTCTTTGTTCAATTATCTCTAATATGAGAAATTACATTTCTCACCATAAATTGGGGTTGTAACATCCTTCCCCTCTTATAGGAATTTTGTCCTCAAAATTCTATCAAGTAAACAAATAATTCAGGATAAGACTTTTCCATGTCCATCATTGGCCCCTATGTGGCTTTACCGTACTCATGGCGCTTCCGAAGAACCTTTATCATCACATATTCTTTTCTTTGAGTTCTTTCATCATGTCGTCTATAAACAGCACAGGTGACTCAGGCCATTTCAGCCTCCCTTGGGGCTCACTAGGTTCATTGCTGAGCACATGGTCGGGGTACCTCACATAGTGCTCTAAATTGGACACATGGAACTCATCACACATTACTTTATCCTAAGGGGTAAGGTCAAACTTAACCTTCTCCACCAAACCATGTCAAAAGAACCCATGCATCGGGGACTCAACTCTCTTAGCTATAACTTAGAGGGGTCAGATTTTCATGTCTCCCACAGTGAACTGCATGTCAGTCTACTTGCATGATCTTACGACTCATGTCATCTCGGGGCTCCTTTCAGCCATTGCATGATCAAAGCAACTTCATTTGCGCACACTATGGCCCTTTTCTAACTATCACATGGTCCTTTCACGAACATCACCTTACTGAAGTGGTGACTGACACAACCTCTCTTACAGAGCTTCTTTAAATCCCAATACTGGCTATGGTGGTTAACTTCACATCTTGCATAGGACAAGAACTGTCTCTAGCTATCACCCAGAATGAGCACATATGCTCTCATCAGACCCTTTAGTCTGGATCATACTAACCATTAGTTAGGGGTGATAAACTGTACTAACATCAAGTCCTTCATGCATCTACTTCCATCTTTTGAAGGGAACCTTTAGGTCAAACTCAAGAACCTTTGAACTCACTTCATGGTGTAGTTGAACCATCTCTCTCATGGGTAGTTCAACCAGATCTGTCCCTTGACAGAAGTCTTTCTTTCTCATGTCATCTAGGTAAGGCGATCTACCATAACTCATATTGCATCTCGACCTTCCTTGGTCCTGAGGATACTTACAACAACCATAGAAATGAACTCCCCTTCCCTTTCGGGGAATCTTTATCCTTTATATCAATGCACTGGGTTACCGGTGCTCATCCTTCACTTCCTATCATGCATGGCAACATACCACGTGCAGCCTCATCTTAGGCATCTAAAGTACTACTGTCACTTATTATCTTGGTAGTACCACAGTGTATGGTGATCTTTAAACATGATTTCCTATATGTCATGTTTCTTCAAGATCGATTCCTCCGAAACCCTAAACCACTCTAGTCGGGGTTTCATCACCTTCTTCTCCAAAGAAGTGCATTTGAGGTTCTACCAGCATCCTTTCATTGCATCAAGGACTAGACTAGCTAACCAAACAACCATTAAATTTTCAACACATCTCATTACATCTAAGTGTTATCCAAACACATCTCCTTTCCAAACTTAGGGTTAGCCAAACCACCTCTTCTAGTCCAACTAGGTAGCTATATATATCAACCAGAGCATCCATTACCACTTCACATCCTTAGGTATTAGGTAATGTTGAAGACATACACTTCCATGTATTTCACTTATCATCTTCTAAGTCTATCTTCATTGAAAACACTTTGAGCTCATCTTTTTGGTGATCAAACGCAACCTTGTATGAATCATATCTCTAGATAAAAACATCTTCATAAGGTGACTACCTCATTCCTCTTAGTGTTTGCAAACCATCCATGTATCATTCATTTTACCAAGGTAGGTTATCTTCTCCATCCCCATTTCTCGTGGCCACGTTCCAACCTACATCATCTCTTATCCTCGGTGTGTGGCATGCGTAATGTCCTATCTCTCACTCTCATATCAAGAGGAAATAAGCATTTGGCTGCAGTCCAAATACATAATTCTTCCTGTTCCAAGAGTAGAGATGGTACATCCCACCTTCCCAGTACACCTTTAAATCTAAGTTGCAACGTGCCACATATGTCTCTACATCACAGACATCATGATATCAAACTAGTCTTTAACCTACTAAGGTTTATATCCTTGGTCATCTCCTCTAGGTCTATAGGGTGCCGACTCTTTTGGGGTCATCCCTCTTGCCTCATGCATCAAGAGAGTGCCCTACTCATCTGCCCTTTGGGTCCCATGAGTTCATGAAGGTGATCAATCTCCTAACCCATGGCCCTCAGACAATGATAGCTGTTACCTCCCGAACCTATGGTCATGTGCAACTAGGGAATTAGGCAACTCCTACTTCCATCGGTCTTATCCCTACCTGACCCTAGGATGGACTAAGGATTCTCTTATAGTACATGTTCAACTTAAAACCTTGCCCAAGCCTTCATCATCTCTCTTTGTATACATGGGCTGACATCCATCCTTTCATAGGGGTCATGGGGACCTGCCTACCTTGGTCAGGCCCCTGACCGGTTACCTCCATGGTAACACATCCACACGCACTTAGAGATGGATATCTATGGGTCTACAGGTTCATTCTCATACCATGTACTTTTCACTTAGCTTCTCAAGATCCTATGAGACCTCTTTAGGTTACCTTAAACCAACAAAACTGATATACACCCTACCAAAGGGGTCCCTCTCCCAGGATGGGAGGAAAACTATCTCTTGACAACAACGTCACAAAAGCTCTTAGGTCTAGGGTTTACATCCACATGAGCTTACTTAACCCTAGCAAGATATTAAGGTACAAGCAGATCACCTACCAAACCATGCTAGGCCATACTTGTTTACTTTCCTCAACACTCATACCTTCCCACATCATCAACTTAGCTAGGAGGGGTTCATCTTAAACTTAAGGGATTTCCCTTTCCTCTCAACATAAGAAGTACCATGCTCGCTTCTATAGGAACTCAACTCTCATCATGAGCATTAGGTACACCGCTTCCCCTCTTAGGCCTAGGAACCCTAGGTTCACTTTTAGGTGTCCAACTGAATGCTCTATCTCTTAACCATGAACCAAGCATGCAAACGGCATGACATGCACTTCCTGTCATCCTTCAACTCAAGCAACACTTAGAGTTGGGTCCTCCTCAAGGACAACCAACAAGGCATAAGGCCCCAAAACCTGTCACTAAACCTCTACATGGTTTATGGAACTCTTCTTCTCATCATCTATACCATAGGTATAGAGGTACCGGCAGACTCATCCTCTCTCTAGGGTTTGGTTCCTCTCATGGAAACCAAGACCTCAACAACCTATAGGGATCAAGCATGTGGCGACCACTATCATCCACTTAGGTCTCATCATCCTCAACTCCTTACATATCTCAGAGTTTAGGATTCCAACCTTCTTTCTTGGTTCCTGCTCTCTCTCTAGAGCTAATCCTACAACTAGCCTCACCATTAGAGGTCCTCTCTTCATGAAGGATCAACCTCAAAAGCATCGTCTACATATGTGAAGCCTAGGATCGAACATATGTTTGCATCAAGATCATCCATAGCCCTTTATGCTCATTTCATAAGCTTTCCATCATGATTCCTTAACCAGGGTTTCAACCTATTGCTCACACTACTAGCGTACCCTGGGTGCATGTTATGCCTTATTCACATAAGCCCATAGGTTTTCTACAGGTCCTTCACTAACATCATCATCGAAGGAGCTATCCTTTACTCTAACATGCACGACTCTTCCCAGGGTTGGGTTACCAAAGGTGCTAGGTCACCCATGGATCATATGGCATCCCCAAGGCATGTCCTTTCAAACACCCGGTCTATCGTGATATCTATTCACCACTTCATATCTCTCTAACCAACACCTAGGGTTAGGGTCGTCATCATCCTCAAAGGATGTGCCAGGTCTCTATTTGTAATGGAGATCTCTATCTCCAAGACTAACTCTCTTTATCTATCTTCCTGACAAGCATGTCTATCCTCAGGTCTCTTCTGAGAGCATGAAAACTTATGTCATACGACCTAAGCATGTATCTATTCTTTAGTTTACGCTTACTCTATTAAGCTTATGTCCATGACATCTTATTTACATGCTTTTCATTAATTTGATGGAGGATTCCTTAGTCCTTATTAACCTTACCCATAACTCAAGAGGGTGAGGAGAAGAAAGAAAACCCTAATCCTTTAGGTCCTTATCAGAATTTTGTGATGAGAAGGGATGAATAAGATGAGAAAGTCCTAAAGGTATCTTATTTCGATTCATACCTGAAGACTTTGGCCAGGCAGTCACACGGATCCGGGAGTTCTCGTATTCCGACTAGCGGTGTAGAGGAAAATATTACCAGCCCCCATTAGTGATCCTTTTCTAAACACCTCCGTCTTTTGGATAATCCTCTAATAACTCCCTTGGGTTCTATGGAGTTTGTAAAATTCAATAATTATTAATGGTTAAGTGGGGAACCTACGCTCTGATACCAAATGTTACGACCCCTCCTCCCGATAACCCCCAATTAAGGGAGACCGAGAGGTCGAAGCCGCACCCATAACTTTCAGATCAAAGGTTCGACAATTAACCAAGAATAATTATCAAATTTTAACCTACTATACTGAAAAGCTGTAAGAAAATAAATTTTTGCATACCTTTTTGAAAACTTGGATCTCTAAACTTCTATCCACTTAAGGATTCTACTCTAACTAATCATCCTTGTATTTAACTTCATGTATTTCACAATATGACGATTTATTGTGTGTCCTTTTGGCTTGTACCTAAAACGCTGACAAACAAAACGTCAGTCAGCCGAAGCTGGTATGTGGGGGAAACAATAGTTATGTAAATACATTAACAAAGTAATCATTCAATTAATCATTTAACATCCAAGATTACATTTTTGATATAACTCTGTGATCCAAGAGTACCCTATCCTCTATGTTGTCCCCATTAAACCCCTCATGATCCACCTATAAGTGAACCAATTTCTAGGGTTGAGTCACATGGCACTACTCGTAAGTAGCCCACTCCTTAACTCATGGAAGGCTAATGAGTCTCATGTCACTACACATAGGTATCCCAGTTTCTAACTCTCGGTAACCTAGACCTTGCTCTAGGATTACCCCTTTTTTCTTAGCCTTTTCAAAGCTATGGAGGTGGACCCAGATCTAGTCAGTTATATACGCACATTTATAGTGATAATCATAGTCACTTTATAGTTGCATGAAATAAATAAACATCCAACATTTATTTTCAAGCAACCGATTAAAACTTCGGGAATCACCGTGAAACTAGAGCGATTATTCATAAGTGTAACCACATACCTGATTTGATGAGTCATGCAGATTATTCAACATATACTTCATGTATATACAATCAAGCCAATCAACAGATCCAAGCAAGTAATTCAATCATCACATAATTCCTGAAAAGAATATGTACCCTATTTATTACACACTTTATCAAGAATCTACTTTATTGACTTGGATTTACTTTCTAGGGTTTCTAATCTGCATTAAGGTTTCATTAATATTCATTAGGGTTTCTTAGATCAATTTCTCAAACTTTATCCCTTTTAGGTTAACAAACCCTAAAATACTCTTTTCCCTTTATATGGACCTTAATTGCTCAACTATCCATTTTAATAGTGTTTTATACCCAAATTGACTTAGGATCATCACATCCCTATTTATTCATGGATTTGGACACTTAAACCAATGAAAAGACATATTCATCTAAATTAAGGTTTTTAAGCTCATTAATGCATAATCATGCACGAAACCCTAAATTAAACCAATTATATAAAAAGACCGTCCTTTTTAGATCCTATTTTCATTTTTATTAACAACAGGTTAATATCAGCTTGAATTATCCAAATAACGTCATTAAGTTCATCTATCATGAAATCTAAGGGGTTTTCCTTAATTAAATCATTAAAGATGATAACTTTATACCCTTTTCAAATTTCAAGCATATTTAAGCACATAAACTCTAAATTAGATTAATCATGAGCAAAGTTCTTCCTTTTTGAACAAAATGTACCTTTTTACATTTAACAGGTTAACATCAACTCTAATGATCCATTAAACTCTATTAAACACTTTATTCATTTCAAAATAGGGTTTCTAAATCTTTAATTCATTAAAGATGATAATTTACACTACATTTCGAACTATAATCAGATTCAGGCTATAAAATTATTTTTAATGGGTTCCTTTCATTTTTCTAATCAAAATACATATATAATTTGTCTTGATCGGAGTTACGAATAACAAGATATGATTTTTGCAATAAATCACTTACTTCGGCCAATGAGGGGCTGCCACGTAGGCGCCCTCCATGCAACGTTGCTTGTTGCTGCGCAAACATAACTGAATTACGAATTTACCCTCCACTTAAAGATCAGCTCTTTTAGCCCGTGGAGGGCATAACCGTCCAACGCACCCTTTCCTTTCTTCAACCTCGGGCAGCCGAGTTCTGCTGCCCTAGCCGCCGATTTGCAGTAGGTACGCATGCGCCCCTTCCTCTCCAAAGGCCGGTGACCATCAGGGACAAAACCCCTACCTCCGACGCACCTCCACGCACCTCATGGTGCCCTTGGCCCACGGCTACGACCTCCAGTTGGAGTTAGGCACGTCTGTGACCAGCAGCAGGCCTTGCAGCCATGTTGTTGTTGTCCGGAACGATCTCAGGCATGGTGATGATGGAAAAGTATCTCTTTGGCATCGTGGGACCTCTCTCATCGATCGTAATGGTCCCAGTAGTCCTTGCTGCCCCCCCGGGTTCATGCTACACTTCTATCTTAGGGTTTGTATGCAATGAAACGTGAAGAAGAAGATGGAAGAGAGAGATAGCCGTGTGAGGTCCCTCTAGACTTGGGCAAGGATTCGACCCCTTATATAGGGAGGACATCCACACCCTAACGTGCTTGCCCAAGAAGAAAAAAAAAGATTCTTTTCTATTAGAAATCTAATTCCTTCATGAGGAAGCAAGATTATCTCTCCTACTTTCTTCTTTAATATTCTTTATTACTTGAATATATAGGAATACAAAAATCCTCTCCTTTGTTTTCATTATTCTTGCCTTTTAATTTATTGGCCACGAAATTTCTATTTTCTTTTAATAGGAACAATACTTCTTTTTACCAATATCACAAAATTCATTAATAATGTTTCACATTATCCTTTTATTTTGCAATTTAGGTATTTTCTCTTTCTTTCCTTTTTATTGGGACTCCTTGGATCCCAAGACACCCCATTATTTCGAAATTCTTTTTATTGGATACTTATTATCCTTCTAGATGTATCATTATGCATTATTTCACGTTATCTTGTTTAATTCTCATTTAAATATTTCTTTTTTAGGATTTCTTTTTATTTCTCTTTTATTTTCCTCATTGTCATTCCTTTTAATATTAGCAACCTCATGGATACAAAATTTCCCCAAGAAATCTCATTTATGCCTCTTTCCACTCATTTCCAACATTTTAACATTATTTTCAATTTCTTTCTTACTAAAGAAATACTTAATTAATCTTTTCCTTTCTTATTGATTTCTTTTTGCAACTTTGGACTCCTTGGAACCCAAGAGGCACGAAATCCATCCTTGGATTACATCTCTTAGCCTTCTAGAGGTTTCTACCTCTTCCTTTTCTCAAATATTCAATTATTCAATTACTAATTGAATTTTCTTTGTTATTTGGGCCCAATAGCAAATAAAGCCCACAACACAGACATCAAGGCTATTGTAAAGAAAATAAATGTATTCAAAACAAATTATACCATTCTTTTTTCAATTATCTTTAATATGAGAAATTACATTTCTCACCATAAATTGGGGTTGTAACAACCACATCACTTTTACTAGGCATTATACCTTGGCCAAGCCATCATACCTATTCACATCCTTTCTATAAACAAGTATCCCTCTAATTTCAAACAATATAGCCCTTACTTGGCTATAAGCATAAAGCATGTATGATCAATATTTCATTATTATTATTGTATCCATTTATTATTATCATTATATTACTAAGTTTCCATTTCTTAGTTTATTTTTAACATTATCATTTCTTACATGAGACTTTTATAAACACCTTGTTACCTCTCACTAGGCAACAACTATCCTCATCTCTCACAAGGCCCATTAAGTATCTTGTCACCTCTCTCTAGGAAACAAATTATCACATGGCTCACAAGGCCATAACACATCTTGTCACCTGTCACTAGGCAACAAATTATCACATGGCTCACAAGGCCATAACACATCTTATCACCTCTCACTAGGCAACAAATTATCACATAGGTCACCAAGGCCATAACACATCTTGTCACCTCTCACTAGGCAACAAATTATCACATGGCTCACAAGTCCCATAACACATCTTGTCACCTCTTACTAGGCAACAAATTATCACATGGCTCACAAGGCCATAACACATCTTGTCACCTCTCACTAGGCAACAAATTATCACATGGCTCACAAGGCCATAACACATCTTGTCACCTCTTTATACTTTTATACAAGTATTTAACATGCCTTACAAGGCTTATGCAATAAGAGAATTACAACCATCCCATCATTGGGATTAGGGTTTCCCCTTTATGACCGATTAGGGTTTCATGTTTATTTTATTGATCCAAACCCTAACTCATTGCTCCAAACCTCTAGGGGCATACATTTCTATCATAAGTATCCAATAATACTTATTTATTCTCAACATTTATCATTAAATGATTACCAACACAAGGTACGAGTTTCTCTCTCATCCTCTTTAGGATATTGATTACATCATACTTTATTGTTTTGGCTTAACCCTTTTCTCAAGGTATGTTAGCCTACACTTATCAAAGTGCATTAAACTCATTAAATTTCAATGTCACAATTGGCATGACACACTTCATGTGTTACTCATCCATACATATTGGATTTAAGATGCATCAAGGTGTAGCAACCTTAAAGTGTTGGATGTGATATTTACCATACCTTGGTGTATCACTTCCCTCATCACTTTTAACTTAGTTAAGTTCATCAACTTATATTGTATTAGGGTATTTCCCATCCTAATACATTATACACTATCCCATCATATTAATCTTGTAAAGTATTGACCATAAGTCATATACTTGAATCACCCAGCTATCATCAATGATATGGACTCATCTCGGATTAAGGCACTATTGATATAAGGTTGTCGATTATCAACCACTTTAGGTGTTTCACCTATAAAGGTATTAGCCACACCATAACTTGGTGTTACTATTATCACTCCTAAGAGTGCCTTGCCCTCACCTTTACAAGGTATCTCAGATTAGAAGTGTGCATATGTTCATCATGTCGGGTTGTAAGTACATGAGCACTCACCATATCAGGCTAGAAGTATATACACACCATTCATATCGGGCTCAAGGTGTTTGTATGTGTTACCCATGTCATGGATGAGGTATTAAGCCATCACCATGTCGGGCTAGACATCAACTAGGGTTGTGTATCCGACTACCATATCATGCAATAGCACTTGCTATTCTTTACTCATATTTGGTTGCCCAAATTAGGGTTTCACATCAACTTATAAGTATTCATCTAACCTTGTTTCGTGCATGGAGTCTATACTTGACTCCCTATCGTTCAATACGCGTATACTACACCCCCATATCATGCAACAATGTATTCATTCATATCCATATCGTTCAAGTGAAGAAGGTGCATCATCATATTGGGTTAAAGGTTCTTACTTGTGTGCTTGCACCCGATATCACTTTTATAAGGTAATATCATCATTTTCAATCTCTATACCTTTGTTATAACTATTATAGTTCATGTCAACAGGTCTAAGAAACTACTAGAACTCATAATTTCATCAACTATTTCAGGAAATTTTGGAATTAAAAGTAGATCATTAAATACAGTAATTTAGGTGATGAATAATAACATGGTTGAGTTCAAGTTATATAACCTGCCTTAAGAACAACTTCAAAGCTCCAAGCTCCAAATCTACACGTTCCTAAGGTTGAAGATGAACTTCACAACTCCTCTATATGCAAATAATCACCATGGATAAGCAATTGATGAAGAAGAAAAGAAAAGAAGATCAAAACCCTAAATTCATGCTTCAAACCAATGTTGAAGATGATCTTATCCTCACCTTAGGGTTAAGTTTTGAGTTCCTTAGCTCCTTGTCCGACACCCCACCACTCTTGGGTGATATGGACTTCCTCTTGGCCGACACAACCTTGCTTGTGGCCGATACCCCCCTCACTTGTGGCCAAAATCACTTCAATTGGCCGATATCAACTTGCTATGGACAAGATCAACATGGTATGGCCGATACCCAAGGCCTATGCACGATACCCTTGTGCCCTTGCACGATATGCCAACCCTATTGCATGATATGGCACTCACTTGCACGATATGGCACTCACTTGAACGATATGGCACTCAACTCTTCACCCTATTGGACGATATCACCTTATATGGCCAATTTCACCTACTTTGCCAATATGCTTTTGCTATGGGCGATATCCAAGGGCCTATGCACGATATGCTTTCTCTCCTGCACGATACAAGAGCCCCATGCACGATACCAGAAGGTAGGAGGGTGGTAAGGGTCGAAAAATTGCACCAAGGGGTGAAACTAGGGGTATATATACTTGTTGTTCATGAAGGAAGGCACAAATGAGGTGTCAACATTTTGAGCTAGTAGGGGCCACGTGTCGTGCATGGGTGACACATGTACATGCATGCATCAACATTTATCTTGTCTTGAAAAACAGTTGAGAATCATTTAGGGATAAAGATTCGTCCATTACATATCTCTTTGAATAAGATATATCAACAAAATCACCACTTTATTCACAACTCATCACAACTTTGCTAAGGAAGTTGTAACCTGACACACCTCACCTCCTTGAGGTGCTTTGCACGATATGGACTTTGCCAAGAGTCCAAAAAACGATATGGGACACCTCCTTGGGCTCCATGGCCGATAGGCACTCATATATAAGCTTTTCAACTTGATACAACTCAAGTTAAGCTTTCAAATTCAACCCTTTTCTTGGTCATTTCGTCACTAAGATTACCATCATTCATAATGGAATAAAGAATGGTGTCCCATTCATTCTATCTCCTTGAAATGATACATATAGGAAGTAGGAACACTCTAGAGGTGATAATTTGCATATCAACCCCACATTTAGGGTAAATTGCACTTTGTACCAAAATTGGTGCACAATGCACCACCATTGTTCAAACAAGTTCAAACTTGGAATTTAGGCTTTCCAAAAGCCACCACTTATCATCATTCTCTCTCTTATGACTATAAAACACATGGGGTACATTCAACATGTGACATTTTGCATTATAACCCCTAAACTTGGGTAAATTGCACTTTGGTCCAAAATTAAGGAACATTGCTCAAACAACATTCAATCAGGACCAAACTTGAAATATAAGCATGTCACATGATGACAAAAATCCTTAGAGGAATATGTTAGAGTTCTAAGCAACTTTATTAGTCAAAACAAATAGGGTTACCTCATAACCCAGGTCAGGGTCATTACAACAAGATTCTGGGAAGTCTCCCATACTCCTCATCTAGCATTTTACTTTTAAAGGAAAGACCAGAGTCATGTTCTGCCACCCACTTGTGACTACAAGTCTTGTCATATATCTGTTGTGTCATCTAATCTACTGACACAACATTAAACTTTCTTACTACTTGTACCAACTATCTCATTAGTTGTACATTCTCTTATGATAAGGGGAGGTTACTTATCAATTAAGAACTTATCTTAGAGGTATCTTTAGATGTTATATATAAGTTGCCTTAACAGATCTAGATAGGGGTATTCTAAGAAATTATTTTTAGCTTCATAAGATTTTCCCACAATGATTTTACAATTGTTCCTTCAAATAGTACATCCTTATCGATGTTATGTTTATGCGGAGCATAAACCCCTAACATGTGATGTCCATACTATTTTATGTAACTAGACTGATTTCACAGTTGGCCATCCCAGGTAACCCACATAAATCAGTTGATTAGGAGTTATGCTTTTTACTTTCCCATATCACTTGATACTTTTTAGATACCAGAATTTCTTATCTTTGTATCCATCACATGTGTCGAAAACACATCACATCCTCATCTTTCTTTCATCGTGGGACATTACTGGTTACACATATCTTTATCTTGGAACCAAAGTCCAAGACAAACTGATACTTTTCTAAGTATCCATCAACTGAACATTTTTAACTTATGCACATCAAGTGTCATAAGACCCACATGATTACCATGTCCCAGAAGGGAAAGAACACAAAGGAACATATTCTTGTTATCACCCCATCATCATCTAGGATTGTTTATCAAAGAGAAGAGATTATCATTTCCTGTAATTATTGCATGAACTTTCAACTATTCACGAGTCATTTACTTGTGTTTCATCTTAGGTTCCTTGCCATCGACATAGGAATTATAATGATGATTACATGTCATTATTCCTTTCTTTGTTATTTTCTAACATGTTCATGAGCATTTTGTGATTTTATCACATTTCCCATTTCCACATCATGGGAAAAGATCTTTACTATTCACACATGCTTTATTTGACAGGGATCATCTCCCTTGTTCTCATTCTCTTATCATGAGGATTATACTTTTCATTTCCTCATACATACAGATTGATCTGAGATCATCTCAGATTCCAATTTATTGCAATTAGGATGTGATATACATGTCCATGCCATATTTCCAGTTTAGTTATACTCACTAGATTGTCTCAAAATGACTACTTGATCAGAGTAATCAGAAAGATAACAATCTAAGAGTTCCATACTTACTCTATCTCCAATAATTATATACCTAGCCAGGGTATGCACGTACTGAGATCAGGTAGTATGCAATTTATTTATTATCATATTCCTTACTTTTCGTATCATTTCCAACACATGATTTAACATTCATGGACTTTCTCCAGGCATCACTTCTATATCTCATATTCTTTCACATGGATAAGAGCAATTATAGAACATTTAAAAGAATACTGAAAAGAATATAAATTCTAGTTCTCATCATTTCTTGTTCATAAACCCTACCGAGCCTACCTCGATTGTTGAGTCATTTCCTCCCTTCTTTTGAAAGAAAAGAGTTTAGTATGCTCAACATGTCCATATCCATAACATGTCTTGTTCTCATATCATGGTCTTATCAGTCTCATTACCGATGTATAAGCTAAGACATGAGTTCTTACATGTGGAAAGTTAGGACCTTTGCCTTTACTTTGTGGCTACTGCCCTGGTATACTAGGCATTTATTGCACTGGTGGCACCAAAAACTTTTTCTTTTTAGAACAACTAGGCACATGTCTCTAGAATTGTAGAGACCTTTCCTTATTCCTCAACTTATTTCCCCATCTTGGGCATTACCATCGCAGATATAGTATCTGTCTATACTTATGGAAGAGTCTATTTTCTTGCCATATGCTAATCCTTCCCACATTTGCCACTATTCCAACATGACTATGTCATTCAGGAACCTTTTCAAAGACCAAATTTTCTGTATTAAGGACTGGTAACCTAGGTTGTAATGCTAGTATCCAGTCTAGTATATGTATCATTGTTGTCTTAATCTGCCTATTAAGAGCATAAACATAGGATTCTCTATCCTAATTAGGTCAAGATAGGAATTCTCAAGCACTCATTCTTCTCTTGCCTAATCGCTTGCACCATTTCCTGGTGCAACAACATTTCCCTCAACAATGTGATCCTCGTGTTCTCCAGGGAAGTCGAAATCGATACCATACAAGGTCCATGGAAGAGCCGGACTCCATGACCTCCCACATCTCAGTCAATGTGAGACCACAAGCAGGACTGCAATCTCTTTCTTAAGTGACCTTAGACACACAGGGCCAGGCTACCCTCTGCCTAGCCCACCTTGGTAAAGGTGTCGACGCTAGTGAATTGAGCCACGTGCCAATTCACCATGCTCCCTTAGCAATGAACGCATTCATGCTCTATCACACTGAGCCATGGGCTATTCACCATGCTCTTATCACAATGAGCCACGGGCCTAAAACCGTGCTCTGGAGTCTACAACCAAAGTTGTACTCTAACCTTCCTATTTGTGTCTAGGAGCAACCCCGCATATTCAATAAGATGCACTCCGGATTAACCCGTAGGAGAACCCGTTTCACCATCACCAGCTACTGATGATGATGGATCTATGGCTAGGGCACTACATGATAAAATTTCACTTGATTAATTAAGTGCATTACCATATTCTTTTAGCATCAATCATGTTTTCACACATGAATTATTATGACAAATGTTACAAAGAAAGGTATAATACATCTATCACATACTTTTCAAATCTTTAAAATGCATGATACTTGGGATCTCAGTCCCTTATCACATTACTGGGAATTCTCATCCCTTCACATAATCATTATCATGATTGCTGGATTTGGGTATTCAAGCCCTTAGATCATCACATAACATTGTTACCTCTATAACATGTAACCATTACCTCTAGGTCCTCAGACCAAGGTATTCATTTCACTTGTTGTGCAAGTATTCACATGGCTCACAAGGCCATCACACATCTTGTCACCTCTCACTAGGAAACAACTTATTCACATGGATCGCAAGGCCATTGTACATCTTGTCACCTCTCACTAGGCAACAATTTATTAACATGTCTCACAAGGCCATTGCACATCTTGTCACCTCTCACTAGGCAACAACTTGTTCACATGACTCACAAGGCCATTGCACATCTTGTCACCTCTCACTAGGAAACAACTTATTCACATGGCTCACAAGGCCATTGATCATTATACTTGTTATACAAGTATTTAACATGCCTTACTAGGCTTATGAAATTAAAGAGATACAACCTTCCCATCATTAGGGTTAGGGTTTTCCTTTCTTATCGATTAGGGTTTCTTTACATATCATTACCCTTCATTAGGGTTTTCCATAATTAACCATTTAGGTTTTCAAGGTCATATTATCAATGATCAAACCCTAATTCATTGCTCCACACATCTATGAGCAAAAATACTTATTTATTCTCATCATTTATCATTAAATGAATCATCAACACAAGGTATGAGTTCCTCTCTCATCTTTACCAGGGTATGATTACATCAGACTTTATTAACTTGGCTTAACCCTTTCTCAAAGTATGTTATCCCACACTTATAAAAGTGCATTAAACTTATTACATCTCAATGTAACAATTGACATAACACACTTCATGTGTTACTCATCCAAGTATATTTGATTTAAGGTGCATCAAGGTACATATACCTTGAAGTACTGGATGTGATATCTATCATGTCTTGATGTATCACTTCTCTCATCACTTTTAGCTTTACTTAAGTTCATCAACTTATCTTATATTAGGGTATTTCCCATCGTAATACTTTATGCACTAGCCCATCTCATTCATTCTGTAGTGTATTGATCATAAGTCATACATTTGAATTGTCCAACCATCATCAATTGATATGGACTCATCTCAGGTTGAGAGACTGTTGATATAGGATTAACCATTATCAACCACTTTAGGTGTTTCACCTATCAAGGTATTAGCCACACCATTACTTGGTGTTACACTCATTACTCCTAAGAGTGTCTTACTCTCTCCTTTACAAGGTGTCTTTGGTTGGATGTGTATGAGCACCATCCATATCGGGCTAGAGGAGCATTCAATCACCATATCGGGTGGCTCACCATCTAGGGTTGGTTGTGACGGATTAGGGTTGGCCATATCGGGCTCAACCCAATATACAAGTCAATGGGAGTGTAGGGAACCAATCCATATCGGGCTACATCATCAAACGTTATGTTACAACACCCATGTCGGGTTAGGTTTGGTTATGACGGGCACATGGTACATATGTGTGTTGCCCATGTTGTTTAAGAAGTATCGACTCTTCACCATATCGGTCAACCCTATCATGCAAGATCATGTGTCGTGCAACCGTGTCGTGCAAGGTCATGTAGGCCTCATGATACTAAGTACCAATTATATATCATATGATCATACCATGCATTAGCACTTGTTATTCTTCACCTATATCGGGTTACCCAAATTATGGTTTCTTGTCAACTTATAAGTATAAAATTGACCTTGTATCGTGCATGGAGTCTATAATAGACTTACTATCGTGAAAGAGGTGTATACTACACACCCATATCGTTCAATAAGGTTTACAAACCTATTCATATCATTTTAGTGAAATAGGTGCATCATCATATCGGGTTAGAGGTGCTTGCTGATGTGCATGCACCCGATATCACTTTTATAAGGTGATATCACAATCTTCAAGCTCTAGACCTTTATTATAACTATTATAGTTCAAGTCAAAAGGTGTAAGAAACTACTAGAACTCAAAATTTCATCAACGATTTCAGGAAATTTTGGAATTAAAAGTAGTTCATTAAATACAATAATTTTGGTGATGAATAATAACAAGATTGAGTTCAAGTTATATAACCCGCCTTAAGAACCACTTCAAAGCTTCAAGGTCCAAAGCTCCATGTTCCTAAGGTTGAATATGACTTTATAAAAGGTCCACGGCTCGTTCAAAACTGCTTCGTATACAAGGAATCACCATGGATAAGCAATTGGTGAAGAAGAAAAGAAAGGTAGATCATAATCCTAATTCCATGCTTCAATTGAAGCTTGAAGACAACTATATCTTACCTTAGGGTTAAGTTTTGAGTTCCTTAGCTCCTTGGACGACACCCTACCACTCTTGGGCGATATGGACTTCCACTTGGCCGACACAACTTTGCTGGTGGCCGATACCCCCTCACTTGTGGTCAAAATCACTTCAATTGGTTGATATCGACTTGCTATGGGCAATATCAACATGGTATGGCCCATATACTTTCTATGGACGATATAAAAGGCCTATGCACGATACCTTTGTGCTCTTGCACTAAAATCCACCCCTCTTGCACGATATGATACTCACTTGCACGATATGGCACTCACTTGGAGTCAAAACACTTCACTCTATGGCTGATATCACCCTATATAGCCGATATCACCTACTTGGGCGATATGGTCTTGCCATTGGTGATACCCCAAGGCCCATGCACGATACCACAGCATCCCTTCACGATATGGGAGCTCTATGCACGATACCATAGGGTAGGAGGGTGGTAAGGGTCGCAAAATTGCACCAAGGGGTGAAACTAGGGGTATATATACTTGCTGATCATGAAGAAAGGCAAAAATGACGTGTCAACATTTTGAGCTAGTAGGTGCCACGTGTCATGCATGGGTGACACGTGACCATGCATGCATCAACATTTATCTTGGCATGCAGAAAGGTTGAGGATCATCTAAATATGAAAATTCGTCCATTGCCTATCCATTTGGACAAGGCATCTATGTTTAATCACTATTTTATGTCAAGCCGATACACTTTTTCTAAGGAAACTTGTTGGCCGTCATAACTCACCTCCTTGAGGTGCTTTTCACGATATGGACTTTTCTAAGAGTTCACAAAACGATATGGGACACCTCCTTGGGCTCCATGGCCGATAGACACTCATATATAAGCTTTTCAACTTGATACAATTCAAGTTATGCTTCCAAATTCAACCATTTTTCTTGGTCATTTCATCACCTAGAGTATCATCATTCATAATTGATCCAAACATGGTGTCTCATTCATTATATCTCCTCTAAATGATACATATAGGAAGTAGGGACATTATAGAGGTGGTAATTTGCATATCAACCCCACATTTTGGGTAAATTACAATTTGTACCAAAATTGGTGCACAAGGTACCAACATTGTTCAGACAAGTTGAAACTTCGAATTTAGGCTTTCCACAAGCCACCACCTTGCATAATTATCTCTATAATTATGCTAAAACACATGAGGCATGTTCAACATGTGACATTTTGCATTATAGCCCCTCAATTTGGGTAAATTGCACTTTGGTCCAAAACCAAGGAAAATTGCTCAAACGACATTCAATCGAGACCAAACTTGAAGCATGAGTGTGTCATATGATAACAAAGCACCTTAGAGGATTATATTAAAGTTATAAGCAACTTTATTATCCAAAACAAACATGTTACCTCATAACCCAGGTTAGGGTCGTTACAAGAATGATATCTAATCAACTCTAATGACTTTTTCTAATCCTTATACACTCTAAGATGATGGAGGATGATGGTTCTAGGGTTGATGGTTGAACCTAGTCTAGTAGAATCTAATTAGCAAAGAGGAAACCCTAACCCTAATAATGAACAATGATCTTTTTTGTTTCCTTATCATGAAAAGATTATGATGATTATGTGGTTATGATCGCTTGCTTATCAATTTCTAATCATGCAAGTGTTATGAGCTTCATAATAATAGATAGTGTATGTTATGGTGATTAAACATGATCCAGGTTTTATATGAGCATTCAAGAGGCATGAAGAAACACTTGTGATATAAGAATGATAAGTTGAGGGATTAATATCCCATCGCACGTGACTTATGTATTGATGATATGATGAATGGAAATGATACAGGCATCATGTGGTGATAGTGTGACAAGTTCACACCCTATATGTTTTATATTTTTTGAAGTGTACTATTCCCTTACCTTTGTAGAATTTGTTATGACTTTATACGTCATAACTTGATTGATGCTAAAAGACACTTAATTGACTTAACTAATCAAGTGGAACTTAATCATGTAGTTCTTCCATGTTCCATAGATCCATCTCAATGTCAGAAATTGCTGGATGGTGAAACGGGCTTTCCCTAGTGAAATCTTATTGTCATATACTACTGAGTATATGCATTCACAGGATCGGCTTTGGGCCATACCCTACAACAGTGTGTCTGCGGACCATATCTCAATGATATATTTCTTATGTGGTTTCACAATATTGGTTGTGGGTCATACCCTGGTATGAGTGTGGATACAGGCTATAACTTAGTTTCACTAGCGTTGTGACCTATACCAAGGTGGGCTAGGACTTTCAATGTTTGATTGTATGTCATAGGTTGTATTTGACTGGTACATTTCTTTTCTTATCTTAATTATTGCAACTGATTAGGAATGTTTCTTTTCTTATCTTAATTATTGCTTTACTTTTGTTCTTTATTAACCTTATTCGTGCTAATAATAGTGTTGGTGGATAGTTATATCTCTCGTTGAGATTTGGAATGTCACCCAGTGGGTTTCCTACATCTTTTAGGTGGACGTGCATGAGGAGTAGGGATCGTCCAGCTGAGGTAGAGCAACAACAAGAAGGAATGTAGTAGCTAAGGTTGTGAATGTTTCTTGTGGTCTTTTGGTGTTAGAGTCCTAGAGTGATCCATGTATGCTCAGGTCTTGGGGGAGCTATGTATGTTCCTCGATGGTGTTATTGATATGATTTTTTGGTTTATGCACCCTAGTTATATATAGTTGGTTGTTACACATGCTTATGAAAATGAATAGATATCACATACGACAAGTTTTATGGACATGTTGTAAATAATAATGCTTTATGATATATAATTCAAATGGAAAGTTTTTGGACCCTGATGTAATAAGTTTCTTGATGTTGGTTCTTGTTTTAATTGGTTTTAATTTTTAGTTTTTCTCTAGTAATCTGGATGTTTAAATTTTGTTTATGCTTTTAGTTTTGAGTAATGTCATGGTTTGTGGTGTGGGGTGTCACAGTAAAGCTAGGTATCATAGATTTAGGTTCATTGAGTCTATAGGGACCTAGGAGTAGGATTTGTGTCTATTCTTGTGTCCTATAATCTGTCTTATAGTGACTTTTGATTATGGAGACGAAGAAGAAGAAAAGATTAAATATGTCTGAAGAACATGAAGAACACACTCTTGAGAGAAGTGTTTTTGCAATAGGTGGTGGTGTAAGGAATTAGGTGCAAGAAGATCAAGCATTTGAGGGTCCCCAGTTTGACCTAGCCATGCTTGAAAACCCTACCTTTTAGTCTCTTTTTGGGCAGTTCATGGCTAGTATGACACATATGGTGGACAGGATGTCCGCACCTCAGCCTTGGGCACCAGTTCCCAATGTGGAATCTTCGGGTACTAGGAAGACTTTTGAGCAGTTTCACCATGTTGGGGCAGTGGAGTATGTTGGGATAGTTGATCCAGTGAATGTTGATCTATGACTTAAAAAACACGAGAAAGCCTTTAATATCCTTAGCATCCTGGAGGTGAATAAGGTAAATCATGTGGTGTATCTTTTGAAGGAGAGTGTTGGCCATTGGTGGGTCGTAGAAGAGGAGAAGAGGACTGGAGTGGTTGTTGCATGGGAGGAGTTCAAACATGATTTCTTCAGTCAGTACTTTCCTTAGACCAATCTGGATGAGAATATTAGGCTATTCGATCAGATCTAGTAGGGATCCATGTCGATCAACGAGTATGGGACCAAGTTTATGGAACTTCTTTGATTCTATTTGTACATGGATTCCACAAATGATGAGAGGATACGACATTTTGAGAAGGGTTGAATGTTAAGTTGTCTACCCTGATGGCTGCTTCAGAGAATCAGGAAAGATTTTCCATGTTCGTGGAGTTTGTTCAGAGGATCGAGAGGTTTGTGATAGAGAAGCGAAAGACGAGTGCCTGAAAGAGGTGTGCACAATTCCAGGGGTAGTCATTAGGAGGCTTTCAGAATATGAGGTTTTCTGCACTGCCAACACCATAGAGCTTCAGTTCTCAGGTGCAGTGGTCACCGAGTAGATGCAAAGGTCATAGTCTTCCACCTAGTGGAGATCATAGCACCGCATCAGTGTCGGTGATGGCACTATCTAGGCCATAGTTTGAGAGTACAACATGCCAAAAGTGTGGACAAGTAGGACACCTGAGGTGGGAGTGCCTTGAGAGAGACGACCAAGTGACCCAACAATTCAGGCAGAGTCTGTAGGGCTCATAGAGGTAGTAATTTAGCGGTGTAGGAGGGTGAGGATGTGAGAAAGCATCACAGGATGGATTGTCTACTCAAGGAAGTAGAGGATGGGGGCAACACCATGCAATGAATAAATTCTACGCCATGAGTCAGTCAGAGGAAGTGGTCAACCCACGAGTAGTAACAGGTCAGATGGAGTTATTTCATTCTAATTTGTCCTCTTCTTGCTTCATATCTGTTTGGTTGACCCAAGTCAACACACTCTTTTATCACTCATGAAGTGCTTGATAGTTGTCTTTTGCCAATTAGTCATAGGAGAGATAGTTTGTTGTTAGAAACCCCATTAGTCTATTCTATAGTGTTGCTAGAGGTGTGTCCTTCATGTGTCCTTTCTTTCTCATGGCATAGCATACATGTGGATGTCCTACCACTTGATATGCATGTATTCAATGTAATCCTTGGAATGGACACGTTGGAGAAGTATAGAGTGGTCTTGGATTGTGGTTCTACATAGGTGACGTTTGCAGATTGTGATGAGACGTGGATCTTCCAAGGGGATAGGAAGATTCTTCCGATGTGTCTGGTGTCGGCATTGGTAGAAGGGAAGTTGTAGAGACAAGGTTGTGAGGCCTTCTTAGAACATGTGTTGGATACTGAGGCAAGGAGTCCTAGTATTCAAGAGGTGTCAGTTGACAGGGAGTTTGAGGACATGTTTCCTGAGGAGTTCACAGGTTTTCCCCACCCCGAGAGATTGACTTTCAGATCAATTTAGTCCCAAATATGCAACCAATAGCTCAGACACTATATAGGATGGCTCCAGCTGAGATGGCAGAGTTGAAGAGACATTTGCATGAGCTGCTTGACAAGTTTTATCAGGTTGAGGATGTTGTTGTGGGGTGCTCTTATGTTGTTTGTAAAGAAGAAGGACGGGTCCATGAGGCTGTGTATAGACTAAAGACAATTGAACAAGGTGATAATAAAGAACAAGTATCCCTTTACAAGGATAGATGACCAATGTCATCAGTTGTGTGGTGCAATAATGTTCTCAAAGATAGACCTGATGTCAAGATATCACCAGCTAAGGATCAAGAAGGATGACATACCAAAGTTGGCTTTTAGAATGAGGTATGGTCACTATGAGTTGGTTGTTATGTCATTTGGGCTAACCAATGCACCTACATCATTCATGGACTTGAAGAATACAGTGTTTAGACTATTTCTTGATTAGTTTATTGTGGTATTCATAGATGACATCCTAAAATATAGTCATGACAGTCAACAACATGAGCAACATCTTCATCAAGTGTTGATTATGTTGAAGCAGCATCATCTTTACGCCAAATTCAGCAAGTGCGAGTTCTTATTGAAGGAGGTAGATTTTTTGGGGGCATGTCATATCTCCCAAGGGAGTTCATGTAGATCCCAAGAAGGTTGATTCTGTGATAGAGTGGGAGCAACTGAGGATACTAACAGAAATGTGTTGTTTTCTGGGCTTGGTAGGCTACTACAGAAGATTCATCAAGAACTTTAGCACTATCGCATTCCCCTAACAAAGTTCACAAGGGAAGGATGTACCATTCGTCTGGGATGACATATTTCAGCGTTCTTTTTAGACACTAAAGGAGAAGGACAAGTGAATCAGTATTGGCCTTGCCTGAGCAAGGTAAGGGGTATATCATCTCATGTAATGAGTCCAGGAATGGCTTGGGTTATGTGCTGATGTAGGACAATCAAGTGGTTTCTTTTTCTTCCCGACAACTTAAGAAATATGAGGAGAATTACCCTACACATGACCTAGAGTTAGCTGTTGTGATCCTTGCTTTGGACATCTAGAGGCACTACATTTATGGAGAGGAGTGTTAGGTCTTCATGGATCATTAGAACCAGAAGTACATCTTCTCACAAAAGGAGTTGAACATGAGACAACAATGCTGGATGGAGTTAATCATGGACTATGACTGCATGATTGATTACCATCTAGGGAAGGCTAATGTTGTGGAAGATGTGTTGAGCAGGAAGTTATCATCTCCTCCTATCGATTGAGACCAGTTGAGTTCTTTGGTGTGCCACAAGTGAGACATGTTGGTCTCCTTGAGTTATATGAATGTATGGTTGGAGGTGTCAATGCTAGCAGGTTTGTTTGCATAGTTGTAGGTGAAGCCCACGCTATGACAGCAGATTAAAGAAGCGCAATAGGTTGATATCGTGATATAGTAGATTAGATCAAAGTTCGATAGTGAGAAGTGTGATGTCTTCCACTAGTTGGATGATGGGATGGTTTGTTACCATGGCAGAGTAGTGGTTCCTGATGCTGATGATCTAAGGAAGATGGTGCTGGAAGAGGCTCCCTCATCCATGTATGTTATGCACCCAAGTAGAACCAAGATGTATCATAACCTGATGGACATGTCTTGGTGGCCTGTCTTGAAGAGGGATGTAGCAGAGTTCGTTGTGAGATGCATCATATGCCAACAGGTTAAAGATGAAAAACAAAAGCCTACAGGGACATTGCAACCATTCCCAATACCACAGGGGAAATGGGATCATGTGATTATGGAGTTTGTGTTTGGTTTTCCTAGGATAGCCAAAGGTCATGATTCCATTTGGGTAATCATTGACAGGTTGACCAAGTTAGTGCATTTCCTTCCTGTGAAAATTATATATATAGTTGAGAAGTTTTCCCAGATCTATGTTGATGAGATAGTGTGTTTGTATGGTGTTCCAACTACCATTGTGTCTGACCGAGGTCCACAGTTCACAAGTCACTTTTGGGGGTGACTACACACATCTTTGGGTACACATTTGAGGTCTAACAATGCCTTCCATCCATAGACAGATGGTCAATCTGAAAGGACCATTTAGACCTTAGAGGATTTGTTGAGAGCTTGTTTTCTCTAGTTTTCGAGCAGTTGGGATGTGCACCTCAGTATGATAGAGTTTGTCTACAACAAAAGTTACCATAGAAACATTGACATGGAATTGTATGATGCATTGTATGGGAGGCGTTGTAGGTCTTTGTTGTGTTGGTACAATACATGCGAGTATTAGCTTCTTGGTCCTGAGCTTATGTAATAAATGACAAAAAAGATCAAAGTAATTCAACAATAGTTGAACGTAGCACAGGACAAGCAAAACTCATATATAGATAACCACCATAGACCTTTGGAGTTCCAAGTAGGAGATAGAGTGTACCTTATGGTCTCTCCATAGAAAGGAGTTTTGTATTTTGGAAAGAAGTGTAAGTTGGCTCCTAGGTTTATGGGACCTTACTATGCGGCAGAATGTGTTGGGAAGGTGACCTATAGGTTGGAGTTGACACCTGAGTTGCACAAGTAGCATCCAATTTTTCATGTGAGTATTTGAGGAAGTGACATCCTGATAAAGAGTTAGTGTTACAGCCAGTAGAGGTAGAGCTTGATGAGGACATGTCTTATGTTGAAGGTCCAATGTTGATCCTTGATAGAAGAGTGAAGAAGATAAATAAGAAAGACATAGTTCTTGTGAAGGTTCTATGGCATCACTGTGGTGTTGAGGAAGCCACTTGGGATCTCTAGGAAGAGATGAGAAGGAAGTAACCCTCTCTTTTCTCTTAGGATTTTAGGGGCAAAATCCTTGTTAGGGGTTTATGGCATGTAAGACCCTTAACTTGAGTTTTAGGGTAACCCTATTTTCATTAGCTTAATCATGTGATTACAACCTTGATCTAATCTTTTGAGATGTAATTAGGTCTTGTAAAGAGCTTAAGATTCAAGTTTGAGCCTGTTTGAATGAAGTATGTGCTTTCTAAACTAGTTTTGGTGCAAATTGCAATATACCCAATGTAGGGGGTTGATGTGCAATTTTTCACCTCTAGAGTGTTTCCTCTCTTTCTTGACATCATCTAGAGGAAAGAGAAAGATGATGGCTCCTTTTTTTAGCCTTGGTTGAGGAGTATCACCCTAGGTGGTGATTTGAGTTTATGTGTGTAACGACCCTAACCTGGGTTATGAGGTAACCCTATTTGATTTGGCTAATAAAGTTGATTATAACTTTATTATAATCCTATAAGGTGTTTTGTTATCATGTGACACACTTATGTTTCAAGTTTGGTCCCGATTGAATGTTGTTTGAGCAATTTTCCTTTATTTTGGACCAAAGTGAAATTTACCCAAATTGAGGGGCTATAATGCAAAATGTCACATGATGAATGTACCCCATGTGTTTAAGCGTCATAAGAGAGATAATTATGCTAAGTGATGGCTTGTGGAAAACCTAAATTCCCTGTTTGAACTTGTTTGAACAATGTTGGAGCATTGTGCACCAATTTTGGTACAAGTTGTAATTTACCCAAAATGTGGGGTTGATATGCAAATTACCACATCTTTAGTGTTCCTCCTACCACCTAGTATCATTTAGAGGATATAGAATGAATGAGACACCATGTTTGAATCAATTATGAGTGATGGTAATCTTGGTGATGAAATGACCAAGAAAAGGGTTGAATATGAAAGGTTAACTTGAGTTGTATCAAGATGAAAAGCTTATATATGAGTGCCTATCGGCCAAGGATCCCAATGAGGTGTCCCATATCGTTTTTTGAACTCTTGGCAAAGTCCATATCGTCCAAATCACCTCAAGGAGGTGATGTGTGATGGCCGACAAGTTTCCTTAGAAAAAGTGTATCGTCTTGACTTAAAATAGTGATTAAACCTAGATAACTTATCCAAATGGATAAGTAATGGACGAATTTGCATCTCAATATGATCCTCAACCTTTTTTCAAGACAAAATAAATGTTGATGCATGCATGTACACGTGTCACCCATGCATGACACGTGGCACCTACTAGCTCAAAAAGTTGACACCTCATTTTTGCCTACCTTCATGAACAACAAGTATATATACCCCTAGTTTCACCCTTTGGTGCAATTTTACGACCCTTACTGTGGGCTCTGATCTCCAAACCACGATTCAAACTTAGCGGAAGCGATTCGATTAACGGCGGAAGACAAAAATCACGAGAAATTAAAACTTTTCGAGACAAGAGCTTGAATCCTTAAAAGCTTCTTTCATAACAAGAGATAAACTGTTTACATCTCATGATAATTACTTCTTGAGTAATTATATACAACAAGACACAAAATCTCAAGAACTCATAACAAAAGACTCCAAGACCTGAGAGTATAGAGGACACATAGGACTGACTCTAACTACACCACATGGCAGGCTAAATCTCCACCTGAGATTTACTACTGCTCCTGGTGATGCTGCTGCTGCTGCTGGGACTGGTCACCTGTAGACCGGTTCCTCCGTCTCCGACGTCCACCTAAAAAGTTGAAGTCTACGGGGTGAGACAATTTTACATAATTGTCCCAGCGAGAGTTATAACTCTCCGCCAGAAGCTTTATTATAACATCAAAGAATATCTTAAGCAGTAAAGCTTTCAAAGTATTCAATAGCAGTTGCAGCTATAAATAAGAGCTCAACATTTATCAAGCATGAAGAATATAAGCACTATTACAGTGTATCATCAATCAACTAACTCGTAGTTATCTCTAACAGGTATACTACGTGGTTGATTATGTTTTACAAACAATATTATGCCATGTGGAGATGAGGCATACCACTCATACTCCAACTGATCGCTAAGAAGTCACATCAGTATCATACATAGGTCATTAAGAGAGTCGGATTCTCATGACCTTCACCTTCCTCAGTCAGTAAGAGGATCACTTGTAGGACATCTTGTGTCTCTACTATTATAGCTCACCAGGGTAAACTGGTGCTTCGCTATTTTAGAGTTACAGTGGCGTTCTGTACTCTCTTCGTCATCAGGAGATTTCATGTTTATCTCCACTGATACGGATATCTATGTTTTCTTCATCATCAGGAGGTTTCATGTTTACCTACTACTGATACAGTATGGGATTGTAGTGAAGGATTGACAGATTACATATCTACATCAAATTCCTACACTAGGATGTAAGGTTCTACACATCCATATACCCCACATACTCAATAGTATGTGATCCAGGAGTTCCCTTAGGAAAACCTATTTCACCATCATTTGATCTCTGATAATGATGGGTCCATGATCAGGGCTTTACATTATACTTGATTAGTTTGGTACATTCAGTATTCATTTAACATCACACATTGTTCTTCAAACAACAACAGTAGCATAACAGCTATAAAAGGAGAATACTAAATGTAACAAGCCTAACTCACATCAATCATCATTTCTCATTATACTCATCAGAAGTCATCTCTAAAGCATGACCTTGATGGTATTCATGGCTCTCACATCCCATTATTATCATAGAATGCCACTGACAAGGTATCAAGATACTTTACTTATTCATAAAGCTATCAATATGCCTTTAATGAATATAGTATAATCATCCATACCTGGATATGATCACCTCCATATCAGAACCTGCATGGTTAATTCAACTAATAAAGGTAATTCAAAACAATGATTATACTTTCCACTCTTATCATAAGAGCTAAGTTCTTTGATTCTTATCAAATAGAGTTTAATACTCATATAACATGTCATCACCTTTGGATTAGGGTTTACTATTCACATCACATGTCATTACCCTTGAATTAGGGTTTACTATTCACATCACATGTCATTACCCTTGAATTAGGGTTTACTATTCACATCACATGTCATTACCCTTGAATTAGGGTTTACTATTCACATCACATGTCATTACCCTTGAATTAGGGTTTACTATTCACATCACATGGTGAATTGAACTCATAACATCATCATGTATGAGGAACATCATCATTGATGCTCTCAGATTAGCTTAAGATTCATCATATATCATAATTAGGGTTTCCATGATCTCACATAGGTGGATCATACCCTAATCATGCACATTCATGTGTATTGAAGGTTCTTTACTTGAGTTTCCACCCTAAAAGGGTACTTTCTCTCTCTTAAGGTACTTTCTCTCTTTTAAGATACTTTCTCTCTCCTCATACTAGTATATAGTGATAACACCACTCTAGATCAGGTTGGGTTAAGTCCTCATGGGCTAACATAAGCCAAAACATCACTATCATGTGATTAGGGTTTGATTTGAACAAGGTTTTACTCAATTGAACCCCTCAAGGGTATTTTGGTAATTCACCCCATTGATCACCATCATGGGTTAATTCATTAGTCACTTAGTCCCTTAATATCCTAGGTTTTCATTAGGGTTTAGATTAGAGCATCATTGAACCATTTACACCTTCAATTGATTAAGTGAAATCAACCTTTGAAAACCTCAAACAGTTTCAATCTTCAACCTCCAAACGGTTTGAGACCATTTGGATGAGTTGACCGTTTGCTAGGGTTGACTCCAAGACCGTGTGACCTTCAAGGTCGTTTGCCCAGACTGTGTGAGGGTGTAGACCGTTTAACAAGTTTGACTTCAAGACCGAGAGCACTTACACAGTTTGAGATCGTTTGGTGTCTCTCGATCTTGAGATCGTTTGAGTCCAATCGGTCTTGAGACCGTGAGGCCTCACAGGGTCTTGAGACCGTGTGACCTAAAATGGTCGTGAGACCATGAGGTCTCAAACGGTCTTGAGACCGTGAGACCTCAAACGGTCTTGAGACCATTTGGTCCACTTGGTCTCAAACTGTTTGGACCTCCAACATGGTTCAATGATTTCAATCGATTATGATTATTAATGTTGAAGCCTCCAAATGGTCAAAGCCATGGTAACCACTTATAGATTGAGTTATTTAGGGTTATACTTAACCAATTGGTCACTCAATTGACCTTCAATTGTTATCCAATTAGGGTTGAAGTTGGTTCAATTAAGGTCCATCAACGTTCAACCATCAACACTCAACAATGTGAATCAACACAAGGTTGAACCCTTCAATTGAGCTCCAATTGGGCCCAAACTTGGCCCAAACGGTCTTGAGATCGTGTGGATGAACTCCACACGGTCTGGAGACCGTTTGCCCAAGATTTCATCAAAATCTAATGTGATTTGATACGAGTTGAACCTTGATTGAGTCTCAAATCAGTATTTTGATTAATTCAATAACCTATTGCAATTGGGCCCTCAATTGATCAAATTACGTTAACCCTAGACCTCCAAACGGTCTTGGGTTGTCACCACACGGTCTTGAGACCGTTTGGATGAGTTCCAAATGGTTTTGAGACCGTTTGCCCATCCAACGTTTGTATTCTACTGTAAGTTCTTCAAGGTTGGATCTATTGAGTTGATTATCATATCAATACTTAATTGCAAAGTAATTTGGTATCTTTGTACTTTCAATTGGTCAACTATACTTGACCCCAGACCTCCACACGGTCTTGGGTGATTACTCACACGGTCTTGAGACCATTTGATTGATCCCCAAACAGTCTTGAGACCGTTTGGGTCAATCAACCCAAAAATAGTAAGTTATTCATTGAGATTTCAGTACTGATTTCAATTAGGGTTTGCCCTAGTAATCATCCTTCAACTCTTAGCTCGTTTGGAATTAGTCCATCAAATTTGGTGAGTTGTTAATCAAAATTATTATGAACAGTAATTTCATACGGTCAATGCTTAGTAAACGTTGTTACACGGTCTTGAGACCGTTTCCCCAAAAAGGGCGATTTCAACAGATTGGAAATCAGGAGTAAATTCAATTAAAGTTGTTGATTAAAAAGGCCATATCTCACGATTCCTTCGGAGTTATCATTTCAAATTTTGTGGGTGATTAGACTACATAATTATGAACAGAAATCTTATACGGTCCATGCTTGGTCAACGTGGCTAAACGGTCTTGAAGACCGTTTTCCCTTACACGGTCCTGAGACCGTTTGCTCACTACACAGTTTTGCAAACCGAGAGAGCAATTTGTGGAGACCGTTTAGTAAAGTGAAAAGTAGTGGATTAACTTTGGAAATAACGTCTTCATCTCCTAGCTCAAGAACAGAAAGGATTTCTCATGGATTTTCTTGCAAGGTAGCAAAGGAAGGTAGAGAAGAAGAAGAACTATCATCTAAAAGCATAAACGAGATGTATATAACAAAGCATAGGTTTAGAGTTATAAAACCCGCCTAAAGCTTGCTCCTTGAGCTCCAAGCTTTCGATCTCCAAGCTTTTAATGGCATCCTTGAGTTTCCACAGGTCGGCCAAGGTGATCCTTCCAAGGAAAGTTGAGAAGAGATGGCTAGAAAGGTAGAGCTACGTGAGCTAGCCATCAATTTGACCTTGAATTCGAGTTCTAACCATGAACTTAAGCAAAAGGGAGGATTCAAACCTACCTTTCCCTCCTTGGTCGTCCTCCTGAGCTCCACAGATCCTCTTTAGTCGGTTTGGGTGAATAGAACAGTGAAGGAAACGAAGGGAAAGTTCCCTTGCTTAGAGAGGTGGAGAGTATATATACTTGGGGTGAGATTTTCAACACAAGCTCATAAGTTCTCCATATTTTCAACTAAGTCCCTCCATCCTTCTATGCTCGTCCCTTCATATTAATTCTAAGGACAAACCTTCTTCTAAGGTCAAGAAATGAGGGCAAAGAAGATCAACCTATTAATTAAGCATACACATAAAAGGGCTATAGCACATACACCTTGATTATTCAATCATAAAGGTGTTTTTCATTATATGATTATTCAATTAAAGTGACCTCTTCATCATTTTTTTTTCTCTAAATGATGACAAGAGTCTTAAAAGATATTTTACATGATGTATTTTACAAGTTGCACCCCTCAAATTGGGTAAATTGCACTTTTCTCCAATTTAGGGTTTTCAAGCACAGGGATTGCTTCCACAGCTGCACCTTGGTGCCCAAGCATGGGAAATCCCTCAAACTTTACCATCATCATTCTCATGATGTCTCAACATCAGAGGAACATCTCAACATGTGCAATTTGCAACTTAACCCTTCTAACTGGGTAATTTTCACATAGGTACCTGTATTACAAAACAATGCTACAACTTTATATAAAAAGGAGAAAAAACTGAAATATATGATTCTGAGAAACTTAATTACATACCCAAAGTCAATCACAAGGATTTAATTACATATTTAGGCAAAACACCTAGGGTTAACTCATAACCCAGGTCAGGGATGTTACAAATTATCCACCCCTTACAAGGATTTCGTCCCCGAAATCGATAAAACATACTAAGAGAAAAGGGCAGGATACTTCCTTCTCATCTCATCCTCTAGTTCCCAAGTGGCTTCTTCAACACCACGGTGATTCTAGAGGACTTTCACAAGACTTATATCTTTCTTCTTTAACCTTTTAATTCTATTATCAAGAATTGACACTGGTCCCTCCTCATAGGATATATCATCATCCAATTCTACCTCCATAGGTTGTAGAACTGACTCGGTGTCTGGGTGACATTTCTTCAGCATAGAAATGTGAAACACAGGATGTAACCTCTGTAACTCTGGTGGCAACTCTAGTCTATATGATACCTTTCCAATCCGTTCAATGATTGGATAAGGCCCCATAAATCTAGGAGCTAACTTCCCTTTCCTTCCAAAACGAAGGACCCCTTTCCAAGGCGAGACTTTGAGATACACTCTGTCTCCAACCTGGAACTCTAAGGGTCTATGACGCTTGTCAACATAAGATTTCTGCCTATCCTGTGCAGTCTTAACCTATTGTTGTATTACTTTAATCTTTTCTGTAGTCTGTTGCACAAGATCAGGTCCTAACAACTGATGCTCACCAGTCTCAAACCAACACAAAGGTGATCTACAACGTCTACCATACAAGGCTTCATATGGTGCCATATCAATACTATGTTGATAGCTATTTTTATAGGCAAACTCTATTAAGATTAGGTGTAGATCCCAACTCCCGGTAAACTGGAGAACACATGCTCTCAAAAGGTCTTCTAAAGTCTGTATCGTCCTTTCTGATTGTCCATCAGTCTTTGGATGAAAGGCCATACTAAACCTTAGCTTGGTGCCTAAGGCTCTGTGTAATTGTTCCCAAAAATGACTTGTTAACTGAGGACCTCTGTCAGAAACTATAGTGCTATCTCTTGTACATACAACTATGATAACCTTTCAGCAGAATAGGTTGTTTTGACAGGTAAGAAATGCGCTGTCTTTGTCAACCTATCAACAACTACCCAAATGGAATCATGTCCTTTGCTTGTCCTGGGTAGGCCAACAGCAAATTCCATGGTCACATGGTCCCACTTCCACTATGGTATGGGTAAAGGTTGCATTGTTCCTGCAGGCTTCTGGTGTTCAGCTTTAACTAGCTGACACACGGGACACCTCAGAACAGACTCTGCAACATCCTTCTTCATTCCAAGCCACCAATACAGATCTTTCAAATTCCGATACATCTTGGTGCTCCATGGATGCATAGCATACATGGAAGAATGAGCTTCTTCCAGGCTTAACTTCCTCAAGTTATCCACATCTGGCACTATCATCCTTCCATTATAATAGGCTACTTGGTCATCTGAGTCATGGAAACCATCTCGCTTCTCATTTCCATACTCATATCTAATCTGCTGAACTGCAACATCACCTAGTTGTGCCTCCTTAATCTGCTCTCTTAGGGTAGGTTTAATATGCATCTCAGCTAACAACCCGGCTAACAATGACACCTTCAACTATACATTGTCTTGCCTTAAAGAGATAAGCATATCTCTCCTAGAGCATACTAAAGAGTTTAGTTGTGCTTTTTTCATGGTTGATGTTGCTGATTTCCTACTCAAGGCATCTGCAACAACATTATCCTTGCCCGGATGGTAATCAATTGTACAATCATAGTCCTTGATTAACTCCATCCAACGACGTTGCCTCATGTTAAGCTCATGCTGAGAGAAGATATACTTAAGGTTCTTGTGGTCTGTGAAAATTTGGAATGTTTCTCCGTAGAGATAATGTCTCCAGATCTTCAAGGCATGAACCACAGCAGCTAACTCCAGATTGTGTGTTGGATAATTCTCCTCGTGTTTCTTAAGCTGTCGGGAAACAAAAGAAATCACTTGTTTATCCTGCATCAACACACATCCTAGTCCATTCTTGGAAGCATCACAGAAAACTACATATCCTTTTCCTTGTTCAGGTAGTACAAGCACAGGTGCACTTGTCAACCTCTCCTTCAACAACTGGAAAGACTGTTGACACTTATCACTCCAAGAAAAAGGAACATCTTTCCGGGTCAACTTGGTCAAAGGTAAGGCTATAGAACTAAAGTTCTTAATGAACCTTCGATAATAGCCAGCCAACCCCAAGAAACTTCGAATCTCCGTCGGTGTCTTCGGTTGTTCCCACTGTAGAACAGATTCTACCTTTGTAGGGTCAACACAAATTCCCGAGGTAGATATCACATGTCCAAGAAAAGATACCTCTGACAGCTAGAACTCACACTTGCTAAACTTAGCATACAGCTTGTGTTCTCTTAGCAAGATCAAAGCTTGGCAAAGATGCCGCTCATGCTGCTAAGCATCCTTACTATAGATCAGAATGTCATCTATGAAGATGACAACACACTGATCAAGGAAAGGTCGAAAAACTCTATTCATGAGTTCCATAAATGCAGCTGGTGCATTGGTTAATCCAAACGACATAACCGTGAACTCATAGTGACAATACCTTGTCCTAAAGGCAGACTTGGATATGTCACTATCCTTAATACGAAGTTGATGATATCCAGACCTCAAGTCTATCTTGGAAAAGACGGTTGCACAACGCAACTGGTCAAAGAGATCATCAATCCTTGGCAGAGGGTACTTATTCTTTATTGTTACTTTATTGAGTTGTCTGTAGTCGATGCACAACCGCATTGACCCATCTTTCTTTTTAACAAACAAGACCGGAGCACCCCAAGGTGAAGTGCTCGGTCGGATAAAACCCTTCTCAAGTAACTCTTGAAGCTGTTTCTTGAGTTCTGCCATCTCGGTAGGTGCCATCCTATACGGAGTCTGGGCTATGGGTTTCGTATCTGGAATCAGATTGATTTCAAAATCAATCTCCTGAGGTGGTGGTATACCAGGAAGTTCTTCAGGAAACACATCCTCGAATTCCCTGACTATGGGAACTTCAGCAGGATTGGACCTTTCCTTGGTAACATCTACCACATGGGCTAAGAATGCATAACATCCTTGTCTCAACAACTTATCAGCAACCATAGCTGACACAAGACAGGTGGGCAGAATCTTTCTTTCTCCTTGAAAGATCCATGTGTTGTCCTCATCAGCAAACACAACCAACTTGGATTCACAATCCAAGACAACTCTATACCTTTCTAAGGTATCCATCCTGAGGATTATATCAAATCCTTGCATATCAAGTGGTATAAGATCCACTTGAATGTGATGGTCAGAAAAGAAGAGGATGCAAGGAGAGCATACCTCCTGCAAAATGGCAGACCCACTCAATGGAGTCTCCAACAACAAACTATCTGCCCTATGACTAACAGTCATATTGCAGTTACGAATCACTCTACGAGTGATGAAAGAGTGCGTAGCACCCAGATCAATCAGAACAGATACTACATAGGAGGTAGACATATCAGAATATAAAAGTTTCATCTAACCTGCCACTACCCGTGGATTGACCACTGCTTCAGGTGGGTTCATAGCATAGAACCTTGTTGTTGCCTGGTGTTGAGGTGGTGCTGATGATCCAGCTTGAGACGCTTGTCCACGTCCTCGAGCTACTCCTTGATGTTGCCTATTCTGAGATCCTTGTTGATTCTGTCTCGGAGGCTGTGTCACACTGACAGGCCTAGAACGGCAATCCTTCATCAAGTATCCCACCTTACCACAGTTGTAGCAACTCCTCTCCTATTGTTGTGGTCTGGGTGGTCCAGTTACTGACATTGATGCAGAACTGTGCGTCCTTTGAGGTGGTTGACTCCGTCCTCTACCTCTTCTTGGTGTCCATTGAGTTTGAAAACTCGATCTGGGTGGTGGAGGGTTAGGTGCAGAGAATCTAGGTTTCTTGGAATCCCTAGATGAAGAACCCTGGAACTGTGGATATCTTCTTTGGGTTTGCCTCTTCTCAACCACAGATCTCTCTATCCTTCGGACTGACTCAATGAAGGTAGAGAATCTCTCTCAGTTTTCTAATGCAGACACAGGGGTTGATATATCAGCATTCAAACCCTTCTCGAATCTCCTGATTCTTTCCTCATATGTGGCAACCATGTGCGGACTGAACCGCAACAACTCCATGAACTTAGCTTCATACTCGCTAATGTTCATCATACCCTGCCTTAGTCTCACAAACTGAGAGATCTTCTCATCTAGGAAGGCATTTGGAAAATATCTATTGATAAATTCCTGATGAAACTCTTCCCATGAGAACTCTATTCCAGGTCTCTTCTGCTCTTCCATGTTCCACCAGTGACCAGCACTGCCTTTGAGAAGATAGACAACATGTCTAACCTTCTCAGCTTCTGGGATAATAAGAATCCTGAAAGCCTTCTCCAACTCTGTCAGCCATAACTCAGCATCTGCGGGGTCGGCAGTCCCAAAGTACTCAGTAGCTCCGACACAATGAAGTCGTTCGAATGTCTTACCGATACCTTGTCCTTCAGGTTGGACAGGTGCCCTAGGTGTAGGCATGGGCATCCTGTCGGTTATGTGTGTCATGGCAGTCATGAACTGCCCGAACATCGTCTGTACAACTGGGTTACCCATGTCGGCTGGGTCAAACTGGGGTGGCTCTCTTGGTGACTCTGGTGCAGGCTGTTCTATTCTTAGAACCCTTGCACCGCCTTGAGGTGCACTAACACTACTCTCTGCCACATACTCATCATGAGGCTCAGCCATCCTTATGTATCTTCTTCTCCTGAGGAGTAGAAGATTCTATTAGATAAGGAAGGAGTACTAAAGATAGACTCGACATCCTAAGTCATATGCCTCTGTAGACTCAACTGACCTAGAGCTCTGATACCACTAATTGTGGGCTCTAATCTCCAAACCACGATTCAAACTTAGAGGAAGCGATTCGATTAATGGCGGAAGACAAAAATCACGGGAAATTAGAACTTTTCGAGACAAGATCTTGAATCCTTAAAAGCTTCTTTCATAACAAGAGATAAACTGGTTACATCCCATGATAATTACTTCTTGAGTAATTATATACAACAAGACACAAAATCTCAAGAACTCATAACAAAAGACTCAAAGACCTGAGAGTACAGAGGACACATAGGACTGACTCTAACTACACCACATGGCAGGCTAAATCTCCACCTGAGATTTACTACTGCTCCTAGTGCTGCTGCTGCTGCTGCTGGGACTGGTCACCTGTAGACCGGTTCCTCCGTCTCCGACGTCCACCTAAAAAGTTGAAGTCTACGGGGTGAGACAATTTTACATAATTGTCCCAGCGAGAGTTATAACTCTTCGCCAGAAGCTTTATTATAACATCAAAGAATATCTTAAGCAGTAAAGCTTTCAAAGTATTCAATAGCAGTTGCAGCTATAAACAAGAGCTCAACATTTATCAAGCATGAAGAATATAAGCACTATTACAGTGTATCATCAATCAACTAACTCGTAGTTATCTCTAACAGGTATACTACGTGGTTGATTATGTTTTACAAACAATATTATGCCATGTGGAGATGAGGCATACCACTCATACTCCAACTGATCGCTAAGAAGTCACATCAGTATCATACATAGGTCATTAAGAGAGTCGGATTCTCATGACCTTCACCTTCCTCAGTCAGTAAGAGGATCACTTGTAGGACATCTTGTGTCTCTACTATTATAGCTCACCAGGGTAAACTGGTGCTTCGCTATTTTAGAGTTACAGTGGCGTTCTGTACTCTCTTCATCATCAGGAGATTTCATGTTTATCTCCACTGATACAGATATCTATGTTTTCTTCGTCATCAGGAGGTTTCATGTTTACCTACTACTGATACGGTATGGGATTGTAGTGAAGGATTGATGGATTACATATCTACATCAAATTCCTACACTAGGATGTAAGGTTCTACACATCCATATACCCCACATACTCTATAGTATGTGATCCAGGAGTTCCCTTAGGAAAACCCATTTCACCATCATTTGATCTCTGACAATGATGGGTCTATGATCAGGGCTTTACATTATACTTGATTAGTTAGGTACATTCAGTATTCATTTAACATCACACATTGTTCTTCAAACAATAACAGTAGCATAACAGCTATAAAAGGAGAATACTAAATGTAACAAGCCTAACTCACATCAATCATCATTTCTCATTATACTCATCAGAAGTCATCTCTAAAGCATGACCTTGATGGTATTCATGGCTCTCACAGCCCATTATTATCATAGAATGCCACTGACAAGGTATCAAGATACTTTACTTATTCATAAAGCTATCAATATGCCTTTAATGAATATAGTATCATCATCCATACCTGGATATGATCACCTCCATATCAGAACCTGCATGGTTAATTCAACTAATAAAGGTAATTCAAAACAATGATTATACTTTCCACTCTTATCATAAGAGCTAAGTTCTTTGATTCTTATCAAATAGAGTTTAATACTCATATAACATGTCATCACCTTTGGATTAGGGTTTACTATTCACATCACATGTCATTACCCTTGAATTAGGGTTTACTATTCACATCACATGTCATTACCCTTGAATTAGGGTTTACTATTCACATCACATGTCATTACCCTTGAATTAGGGTTTACTATTCACATCACATGTCATTACCCTTGAATTAGGGTTTACTATTCACATCACATGGTGAATTGAACTCATAACATCATCATGTATGAGGAACATCATCATTGATGCTCTCAGATTATCTTAAGATTCATCATATATCATAATTAGGGTTTCCATGATCTCACATAGGTGGATCATACCCTAATCATGCACATTCACGTGTATTGAAGGTTCTTTACTTGAGTTTCCACCCTAAAAGGGTACTTTCTCTCTCTTAAGGTACTTTCTCTCTCTTAAGATACTTTCTCTCTCCTCATACTAGTAGATAGTGATAACACCACTCTAGATCAGGTTGGGTTAAATCCTCATGGGCTAACATAAGCCAAAACATCACTATCATGTGATTAGGGTTTCATTTGAACAAGGTTTTACTCAATTGAACCCCTCAAGGGTATTTTGGTAATTCACCCCATTGATCACCATCATGGGTTAATTCATTAGTCACTTAGTCCCTTAATATCCTAGGTTATCATTAGGGTTTAGATTAGAGCATCATTGAACCATTTACACCTTCAATTGATTAAGTGAAATCAACCTTTGAAAACCTCAAACGGTTTCAACCTTCAACCTCCAAACGGTTTGAGACCGTTTGGATGAGTTGACCGTTTGCTAGGGTTGACTCCAAGACCGTGTGACCTTCAAGGTCATTTGCCCAGACCGTGTGAGGGTGTAGACCGTTTAACAAGTTTGACTTCAAGACCGAGAGGGCTTACACGGTTTGAGACCGTTTGGTGTCTCTCGATCTTGAGATCGTTTGAGTCCAATCGGTCTTGAGACCGTGAGGCCTCACACGGTCTTGAGACCATGTGACCTCAAACGGTCTTGAGACCATGAGGTCTCAAACGGTCTTGAGACCGTGAGACCTCAAACGGTCTTGAGACTGTTTGGTCCACTTGGTCTCAAACCGTTTGGACCTCCAACATGGTTCAATGATTTCAATCGATTATGATTATTAATGTTGAAGCCTCCAAATGGTCAAAGCCATGGTAACCACTTATAGATTGAGTTAATTAGGGTTATACTTAACCAATTGGTCACTCAATTGACCTTCAATTGTTATCCAATTAGGGTTGAAGTTGGTTCAATTAAGGTCCATCAACGTTCAACCATCAACACTCAACAATGTGAATCAACACAAGGTTGAACCCTTCAATTGAGCTCCAATTGGGACCAAACTTGGCCCAAACGGTCTTGAGATCATGTGGATGAACTCCACACGGTCTTGAGATCGTTTGCCCAAGATTGCATCAAAATCTAATGTGATTTGATAGGAGTTGAACCTTGATTGAGTATCAAATCAGTATTTTGATTAATTCAATAACCTATTGCAATTGGGCCCTCAATTGATCAAATTACCTTAACCCTAGACCTCCAAACGTTCTTGGGTTGTCACCACATGGTCTTGAGACCGTTTGGATGAGTACCAAACGGTCTTGAGACCGTTTGCCCATCCAACGTTTGTATTCTACTGTAAGTTCTTCAAGGTTGGATCTATTGAGTTGATTATCATATCAATACTTAATTGCAAAGTAATTTGGTATCTTTGTACTTTCAATTGGTCAACTATACTTGACCCCAGACCTCCACACAGTCTTGGGTGATTACTCACACGGTATTGAGACCGTTTGATTGATCCCCAAACGGTCTTGAGACCGTTTGGGTCAATCAACCCAAAAACAGTAAGTTATTCATTGAGATTTCAGTACTGATTTCAATTAGGGTTTGCCCTAGTAATTATCCTTCAACTCATAGCTCGTTTGGAATTAGTCCATAAAATTTTGTCAGTTGTTAATCAACATTATTATGAATAGTAATTTCATACGGTCAACACTTAGTCATCGTTCTTACACGGTCTTGAGACCGTTTGCCCAAAAAGGGCGATTTCAACAGATTGGAAATCAGGAGTAAATTCAATTAAAGTTGTTGATTAAAAAGGCCATATCTCACGATTCCTTTGGAGTTATTATCTCACATTTTGTGGGTGATTATCCTACATAATTATGAACAGAAATCTTATACGTTCCATGCTCGGTTAACGCGGATAAACGGTCTTGAAGACCGTTTGCCCTTACACGGTCCTAAGACCGTTTAGTAAAGTGAAAAGTAGTGGATTAACTTTGGAAATAACGTCTTCATCTCCTATCTCAAGAACAGCAAGGATTTCTCACGGATTTGCTTGCAAGGTAGCAAAGGAAGGTAGAGAAGAAGAAGAACTATCATCTAAAAGCATAAACGAGATGTATATAACAAAGCATAGGTTTAGAGTTATAAAACCCGCTTAAAGCTTGCTCCTTGAGCTCGAAGCTTTCAAGCTCCAAGCTTTTAATGGCGTCCTTGAGTTTCCACAGGTCGGCCAAGGTGATCCTTCCAAGGAAAGTCGAGAAGAGATGGCTAGAAAGGTAGAGCTACGTGAGCTAGCCATCAATTTGACCTTGAATTCGAGTTCTAACCATGAACTTAAGCAAAAGGGAGGATTCAAACCTACCTTGCCCTCCTTGGTCGTCCTCCTGAGCTCCACAGCTCCTCTTTAGTCGGTTTGGGTGAATAGAATAGTGAAGGAAACGAAGGGAAAGTTCCATTGCTTAGAGAGGTGGAGAGTATATACACTTGGGGTGAGATTTTCAACACAAGCTCATAAGTTCTCCATATTTTCAACTAAGTCCCTCCATCCTTCTATGCTCGTCCCTTCATATTAATTCTAAGGACAAACCTTCTTCTAAGGTCAAGAAATGAGGGCAAAGAAGATCAACCTATTAATTAAGCATACACATAAAAGGGCTATAGCACATACACCTTGATTATTCAATCATAAAGGTGTTTTTCATTATATGATTATTCAATTAAAGTGACCTCTTCATCATTTGTTTTCTCTAAATGATGACAAGAGTCTTAAAAGATATTTTAGCTGATGTATTTTACAAGTTGCACCCCTCAAATTGGGTAAATTGCACTTTTCTCCAATTTAGGGTTTTCAAGCATAGGGATTGCTTCCACAGCTGCACCTTGGTGCCCATGCTTGGAAAATCCCTCAAACTTTACCATCATAATTCTCATGATGTCTCAACATCATAGGAACATCTCAACATGTGCAATTTGCAAGTTAACCCTTCTAACTGGGTAATTTGCACATAGGTCCCTGTATTACAAAACAATGCTACAACTTTATATAAAAAGGAGCAAAAACTGAAATATATGATTCTGAGAAACTTAATTACATGCCCAAAGTCAATCAAAAGGATTTAATTACATATTTAGGCAAAACACCTAGGGTGAACTCATAACCCAGGTCAGGGATGTTACACTTACCACCCTCCTACCCTGAGGTATCGTACATAGAGATACCATATCATGAAAGGATGATGTGGTATCATGCATGGGCCTTGGGATATCGCACATGGCAAGAGAATATCACCCAAGTAGGTAATATTGGCCATATAAAGGTGATATCGGCCATAGAATGAAGTTTTGACTCCAAGTGAGTGTCATATCATGCAAGTGAGTGCCATATCGTGCATGAGGGGTGGCATATCGTGCAAGGACACTAGTGTATCGTGCAAAGGTGTTAAGGAGCAAGAAGGAGCTCATACTTAACCCTAAGGTGAGGATAAGATCATCTTCAACCTTAGATTGAAGCATGAATTTAGGGTTTTGATCTTCCTTTCGTTTCTTCTTCACCAATTGCTTATCCATGGTGATTCTTTGCATATAGAGGAGTTGTGAAGTCCATCTTAAACCTTAAGAACGTGGAGCTTTGGAGCTTGGAGCTTTGAAGTCATTCTTAAGGCGGGTATTAAAACTTGAACTCAACCATGTTATTATTCTTCACCTAAATTGTTATAATTAGTGAAATAATTTTAATTCTGAAATTTCCTGAAATAGTTGATGAAATTATGAGTTCTAGTAATTCCTTAGACCTGTTTCCATGAACTATAATAGTTATAACAAAATTCTAGAGCTTGAAGATGATGGTATCACCTTATAAAAGTGATATCGGGTGCAAGCACACAAGAAAGCACCTTTAACCCGATATGATGATGCACCTACTTCACTTGAACAATATGGAAATGAATGAATACATTTTTGCACGATATGGGGGTGTAGTATACATCTCTTGCACGATAGGGAGTCAAGTATAGACTCCATACATGACACAAGGTTTAATGAATACTTATAAGTTGACATGAAACCCTAATTTGGGTAACGACGTGGTTGCACGACATGGTTGCATGACATAGTTGCACGATAGGGTTGCACGATACATAACCTTAGATGATATGGTAAGCCTAACCCATCATGGATAAACCTAGATGGTGAGTAGCCTGATAGGTTGATTGAATGTACTTCTAGCCCGACATGGTGATGGGTTGATACCTCATAAGTATCATGGGCGACACATACATATACCTTGTGCCCGATATGAGGTCAAGAAGATACCTCATGACCGATATGGCGACAAGTACAAATCCTAACCCTATATGGTGAGTGTTCATACACCTCCAACCCAAGACACCTTGTAAAGGTGAGAGTAAGACACTCTTAGGAGTAATGAGTATAACACCAAGTAATGGTATGACTGATACCTTGATAGGTGAAACACCTAAAGTGATTGATAATGGTTAATCCTATATCAACAATGTCTCAACCTGAGATGAGTCCATATCAATTGATGATGGTTGGATAATTAAAATGTATGACTCATGATCACTACTCTACAGAATAAATGTGATGGGCTAGTGCATAAAGTATTAGGATGGAGAATACCCTAATACAAGATAAGTTGAGGAACTTAAGTAAGTTAAAAGTGATGAGGGAAGTGATACACAAAGGCATGGTATAGATCACATCCAACGCTTTAAGGAGGTTACACCTTGATGCACCTTAAATCCAATATACTTGGATGAGTAACACATGATGTGTGTCATGTCAATTATTACATTGAGATGGAATGCACTTTTATAAGTGTAGGCTATCATACCTTGAGAAAGGGTTAAGCCAAGTTAATAAAGTATGATGTAATCATACCCTAATAAGGCTGAGATAGGAACTCATACCTTGTTTTGATGATTCATTTAATGATAAATGATGAGAATAAATAAGTATGATTGAATACTTATGATATTAATGTATGCTCCTAGATGTGTAGAGCAATTAATTAGGGTTTGGATTGATAATATGAACTTGAACCCCTATTTGGATATAAAGGGAAACCCTAACCCTAATAATTTTTCCTAGTGAGAGGTGACAAGATGTTTAATGGCCTTGTGGGCCATGTGGATAGTTGTTGCCTAGTGAGAGGTGACAAGATGTTTAATGGGCCTAGTGAGCCATGTGAATAATTGTTGCCTAATGAGAGGCGACAAGATGCTTATAAAAGTCTAATGTAAGGAATGGTAATGTGCAAAATAAACTAAGGGAAATGGAAACCAATAACTTCATAATAATAATAAATGGTTATAATAATAATGAAATCTTGATCATACATGCTTTATGCTTATAGACAAATAAGGGCTATAGTGCTTTGAATATGCTTCAAGGAGATAAGAGGAACACTTGTAGTACGTAAAGAATGTGAATTGATATGATGGCTTTCCCTAGGGTATAATGCCTAGTAAAAGGATGTGATAACCAATGATTCATTTAAGGGATTGATATCCCATAATGACTGTGTAATCAGGAGTGGTTAGAGTCCACTGCCTGGCGGTGTAATCAGGTTTGGTTACAGACCAATACCTGGCAGAGGCATGAAGCCTGTAATCAGGAGTGGTTAGAGTCCACTGCCTGGCGGTGTACACAGGTTTGGTTGCAGACCAATACCTGGCAGAGGCGTGAAGCCTATAATCAGGATTCGTTAGAGTCCACTGCCTGGCGGTGTAATCAGGTTTGGTTATGGACCAATACCTGGCAGAGGCGTAAAGCCTATAATCAGGAGTGGTTAGAGTCCACTGCCTGGCAGTGTAATCAAGATTGGTTATGGACCAATACCTGGCAGAGGTGTAAAGCCTGTAATCAGTAGTGGTTAGAGTCCACTGCGTGGCGGTGTAATCAGGTTTAATTACGGAACAATACCTGGAAGAGGAGTAAAGCCTGTAATCAGGAGTGGTTAGAGTCCACTGACTGACAGTGTAATTAGGTTTGGTTACAGACCAATACCTGGCATAGGCGTGAAGCCTGTAATCAGGAGTGGTTAGAGTCCACTTCTTGGCGGTGTAATCAAGTTTGGTTACGGACCAATACCTGGCAGAGGCGTGAAGCCTATAATAAGGAGTGGTTAGAGTCCACTTCCTGGCAGAGGCGTGAAGCCTATAATCAGGAGTGGTTAGAGTCCACTGCCTGGCTGTGTAATCAGGATTGGTTAAAGTCCAATACCTGGCAGAGGCATGAAGCCTATAATAACACATGATTGGTTAAATCCCAATGCCTGGAATAATAAAACAGGATTGGTTAAATCCCAATGCCTGGAATAATAACACAGGATTGGTTAAATCCCAATGCCTAGAATAATGCATATGATTGGCATAATCCAATGCTTGGACAAGATATGATGATGTATACTCACATGACTGGTATAATTCAATATCTGGTTAGCAGATTGGCTGAGGCCAACAGATAGAAATGAGAATGATTCATGGATGACATACCATGATAATGAGCATCACAGGATAAGCTTGAGATAATATGATGGGTAAATGATATACATGTTCTCCATATTCCTTATAAAGTGAATAGATGAATTACTGCTCTATCATAGACAACTACCATGCTTTAAAATATGAGAATGTTCTAAACTGCTTATCCTCTACTCAGTTTAATACTATTTAACTGTGATAATGACATTGTTGGCGGAGAGATATATCTCTCACTGGGGCAATTTTCAATTATCTCACCCCCGTGGGATCCAACATTTTTTTAGGTGGATGTGCAGGAGGAGGTGAAGACCTTTTTGTAGAAAAAGAACAACAGTAGCAGGGACAACAGTGATAGCTCAGGTTGAGTGCACTATCTGTCATGTCTTGTAGATAGAAGTCATATGTGTCGTCTCTGTACTCTTAGGTCCTTGGAGTTGGTTCGTTATGGTTTCATGAATGATCTGAGGTTTTCGGCTTGTAAGCCTCAAGGTTTTATGGTGCTTCAGTATATGTTTTGACAAAGCAACTATTATATGTTATCCTCGCGAAGAGATGGTACAGTGTATGTACAATGTGAACAATGATGTATATAAAGTTTTGGTTCTGCCTTAAAGAGTTTTCCAAGAAATGGACCTCTTTGAAAAATGGTTTTAATTTTAAGTGATTTTTGTTAATCTGCTGTTTATGTTGAAATTCCGCTTAATTAGTAACAATTTGTTTGTCGGTTTGGAAACTGTCATTACAATGTGAGTGTAGAGTGTCTTGACCCATGTGTGTTTGTTGTGTTGTCTTGACGTTGTGTCATGACCAATGTTGGTTTTGGAGGGTTTCACAATCAAGACATCTCCTCTAGGCATTAGGGGTCACAACCTAGGTATCATAGGGTGGCCTCATGTTGATATGGTTGCTCTAGAATAGGTTGTTACAACCTAGGGTTATGGAGGTGCCTTGTCGCAGCTAGGAGGTTATGTTGGTTGTTGGTGTCACGATTATAGATGGTGCCCCATGGATGGGTTGCGACTGTGACCATGTGGATTGATGTGATGGTCAAGACAATACCTATAGTGTATCACCATGTCTTGCATGTCATGCTCAAGTGGTTGCATGTTGGCCATTTTAGTGGAAAAGTATCCCTAGGGTCCCTTAGTATGTTGACACCTCACCCCTTTCTTTCTCTCTCATATTCCATCTATATAACCCTTTATCTCTTCTTTCTTGTAATCATTTTTAGACATCTATATTCTTTCTCCTTATTTGCATGTTCTTGGAGCTTGGGAGATCAATGTCATGTTGCATGTAGTGGGGGTGGTGATCTGAGCTCATCTTCCATCCTTAGTAAGTGGTCATCTAAGTTGATGTTTATTTTGATCTCCTACCTTCATCTCCCTCTCTTATCTTGGCCCTATACCATGGTTCTTCTATGGTGGTTGTTTTGGGAGAGAAACTCCTCATCACAAGGGTCATAGACCATGTTTTGACAAGGTAGACCCGAGTATGAAGAAGATTTCTCCGCTCTTTCCCCCTTTCAATTTTGGTTCATCCAAGCGCTTCTTTGCTTCTTTCCTTGTTCTAGCTTTGACCTTGGTGTCTTATCCTTCATTAGGTTCTCTTGTAGCCAAGAGTGGAGATTTTGGTAAAGCTTATTCAACCCTTGGATCGTGTGCTTGGAGCTCTTGATCTTAGAGTTTGGAGCTCTTGGTGGTGATCATCTTAAGGCTGGTTATATAACACTAAACCTACTCTATTATTGCACTTCTTTATACTTTTGATAACTATCTTCTCTTTCTAGTTTGCTTCCTCATCATGCTTGACTTAGTGGTAATCTCTAGAGTTTATTTGGTAGAGACATCTTGCTCGGTTTTGGTAGGAATCTGAAACCCTAATCTATGTGTACCCGATTTAGTAGATGATGTGTTGTGGATGTTCTTCTCTAAGTTTTGCCTTAGATCTTGCTCCCATGCATGGTGTTCATGAACTTGGAAGTTGGATAGATGTTAGGTTCAATCTTGGTTACCTTGAGCATGGTTTTTCCCTTCTTTGAATGAGGTTCTTTCTTGGTGATTTCTTGACCTATGCTTTAGGGTTGATGATTGATTTCTTGAGCTTTCCTACATGGTGACCTTGGTTCTTCCCTTGGTTTTAGTTCTATATTGAGACCTATATGGTACATCTTGGTGTGTTTGTGACACTTCCCTCTTAGTAGTTGTGACGTTGATAGCTATGTTCGAGATGCTTCCTTGTGGCTGAGTTTGACCTTGTGGTGTTAGGTCAAGACTTTTGGTGTTAAGTGGCCTAGTCATCCCAAGTATTGGTGTCTTGTTCCTATCTTGCTTGAGTTGAGGCTCACCCTAGAGAGTATTGTCACGACCATGATGGTCTTGGGTCATGACATGGGTGGAGGTCAAGACACCCTTGAGACCAAGATAGGTTTGGTCGGGAGCAGTTGTGTAACATCCCAGGATTTGAGGCCTCGAATAAAAACACTCTTAAAAGGAATGATTGGACTACCCATATCACCAAGGTGCACCTCGTTTTCAGGGAGCCCATCTCTAAAGAACTCCATAGTTAAGCATGCTTGACCTTGAGTAGTACTAGGATGGGTGACCAGTCGGGAAGTTGACCCTGGCTTGTGCGTGAGTGAGGACAAAGCGCGCAGTTGAGGCTAGTGGTGATCTGTGGGGCCAGTCGTCATTCTTGAAACCTTACTAGAGCCTTGGGCAGTGGTCTCGAGTGTTACAAATGGTATCAGAGCCATAACCCCTCCAGTAGGTGGGGCCCACATGGGCATGGCATTCCAGTTTTGAGCCGTGCGGTCCAGGCATGTAGGAAAGGGTTGTCCATGGTTGATGTAGCCACTCTTGTGTCGGTATTCCATGATCGGGAGTTGGGTGTCCATGGTCCATTGTGGGTCTGCACTGAAATGGGGAAGAGATTATGAGGCCTTATAATTGAGCCTTGACGAGGACGTCAAGAGTCTAAGTGGAGGATATTGTAACATCCTAGGATTTGAGGCCTCAGATAAAAACACTCTTAAAAGGAATGATTGGACTACCCATATCACCAAGGTGCACCTCCTTTTTAGGGAGCCCATCTCTAAAGAACTCCATAGTTAAGCATGCTTGACTTGGAGTAGTACTAGGATGGGTGACCAGTCAGGAAGTTGACCCTGGCTTACGCATGAGTGAGGACAAAGTGCGCAGTTGAGGCTATTGGTGATCTGTGGGGCCAGTCGTCATTCCTAAAACCTTACTAGAGCCTTGGGCAGTGGTCTCGAGTGTTACAAGTTGAGGTCGAGATGCCTTTGTCCGAGATGCATTGTGAAACCCTAACCCTATGCATCGTGGGCGCGACATGACATAGAGGGTGGAGGTCGTGACATGTTGATGGATGATTGAAACACATGAGTGTCATGTCCATGACATGGACTGTGACGACAGTTGCCAAACTGACAAACAAATCGTCACTAATTAAGCGGAATGAAACTTAATAGCAGATTAACAAAAATCACTAAAAATTAAAACCATTTTTCAAAGAGATCCATTCCAAGGAAAACTCTTACTAAAAGGTCCAAAACCTTATATACATCATTATTCACATTGTACATATCTGGTACATCTCATCTCAAGAATAACGAATAACAATTGTATTACCAAACTATACATGAGCAACATAAAACCTTGAGGTGCGTAAGCCAAAATCTCTTATTGATCATAAAACCAGTACGAACCAACTCCAAGGACCTGAGAGTACAGAGGCGACACATAGGACTCATATCTACAAGACATGACAGACAGTACACTCAACCTGAGTTGTCACTGCTGCCTCAGCTATTGTTCTTCCTCTATAGAAAGGTCTTCACCTCCTCATGCACGTACACCTAAAAACTTGGGTCCCACGGGGGTGAGACAATTGTAATTGTCCTAGAGAGAGATATAACTCTCCTCCGACCATATTATTATCATAGATTAAACATTTATAAACTGGGCAAAGGTTCTTTTTATATTAATAAGCAGGATAATTCATTATATGAACATAATGTAGTAATCTCCTTTCTCAAGGAGAACATTGCATCTACCCATGTTAGAGTTATCAATCATCTATATGCCTTGCAGGGAAAGTAAAGAAACATAAATAACATCTATCCACTAAGGATGCATAAAAGAAATGTAACATCAGCTAATGATTTTCATATTCAATCCTTAAGCAAACATGCTATACGGTTGATTACATTTTACAATCACACTTATGCCCTGAGGAAGTGAGACGTACCGCTCAAATCCAACTGACCATTGTGAAGTCGAAATCGGTACCATACAAGGTCCATGGAAGAGTCGGACTCCATGACCTCCCATGTCTCGGTCAGTGCAAGACCACAAGTCGGACCGTAGTCTCTTGCTTAAGTGACCTTAGTCACACAGGGTTAGGCTACCCTCTGCCTAGCTCACCTTGGTACATGTGTCGGCGCTAGTGAATCGAGCCACGGGCCAGTTCACCATGCTCCTTGAGCCATGAACGCATCCATGCTCTATCACACTGAGCCATGGGCATATTCACCATGCTCTTATCACACTGAGCCCCAGGGATAAAACCATGCTCTAGAGTCTACAACCGAAGTTGTACTCTAGCCTTCCTATTTGTGGCTAGGAGCAACCCCGCATATTCAACAATATGTGCTCTGTATTAACCCGTAGGAGAACCTATTTCACCATCACCAGCTGTTGACGATGATGGATCTAGGGCCAGGGCACTACATGATAAAATTCCGCTTGATTAATTAAGTGAATAACCATATTCTTTTAGCATCAGTCAAGTTTTCACACATGAATTATTATGACAAATGCTACAAAGAAAGGTATAATACATCTATCATGTACTTTTCAAATCTTTAAAACACATGATACTTGGGATCTCAGTCCCTTATCACATTACTGGGAATTCTCATCCCTTCACATAATCATTATCATGATTGCTGGATATGGGTATTCAAACCCTTAGATCATGACATAACATTGTTTCTTCTATAACAGGTAACCATTACCTCTAGGTCCTCAGACCAAGGTATTCATTTCACTTGTTGTGCAAGTATTCACATGGCTCACAAGGCAATCACACATCTTGTCACCTCTCACTAGGCAACAACTTATTCACATGGCTCACAAGGCCATTGCACATCTTGTCACCTCTCACTACGCAACAACTAATTAACATGGCTCACAAGGCCATCACACATCTTGTCACCTCTCACTAGGCAACAACTTATTCACATGGCTGACAAGGCCATTGCACATCTTGTCACCTCTCTCTAGGAAACAACTTATTAACATGGCTCACAAGGCCATTGCACATCTTGTCACCTCTCACTAGGAAACAACTTATTAGCATGGCTCAAAAGGCCATTGCACATCTTGTCACCTTTCACTAGGCAACAACTTATTAGGGGTTAGGGTTTCCTTTTATTTCCAAATAGGGTTTCAAGTTCATATTATTAATTCAAACCCTAATTCATTACTCCACACATCTAGGACCAAACATTGATATCGTAAGTATTCAATCATACTTATTTATTCTCATCATTTATCATGAAATGATCATCAACACAAGGTATGTGTTTCGCTCTCATCCATACCAGAGAATGATTACATCATACTTTATTAACTAGGCTAAACCCTTTGTCAAGGTATGTTAGCCTACATTTATCAAACTGCATTAATTTCATTACATCTCAATGTAACAATTGACATGACACACATCATGTGTTACTCATCCAAGTATATTGGATTCAAGGTGCATCAAGGTGTAACAACCTTAAAGTGTTGGATGTGATATTTACCATGCCTTGGTGTATCACTTCCCTCATCAGTTTTAACTTACTTAAGTTCATCAACTTATCTTGTATTAGGGTATTTCCCATCCTAATACTTTATGCACTAGCCCATCACATTTATTCTGTAGTGTATTGATCATGAGTCATACATTTGAATTGTCCAACCACCATCAATTGATATGGACTCATCTCGGTTAAGACATTGTTGATATAGGATTAACCATTATCAACCACTTTAGGTGTTTCACCTATCAAGGTATCAGTCATACCATTACTTGGTGTTACACTCATTACTCCTGAGAGTGTCTTACTCTCACCTTTACAAGGTGTCTTGGGTTCGAGGTGTATGAACACTCACCATATCGGGTTAGGATTTGTACTTGTCTCCATATCGGGCATGAGGTATCTTTTTGACCTCATATTAGGCACAAGGTATATGTATGTATTGCCCATGATACTTATGAGGTATCAACCCATCACCATGTCGGGCTAGAAGTACATTCAATCACCCTATCAGGCTAGTCACCATCTAGGGTTAGCCATGACGGGTTAGGGTCTCCATATCATCTAGGGTTGTGTATTGTGGAACCCTATCGTGCAACCATGTCATGCAACCATCTCATGAAACCATGTCATGCAACCATGTATATCATGCAACCATGAGTGTCGTGCAATAACACTTGTTACTGTTCACTTGTATCGGGTTACCCAAATTAGGGTTTCTTATCATCTTACAAGTATACAATTAACCTTGTATCCTGCATGGAGTCTATTCTAGACTCCCTGTCATGCAAGCATCTCATGCAAAATCTTGTGCAAGACATATCGGGCAAGACATACCCATATTGGGTTATAACTACTTGTATTTATACTTGAATCCGATATCACTTTTACAAAGTGAAACCATCATCTTCGAGCTCTATACCTTTGTTCTAACTGATATAATTCAGGGTAACAGGACTAAGCAACTACTAGAACTCGTAATTTCATCAACTATTTCAGGAAATTTTAGTATTAAAAGTATTTCACTAATTATAACAATTTAGGTGGAGAATAATAACATGATTGAGTTCAAGTTATATAACCCACCTTAAGAACCACTTCAAAGCTTCAAGGTCCAAAGCTCCATGTTCCTAAGGTTGAATATGACTTTATCAAAGGTCCAAGGTTCGTTCACAACTCCTTCATATACAAGGAATCACCATGGATAAGCAATTGGTGAAGAAGAAAAGAAAGGTAGATCATAACCCTAATTCCATGCTTCAATTCAAGCTTGAAGACAACTGTATCTTACCTTAGGGTTAAGTTTTGAGTTCCTTAGCTCCTTGGCCGACACCCTACCACTCTTGGGCGATATGGACTTCCTCTTGTCCGACACAACATTTCTTGTGGCCGATACCCCCTCACTTGTGGCTAAAATCACTTTAATTGGCCGATATCAACTTGCTATGGGAAATATCAACATGGTATGGCCGATATACTTGCTATGGATGATATCCAAGGCCTATTCACAATACCCTTGTGCTCTTGCACGACATTCCACCCCCCTTGCATGATATGATACTCACTTTCACGAAATGGCACTCACTTGGAGTCAAAACTCTTCACTCTATGGCCGCTATCACCCTATATGGTCGATATCACCTACTTGGGCGATATGGTCTTACCATGGGCGATATCCCAAGGCCCATGCATGATAACACAGCATCCCTTCACGATATGGGAGATCTATGCACGATACCTTAGGGTATGAGGGTGGTAAGTGTCACAAAATTGCACCAAGGGGTGAAACTAGGGGTATATATACTTGCTGATCAGGAAGAAAGGCAAAATTGAGGTGTCCACATTTTGAGCTAGTAGGTGCCACGTGTCATGCATGGGTGACACGTGTCCATGCATGCATCAACATTTATATTGACATGCAAAAAGGTTGAGGATCATCTAGAGATGCAAATTGGTCCACTGCTTTTCCATTTGGATAAGTCATCTAGGTTTAATCACTATTTTATGTCAAGTCGATACACTTTTTCTAAGGAAACTTGTTGGCCGTAAAACCTCACCTAATTGAGGTTCTTTGCACGATATGGACTTTTCCAAGAGTTTGCAAAACGATATTTTACACCTCCTTGGGATCCATGGCCGATAGGCACTCATATATAAGCTTTTCAACTTGATACAACTCAAGTTAAGCTTCCAAATTCAACCCTTTTTCTTTGTCATTTCATCACCAAGATTACCATTATTGATAATGGAATCAAACATGGTGTATCATTCATTATATATCCTATAAATGATACATAGAGGAAATAGGAACACTCTATAGGTGGTAATTTTCATATGAACCCCACATTTTGGGTAAATTACAATTTGTAACAAAATTGGTGCACAAGGTACCAACATTGTTCAAACAAGATCAAACTTGGAATTTAGGATTTCCACAAGCCACCACCTTGCATCATTATCTCAATAATGATTCTACAACACATGAGTCATGTAAAACATGTGACATTTTGCATTATAGCCCCTCAATTTGGGTAAATTGCACTTTGGTCCAAAACAAAGGAAAATTGCTCAAACAACATTCAATCGGGACCAAACTTGAAACATGAGTGTGTCACATGATAACAAAGCACCTTAGAGGATTGTATTAAATTTCTAATCAACTTAATTATCCAAAACAAATAGGGTTACCTCATAACCTAGGTCAGGGTCATTACAAGTTATAAACCCCTAACAAGGATTTTGTCCCCCAAATCCCAGGTAAAGGAAAACATATATTATTCATTCATCATACCATCAAGTCTCCACATAACATCTTAATTTCATGGAGATGACATAGAACTTTGATCAACACAAAGTTCTTCCACACAGGGTTATCATTGAATCTTTCACACAGGGCACATATTCCACTGTCTTTTTCATTATTGACTGTAGAGTCAACTATATGTCAGGTAATACTTTTCTTAGTCAAGGAAACATCATTCATACCTTATTTAACTCAGGTGTCATACCTTACTGATTTGTCACCTTTCTCAACTTACAAATTTATGTGACAAGATTCTAGGAAGTCTCCCATACTCCTCAATTAGCATTTTACTTTTAAAGGAAAGACCAGAGTCATGTTATGTCACCCACTTGTGACTACAAGTCTTGTCATATATCTGTAGTGTCATCTAATCTACTGACACAATATTAAACTTTCTTACTACTTGTATCAACTATCTCATTAGTTGTACATTCTCTTATAATAAGGGGAGGTTACTTATCAATTAAGAACTTATCTTAGAGGTATCTTTAGATTTTATATATAAGTTGCCTTAACAGATCTAGATAGGGGTATTCTAAGAAATTATTTTTAACTTGATAAGCTTTTCCCACAATGATTTTACAATTGTTCCTTCAAACAGTACATCCTTATCGATGTTATGTTTATGCGGAGCATAAACCCCTAACATGTGATGTCCATACTATTTTATGTAACAAGACTGATTTCATAGTTGGCCATGCCATGTAATCCACATAAATCAGTTGATTAGGAGTTATGCTTTTACTTTGCCATATCACTTGATACTTCTTAGATACCAGAATTTCTTATCTTGGTATCCATCACATGTGTCGAAAACACATCACATCCTCATCTTTCTTTCATCTTGGGACATTACTTGTTACACATATCTTTATCTTGGAACCAAAGTCCAAGACAAACTGATACGTTTCTAAGTATCCATCAATTGAACATTTTTAACTTATGCACATCAACTGTCATAAGACCCACATGATTACCATGTACCAGAAGGGAAAGAACAAAAAGGAACATATTCTTGTTATCACCCCATCATCATCCAGGGTTGTTTATCAAAGAGAAGAGATTATCATCTCATCTGATTATTGCATGAAATTTCAACTATTCATGAGTCATTTACTCGTGTTTCATCCTAGGTTCCTTGCCATCAACATAGGAATTATATGGATGATTACATGTCATTATTCCTTTCTTTGTTATTTTCTAACATGTTCATGAGCATTTTGTGATTTTATCACATTTCCCATTTCCATATCATGGGAAAAGTTCTTTACTATTCACACATGCTTTATCTGACAGGGATCATCTCCCTTGTTCTCATTCTCTTATCATGAGGACTATACTTTTCATTTCCTCATACATACATATTGGTCTGAGATCAGCTCAGATTCCACTTTAATGCACTTAGGATGTGATATACATGTCCATACCATATTTCCAATTTCATTAAACTCTCTAGATTGTCTCAGAATGACTACTTGATCAGAGTAATCAGAACGATAACAATCTAAGACTTCCATACTTGCCCTTTCTCCAATAATTATATACCTGGCCAGGGTATACAAGTACTGAGATTAGGTAGTATGCACTTTGTTTACTATCATGTTCCTTACCTTTCATGTCTTTATAAACTCAGGATTTAACATTCCTAGATTTTCTCCAAGCACCACATATATACCTCATCCTCTTTCACACAGATAAGAGCAATTATATAGCATTTAAAAGAATACTGAACATAATATAAATTCTAGTTCTCATCATATCTTCCCTATGTCCCCATAGGACAATCAATAGGGAAATCCATAACAACAATCCTTTTTAGTATTATCATATAATCATCAAGATAAGGCATATCAAAATGAAAAGGTCTATATAACTATTATCCTTCACAGTCATCTATCTCTTTAGGTTAACTCAACACATAGAGTCTAGTTGTCTCATGTTGTTGCTTTTGCCTTTTCACGTTATTGGGCTGTAACTTTCATAAGCCTTGCCGAGTCTACCTCGGTTGTTGAGTCATTTCCTCCCTTCTTTTTGAACAAAAAGGTTTAGTATGCTCAACATGTCCATAACTATAGAATGTCTTGTCCTCGTACCATGGTCTTATCGGTCTTATTACCAATGTAGAGACTAAGCCATGGGTTCTTACAGGTGGAAATTTAGGACCCTTGCCTTTACTTAGTGGCTACTACCCTGGTACACTAGGCATTTATTGCATTGATGGCACCAAAAACTTTGTCTTTTTAGAACAACTAGGCACATGTCTGTAGAATTGTAGAGACCTTTCCTTATTTCTCAACTTATTGCCCCATCTTTGGCATTACCATCACATATATACTATCTGTCTATACTTATGGAAGAGTTTATTTTCTTGCCATATGCTAATCCTTCCCACATTTTCCATTGTTCCAACATGACTATGTCATCCAGGAACCTTTTCAAAGCCCAAAGTTTCTACATTGAGGACTTGTAACCTAGGTTGTAATGCTAGTATCCAGTCTACTAAATGCATCATTGTTGTCCTAACCTGCCCAACAAGAGCATAAACATAGGATTCTCTATCCTGATCGGATCATGATGGGAATTCTTAGGAATTCGTTCTTCTCTTGCCTGATCCCATGCACCCTTTCCTGGTGCAACAACATTGCCCTGAACAATGTATTCCTCGTGTTCCTCAGTCATTTATAAGCTTCACCCTTTCTTCTGCACAAGCAGAAGTCACTATAGGGTATACTGGAGGACACTAACACAGACTCAACACCTTAGTCCTATGCCTCTATAGACTCAGCGAACCATAAGCTATGATACCAAACTTTGTGACGAAAGTCGCCAAACTGACAAACAAATCGTCACTAATTAAGTGGAATTAAACATAACCAGCAGATTAACAAAAATCACTAAAAATTAAAACCATTTTTCAAAGAGATCCATTCCAAGGAAAACTCTTACTGAAAGGTCCAAAACCTTATATACATCATTATTCACATTGTACATATCTGGTACATCTCATATCGAGAATAACATATAACCGTTGCTTTACCAAACTATACATGAGAAACATAAAACCTCGAGGAACGTTAGCCAAATCTATTATTGATCATAAAACCAGTGCGAACCAACTCTAAGGACCTGAGAGTACAGAGACGACACATAGGACTCATAACTACAAGACATGATAGACAATACACTCAACCTGAGCTATCACTGCTGCCTCAACTATTGTTCTTCCTTTGCAGAAAGGCCTTCACCTCCTCGTGCACGTCCACCTAAAAATTTGGGTCCCACGGGGGTGAGACAATTGTAATTGTCCCAGCGAGAGATATAACTCTCCTCCGACCATATTATTATCACAAATTAAACATTTATAAACTGAGCAAAGGTTCTTTTTATATTAATAAGCAGGATAATTCATTATATTAACAAAATGTAATAATCTCCTTTCCCAAGGAGAACATTGCATCTACCCATCGTAGAGTTATCAATCATCTATCTGCCTTGTAGGGAATGTAAGGAAACATAAATAACATCTATCCACGAAGGATGCATAAAAGAAATGTAACATCAGCGAATGATTTTTGTATTCAATCCTTAAGTAAACATGTTATACAGCTCATTACATTTTAAAATCACACTTATGCCCTGATGAAGTGAGCTGTACCGCTCAAATCCAACCCGACCATTGCGAAGTCGAAATCGGTACCATACAAGGTCCATGGAAGAGCCAGACTCCATGACCTCCCACGTCTCGGTCAGTGTGAGACCACAAGCAGGATTGAAGTCTCTTGCTTAAGTAACCTTAGTCATACAGGGTCAGGCTACCCTCTGCTTAGCCCACCTTGGTACAGGTGTCAGTGCTAGTGAATCAAGCCACAGGCCAATTCACCGTGCTCTCTGAGCCATGAACGCATTCATGCTCTATCACACTGAGCCATGGGCCTATTCACCATGCTCTTATCACACTGAGCCACGGGCCGGAAACCGTGCTCTGGAGTCTACAACCGAAGTTGTACTCTAACCTTCCTATTTTTGGCTAGGAGCAACCCTACATATTCAACAATATGTGCTCCGGATTAACCCGTAGGAGAACCCATTTCACCATCACCAGATGCTGACGATGATGGATCTATGGCCAGGGCACTATATTATAAAATTCCACTTGGTTAATTAAGTGCATTATCATATTCTTTTAGAATCAGTCAAGTTTTCACACATGAATTATTATGACAAATGCTACAAAGAAAGGTATAATACTTCTATCACGGACTTTCCAAATCTTTAAAACACATGATACTTGGGATCTCAGTCCCTTATCACATTACTGGGAATTCTCATCCCTTCACATAATTATTATCATGATTACTAGATATGGGTATTCAAACCCTGTGATCATCACATAATATCGTTACTTCTATAACAGGTAACCATTACCTCTAGGTCCTCAGACCAAGGTATTCATTTCACTTGTTGTGCAAGTATTCACATGGCTCACAAGGCCATCACACATCTTGTCACCTCTCACTAGGCAACATCTTATTCACATGGCTCACAAGGCCATTGCACATCTTGTCACCTCTCACTAGGCAACAACTTATTAACATGGCTCACAAGGCCATTGCACATCTTGTCACCTCTCACTAGGAAACAACTTATTCACATGACTCACAAGGCCATTAAACATCTTGTCACCTTTCACTAGGCAACAACTCTTAGGGTTAGGGTTTCCCTTTATTGACAAATAGGGTTTCAAGTTCATATTATTAATTCAAATCCTAATTCATTTCTCCACACATCTCAAAGCAAACATTGATATCATAAGTATTCAATCATACTTATTTATTCTCATCATTTATCATTAAATGATCATCAACACAAGGTATGAGTTTCTCTCTCATCCTTACCAGAGAATGATTACATCATACTTTATTAACTAGGCTAAACCCTTTCTCAAGGTATGTTAGCCTACACTTATCAAACTGCATTAATCTCATTACATCTCAATGTAACAATTGACATGACACACATCATGTGTTACTCATCCAAGTATTTTGGATTTAAGGTGCATCAAGGTGTAACAACCTTAAAGTGTTGGATGTGATATTTACCATGCCTTGGTGTATCACTTCCCTCATCACTTTTAACTTACTTAAGTTCATCAACTTATCTTGTATTAGGGTATTTCCCATCCTAATACTTTATGCACTAGCCCATCACTTTTATTCTGTAGTGTATTGATCATGAGTCATACATTTGAATTGTCCAGCCACCACCAATTGATATGGACTCATCTCAGTTGTGACATTATTGATATAGGATTAACCATTATCAACCACTTTAGGTGTTTCACCTATCAAGGTATCAGTCATACCATTACTTGGTGTTCCACTCATTACTCCTAAGAGTGTCTTACTCTCACCTTTTCAAGGTGTCTTGGGTTGGAGGTGTATGAACACTCACCATATCGGGTTAGGATTTGTACTTGTCTCCATATCAGGCATGAGGTATCTTCTTCACCTCATATCAGACACAAGGTATATGTATGTATCGCCCATGATACTTATGAGGTATCAACCCATCACCATACCGGGCTAGAAGTACATTCAATCACCCTATCGGGCTAGTCACCATCTAGGGTTAGCCATGACGGGTTAGGGTTACCATATCATCTAGGGTTGTGTATCGTGCAACCATGTCATGCAACCATGTGTGTCGTGCAATAACACTTGTTACTCTTCACTTATATCGGGTTACCCAAATTAGGGTTTCTTATAATCTTACAAGTATAAAATTAACCTTGTATCGTGCATGGAGTCTATTCTAGACTCCCTATCATGCAATCATATTATACAAGAATCTCATGCAACATCTTGTGCAAGACATATCGTGCAAGACATACCCATATCGGGTTATAACTACTTTTATTTATACTTGAATCCGATATCACTTTTACAAAGTGAAACCATCTTCTTCAAGCTCTAGACCTTTGTTCTAACTGATATAATTCATGGTAACAGGTCTAAGAAACTACTAGAACTCGTAAGTTCATCAACTATTTCAGGAAATTTCAGTATTAGAAGTATTTCACTAATTATAACAATTTAGGTGGAGAATAATAACATGGTTGAGTTCAAGTTATATAATCCACCTTAAGAACCACTTCAAAGCTTCAAGGTCCAAAGCTCCATGTTCCTAAGGTTGAAGATGACTTTATCAAAGGTCCAAGGCTCGTCCACAACTCCTTCATATACAAGGAATCACCATGGATAAGCAATTGGTGAAGAAGAAAAGAAAGGTAGATCATAACCCTAATTCCATGCTTCAATTCAAGCTTGAAGACAACTATATCTTACCTTACGGTTAGGTTTTGAGTTCCTTAGCTCTTTGGCCGACACCCTACCACTCTTGGGCGATATGGACTTCCTATTGGCCGACACAACTTTGCTTGTGGCCGATACCCCCTCAGTTGTGGCCAAAATCACTTTAATTGGCCGATATCAACTTGCTATGGGCAATATCAACATGGTATGGCCGATATACTTGCTATGGACGATATCCAAGGCCTATGCATGATACCCTTGTGCTATTGCATGACATGCCACCCCTCTTGCATGATATGATACTCACTTTCACGATATGGCACTCACTTGGAGTCAAAACACTTCACTCTATGGCCGATATCACCCTATATGGCCGATATCACCTACTTGGGCGATATGGTCTTGCCATGGGCGATATACCAAGGCCCATGCACAATACCACATCATCTCGTCACGATATGGGTTCTCTATGCACGATACCTTAGGGTAGGAGGGTGGTAAGGGTCGCAAAATTGCACCAAGGGGTGAAACTAGGGGTATATATACTTGTTGATCATGAAGAAAGGCAAAAATGAGGTGTCAACATTTTGAGCTAGTAGGTGCCACGTGTCATGCATGGGTTACAAGTGTCTATGCATGCATCAACATTTATCTTGACATGCAAAAAGGTTTAGGATCATCTAGAGATGCAAATTCGTCCACTGCTTTTCCATTTGGATAAGTCATCTAGGTTTAATCACTATTTTATGTCAAGCCGATACACTTTTTCTAAGGAAACTTGTTCGCCATCATACCTCACCTCCTTGAGGTGCTTTGCACGATATGGACTTTTCCAAGAGTTCAAAAAACGATATGGGACACCTCCTTGGGCTCCATGGCTGATAGGCACTCATATATAAGCTTTTCAACTTGATACAACTCAAGTTAAGCTTCCAAATTCAACCCTTTTTCTTGGTCATTTCATCAATAAGATTACCATCATTGATAATGGAATCAAACATGGTGTATCAGTCATTATCTCTCCTCTAAATGATACATAGATGAAATAGGAACACTGAAGAGGTGGTAATTTGCATGTCAACCCCATATTTTGGGTAAATTACAATTTGTAGCAAAATTGGTGCACAAGGTACCAACATTGTTCAAACAAGATCAAACTTGGAATTTAGGCTTTCCACAAGCCACCACCTTGCATCATTATCTCAATAATGATGCTACAACACATGATGCATGTTAAACATGTGACATTTTGCATTATAGCCCCTCAATTTGGGTAAATTGCACTTTGGTCTAAAATAAAGGAAAATTGCTCAAACAACATTCAATCGGGACCAAACTTGAAACATGAGTGTGTCACATGATAACAAAGCACCTTAGAGGATTATATTAAAGTTCTAATCAACTTAATTATCCAAAATAAATAGGGTTAACTCATAACCCAGGTCAGGGTCGTTACAATTACCATGTCCCAGAAGGGAAAGAACACAAAGGAACATATTCCTATTATCACCCCATCATCATCTAGGGTTGTTTATAAAAGAGAAGAGATTATCATCTCCTCTGATTATTGTATGAACTTTCAACTATTCATGAGTCATTTACTCATGTTTCATCCTAGGTTCCTTGCCATCAACATAGGAATTATAAGGATGATTACATGTCATTATTCCTTTCTTTGTTATTGTCTAACATGTTCATGAGCATTTTGTGATTTTATCACATTTCCCATTTCCACATCATGGGAAAAGATCTTTACTATTCACACATGCTTTATCTAACATGGATCATCTCCCTTGTTCTCATTCTCTTATCACGAGGATTATACTTTTCATTTCCTCATACATACAGATTGGTATGAGATCATCTCAGATTCTGCTTTATTACACTTAGGATGTGATATACATGTCCATACCATATTTCCAGTTTCATTATACTCACTAGATTGTCTCAGAATGACTACTTGATTAGAGTAATCAGAAAGATAACAATCTAAGAGTTCCATACTTGCCCCTTCTCCAATAATTATATACCTGGCCACGGTATACAAGTATTGAGATTAGGTAGTATGCACTTTGTTTAATATCATGTTCCTTACTTTTCATGTCTTTATAAACTCAGGATTTAACATTCCTAGATTTTCTCCAGGCACCACATATATACCTCGTCCTCTTTCACACAGATAAGAGCAATTATAAAGCATTTAAAAGAATACTGAATAGAATATAAATTCTAGTTCTCATCATATCTTCCCTATGTCCCCATACCACAATCAATAGGGAAATCCATAAAAACAATCCTTTTTAGGATTATCATATAATCACCAAGATAAGACATATTAAAATGAAAAGGTCTATATAACTGTTATCCTTCGCGGTCATCTACCACTTTAGGTTGACTCAACACATAGAGTCTAGCTGTCTCATGTTGTTGCTTTTGCCTTTTCACGTTATTGGGCTGTAACTTTCATAAGCCTTGCCGAGTCTACCTCGGTTGTTGAGTCATTTCCTCCCTTCTTTTTGAACAAAAGGGTTTAGTATGCTCAACATGTCCATAACTATAGCATGTCTTGTCCTCGTACCATGGTCTTATCAGTCTTATTACCGATGTAGAGACTAAGCCATGGGTTCTTACAGGTGGAAAGTTAGGATGCTTGTCTTTACTTAGTGGCTACTGCCCTAGTACACTAGGCATTTATTGAATTGATGGCACCAAAAACTTTGTCTTTTTAGAACAACTAGGCACATGTCTCTAGAATTGTAGAGACCTTTCCTTATTTCTCAACTTATTGCCCCATCTTGGGCATTACCATCACAGATATACTATCTGTTTATACTTATGGCAGAGTTTATTTTCTTGACATATGCTAATCCTTCCCACATTTTGCACTGTTCCAACATGACTATGTCATTCAGTAACCTTTTCAAAGCCCAAAGTTTCTACATTGAGGACTGGTAACCTAGGTTGTAATGCTAGTATCCAGTCTACTATATGCATCATTGTTGTCCTAACCTGCCCAATCAGAGCATAAACATAGGATTCTCTATCCTGATCGGGTCATGATGGGAATTCTCAGGCATTCATTGTTCTCTTGCCTAATCCCTTACACCCTTTCCTGGTGCAACAACATTGCCCTCAACAATGTATTCCTCATGTTCCCAAGTCATTTATAAACTTCACCCTTTCTTCTACACAAGCAGATGTCACTATATGGTATACTGGAGGACACTAACACAGACTCAACACCTTAGTCCTATGTCTCTGTAGACTCAGCGAACCTTAAGCTCTGATACCAAACATTGTGACGACAGTCGCCAAACCGACAAACAAATCATCACTAATTAAGCGGAATTAAACATAACAGTAGATTAACAAAAATCACTAAAAATTAAAACCATTTTTCAAAGAGATCCATTCCAAGGAAAACTCTTACTGAAAGGTCCAAAACCTTATATACATCATTATTCACATTGTACATATCTGGTACATCTCATATCGAGAATAACATATAACAGTTGCTTTACCAAACTATACATGAGCAACATAAAACCTCGAGGAATGTAAGCCAAAATCTCTTATTGATCATAAAACCAGTACGAACCAACTCCAACGACCTGAGAGTACAGAGACGACACATAGGACTCATATCTCCCAGACATGACAGACACTACACTCAACCTGAGCTTTCACTGCTGCCTCAGCTGTTGTTCTTCCTCTGCAGAAAGGTCTTCACCTCCTCGTGCAGGTCCACCTAAAAATTTGGGTCCCACGGGGGTGAGACAATTGTAATTGTCCCAGCGAGAGATATAACTCTCCGTCGACCATATAATTATCACAGATTAAACATTTAAAAACTGAGAAAAGGTTCTATTTATATTAATAAGCAGGATAATTCATTATATGAACAAAATGTAGTATTCTCCTTTCTCAAGGAGAACATTGCATCTGCCCATGGTAGAGTTATTAATCATCTATCTACCTTGCAGGGAATGTAAATAAACATAAATAACATCTATCCACTAAGGATGCATAAAAGAAATGTAACATCAGCCAATGATTTTCATATTCAATCCTTAAGCAAACATGCTATACAGCTGATTACCTTTTACAATCACACTTATGTCCTGAGGAAGTGAGCCGTACTGCTCAAATCCAACCAACCATTGCGAAGTTGAAATCGGTACCATACAAGGTCCATGGAAGAGTCGGACTCCACAACCTCCCACATCTCAGTCAGTGCGAGACCACAAGCAGGACCGTAATCTCTTGCTTAAGTGACCTTAGTCACACAAGGTCAAGCTACCCTCTGCCTAGCCCGCCTTGGTACAGGTGTCGGCGCTAGTGAATCAAGCCACGTGCCATTTCACCGTGCTCCCTGAGCCATGAATGCATTCATTCTCTATCACACTGAGCCATGGGCCTATTCACCATGTTCTTATCACACTGAGCCACATGCCTGAAACCGTGCTCTGGAGTCTACAACCGAAGTTGTACTCTAACCTTCCTATTTGTGGCTAGGAGCAACCCCGCATATTCAACAATATGCACTCCGGATTAACCCATAGGAGAACCCGTTTCACCATGACCAGCTGTTGACGATGATGGATCTATGGCCAGGGCACTACATGATAAAATTCCGCTTGATTAATTATGTGCATTACCATATTCTTTTAGCATCAGTCAAGTTTTCACACATGAATTATTATGACAAATGCTACAAAAAAGGTATAATACATCTATCACGTACTTTTCAAATCTTTAAAACACATGATACTTGGGATCTCAGTCCCTTATCACATTACTGGGAATTTCATCCCTTCACATAATCATTATCATGATTGCTGGATATGGGTATTCAAATCCTTTGATCATCACATAACATTGTTACTTATATAACAGGTAACCATTACCTCTAGGTCCTCAGACCAAGGTATTCATTTCACTTGTTGTGCAAGTATTCACATGGCTCACAAGGCCATCACACATCTTGTCACCTCTCACTAGGCAACAACTTATTCACATGGCTCACAAGGCCATTGCACATCTTGTCACCTCTCACTAGCCAACAACTTATTAACATGGCTCACAAGGCCATTGCACATCTTGTCACCTCTCACTAGGCAACAACTTATTAACATGGCTCACAAGGCCATTGCACATCTTGTCACCTCTCACTAGGCAAGAACTTATTAACATGGCTCACAAGGCCATTGCACATCTTGTCACCTCTCACTAGGCAACAACTTATTAGGGTTAGTGTTTCCCTTTATTTCCAAATAGGGTTTCAAGTTCATATTATTAATTCAAACCCGAATTCATTGCTCCACACATCTAGGAGCAAACATTGATATCATAAGTATTCAATCATACTTATTTATTCTCATCATTTATCATTAAATGATCATCAACACAAGGTATGAGTTTCTCTCTCATACTTACTAGAGAATGATTACATCATACTTTATTAACTAGGCTAAACCCTTTATCAAGGTATGTTAGCCTACACTTATCAAACTGCATTAATCTCGTTACATCTCAATGTAACAATTGACATGACACACATCATGTGTTACTCATCCAAGTATATTGGATTTTAGGTGCATCAAGGTGTAACAACCTTAAAGTTTTGGATGTGATATTTACCATGCCTTGGTGTATCACTTCCCTCATCACTTTTAACTTACTTAAGTTCATCAACTTATCTTGTATTAGGGTATTTCCCATCTTAATACTTTATGCACTAGCCCATCACATTTATTCTATAGTGTATTGATCATGAGTCATACATTTGAATTGTCCAACCACCATCAATTGATATGAACTCATCTCGGTTGAGACATTGTTGATATAGGATTAACAATTATCAACCACTTTAGGTGTTTCACCTATCAAGGTATCAGTCATACCATTACTTGGTGTTACACTCATTACTCCTAAGCGTGTCTTACTCTCACCTTTCAAAGGTGTCTTGGGTTGAAGGTGTATGAACACTCACCATATCAGGTTATTATTTGTACTTGTCTCTATATCGGGCACGAGGTATCTTATTGACCTCATATCAGGCACAAGTTATATGTATGTATCCCCCATGATATTTATGAGGTATCAACCCATCACCATGTCGGGTTAAAAGTACATTCAATCACCCTATCGGGCTAGTCACCATCTAGGGTTAGCCATGATGGGTTAGGGTTACCATATCATCTAGGGTTGTGTATCGTGCAACCCTATCGTGCAACCATGTCATGCAACCATGTCGTGAAACCATGTATATCATGCAACCATGTGTGTCGTGCAATAACACTTGTTACTCTTCGCTTATATCGGGTTACCCGAATTAGGGTTTCTTATCATCTTACAAGTATACAATTAACCTTGTATCATGCATGGAGTCTATTCTAAACTCCCTATCATGCAAGCATATTATTCTAGCATCTCATGCAACATCTTGTGCAAGACATATCGGGCAAGACATACCCATATCGGGCTATAACTACTTGTATTTATACTTGAATCCGATATTACTTTTACAAAGTGAAACCATCTTCTTCAAGCTCTAGACCTTTGTTCTAACTGATATAATTCATGGTAACAGGTCTAAGCAACTACTATAACTCGTAATTTCATCACCTATTTCAGGAAATTTTAGTATTAAAAGTATTTCACTAATTATAACAATTTAGGTGGAGAATAATAACATGGTTGAGTTCAAGTTATATAACCCGCCTTAAGAACCACTTCAAAGCTTCAAGGTCCAAAGCTCCATGTTCCTAAGGTTGAAGGTGACTTTATCAAAGGTCCAAGGCTCATTCACAATTCCTTCATATATAAGGAATCACCATGGATAAGCAATTGGTGAAGAAGAAAAGAAAGGTAGATCATAACCCTAATTCCATGCTTCAATTCAAGCTTGAAGACAACTATATCTTACCTTAGGGTTAAGTTTTGAGTTCCTTAGCTCCTTGCATGACAACGTTCCACTCATGGGTGATATGGACTTCCTCTTGGCCGACACAACTTTGCTTGTGGCCGATACCCCCTCACTTGTGGCCAAAATCACTTTAATTGGCCGATATCAACTTGCTATGGGCAATATCAACATGGTATGGCGGATATACTTGCTATGGACGATATCCAACACCTATGCACGATACCCTTGTGCTCTTGCACGACATGCCACCCCTCTTGCACGATATTATACTCACTTGCACGATATGGCACTCACTTGGAGTCAAAACACTTCACTCTATGGCCGATATCACACTATATGGCCGATATCACCTACTTGGGCGATATGGTCTTGCCATGGGCGATATCCCAAGGCCCTTGCACGATACCACAGCATACCTTCATGATATGGGCGCTCTATGCATGATACCTTAGGGTAGGAGGGTGGTAAGGGTCGCAAAAGTGCACCAAGGAGTGAAACTAGGGGTATATATACTTGTAGATCATGAAGAAAGGCAAAAATGAGGTGTCAACATTTTGAGCTAGTAGGTGCCACGTTTCATGCATGGGTGACACCTGTCCATGCATGTATCAACATTTATGTTGACATGCAAAAAGGTTGAGGATCATCTAGAGATGCAAATTCGTCCATTGCTTTTCCCTTTGGATAAGTCATCTTGGTTTAATCGCTATTTTATGTCAAGCCGATACACTTTTTCTAAGGAAACTTGTTGGCCGTCATACCTCACCTCCTTGAGGTGCTTTGCACGATATGGAATTTTCCAAGAGTTCACAAAACGATATGGGACACCTCCTTGGGATCCATGGCCGATAGGCACTCATATATAAGCTTTTCAACTTGATACAACTCAAGTTAAGCTTCCAAATTCAACCCTTTTTCTTGGTCATTTCATTGCCAAGATTACCATCATTGATAATGGAATCAAACATGGTGTATCATTCATTCTCTTTCCTCTAAATGATACATACAGGAAATAGGAACACTCTAGAGGTGGTAATTTGCATATCAACCCCACATTTTGGGTAAATTACAATTTGTACCAAAATTAGTGCACAAGGTACCAACATTGTTCAAACAAGTTCAAACTTGGAATTTAGGCTTTCCACAAGCCACCACCTTGAATAATTCTCTCAATAATGATTCTACAACACATGAGGCATGTTCAACATGTGACATTTCGCATTATATCCCCTCAATTTGGGTAAATTTCATTTTGGTCCAAAACAAAGGAAAATTGCTCAAACAACAATAAATCGGGACCAAACTTGAATCATGAGTGTGTCACATGATAAAAAAGCACCTTATAGGATTATATTAAAGTTATAATCAACTTAATTATCCAAAACAAATAGGGTTACCTCATAACCCAGGTCAGGGTCGTTACAAGTTATAAACCCCTAACAAGGATTTCGTCCCCAAAATCCCAGGTAAAGGAAGACATATATTATTCATTCATCATACTATCAAGTCTCCACATAAAATCTTAATGTCATGGAGATGACATAGAACTTTGATCAACACAATGTTCTTCCACACAGGGTTATCATTGAATCTTTCACACAGGGCACATATTCCACTATCTTTTTCATTATTGACTGTAGAGTCAACTCTATGTCAAGTAATACTTTTCTTAGTCAGGGAAACATCATGCATACCTTATTTAACTCAGGTGTCATACCTTACTGATTTGTCACCTTTCTCAACTTACAACTTTATGTGACAAGATTTTGGGAAGTCTCCCATACTCCTCATTTAGCATTTTACTTTTAAAGGAAAGACCAGAGTCATGTTCTGTCACCCACTTGTGACTACAAGTCTTGTCATATATCTGCAGTGTCATCTAATCTACTGACACAACATTAAACTTTCTTACTACTTACACCAACTATCTCATTAGTTGTACATTCTCTTATAATAAGGGGAGGTTACTTATCAATTAAGAACTTATCTTAGAGGTATCTTTAGATGTTATATATAAGTTGCCTTAACAGATCTAGATAGGGGTATTCTAAGAAATTATTTTTAGCTTGATAAACTTTTCCCATAATGATTTTACAATTGTTCCCTCAAATGGTGCATCCTTATCGATGTTATGTTTATGCGGAGCATAAACCCCTAACATTGATGTCCATACTATTTTATGTAACTAGACTGATTTCACAGTTGGCCATCCCAAGTAACCCACATAAATCAGTTGATTAGGAGTTATGCTTTTACTTTGCCATATCACTTGATACTTCTTAGATACCAAAATTTCTTATCTTGGTATCCATCACATGTGTCAAAAACACATCACATCCTCATCTTTCTTTCAACTTGGGACATTACTTGTTACACATATCTTTATCTTGGAACCAAAGTCCAAGACAAACTGATATGTTTCTAGATATCCATCAATTGAACATTTTTAACTTATGCACATCAAGTGTCATAAGACCCACATGATTACCATGTCCCAGAAGGGAAAGAACACAAAGGAACATATTCCTGTTATCACCCCATCATCATCTAGGGTTGTTTATCAAAGAGAAGAGATTATCATCTCCTATGATTATTGCATGAACTTTCAACTATTCATGAGTCATTTACTCATGTTTCATCCTAGGTTCCTTGCCATTAGCATTGGAATTATAAGGATGATTACATGTCATTATTCCTTTCTTTGTTATTGTCTAACATGTTCATGAGCATTTTGTGATTTTATCACATTTCCCATTTCCACATCATGGGAAAAGATCTTTACTATTCACACATGCTTTATCTGACAGGGATCATCTCCCTTGTTCTCATTCTCTTATCATGAGGATTATACTTTTCATTTCCTCATACATACAGATTGGTCAGAGATCATCTCAGATTCCACTTTATTGCACTTAGGATGTGATATACATGTCCATACCATATTTCCAGTTTCATTATACTCACTAGATTGTCTCAGAATGACTACGTGATCAGAGTAATCAAAAAGATAACAATGTAAGAGTTCCATACTTTCCCTTTCTCCAATAATTATATACCTGGACAGGGTATACAAGCACTGAGATTAGGTAGTATGCACTTTGTTTACTATCATGTTCCTTACTTTTCATGTCTTTATAAACTCAGGATTTAACATTCCTAGATTTTCTCCAGGCACCACATATATACCTCGTCCTCTTTCACATAGATAAGAGCAATTATAAAGCATTTAAAATAATACTGAACAAAATATAAATTCTAGTTCTCATCATATCTTCCCTATGTCCCCATAGGACACTCAATAGGGAAATCCATAACAACAATCCTTTTTAGGATTATCATATAATCATCAAGATAAGGCATATCAAAATGAAAAGGTCTATATAACTGTTATCCTTCGCGGTCATCTACCGCTTTAGGTTGACTCAACACATAGAGTCTAGCTGTCTCATGTTGTTGCTTTTGCCTTTTCACGTTATTGGGTTGTAACTTTAATAAGCCTTGCTGAGTCTACCTCGGTTGTTGAGTCATTTCCTCCCTTCTTTTTGAACAAAAGGGTTTAGTATGCTCAACATGTCCATATCTATAGCATGTCTTGTCCTCGTACCATGGTCTTATCGGTCTTATTACCGATGTAGAGACTAATCCATGGGTTCTTACAGGTGGAAAGTTAGGACCCTTGCCTTTACTTAGTGGCTACTGCACTGGTACACTAGGCATTTATTGCATTGATGGCACCAAAAACTTTGTCTTTTTAGAACAACTAGCCACATGTCTCTAGAATTGTAGAGACCTTTCCTTACTTCTCAACTTATTGCCCCATCTTGGGCATTACCATCACAGATATACTATCTGTCTATACTTATGGAAAAGTTTATTTTCTTGCCATATGCTAATCCTTCCCACATTTTCCACTGTTCCAACATGACTATGTCATTTCAGAACCTTTTCAAAGCCCAAAGTTTCTACATTGAGGACTGGTAACCTAGTTTGTAATGCTAGTATCCAGTCTACTATATGCATCATTGTTGTCCTAACCTGCCCAACAAGAGCATAAACATTGGATTCTCTATCCTGATCGGGTCATGATGGGAATTCTCAGGCATTCATTTTTCTCTTTCCTGATCCCTTGCACCCTTTCTTGGTGCAACAACATTGCCCTCAACAATGTATTCCTTGTGTTCCCCAATCATTTATAAACTTCACCCTTTCTTTTGCACAAGCAGAAGTCACTATAGGGTATACTGGAGGACACTAACACAGACTCAACACCTTAGTCCAATGTCTCTGTAGACTCAACAAACCTTAAGCTCTGATACCAAACTTTGTGACGATAGTCACCAATCTGAAAACAAATCGTCACTAATTAAGCAGAATTAAACATAACAACAGATGAACAAAAATCACTAAAAATTAAAACCATTTTTCAAAGAGATCCATTCCAAGGAAAACTCTTACTGAAAGGTCCAAAACCTTATATACATCATTATTCACATTGTACATATCTGGTACATCTCATCTCGAGAATAACACATAACAATTGCTTTACCAAACTATACATGAGCAACATAAAACCTCAAGGCACGTAAGCCAAAATCTCTTATTGATCATCAAACCAGTACGAACCAACTCGAAGGACCTGAGAGTACAGAGACGACACATAGGACTCATATCTACAAGACATGACAGACAATACACTCAACCTGAGCTGTCACTGCTGCCTCAGCTATTGTTCTTCCTTTGCAGAAAGGTCTTCACCTCCTCCTGCATGTCCACCTAAAAATTTGGGTCCCACGGCGGTGAGACAATTGTAATTGTCCCAGTGAGAGATATAACTCTCCGCGACCATATTATTATTACAGATTAAACATTTATAAACTGAGCAAAGGTTCTTTTTATATTAATAAGCAAGATAATTAAATATATGAACAAAATGTAGTAATCTCATTTCTCAAGGAGAACATTGCATCTACCCATGGTAGAGTTATCAATCATCTATCTGCCTTACAGGGAATGTAAAGAAACATAAATAACATCTACCCACTAAGGATACATAAAAGAAATGTAACATCAGCCAATGATTTTCATATTCAATCCTTAAGCAAACATGCTATACGACGGATTACATTTTACAATCACACTTATGCCCTAAGGAAGTGAGCCGTACCGCTCAAATCCAACCGACCATTGCGAAGTCGAAATCGGTACCATACAAGGTCCATGGAAGAGCCGGACTCCATGACCTCCCACGTCTCGGTCAGTGCGAGACCACAAGTAGGACTGCACTCTCTTACTTAAGTGACCTTAGTCACACAAGGTCAGGCCACCCTCTGCCTAGCCCACCTTGGTACAAGTGTCGGCGCTAGTGAATCGAGCCACGTGCCAGTTCACCATGCTCCCTTAGGCATGAATGCATTCATGCTCTATCACACTGAGCCATGGGCCTATTCACCATGCTCTTATCACACTGAGCCACGAGCCTGAAACCGTGCTCTGGAGTCTACAACTGAAGTTGTACTCTAACCTTCCTATTTGTGGCTAGGAGAAACCCTGCATATTCAACAATATGTGCTCTGGACTAACCCGTAGGAGAACCCATTTCACCATCACCAGCTGCTGACGATGATGGATCTATGGCCGGGGCACTACATGATAAAATTATGCTTGATTAATTAAGTGCATTACCATATTCTTTTAGCATCAGTCAAGTTTTCACACATGAAATATTATGACAAATGCTACAAAGAAAGGTATAATACATCCATCACGTACTTTTCAAATCTTTAAAACACATGATACTTGGGATCTCAGTCCCTTATCACATTATTGGGAATTCTCATCCCTTCACATAATCATTATCATGATTGCTGGATATGGGTATACAAACCCTTAAATCATCACATAACATTGTTACTTCTATAACATGTAACCATTACCTCAAGGTCCTCAGACCAAGGTATTCATTTCACTTGTTGTGCAAGTATTCACATGGCTCACAAGGCCATCACACATCTTGTCACCTCTCACTAGGAAACAACTTATTCACATGGCTCACAAGGCCATTGCACATCTTGTCACCTCTCACTAGCCAACGTCTTATTAACATGGCTCACAAGGCCATTGCACATCTTATCACCTCTCACTAAGCAACAACTTATTCACATGGCTGATAAGGCCATTGCACATCTTGTCACCTCTCACTAGGCAACAACTTATTAACTTGGCTCACAAGGCCATTGCACATCTTGTCACCTCTCACTAGGCAACAACTTATTAACATGGCTCACAAGGCCATTGTAACATACCGAATCTCAGGGTCTTCCCTGCAATTTACCCACTTTTGAACTTTTTCTTGGCCTTCTAGTCCATTTGGACCTTTTTCATAAATTTCCCTTGTTTTATATTCTTTTTGGACCCCTTGTGCAATTTGAGCACAATTCAATGTTTAAAATCACCTTTCTCCCTCATTTATGATAATGAAGGGGTGTTTGCACAAATAACCCAATTAAGGAGATAAGTGAAGGCTAATAATGTAATTTGGTCATTAAGGATGGATATAAGTAGATAATATTAATTTGGAGATTTTTGGATAAATATATTAGTAATAATGTGCATTTGAATTAATTATGAGTATATTAACCTCCTTATCTTCTGTCTCCTCTTAAGTGGTTAAAATATGTGAAAATGGGATAATATGGTGAGTTATTTCTCTTGAAATAATTAGGATATGCTTGCCTCGAAATATTACTCCCATATTTCAAATAATTAGTTTTCCATATTATTTCACCTCTTTTAATATATTAATACATGTAATAATGGACAACATATGAGTTATGAGCCTTAGTGAGATTAAATAGGAAATCTAATTATATAGCATGATGCTACACTTTAATGTGAACATGTGTTTAAAATTTGTTGGCTTTTGGACTTCGTTTGACCCTTCAAATCCATTTTACAAGCTTTTAATAAAGAGTAACTTTAACATTTAATCGATTTCATTTAAATCGAATTGTAACGCTATAGTTCGATTGATATTTCCTATCACCCGCTCAGTTCCACTGTAGGGACTCATCCAACGGCCCACACTTGCGCACGCGTTCATCTAACAGATGCGAGGCTATCTTCAACCTCAGTCCGTTCGCGGGTCGCTGAACAGTGACGACCGTTGGGTTCCTCAGATCCGTCCTCGCACCCTTCTTCATCATTTCACGCGGTTCTTCTCCCTTCGAGTTCAGCTCTCCACGATGGGTAGAATGAGCCCTAGCTCATCGTCTACCTCGCTGGTTTGACGAAATGCCCAATCGGGGCCTCCTCCTCTTCTATGTCGTGAAGTTACTGAGGGATCTTCGCTGACTCTCGTGCCTATTTAAGGTCGAGTCTAATACCCTCAGCCCCCGAGAAAATCTCCTCCACACTCAATTGACACTAGGTTTCCCTCAGTCACCCCAAACTGCTCAAAGTGCATCTCCGGCAACGGCGGCTGAGAACTCATCATCCCGACCACTTCAGTCCAATACCCAATGCGGTGAGCTTCCCCAACCCTCACTCTCCGGTTTCCAACCCTCAAATTACCTCGCGATGCCCCCGAATGCCTGGTCCTATAGACATCGTGAAGCTCCTCCACCGGCGCCTACCATTTCTGGGCTTGGTTGCTCCTCCATCCTTGTCGACGCCTTCCCTCAATTCACCTTTCATCGACGAGCATTCTTTGAGGTTTTGCTTCTCGAAACTCAACCTCAATACTTGGTTTTGTTCTCGATTTTGCTTCTCTGCTCTCAGGGATTTCCGACGAGTTTGACGATCGTTTGGAGTCTTCGCTTGGTGGTGAATGCATCCATGGATCCTCCGTACCACCACGGTCCTTCCCGCAGTTCCTGGTTGCGGAATTGAGGCAGGGGGTGCGGAGTCTCACTAGACTCGGGCTCCAGTAGTTGTTGCTCCGCGCCATGGATCGACTGAAGATCCCTGGTCATAGAATGACCAAGGCACCCATGCCCCGGTCATGGGGCCATTGTTTTCGGGCTTGGGCATTTTGGAATTTTCGCCCCTGGTTTTCTCTCGCTATCACAAGCAACTGATTTGTTCAAATGACCAAACTACCCCTACGACTGTGATGAACCTATTTAACCCACAAGGGTATTTTAGTCATTGCATCTACTAATTACAACGAATTGAATTTTGATTTAAATACATGTCACTCTATAGTTTTCTTGCATTATGATTGGTCGATTTTACTTAATTCATAGTAAATCGATCCATTGTCAGAAAAATGCAAATAAATAGTCAATGGAAAGGATTTTTAACGTAGAATTCGATTTTATGGTTTTTGAGTCATGATTTGGATTCCGTTTTTGAAGATTTCTTTGAATTCCTTTTTAAGTATATAAAATGTTCTAAAATACATAATTAATTCATTTTAACTCCAAATGAGGAAATAAAATATGTTTTATTAATCAGGAGAATATGAATAATCTTTTGGTCAAGGTTTTGAGTCACAATCGAGTTTTGGTTTTGAAGATAGAAAATTAGGGTTTTTCCTATGCTTTATGTCTTTATATATATTAATACATGTGTAATAATGTAACTAGGGAAAAATGGAATGGAATGCAATCAGATTGGTGAATATGATGGTAATTAATTAAAACAGGTATGTGCACCCTATTTTGTATGTGGATCCTATGTATGTGAATCATATTATATGAATCTTATCAAAGATGAATGTGAATGTTTATTGTGCAAACTACCTATCCTTTAGTTGGGTCTTTTCCAACCCCACAATCATTATTGTGCTCGCCTTGTTATCCTTCTAATTGCATTTATTGGCTCTTTACTTATTTTATGCTTCTAATGCCAGTGTGGCTCATTCATTTGAATTATGTGAATCTTGCTACTACATATGTTGCCTCATTTACTTGGAAATACTTAATCTTGCTATTGCCAATGTTGTCTCATCCTTTTGAAATACTTGGAAACATTGTATAATGTTGTTGCTTTGTTGGCTCCTTTATTTCTTGGAGTTCTTGGATATTGTTGTTGCCTATGATGGCCTATTTATTTATTTCTTGGGTTTTATTCCCAATGCTATGTTGCAATCTTGTTATATTTCACTCTACTGCAAAGTGAATGTTTATGCATGATATAGTTTTTGACCAGTTGACAATGTAGTGTACATGAGTACAAACCACCCACAGGGCACTGGGGTTTTAGTCCCCCTGCCATTTTATATATTAGGCACTGGGGTTTTAGTCCCCCTGCCACTTTTTAGGCACTGGGGTTTTAGTCCCCCTTCCACTTTTTAGGCACTGGGGTTTTTGTCCCCTTGCCATTCGTGAGGTCCGGTAGGTGCCTCACCCTACATTGAGAGGATGTTGAGTCATAATTTATATTCATGCAAATGTGATATTTTTCGATATTTAAATGTGGTAGTTTTCTAAAATCTTATGTACTCACTCTCCTTGAAATTCCTTAGTGGAATCTTTTGTTATGAAATGCTTAGCTTTTTTATTGCATTTACCTTATTATTGACACATACCTTTATATTTCTCTTGCTAGATGACCCCAACCATCTAGGCTAGGATCAGAGTGCGCATGGAAGCTTGGTGAACCTAAGGCTAAGGATAGGACCAGAAGAAAAAGGAATATATAGCTTGCATGTTCATAGTTGCTTTTATGTTTTAAGTTGTTTTGTTTGGAGATAATGTTTTATTAGTCTAAGTCTTCCTCTACCTAGATTCTAGTTCCTTGCATAAAGATGTACCCCTTTTTGGGAAAAAATTGTAATGTACTCTTTATACATTTTGAATAAAGTCAAGATTTAAATTTCCGCTGCAACACAAATTGATGTATTTGTTTATCATGTTTTATAGTAGAGACTTGGTCTTTACAGCATGGTATCAGAGCATCAAGGTAGTCAGATTCTTGACTAATTCAAAAATTGTCTCCCTAGAGTATATAGTTTCCCTATAGTTAGTTTTTCACCTTAGAGTTGACCTAGCATGAAAGTTTGATTTAGGATCATACTAATTTCATAAATAGAAATAAAATTTGTCAACTTTTTGGTGAATTGTCTATTGAGAAGCTACTAGAGCAAGAATTTGAAAGTGATGGTCTTTAGAAAGGGTCAGAGCTTGGGGGCTGGCCATATTTTCCTCCGCCCCACTAGCTTGGTAACGAGAACTCCTGAGCTCATATGACCTGGCCTGGCCTGATCTGATACAGACAGCTTGAAATAGTCTATCTTTGGGCATGTTGCCTAATTGTTGAATACCTTAGGAAAACCTTAAGTGATGATTTGATCTCTTACACAAAAACCATCCTTAAAAACCTTATACTCCTATGTTTAGGATTTAGTGTACCCTATGTTACACCCTGAAGTTGGATTAGTAAATCCTTATAGTTTTGAGTTTTATGTACCTTGTACCCTTAGCTTAGTTTGACTTAGTTGACCCTTTAAGGGGTGGTTTGAGGGTAATGGTGTTAGTACCCTATTTGGTTTTGCAAAGATGATTTCGAGGACGAAATCCCTTTTTAGGGGGATGGAATCCCAATTAAAAGCAAAATCAAAATACCTTTAGAGTTAGAAACCCTTTCTATGTGGACATATGTACTTAATAACTTATGTGAACAAGAATTTACCAAACACATTATACTTGTGATTCAACTTGTTTGTTTATACACAAGTGAATATGTAGTAAGTCATATAGAGATAGTTCATATGCTTGAACCTTCACATATTATTGAATGCACATAATAATGGGTTACATATTACTGATTGCGAATATACATAATGTTGGCTATGCCACCCTAATGGTAAAATGTGTATGGATAATTCACCCTAAGGATTCTTTAACATGTAATGATCATGCTGACCAAAACCCTTATATGTAATCATCTAGCCTTGACAACATATACCTATATATATCCTTAATGCTTTTCATGATACACTAGTGACATTAGGTGTCATCATCACATAATGCATATAAATGGATTATAGTCACTAAGTTATCAATATACATATAAGGTATATCACCTCTTTCTCTAATGAACACTTCATCATAACTTGATATATGAATAAATCCATTAATATTTAATGTGTTACATCCTATTCACTAAAATGCATATAATGACTCAAATATGATAATGAATAATAGGATTCACATAAATATTCATAAATGCCTAATGTGAAGTAAAATATGTATAATTTATAATATGAAGTGTAATGGAAGGAAATGATTAATGATGTCATTAATATGAGTATGAAAGATGATATGAAAATGTGTAATACGAACATTATTTGGAATTATTATAAGCTTAATAACTTGTTGGATAATATTAACTTTTTCTACAAAATAATTTGTGATAACTCTACATGATAGTTTTAAGAGGATAATTGAAAACGAATTCATGTTATTAAGGTTTTTGACCTAATACATTAATTAATGTTGAAATGGCTTAGTAAACCCTAATTGTGCTTAAAACCCTTGATGAGGGAAATACACATGATATAATATTGAGATGTAATTGTTTTGAATAAAATGTGGCACAAGTGATAGTATAATAAATATGATACCTCTTCATGATGGAGATTATGCTAATAAGGCAAAAATGTTAATTTGAGTTTGATAAAAGGCTATAGGTTTTTTGGAAAGCTTAGTAACTCCTGACTTATGTAGATTTGGTGTTGTACCCTAGATTAAGGGTTATAACCTAGTGTTTAAGGTTGGGAATTTGCACACTCACCCTCTCTTTCCTCTTGTTGTGATTTCGGGGATGAAATCCTCTTTAAGGGTGGTGTGTTGTAACATACTGAATCTCAGGGTCTTTCCTGCAATTTACCCACTTTTGAAATTTTTCTTGGCCTAATAGTCCATTTGGACCTTTTTCATAAATTTCCCTTGTTTTATATTCTTTTTGGACCCCTTGTGCAATTTGAGCACAATTTAATGTTTAAAATCACCTTTCTCCCTCATTTATGATAATGAAGGGGTGTTTGCACAAATAACCCAATTAAGGAGATAAGTTAAGGTTAATAATGTAATTTCTTCATTAAGGATGGATATAAGTAGATAATATTAATTTGGAGCTTTTTGGATAAATATATTAGTAATAATGTGCATTTGAATTAATTATGCGTATATTAACCTCTTTATCTTCTCTCTCCTCTTAAGTGGTTAAAATATGTGGAAATGGGATAATATGGTGAGTTATTTCTCTTGAAATAATTAGGAGATGCTTACCTCGAAATATTACTCCCATATTTCAAATAATTAGTTTTCCATATTATTTCACCTCTTTTAATATATTAATACATGTAATAATGGACAACATATGCGTTATGAGCCTTAGTGAGATTAAATACGAAATATAATTATATAGAATGATGCTACACTTTAATGTGAACATGTGGTTAAAATTTGGTGGCTTTTGGACTTCGTTTGACCCTTCAAATCCATTTTACAAGCTTTTAATAAAGAGTAACTTTAACATTTAATCGATTTCATTTAAATTGAATTGTAATGCTATAGTTCGATTGATATTTCCTGTCACCCGCTTGGTTCCACTATAGGGACTCATCCAACGGCCCACAGTTGCACACACGTTCATCTAACGGATGCGAGGCTATCTTCAACCTCAGTCTGTTCGCGGGTCGCTGAACAGTGACGACCGCTGGGTTCCTCGGACCTGTCCTCACACCCTCCTTCGTCATTTCACGTGGTTCTTCTCCCTTTGAGTTTGGCTCTCCACGATGGGTAGAATGAGCCCTAGCTCATCGTCTACCTCGTTGGTTTGACGAAATGCCTAATTGGGGCCTCCTCCTCTTCTCTGTTGTGAAGTTACTAAGGGACCTTCGCCCACTCTCACGCCTATTTAAGGCCGAGTCTAGTACCCTCAGCCCCCGAGAAAATCTCCTCCACACTCAATTGACCCTAGGCTGCCCTCAGTCACCCCAACCTGCTCAAAGTGCATCTCTGGCAACGGCGGCCGAGAACTCGTCCTCCCGACCACTTCAGTCCAATACCCTATGCGGTGAGCTTCCGCAACCCTCACTCTCCGATTTCCAACCCTCGGATTACCTCGCGATGCCCCCGAACGCCTGGTCCTATAGACACCGTGAAGCTCCTCCACTGGCGCCTGCCATTTCTGGGCTTGGTTGCTCCTTCGTCCTTGTCGACGCCTTCCCTCGATTCACCTTTCATCCGCGAGCATTCTCTGAGGTTTTGCTTCTTGAAACTTAGCCTCAATACTTGGTTTTGTTATCGATTTTGCTTCTCTGCTCTCAGGGATTTCCGACGAGTTTGACGATCGTTTGGAGTCTTCGCCTGGTGGTGAATGCATCCCTGGATCTGCCGGACCACCACAGTCCTTCCCACATTTCCTGGTTGCGGAGTTGAGGTAGGGGGTGTGGAGTCTCACTGGACTCGAGCTCCAATAGTTGCTGCTCCGCGCCATGGATCGACTGAAGATCCCCGGTCATAGAATGACCAAGGCACCCATGCCCCGGTCATGGGGCCATTGTTTTTGGGCTTGGGCATTTTGGACTTTTCGCCCCTACTTTTCTCTCGCTATCGCAAGCAACGAATTTGTTCAAATGACCAAACTGCCCCTGCGACTGTGATGAACCTATTTAACCTACAAGGGTAATTTAGTCATTGCATCTACTAATTACAACGAATGGCATTTTGATTTAAATACCTGTTACTCTATAGTTTTCTTGCATTATGATTGGTCAATTTTACTTAATTCCTAGTAAATCGATCCATTGTCAGAAAAATGCAAATAAATAGTCAATGGAAACGATTTTTAACGTAGAATTTGATTTTATGGTTTTTGAGTCATGATTTGGATTCCTTTTTTGAGTCATGATTAGGGTTTTTCCTATGCTTTATGTCTTTATATATATTAATACATGTGTAATAATGTAACTAGGGAAAAATGGAATGGAATGCAATCAGATTGGTGAATATGATGGTAATTAATTAAAACAGGTATGTGCACCCTATTTTGTATGTGGCTCCTATGTATGTGAATCATATTATATGAATCTTATCAAAGATGAATGTGAATGTTTATTGTGAAAACTACCTATCCTTCAGTTGGGTCTTTTCCAACCCCACAATCATTATTGTGCTAGCCTTGTTATCCGTCTAATTGCATTTATTGGCTCTTTACTTATTTTATGCTTCTAATGCCATTGTGTCTCATTCATTTGAAATATGTGAATCTTGCTACTACATATGTTGCCTCATTTAATTGGAAATGCTTAATCTTGCTATTGCCAATGTTGGCTCATCCTTTTGAAATACTTGGAAACATTGTATAATGTTGTTGCTTTGTTGGCTCCTTTATTTCTTGGAGTTCTTGGATATTGTTGTTGCCTATGATGGCCTATTTATTTATTTCTTGGGTTTTATTCTGAATGCTATGTTGCAATCTTGTTATATTTCACTCTACTGCCAAGTAAATGTCTCTGCATGATATAGTTATTGACCCATTGACAATGTAGTGTACATGAGTACAAACCACCCACAGGGCAATGGGGTTTTAGTCCCCCTGCCGGGCAGTGGGGTTTTAGTCCCTGTGCCATTTTATATATTAGGCACTGGGGTTTTAGTCCCCCTGCCACTTTTTAGGCACTGGGGTTTTAGTCCCCTTGCCATTTGTGAGGTTCGGTAGGTGCCTCACCCTACATTGAGAGGATGTTGAGTCATAATTTATATTCATGCAAATGTGATATTTGTCGATATTTAAATGTGGCAGTGTTCTAAAATCTTATTTACTCACTCTCCTTGAAATTCCTTAGTGGAATCTTTTGTTATGAAATGCTTAGCTTTATGATTGCCTTTACCTTATCAATGACACACACCTTTATCTTTCTCTTACTGGATGACCCCAACCATCCAGGCTAGGATCAGAGTGCACATGGAAGCTTGGTGAACCTAAGGCTAAGGATAGGACCAGAAGAAAAAGAAATATATAGCTTGCATGTTCATAGTTGCTTTTATGTTTTAAGTTGTTTTGTTTGGAGACAATGTTGTATTAGTCTAAGTCTTCCTCTACCTAGATCCTAATTCCTTGTATAAAGATGTACCCCTTTTGGGAAAAACTTGTAATGTACTCTTTATACATTTTGAATAAAGTCAATATTTAAATTTCCGCTGCTACACAAATTGATGTATTTGTTTATCATGTTTTATAGTAGAGACTTGGTCTTTACAGCCATTGCACATCTTGTCACCTCTCACTAGGCAACAACTTATTAGGGTTAGGGTTTCCCTTTATTGCCAAATAGGGTTTCAAGTTCATATTATTAATTCAAACCCTAATTCAATGCTCCACACATCTAGGACCAAACATTGATATCATAAGTATTCAATCATACTTATTTATTCTCATCATTTATCATTAAATGATCATCAACACAAGGTATGAGTTTCTCTCTCATCCTTACTAGAGAATGATTACATCATACTTTATTAACTAGGCTAAACCCTTTCTCAAGGTATGTTAGCCTACACTTATCAAACTGCATTAATCTCATTACATCTCAATGTAATAATTGACATGACACACATCATGTGTTACTCATCCAAGTATATTAGATTTAAGGTGCATCAAGGTGTAACAACCTTAAAGTGTTGGATGTGATATTTACCATGCCTTAGTGTATCAATTCCCTCATCAATTTTAACTTACTTAAGTTCATCAACTTATCTTGTATTAGGGTATTTCCCATCCTAATACTTTATGCACTATCCCATCACATTTATTCTATAGTGTATTGATCATGAGTCATACATTTGAATTGTCCAACCACCATCAATTGATATGGACTCATCTCGGCTGAGACATTGTTGATATAGGATTAACAATTATCAACCACTTTAGGTGTTTCACCTATCAAGGTATCAGTCATACCATTACTTGGTGTTACACTCATTACTTCTAAGAGTGTCTTACTCTCACCTTTACAATGTGTCTTGGGTTCGAGGTGTATGAACACTCACCATATCGGGTTAGGATTTGTACTTGTCTCCATATCGGGCATGAGGTATCTTCTTGACCTCATATCAGGCACAAGGTATATGTATGTATCACCCATGATACTTATGAGGTATCAACCCATCACCATGCCGGGCTAGAAGTACATTCAATCACCCTATCAGGCTAGTCACCATCTAGGGTTAGCCATGATGGGTTAGGGTTACCATATCATCAAGGGTTGTGTATCATGGAACCCTATCATGCAACCATGTCATGCAACCATGTATATCATGCAACCATGTGTGTCGTGCAATAACACTTGTTACTCTTCACTTATATCGAGTTACCCAAATTAGGGTTTCTTATCATCCTATAATTATACAATTAACCTTGTATCGTGCATGGAGTCTATTCTAGACTCCCTATCATGCAAGCATATTATTCAAGCATCTCATGCAACATCTTGTGCAAGACATATCAGGCAAGAAATACCCATATCGGTTTATTACTACTTGTATTTAAACTTGAATCCGATGTCACTTTTACAAAGTGAAACCATCTTCTTCAAGCTCTAGACCTTTGTTTTAACTGATATAATTCATGGTAACAGGTCTAAGAAACTACTAGAACTCGTAATTTCATCAAATATTTCAGGAAATTTCAGTATTAAAAGTATTTCACTAATTATAACAATTTAGGTGGAGAATAATAACATGGTTGAGTTCAAGTTATATAACCCTCCTTAAGAACCACTTCAAAGCATCAAGGTCCAAAGATCCATGTTCCTGAGGATGAATATGACTTTATCAAAGGTCCAAGGCTCGTTCACAACTCCTTCATATACAAGGAATCACCATGGATAAGCAATTGGTGAAGAAGAAAAGAAAGGTAGATCATAACCCTAATTCCATGCTTCAATTCAAGCTTGAAGACAACTATATATTACCTTAGGGTTAAGTTTTGAGTTCCTTAGCTCCTTGGCCGACACCCTACCACTCTTGGGCTATATGAACTTCCTCTTGGCTGACACAACTTTGCTTGTGGCCGATACCCCCTCACTTGTGGCCAAAATCACTTTAATTGGCCGATATCAACTTGCTATGGGCAATATCAACATGGTATGGCCGATATACTTGCTGTGGACGATATCCAAGGCCTATGCACGATACCCTTGTGCTCTTGCACGACATGCCACCCCTCTTGCACGATATGATACTCACTTGCACGATATGGCACTCACTTGTAGTCAAAACACTTCACTCTATGGCCGATATCACCCTATATGACCGATATCACCTACTTGGGCGATATGGTCTTGCCATGGGCAATATCAGCCCATGAATGATACCACAGCATCCCTTCACGATATGGGAGACCTATGCACGATACCTTAGGGTAGGAGGGTGGTAAGGGTCGCAAAATTGCACCAAGGGGTGAAACTAGGGGTATATATACTTGTTGATCATGAAGAAAGGCAAAAATGAGGTGTCACATTTTGAGCTAGTAGGTGCCACGTGTCATGCATGGGTGACACGTTTCCATGCATGCATCAACATTTATATTGACATGCAAAAAGGTTGAGGATCTTCTAGAGATGCAAATTCGTCCATTGCTTTTCAATTTGGATAAGTCATCTAGGTTTAATCACTATTTTATGTCAAGCCGATACACCTTTTCTAAGGAAACTTGTTGGCCGTCATACGTCACCTCCTTGAGGTTCTTTGCACGATATGAACTTTTCTAAGAGTTCAAAAAACGATATGGGACACCTCCTTGGGCTCCATGGCCTATAGGCACTCATATATATGCTTTTCAACTTGATACAACTCAAGTTAAGCTTCCAAATTCAACACTTTTTCTTGGTCATTTCATCACCAAGATTACCATCATTGATAATGGAATCAAACATGGTGTATCATTCATTATCTCTCCTCTAAATGATACACATAGGAAATAGGAACACTCTAGAGGTGGTAATTTGCATATCAACCCCACATTTTGGGTAAATTACAATTTGTACCAAAATTGGTGCACACGGTACCAACATTGTTCAAACAAGTTCAAACTTGGAATTTAGGCTTTCCACAAGACACCACCTTGCATCATTCTCTCAATAATGATGCTAAAACACATGAGGCATGTTCAACATGTGACATTTTGCATTATATCCCCTCAATTTGGGTAAATTGCACTTTGGTCCAAAACAAAGGAAAATTGCTCAAACAACATTCAATCGGGACCAAACTTGAAACATGAGTGTGTCACATGATAACAAAGCACTTTAGAGGGTTATATAAAAGTTCTAATCAACTTAATTATCCAAACCAAATAGGGTTACCTCATAACCGAGGTCAGGGTCATTACATGGACCATGATGGGTGGTCGCGACCTATGTGGTTATGTTGTCAACATAGGGTGATGATAGGTGGATGAGAAACACATGTGAACACTTAAAATGTTCTTATAAGAATGATTCATAAGACATATATAATGTTGTTTAGAATTGTAACGACCCTGACCTGGGTTATGAGGTAACCCTATTTGTTTGGGTTAATTAAGTTGCTTAGAACTATAATATAATCCTCTAAGGTGTTTTGTTATCATGTGACACACTTATATTTCAATTTTGGTCCCGACTGAATTTTGTTTGAGCAATTTTCCTTTCTTTTGGACCAAAGTGTAATTACCCAAATTGAGGGGCTATAATGCAAAATGTCACATGTTGACCGTGCCTTATATGTTTTAGCATCATAATAGAGAGAATGATGCTAAGTGGTGGCTTGTGTAAAGCCTAAATTTCAAGCTTGAACTTGTTTGAACAATGTTGGAGCATTGTGCACAAATTTTGGTACAAATTGTAATTTACCCAAAATGTGGGGTTGTTATGAAAATTACTACCTCTAGAGTGACCCTACGTCCTCTATGTATCATTTAGAGGATATATGATGAATGAGACACCATTTTTTAATCAATTATGAATGATGGTAATCTTGGTGATGAAATGACCAAGAAAAGGGTTGAATATGAAAGCTTAACTTGAGTTGTATCAAGTTGAAAAGCTTATATATGAGTGCCTATCGACCAAGGAGCCCAAGGAGGTGTCCCATATTGTTGTTTGAACTCTTGGAAAAGGCCATATCGTGCAAGTCACCTCAATGAGGTGAGGTGTGATGGCCAACAAGTTTCCTTAGAAAAAGTGTATCGGCTTGACTTAAAATAGTAATTAAACCTAGATAACTTATCCAAATGGATAAGTAATCGACGAATTTTCATCTCAAGATGATCCTCAACCATTTTGCAAGACAATATAAATGTTGATTCATGCATGGACACGTGGCACCTACTAGCTCAAAATGTTGATACCTCATTTTGGCCTTCCTTCATGAACAACAAGTATATATACCCCTAATTTCACCCCTTGGTGCAATGTTGCGACCCTTACCACCCTCCTATCCTAAGGTATCGTGCATAGAGCTCCCATATCGTGAAGGGATGCTATGGTATCGTGCATGGGCCTTGGGATATCGCCCATGGCAAGAGCATATCGCCCAAGCAGGTGATATTGGCCATATAGGGTGATATCGGCCATAGAGTGAAGTTTTGACTCCAAGTGAGTGTTATATCATGCAAGTGAGTGCCATATCATGCAAGTGGGGTGGCATATCATGCAAGGACACTAGTGTATCGTGCAAAGGTGTTAAGGAGCAAGAAGGAGCTCATACTTAACCCTAAGGTGAGGATAAGATCATCTTCAACCTTGGATTGAAGCATGAATTTAGGGTTTTGATCTTCCTTTCTTTTCTTCTTCACCAATTGCTTATCCATGGTGATTATTTGCATATAGAGGAGTTGTGAAGTCCATATTCAACCTTAGGAACGTGGATATTTGGAGCTTGGAGCTTTGAAGTCATTCTTAAGGCGGGTTATATAACTTGAACTCAACCATGTTATTATTCATCACCTAAATTGTTGTATTTAATGATCTACATATAATTCCAAAATTTCCTGAAACAGTTGATGAAATTATGAGTTATAGTAGTTTCTTAGGCCTGTTTACATGAACTATAATAGTTAGAACAATGGTCTAGAGCTTGAAGATTATGATATCACCTTATAAAAGTGATATCGGGTGCAAGCACACAAGTAAGCACCTTTAACCTGATATGATGATGCTCCTTCTTCACTTGAACAATATGGATATGAATGAATATATTTTTGCACGATATGGAGGTGTAGTATACACCTCTTGCACGATAGGGAGTCAAGTATATACTCCATGCATGATACAAGGTTAAATGAATACTTCTAAGTTGACATGAAACCCTAACTTGGGTAACCCGATATGAGTAAAGAATAGCAAGTGCTATTCCACGATATGGTAGCCTCATACACAACCCTAGTTGATGTCTAGACCAACATGGTGATGGATTTATACCTCAGGCACGACATGGGTAACACATATAAACAACTCTAGCCCGATAAGAATGGTATGTATATACTTCTAGCCCGATATGGTGGTGCCTATACCCCTACAACCTGATAGGGTGAACATATGCACACCTCTAACCCGAGACACCTTGTAAAGGCGAGGGAAGATACTCTTAGGAGTGATGAGTGAAACACCAAGTAATGGTATGGATAATACCTTGATAGGTGAAACACGTAGAGTGCTTGCTAATGGAGAACCTTATATCAACAATGTCTCAACCTGAGATGAGTCCATATCATTTGATGATGGTCGGACAATTCAAATGTATGACTTATGATCAATACACTATAGAATGAATGCGATGTGTTAGTGCATAAAGTATTAGGATGGGATATACCCTAATACAAGATAAGTTGATGAAGTTAAGTAAGTTGAAAGTAATGAGGGAAGTAATACATCAAGGCATGATAAATACTACATCCAGCACCTCAAGGTTGATGCACCTTGATGCACCTTAAATCCAATATACTTGGATGAGTAACACATGAAGTGTGTTATGTCATTGTTACATTGAGATTTAATGAGTTTAATGCACTTGTATAAGTGTGGGCTAACATACCTTGAGAAAGGGTTAAGCCAAGTTAATAAGAATGATGTAATCATACCGTGGTAAGGATGAGAGACAAACTCATACCTTGTGTTGATGATTCATTTAATGATAAATGATGAGAGGTGACAAGATGTTTAATGGCCTTGTGAGCCATGTGAATACTTGTTGCCTAGTGAGAGGTGACAAGCTGTTTAATGGCCTTGTGAGCCATGTGAATAGTTGTTGCCTAGTGAGAGGTGACAAGATGTTTAATGGCCTTGTGAGCCATGTGAATAGTTGTTTCCTAGTGAGAGGTTACAAGATGTTTAATGGCCTTGTGAGCCATGTGAATAGTTGTTTCCTAGTGAGAGGTGACAAGATGTTTAATGGGCCTTGTGAGTCATGTGATTAGTTGTTTCCTAATGAGAGGTGACAAGATATTGATCTAAAGATTGATGTAAGAATTGGTAATGTTTAAAATAAACTAGGTAAATGGGAACCCTGTAACATAATAATAATAATAAATGGTTACAAAGGTAATAATGAAATCTTGGTTATACATGCATTATAGTCATAGCCAAAATAAGGGCTATGGTGCTTTGAATATCTTAAAATGAGACCTGAGGAATACTTGTATTATATAAAGAATGCGGATAAGTATGATGGGTTGACCAAGGTAATGCCAAGTAATAGTGAAATGTAATCAGGATTGGTTAGAGTCCACTTCCTGGCTGTGTAATCAGGATTGGTTAAAGTCCAATACCTAGAAGAGGCATGAATCCTATAATAATATCACAGGATTGGTCATAACCCAATACCTGGAATAATATCACAGGATTGACATAGATCAATACCTGGAATGCACAAGATTGGTAACAACCCAATACCTAGAATAATTGCACATGATTGGTAATAACCCAATGTCTAGAATAATATCACAAGATTGGTCATAACCCAATACTTGGAATGCACATGATTGGTCATAACCCAATGCCTGGAATAATATCACAGGATTGACATAGATCAATACCTGGAATGCACAGGATTGGTCATAACCCAATACCTAGAATAATATCACAGGATTGGTCATAACCCAATACCTGGAATAATATCACAGGATTGGTCATAACCCAATACCTGGAATAATATCACAGGATTGGTCATAACCCAATACCTAGAATAATTGCACAAGATTGACATAGTTCAATACCTGAAATAATTGCACAGGATTGGTAATAACCCAATGCCTAGAATAATGTCACAAGATAGGCATAATCCAATGCCTGGAATGGTTGCACAGGGTTGGCACAGTCCAATGCCTGGACAGAATATGATGATGTATACTCACATGACTAGTACAATTCAATATCTAGTTAGCATATTGGCTGAGGCCAACAGATAGAAATGGGAATGATTCATGGATGACATACCATGATAATGAGTATCACAGGATAAGCTTGAGATGTTGATATAGTATGATGGGTAAATGATATGCATGTTCTTCCTATTCCTTATAAAGAGAATAGATGATTTACTACTCTATCATATATAGTTGCAATGCTTTAAAATATGAGAATGATCTAAACTGCTTATCCTCTGCTCAGTTTAATACTATTTAACTGTGATAATAACATTGTTGGTGGAGAGTTGTATCTCTCGCTGGGGCAATTTTCAATTGTCTCACTCCCGTGGGATCCAAATTTTTAGGTGGACGTGCATGAGGAGGTGAATACCTTTCTGCAGAGAAAGAACAACAGCAGTAGGGACAATAGTGACAGCTCAGGTGGAGTGTACAATCTGTCATGTCTTGTAGATAGAAGTCCTATGTGTCGTCTATGTACTCTCAGGTCCTTGTAGTTGGTTCATTATGGTTTCATGAACGATCTGAGGTTTTGGCTTGAATGCCTCGAGGTTTTATGTAAGGACCCTGACCTCCGTTTAGGGCTTATCCTATTTTCTTTGCTTAACCCTAATGCTTGGTTGCTTGCTAATCACCTTTACAAGTGATTAGGGTTTGTTGGTGCTTTTTTGAGAGTTGGAGGTGCTACTTGCAATTAACCCCAAGTCTAGGGTTTGTGGGCAAGTTTGCCACCTTATGAGGTGTTCCTTCCTCTCTTTGCTTCCTCTAGTGTTGAGAGGAAGGGTTGGGCTCGTTGCTTGAGTTCCTTTGGGCTTGGTTGAGCTTGTAGGGCCTTGTGGTGTGTTGCCTTTGCCCCCTTTGGACCTTGTGTCGGGCAAGAGCATGCTTGTGTCACCCAAGGTGTGTCGCCCAGGGTGTGTCGCACATGGACCCCTTTGACCTTCTTTGACCTCGTTTGTGTCCCCACTAGTGGACACTTGGTGCTTGATGCTTGCATGTGGAAATGGCCTTGGACATGTGTTTACTGCATTCTAGAGTGGTAGCAATGCTCTTGGACAAGTGTCCCTAGGTGGGCGACACCTTGCTTTGTTTTAGCTTGGTTTCTCCTCCAACCCCTTCTATATATGCATTTCCTTTCCCTTGCTAAGGATCCCTTTAGTTCCTTAGTCTCCCTCTCCCTTGTGTATGACACCCTCTTCTCTTGCAAGCTTGGTGGCTGATCCTTCCTTGGAATCTCCTTCTCCCTCTAGTGGTGGACGAACCCTAGAGTGCCTTGCTCTTCTTCCTTGGAGCTTGGAGCTTGCTTAAGGCGGGTTACAAAACTCCTAACCCTAACAACATTACCATCTTCTATGCTCTTGTATGTTGCTTATGATCATGTTGGCTATGCACGTTGCTAGTTTTAGTTCCTTGCTTAGTGGCTTCTTGTTGGCCGAACCATGTCCTAGAGTTCTTTGTGGGCAACACTCCTTTCTCTCCTTGGTTTAGAGGAGTGAGCTTGAGTGCTAGTAACATGGGAAATACCCCTTTCGCATTTAAGTTGAGAGGTGAGCTGGTGTTCTAGTTGCTTGAGTAACACCCTCCTCTTACCATGGACTTGAAAGGTGAGCTTTGTGGTGGTTGTAAACCTTGTTAGGGTTGTTGCTTGTGTTGCCCGATTGGTGATAAGAGATGTGCAAGACCCCTCCCTCTTAGTTGTTGAGAGGTGTGCCATCTTCTTGATCCACTAGGTTTTTGGTGCCGTTGTGCTTGAGGTTGATGATGACCTTGTGGAGTTGCATCTTGACCATTATGATCTTAGGGGAGGTGATGCCCGATATTCATCTTGATCTTGAGCCTTGGACGACACATGTTGTGGTTGTGTCGGGCGTTTCACTTGGTCCCTACCTAGAGTGTGTGTCGGGCATCACACCTTGATGAGCAACCTACCCGATACACTTAGCTTATGTGATGGTTTGGTATCGTTATGCCTTGTTGTGGTGGAGCGTTGCTAGCTAGTATGTGGTGGGTGTCGCCCTTTGGCCTTAGCTCTGTGTGTGTCGGCCAACAGCACGACACTTGATGGGCGTTGCATGACACCTTAGTGCCTGATACATGTGCTGATTGATATGCCACGAGGCACGACACACCGTTGCATGACACACTTCTTTTGCTAGTTGCATGCTTGGTTTCCTGTTATCCTTGATGCCCGACGGAGTGTTGAACAACATGGTGCACAATACACCTTGCACGACACGCCCCTTGGGCTCAGTTGCACGATAGACCCTGTTGCACAACACATCGTTGCATGGTACACCTTTGCTGTTATGCTTGGTCGATACAGATTGGTATGCGTTTGAGTGATGGATGATAAGGGAGAGTACCCTACCCGATACCACCTCTAATGAGGGTGCCCTACCCGTCACACTTCTTGTGAGGGTAGTGGGCACTTCTAGTGAGGGTCTTGTCTCTTATGGAAACATATGCACTAGCTCTTGTTCATAAATCAAGTTGGTTTTGATAGTAACTCTTGACATGCTTGATGGTAATTATGATTGTAGATTACATCTATGATGATAGTACATGTGTTTATGATCATCTTGAAACATCTGTATAATGATAAAGAAATCATAAGCATGTAAGAAGCCTTGCAAGATGATATGACCTATGTCAATGGTCACAAGTTGAGGCATGAATGATAACATATATAATCATCAATGTTGCTCTATGTTGATAATATGATCTTCCTATTAATCCATGATGATTGTACATACTAACCATGCAGGTCATGCATACCCAGGTAAAGGGCTATATGGTATATATATATATATATATATATATATATATATATATATATATATATATATATATATATATATGTTTGAGTAACACTACTTTGATCATTACTCTTGATGATGAGATAACATACATGATGTGTATCGGTCTCAGGACCTGATCTTGGTGCCTAAGTTGATGAGAATGCCTTGAGAGGTATTGGCACTATGTGATGAGGGATTGAGATCCCATGGTAATGTGATGATCCTTTGAGATGGATCTAGATGATTGGCAAGAGGCCAAGTGATAACATGTAATGTTGGTTCCTTGTGATGGATCAGGATGATGTCGATTACAATAAAAGCATAATATTGAATTTCATGTTGTTATTCTTGTTATAGTTGCATGATATACAGCTTGGATGAATCTTGAAATCCACATAAAAGATACTAATTAATCACACGTGGAATATATCATGTAGTTGCCCTGGCCATAGATCCATCATCGTTAGGAGCTGGTGATGGTGAAATAGGTTCTCCTGCGGGTTAACCTGGAAGCGCATATTATTGAATATGTGTGGTTTCTCCTAGCCAAAAATGAGGAGGTATGAGTGCAACTTCGGTTGTAGACTCCAGAGTGTGGATTCAGGCCCGTAGCTCAATATGTGAAGAGCATGGTGAACAGGCCCATGGCTCAGGATATGTGATATGGGAGCATGAATGCGTTCATGGCTCAGAGCACGGTGAATAGGCCTGTGGCTCAGTTTCACTAGCACTGATACCTGTACCGAGGCAAGCTAGGCAGAGGGTAGCCAGACCCTGTGGCTGAGGCCACTTAAGCATGAGACTGCGGTCCTGCTTGTGTTGTACTCGTGCACTGACGACGAGGTGGGAGGTCATGGAGTCTGACTCTTCCATTGACCTTGTATAGCACCGAATTGGGTTTCACAACCGAAGGTTGGATTTGAGAGGTACGACTCACTTCCTCAGTGCATAATAATATGCAATCCAGTCATATAGTATTTACTACTTAAGGCAAAACACAGAACATTGGTTGACGCCTTGCTTGCGTAGTTAATCTTGTTATGCTTGCAGTTACTTATACGTTCCTCATGTTATGCGGAAAGATCTTATAAATCTTATTTTGTTAATCATGTTATATAAAGAAATACTTTGGTGATATGCCTTCCATACATCTGGTAAGCTTGATGGTATGCATAACTTCACTTTATAAACTACTCTTATTATACCTTTCATCAGTTATCTACTACTTTTTCTTTCATCTTTCTGAGGTTTTTGTAGTTTTGGCGGGGAGTTATGTTTCTCACTGGGACTGTGTGTCTCACACCGCTGGTTTACACCGTTTTTAGGTGTTTGAGATAGACAAGGTGGTGGTCGTGGGGTTGCGGCCGAGCAGCAAGACGAGCAGTAGAAGGCAAGCGATGGATACGCTGTTGTTTTGGTTGTTTGTAGTAGAGTCCCAGAGTCATCCCTGTACTCTCAGGTCCTTGGAGGTGTTTTGACGTTGTTTCACGTTGTATAACTGTTGATGTTTTGTATATCCTACTGCTGGCCAGATGTGGGTCGTTCTGTATGTATAAACAGGTGATGAACTCATGTGATGGCTAGGAAGCTGTTGTTCTAAGATGTGGGCACGTATCAAGACTTGTAAATGTCTATATAACCTGTTTCCCTGCAGGATGAGGTCCTAAATGTAATAGTTTCTCAGTTATTCCACTTTCCGCAATCGGTTTTAATTAACCCATGTTTTTGGTAATCTGTGGTTATGGTGATTTCCGTACGTTTTCACGTAACACCTCACTGTATGTGTGATAGTGGGATGTGTTGCCACTAGTTTGGTATCAGAGCTCTAGGTTCGCTGAGTCTATAGGGATTTAGGACTAGGTTGTGTTTGTTCTTGTGAGTTTTCCAGATTTTCTTACAATCATCTTCTGCCCTCAGCAGAAGAAAAGCCAAGATGTCTGGAAACCATGTAGAACATGCTATTGAGAACAGTGATGCTGCATCAGTTGATGGAGCTATAGGGCAGGCACATGAAGATCGGGTGCCTGAGGTCCCCCAACTTGACCCAGCCATTCCTGAGCATCCTGCCTATCAACAACTTGTGGGGAAGATGATGGATATGATGAATCTCATCGTAGAAAGATTTCCAGTGCCTCCGCTAAGAGCACAGGCTCCCCATGGTGAAACATCAAGTATTGGGAAGACCTTTGAGCGGTTTCACTGAGTCGGAGCTTCAGATTATGCTGGAACTACTAATCCAGTGGATGCAGATCTGTGGCTGACAAGTCTTGAGAAGGCTTTTCGGATCCTCGACATCCCCGAAGTAGATAAAGTAAAGCACGTTGTCTACCTTCTGAAGGGTAGTGCTGGTCACTAGTGGACCATCGAGGAGGAGAAGCGACCTGGTGAGGTGATCAGTTGGGAGGTTTTCCGACGCGAGTTCGTCAGCAGATACTTTCCAAAGATGTATCTGGATGAGAAGATCAGTCAGTTCGAGCATCTGTGCCAAGGAACGATGAACATCAACGAGTATGAAGCCAAGTTCATGGATCTGTTGAGGTTTTGTCCTCACATGGCAGCGACAGATGAAGAACGGATCAGACATTTTGAGAAAGGTTTGAGTGTTGAGCTAACAACACCTACTTCTGCGTTGGAGAACCGAGAGCGGTTTGCTACATTTGTGGAATCTGTCTAGAGGATCGAACGGTTGGTTAGGGAGAAAAGAGAATCCATGTCTAAGAAGAGGCCTGCTCAGTTCTAGGAACAGAGGTTTGGTGGCTTCAAGAGGCCAAGGTTTTTAGCACCGTCAGTGATGAGAGGTTCCAGTGTACCGTCATAGTGGTCTCTGAGTAAGGGAAGAGGATATGTTTCCTCGCTATCTAAGGCACATAGTACAACTTATGTGGCAGTGATAGGGTCGTCTAGGCCACAACAGTGAGACCAGTCATGCCATCTGTGTGGTCAGATCGGGCATTGGAGGTCAAATTGCCCAAACAGAGATGTTGAAGTGACACAACAGCCGAGGCAGAATCAACAAGGGTCAGATAGACAGCAACCCACTAGTAGCAGAGGGTGAGGACGCAGTCAAGCATCGCAAGTAGGATCGTCTGCTCAAGGAAGCAGAGGTCGTAGACAGCAAGCAACGGCTCAATTCTATGCTATGAGTCAGCCGGAGGCGATAGTCAACCCACTAGTGGTGATAGGTTAGATGGAGTTATTTCATTCGTACATGTCTTCTTCTTACTTTATATCTGTTCTGGTTGACCCGGGTGCTACACACTCTTTTATCGCTTATAGTATGCTTGAAAACTGTCGTTTACCTATTAGCTGTAAGAAAGATAGCTTGTTGTTAGAAACCCCTCTTGATGGTTCCTCAATGCTTCGAGAAGAGTGTCCATCTTGTATCTTATCTTTTTCGAGACATCGCATACAAGTGGATCTTATACCACTTGATATGCATGGTTTCGATGTTATCCTTGGGATGGATACCTTAGAGAAGTATACGGTTGTTTTGGACTGTGGTTCCAAGCAGGTAGTGTTTGAAGATGATGGAGAGAAGTGGATCTTCCAAGGAGATAGGAAGATTCTTCCGACGTGTCTGGTATCAGCTATGGTGGTAGAGAAGTTGCTACGACAAGGATGTGAGGTGTTCTTATCTCACGTTGTGTATACAGTTGTAGATACCAAGGTGAAAGGTCCTAGCCTGGAGGAGGTGTCGATCGTCCGAGAGTTTGCGGATGTGTTTCCTGATGAGTTCCCCGGTGTTCCTCCACCTTGAGAGATTGATTTCGAGATCAATCTGGTTCTAGGAACGCAGCCATTTGCACAGACACCATATAGGATGGCTCAAGTAGAGATGACAGAGCTTAAGAAGTAGTTATAAGAGTTGTTGGAGAAAGGTTTCATCCGACCGAGTACATCACCTTGGGGTGCTCCAGTGTTGTTTGTTAAGAAGAAGGATGGATCGATGTAGTTATGTATAGATTACCGACAGTTGAATAAGGTCACAATCAAGAACAAGTACCCATTACTGAGGATAGATGATATGTTCGATCAGTTGCGTGGTGCTGCAGTGTTTTCAAAGATCGATCTATGGTTCGGATATCATCAGTTGAGGATTCAGGTGGATGACATACCAAAGTCAGCTTTTAGGACGAGGTATGGTCACTTCGAGTTTGTGGTTATGTTGTTTGGGCTAACCAATGCACCTGTTGCTTTCATGGACTTGATGAACAGAGTGTTCCATCCATTCTTAGATCAGTTTGTTGTAGTTTTTATAGACAACATCTTGATCTATAGTTAGGACAAGAAAGAGCATGAGCGACATCTTCAACTAGCGTTGACTCTTCTTCACCAACACCAGTTGTACGCCAAGTTCAGTAAGTGTGAGTTTTGGTTGGAAGAAGTGACTTTCTTGGGTCATGTGATATCTACAGAAGGAGTCAAAGTGGACCCGAAGAAGGTGGAGTCCGTTGCAGAGTGGGAACAACCGAAGACGCCGACAGAAGTTCGTAGTTTCCTGGGTTTGCCAGGATACTATCGGAGGTTTATCAAGGACTTCAGTGTGATTGTGTTTCCAATGATGAAGTTGACTAGGAAGGATGTACCTTTTGTCTGGGATGATCGTTGTCACAAAGCTTTCCAAAGTTTGAAGGAAAAGCTGACTAGTGCTCCAGTGCTAGTGTTGTAGAGCCTGGAAAGGGATACGTTGTTTTCTGTGATGCTTCCAAGAAAGGATTAGGTTGTGTGTTGATGTAGGAAGATCATGTGGTTTCTTTTGCTTAACGACAGCTTAAGAAACACGAGGAGAACTATCTGACTCATGATTTGGAGTTGGCAACAGTGGTTCATGCATTAAAGATTTGGAGACACTATCTTTATGGGGAAGTGTGTCCGATCTTTATGGATCGTAAGAATCTAAAGTACATCTTTTCGCAGCATGAGTTAAACATGCGACAACGTCGATGGATGGAGTTAATCAATGATTACGACTGCACCATCGAGTATCATTCTGGTAAGGCGAATGTGGTAGCTGATGCGCTTAGCCGAAAGTCTTCTTCTTTTCCTTCAAAGAAGGCACGGTTGAGTTCCCTGGTCTGCCATAGACGGGATATGTTTGTTTCCTTGCGGCAGATGAATGTGCAGATGGAAGTTTCCTTGTTAGCTGGACTCTTAGCACAGATGCAAGTTAAGCCTGCACTGAGACAACAGATCAAAGATGCACAGCAAATAGATGATACAGTACAGTTGATCAGATCAGAGTTTGACAGTGAAAAGCGTGATGGGTTCCATGAGTCCAAGGATGGACTAGTTTCTTATCGTGATAGGATGGTGGTCCCTGATGCATATAATATGAGGAAGTTAGTACTCGAGGAAGCACACACATCGATGTATGCTATGCATCCAGGAGTCACCAAGATGTATCATAGTCTGAAGGACTTGTATTGGTGGCCTGGGTTGAAGAGGGATGTAGCTGAGTTCATGGCTAGGTGTGCGGTTTTTCAGCAAGTCAAGGCTGAGCATCAAAAGCTGGCAGGTACGTTACAACCCCTGTCGATACCGCAGTGGAAATGTGATCATATAACCATGGATTTCATAGTTGGTCTACCCAGGACAACTAGGAATCATGATTCCATTTGGGTAATAGTGGACATATTGACGAAGTCTTCCCATTTCATACCTGTGATGGCAACGTATACAGCCGAGAAGCTCGCTCGAGTATATGTGGATGAGATAGTACGTTTGCACAGTGTTCCAGTGACGATAGTTTCTGACAGAGGTCCTCAGCTCACGAGTCATTTCTGGGAATAGTTGCACAAAGCGTTGGGAACGCAGTTGAGGTTCAGTACCGCTTTCCATCCATAGACAGATGGACAATCTGAGAGGACTATTTAGACTTTGGAGGATCTCCTTCGAGCTTGTGTTTTGTAATTCCTAGGCAGTTGGGATGTACATCTCAGTTTGATAGAGTTTGCTTACAACAATAGTTATCAGCGGAGCATTGCCATGGCTCCTTATGAGGCCTTGTATGGTAGGAAGTGAAGATCTCCTTTGTGTTGGTATGAGTCTGGTGAATATCATCTCTTGGGTCCTGAGTTAGTAAAGCAGATGACAGAAAAGATCAAAGTGATACAGCAACAGTTGAAAGCAGCACAGGATAGGCAGAAGTCTTACGCAGACAATCGCCGACGACCTTTGGATTTCCAGGTAGGAGACAAAGTGTATCTTAAAGTCTCGCCAAGGAAAGGTTTGTTAAGATTTGGCTGAAAGGGTAAGCTAGCACCTAGATATATGGGGTCATACCCGGTCATAGCACGTATGGGCAAGGTAGCTTATGAGTTAGAGCTGCCGCCAGAGTTGCACAGGTTACATCCAGTGTTCCATGTCAGTATGCTGAAGAAAAGCCATCCAGATTCGGGAACAGTGATGCAGCCGATCGAGGTTGAGCTTGATGAAGATGTGACCTACGAGGAAGGTCCTGTGGCGATCATTGACCGAAGGGTTAAGAAGCTGAAGAGGAAGGACCCGGTTCTTGTGAAGGTTCTTTGGCATCATCGTGGCATTGAAGAAACCACATGGGAGCTTGAGGAAGAGATGAGGAGGAAGTATCCCTCACTTTTCTCTTCGGATTTTGGGGACGAAATCCCTTCGTAGGGGGTTATCTTGTAAGGACCCTGACCTTCGTTTAGGGCTTATCCTGTTTGCTTTGCTTAACCCTGATGCTTGGTTGCTTGCTAATCACCTTTAGTGGTGAGTAGGGTTTGTTGGTGCTTTGTTGAGAGTTGGAGGTGCTACTTGCAATTAACCCCAAGTCTAGGGTTTGTGGGAAAGTTTGCCACCTTGTGAGGTGTTCCTCGCTCTCTTTGCTTCCTCTAGTGTTGAGAGGAAGGGTTGGGCTCGTTGCTTGAGTTCCTTTGGGCTTGGTTGAGCTTGTTAGGCCTTGTGGTGTGTTGCCTTTTTCCCCCTTTGGACCTTGTGTCGGGTAAGAGCATGCTTGTGTCGCCCAGGGTGTGTCGCACATGGACCCCTTTGACCTTCTTTGACCTCATTTTTGTCACCACTAGTGGACACTTGGTTCATGATGCTTGCATGTGGCAATGGCCTTGGACATGTGTTTAGGGCATGCTAGAGTGGTAGCAATGCTCTTGGACAAGTGTCCCTAGGTGGGCGACACCTTGCTTTGTTTTACCTTGGTTTCTCCTCCAACCCCTTCTATATATGTGTTTCCTTTCCTTTGCTAAGGATCCCTTTATTTCCTTAGTCTCCCTCTCCCTTGGTGTACGACACCCACTTCTCTTGCAAGCTTGGTGGCTGATCCTTCCTTGGAATCTCCTTCTCCCTCTAGTGGTGGCTGAACCCTAGAGTGCCTTTCTCTTCTTCCTTGGAGCTTGGAGCTTGCTTAAGGCAGGTTATATAACTCCTAACCCTAACTACATTACCATCTTCTATGCTCTTGTATGTTGCTTATGATCATGTTGGCTATGCACGTTTCTAGTTTTAGTTCCTTGCTTAGTTGCTTCTTGTTGGCTGAACCATGTCCTAGGGTTCTTGGTGGGCAACACTCCTTTCTCTCCTTGGTCTAGAGGAGTGAGCTTGAGTGCTAATAATATGGGCAATACCCCTCTCTCGTTTAAGTTGAGAGGTGAGCTGGTGTTCTAGTTGCTTGAGTAACACCCTCCTCTCACCATGGACTTGAAAGGTGAGCTTTGTGGTGGTTATAAACCTTGTTAGGGTTGCTCCTTGTGTTTCCCGATTGGTGATAAGAGATGTGCATGACCCCTCTCTTAGTTGGTGAGAGGTGAGCCATCTTCTTGATCCACTAGGGTTTTGGTACCCTTGTGCTTGAGGTTGATGACGACCTTGTGGAGTTGTATCTTGAACATTATGATCTTGGGGGAGGTTCTGCACAATAATCATCTTGATCTTGAGCCTTGGACGACACATGTTGTGGCTGTGTTGGGCGTTGCACTTGGTCCCTGCCTTGAGTGTGTGTCAGGGATCACACCTTGATGAGCAACCTGCCCGATACACTTAGCCTATGTGATGGTTTGGTATCATTATGCCTTGTTGTGGTGGAGTGTTGCTAGCTAGTCTGTGGTGGGTGTCGCCCTTTGGCCTTAGCTCTGTGTGTGTCGGCTAATATAATGACACTTGATGGGCGTTGCATGACACCTTAGCGCTCGATATATGTGCTGACTGATATGCCATGAGGTACGACACACTGTTGCATGACACGCTTCTTTGGCTAGTTGCACGCTTGGTTTCCCATTATCCTTGATGCCCAACGGAGCGTTGCATGACATTGTGCACAATATACCTTCCACGACACGCCCCTTGGGCTCAGTTGCACGATAGACCCTGCTGCACAACACAGCGTTGCATGGTACACCTTTGTTGTTATGCTTGGTCGATACGTGCTGGTATGCATTTGAGTGATGGACGATAAGGGAGAGTACCCTGCCCGATACCATCTCTAGTGAGGGTGCCCTACCCGTCACACTTTTTGTGAGGGTAGTGGGCACTTCTAGTGAGGGTATTGTCTCTTATGGAAACCTATGTGCTAGCTCTTGTTCATAAATCAAGTTGGTTTTGATAGTAACTCTTGACATGCTTGATGGTAATTATGATAGTAGATTACATCTATGATGATAGTACATGTGTTTATGATCATCTTGAAACATCTGTATAATGATAAAGAAATCATAAGCATGTAAGAAGCCTTGCAAGATGATATGACCTATGTCAATGGTCACAGGTTGAGGCATGAATGATAACATATATAATCATCAATGTTGCTCTATGTTGATAATATGATCTTCCTATTCATCCATGATGATTGTACATACTAACCATGCATATGATGCATAGACAGGTAAAGGGCTATGAGGTATATATATATATATATATATATATATATATATGTTTGAGTAACACTGCTTTGATAATTACTTTTGATGATGAGATAACATACATGATGTGTATGGGTCTGAGGACCTGATCTTGGTGCCTAAGTTGATGAGAATGCCTTGAGAGGCAATGGCACTATGTGATGAGGGATTGAGATCCCATGGTAATGCGATGATCCTTTGAGATGGATCTAGATGATTGGCAAGAGTCCAAGTGATAACATGTAATGTTGGATCCTTGTGATGGATCAGGATGATGTTGATTACGATAAAAGCATAATATTGTATTTCATGTTGTTATTCTTGTTATAGTTTGCATGTTATACAGCTTGGATGAATCTTGCAATCCACATAAAATATACTAATTAATTACAAGTGGAATATATCATGTAGTTACCCTGGCCATAGATCCATCATCGTCAGGAACTGGTGATGGTGAAACAGGTTCTCCTACGGGTTAACCCGGAGGCACATATTATTGAATATGTTTGGTTTCCCCTAGCCAAAAATGAGGAGGTATGAGCGCAACTTCGGTTGTAGACTCCAGAGTGCAGATTCAGGCCTGTAGCTCAATATGTGAAGAGCATGGTGAACATGCCCATGGCTCAGGATATGTGATATGGGAGCATGAATGTGTTCATGGTTCAGAGCACGGTGAACAGGCCCGTGGCTCAGTTTCACTAGCGTCGATACCTGTACCGAGGCGAGCTAAGAGGAGGGTAGCCTGACCCTATGGCTGAGGCCACTTAAGCATGAGACTGTGGTCCTTCTTGTGTTGTACTCGTGCACTGACCATGAGGTGGGAGGTCGTGGAGTCCGGCTCTTCCATTGACATTGTATGGCACCGACTTGGGTTTCGCAACCAAAGGTTGGATTTGAGCGGTACGGCTCACTTCCTTAGGGCATAATAATACGTAATCCAGACGTATAGTATTTACTGCTTAAGGCAAAACACGAAACATTAGTTGAGGCCTTGCTTGTGTAGTTAATCTTGTTATGCTTGTAGTTACTTATACGTTCCTCATGTTATGCGGTAAGATCTTATAAATCTTATCTTGTTAATCATGTTCCATAAAGAAATAATTTGGTGATATTCCTTCCGTACATCTGGTAAGCTTGATGGTATGAATAGCTTCACTTTATAAAGTACTCTTATTATACCTTTCATCAGTTATCTACTGCTTTTGCTTTCATCTTTCTGAGGTTTTTGTAGTTTTGGCGGGGAGTTATGTTTCTCGCTGGGACTATGTTTCTCACACCACTGGTTTACATCCTTTTTAGGTGTTCGAGCTAGACGTGGTGGTGGTTGCGGGGTTGCGGCCGAGCAGCAAGACGAGCAGTAGAAGGCAAGCGATGGATACGCTGTTGTTTTGGTTGTTTGTAGTAGAGTCCTAGAGTCATCCCTGTACTCTCAAGTCCTTGGAGGTGTTTTGCATTGTTTCACGTTGTATAACTGTTGATGTTTTGTATATCCTGCTGCTGGCCGGATGTGGGCTGTTATGTATGTATAAATAGGTGATGAACTCATGTGATGGCTAGGCAGCTGTTCTTCTAAGCTGTGGGTGTTGGATCCTAGATGGGTGATTAGATTCTCTAGAGGGGGGTGAATAGAGCTGAAAGCACTTAAACAAAACTCATTAAACCTTCATGATATATGACAAGATAAGGTTGCTAAATAGGTAATTTGTGTGCAACTAAAACATACATAGCAAGGATGAGAGAGAATGAACATGCACCAATTAGACAAGCTATTTAGAGTGGTTCCACACTTCAAACTAGAAGTGTGTTAGTCCACTTGCCTAGAGAGGTCAACCTCTAGGACTTCCAAACTATTGCACTCTTATATTCATTCATAAGACATACAATGCATGACCAAACAAAAGACTTACCTATCTAAGACAAAGAGTCTTCAACCTTACCAAGGACTTACCCACTTTGCAAGAGTCTTCGGCCTTCTCCAAGGACTTACCCACTCTTGCACAAGTCTTCGGCCTTGCAGGAATTACCCACTCTTATTGGATCTTCAGCTTTTGACTTCACCTTCACTCGGAGACGCTTTCACCAAGGACTTACCCACTTGAGCTTGAGTCTTCTGCCTTCTCCAAGTCCTTACCCCCTCTAGCTCCAATCCTTCAGCCTTGATCTTCATCAAGGGACTCCTTCCCTTGTTCTTCTTCACCTCTCTTGGACAAGAGAGAGAACCTTCATCTTCATGATTGCAAATGAGAGATGGGGAGGTGGTGGAAGTGAGAGCCTCACAAGATATACAAGTAGAACTAGCTCTCTTACAAATCTCCTGCTCACTCTAATGGATGTAGCAAGTGATTAAGCTTAGAGAGAGAGAGAGGAGGTTGTAGGAAGCACTCAACTATAGAATAGGAACCTCATAAAGAGTTTGCAATGAATGCTCAACCTTGGAATGAAGCCCAAGGGGTCCTATTTATAGCTGTGGATGCCTCTTAGCCTTTGGGAACATTTATGAACGAAAACTAGCCATTTTGTGGCTTGCAACAAATCTATTTTCACTTGTTGCAACTCCACAACGGCTAGAAACACTTTTCTGCACTTTTCCGTATAGTGTAATAGGTCAAGTTCTAATGGGTGTAACTCGACCAATCAAGTACGAGGCAAATCTATGTTCAAAGGATCGGTCGAGTTTGTCCTGAGGAAACTCGACTGACCATTTCAACTGGAAATGGCCTACTACCCAATCGGTCCAGTTCTGTGAGTGCACAACTCGACCGATGCAATCTTCAAAAAATTGACCAAGGTGGATCGATCGAGTTTCAGGCTGGGGAAACTTGACCGACCAAGTGCCTGTAATTGATTTTCAAAGATGCATCTAAAGTGATCTAATATTCGATCTAAGTGCTCCAGATATTTTTCTAAGCTTAATTACAAGTCATACAATCATTACAAGTGATTTACAACATGATTCTAATGGATATACATCATATTAAAAAAACGTCCACTTGTATTGACTTTGACTTGTCTTTTCTCCAATTTGATATGCACAAGTTAGGGCATTTGGAGTGTGTCTATACCTAATCTGAAATCACTCAAGTAGAGACATTAGACACCAATATGTGGAATGGTTAGTCATCATCAAAACACGGGTTTAGTCAATTTAGACATGAGTCAACATTAAACTAATTGACCTTGAGTCAACAGTGGGCACGTATCAAGACTTGTAAATGTCTATATATATATATAGTGTAATTTGTTAGTACACAAACTCTTTTAGTAACAAAATTGTAGTATTTAGAGCAAGTTATGCTCATTATGCCAACAATCTTACTTTCATTTATAATGAAACGTCGAATGTACATGGGGAGGACGTATACCTTGCCCCTATTACAAAATGTGTAAAAAGAAAAGTATATACATATATCAATGATTCAGTGGTCTACTAACATCTTTGCGAAAGAGTTGTGTCTTTCTTGGCCAGCTTTAACATCCTTATTGCCTTCCTCTTTTGTTTGAGCTCTTGTTGTACAACCAACATCGTCTAAAAGCACCGGAGATAAGAATCTGAAAGAACCTTCTAAGCAGAGATAGAAGGAATATCGTCCCTATGAAGTTGGTCACTATGTTTGCAGATGCTGACAGTGGTTGTTCAAATATATACATAGGTCTATGAAATGCAGCCTTCTCATAGCAACAAAGAGACATCAAATTGCAACATATCATGATACATTGTTGCGTCTGTGGCTGTTGTTGCAGCTGTGACTGGGCGGGCCTGGGCTTCAAATGGAGATGCATCATCATGCTTCACAGGAGAGCACATGTTGCATCGGGGTTGTCTTAGATACTTCTATACTCTGTATCTGAATTGTTGACGTTGTTAAGCTCAATCTCTAATTTAGGTAATGAAAGTTTCTACGATGGTGAAGCTTGGACTTCTCTTAATCCAGAAAATAAGGTTTTACAATTGGGGAGTTATTAAAAATAAGGTAAAGATCATCCAAATAGTTTAATAAAGATATATAAGCATTCATACATGCCATAAATGAAGGTTACTATGAGAATAAGATGACAAAATTAGTACCTTGAAGAGACGATAAGTATCTAGGAAGCTCATCCATATTTTGTTGCAGCCCAAGCATTGTATGGGAGAGTTGTAAGATAGTTCACTTGCACCATTGAGGCTTGCCATGTCCAAACTTTTCAGTCTATAACCTGCACAATAAGGTTATTCATTTAGACCATTTGAAAGTAAAACCAAATAACATTATTAGTTCTAAATTATACCAGATGTACAACTGTTGTAGTACTCTGTCATTTTCAGTTTTATATATAAAAGGCCTTCTCTTAACATATTATGGAAATACTTATAGATTTAATAAGTGAATCTTTTGGCAATTGAACAATGAGTCTCCTGTTTCTGCAATGATTGTTATACTGCTGCTCAACATTTCCTTTTCAAAATCAGCAGATCTAAGGCAATCAATTTGTATCATCTTCCATAGAAAACATCATCTTAGCCAATTGAATCCTTGGTGAGTCTTAAGTATGTTTCTCTTAGGAGAACAACATGAGTCATTTCCTGGATCTATCTTGGTTGTCTAGAAACATGAAGTATGCATGTAATTTGCTGGTCAGTGTTAATTGCGCTTATCATATTTTTGAAGATGACAACTATTATTGTACTAGTAATCATAATTTCCTTTACATAGAGTTGGGTATGACTAGATCTAGTGAACTACACCAGTCAAACAAATACTCATTATAAATTAAGACAAACTAGGGGAGACGATCAGTAAGCATGCACCATTAGTTGGAAATACATCGAATCCAATGTTTTACATATCATACCGTAAGAGGCACAAACCAATGTAGGATACCAAAAAAAAATAGTGAAGAGAATGAAATTGATTATATACCAATTGCAATCTCAAATGAGAACTGAACCAGAAAATTAGAACTATTAACAGCCAACATAATTGCCTACATGCATTTTCTAAGAGCATGTAATGAGATTTTCAAGCAGGACACAATCCTAGGAAATATGTATAAAAGAAATATGTAGAGTTCGAAAGAGACAGATGTAATTGAAAAAGATGCACCTAAGTATAAGCAAGTGACATAGATACAACACCTCTCATAAGACTTGCCCACCATATTGTATCTAGAGTTTGGTCATAGAAGTATGTCTATTAGATAAAAGCATCAAAATGATTATACCAGATGTTGGTCTATTGATTAAAGATGATTTTATCAAGGAGATTTCAACGAACAGAGTGAAAGATCAAGTCAATAAAATCTACTACAATGAGGTCAGAGAAACTACCATTGTCACCAACACTTAAATTTTCATGTCTTCCTAGGGGCATCATTTTTCTCAAAGCTTCAATTTATTGGTTCTACTTGAATGGTCGTGGAAGTGGTTATCCATATTAAGATCAGTTTTCACTCTAGTGTCCCACGTAGAAGAAAAGTAGGAGATAGGGCTTGCACTGTGTCCTTACCTCTATTGATCTAGCCCAAAAGCACCTAGCCACTCAAATCCATAGTCAAGGATCTAAAATGTAAAGGATAAGAAACACAATCATGACAAGAAACAACCTAGCCTTGTCATATTTGTGCTCATCAGTCAACATAAGAACATGAATAGAAAGGATAAAAAGAAAATCATCATCAGTTAATAAAAAAAGTTGGAAATGGAATGAAAGTGAAGTATGGATGTATGTTATTCCTTACATGAATAGCGTTGGTATGTTATTATTTATATATCTGTTCACATTTATTTTGTGTACTCAACATCTAGTGCTACTGAATTTGTACCTGAGCTTGACATAGCAGACAATTCGGAAGACTTCTTGGTCGTTTGCTACATTAACTGGTACCGGGGTTGTTGCAAGAATAAAACCTGACAGTGTATTAATGGATGTCCCCCTTTTATTCAAGAATCAAAGCATTATGAGTCACATAATGCTATTGAGCATTCTACAATCATTTCCACAAGAACTTTGGCTGTAAAACACTGATATTCCAGCTCAAGTGTCAATTGAAAATTTCTCAAAGTTGTATTAATTCACAAGTAGTAAGCATGAATGCATAGAAAATTAAGGTTTTCACTTACATGCATATCAATATGATCATGCACCTTTCTCGCTTGACCAATCAACATTGAGCATGTAACTCTAACCACAAGGGTGATCACAGCTGCAAGAAATAGAAAGTGTATGACGTCACACAGTATCAAAGTCAGTAGTTCATTAAAGGCAAGAGTTGTGCAATGATAATAGGCCAATGAATCCAAGTAGTTCAATAGAAAGCATGGGTGCAACTTTATTGGGAGAGTCACAAACAAAGTTTGGCAATGTAGCTTAGGTAGTTTATGTTGTTGCACAAGAATAAAAAAAATAAAGATGACTTGGTCACAATTTAAGGTGAAATGTGATTAACAGAATTTCAAACATGGAAAAAGGCATGGGTCCTATTAGCATAATAAGAAGACAATAGGAGTAAATATTACCAACATCATGATGAGTAATGGAGAAAGAAACAACACCTTGTATACCACATCTAATAGGAACAAGATCATATTGCACAAACCATGTGAGAAAAATTTCAAAGCCCAGCAATCCTTAGACAAAGACTGAACCAATCACTTAGAAAAAGATTTCAAGCAGCAGACCAATAGAAATAAATTTAAACAGAGATAGCACAATCACATTGTGAAAGTAAATGCTTAATGTTTTCAGATTCTTATTTGCATAACACCAAGAGCTTAGATGTTACCTACTGTATTCATCGTCTGTTAGGGGAAGCTGGTGAGTTCTTGTCTAAGTACCTACGGGATAGTGTTGTGAGAAAAAGCATATCCTTGCCACCCCCATTAGGCAACAGGGATGTTGATGTCTGAGTTTCATTAACTACAAAGAGATCATATGCAAATAGACCAATCATCTGATCATTTTTTTATTATCATAGCTCTAGTTCTCATCAGCAGCAGAAAACATAGGATAAGAAAGTAGGGAAACCACTTAGTGAACAACAGTTAGACTATATATGATTATAAAATTCTATGTGTAAATTGTCGATTAGAATGGAAATACGTCCATAGTGAGATTTCGAATTCCCTACCCAATGTTAGTGGTAACTAATTGATTAGTTACTTATAATAGCAAACTTTACATTTATACTTACTATAAAGTAGCTACTTAGCTAGTTTCTACTCTATTCTTTTCTCACCAATAAGTTTAATTCATTCCACCTCATGCATGAACCCAAAGTCCATAGCCAAGTAGTTTGATTGCAAATTTTTGTTTGAAATTGATGTAAATCAATACTTCAGAAGTTATTATATATACTAGTATAACACATATAAACTGAGTAAAGTCTGCATTACACAAGTTAGCTCATAGTTTTTGTATCAAATGAGTCCCTAACTTATCTAAATGACCTCATAGTCAGCACCAATACGACCCTAACTGATCTAAACAACCTCACAGTTAGCAGCATGACAAACCTAACTCCAAGGCATCTTTAAAAGGGTAGTCCACAATCTTGCTGAAATACTTTGCATTACAATAAAATTAATGAAAAACATTGCAGCCTTGGAAATTACTAAACAAAATGATTACAATGAGAAGTTGAAGAAAGAAGTGCTAAAGTCCAAACGGATACTACAACGCAATATTTGTAAACTAAGGAAACAAGTGTTACTTAACTTCAATTGTATAGATGGTGCACTTCTAGGATCAGCAGTGAGCTAATAAAACTCATTTATTTCCATATAAAAAAATACAATATCCTAGTTCTTACCTAACTATTAGTTGAGTAAGTAGTTGTTATTTCAAACACAATCATACAATATAGTGGATGATGAATTTTCACTTCACTTAATAGTAATACGAGTAAAGACATGATAGACTGGAACAACTCACAGCTAACTAAAAACCAAGCAAACAAGTATTAATTAGGCAAGTATCTTCTATAAAAGCTCAATCCTAACATAACAAAATGAGTTATACAAAATTTAGTTCTCTACTTGGTGATTTCATTTAGTTTTTGGACTAGGTTGTATATCTACCTAATCACATTTAGAAGAACTTGGAAATTTGGTGTCCCATTATAAGGAGTGGTACCTAAACTCAGAAAGTATGATCATACATCACAAACATAGTCATCCCTGACTTCATGTTCTAGAAGAAATGAAAATTCAAGTTCTGGTCTGAAACCAAATATCCACCATACACACAAAAGATGAAAAGGAGTAGGTAGGCTTATCCTGGAGAAATCATTTTGCAAAGAATAGGACCAAGTGATTAATATGTTAGTCATTCCATTAACTCAGCAAAAGTAATTCAGGTTATCCTTGGAATTGACTCAAGAACTGTTAGATATTAGTTTAGATAGTAAATAATAATATAGATGTTGTTGGTCCATGGTCACCAAGATTTATCTTCCCATCAGTGACATCTTTTTGTTGACAAAATGTAGCTACTACAAATCGAACTATACAAGCCAGCAACTTGCAGTATTTGGGCCCATAGAGGTGACAAAATTATAGTGCATTGTTGAGGCAAACTGAGAGATGGAATTGGTTTTTATTCTAGCTATGAAAGAGGTGATCCCATTAAGTTCGAGCTTGGTAACAGCCATGTAATCAAGGGTTAGAACCAAGGGCTCCTTGGAATGTGTGTTGAAGAGAAACAAAAGATAAAGATACATGTTAAACTTGGGTATGGAGACCATGGTTCTCCACAAAGCAAAATATGTTCAAGTCAATGAAATTTGTATATTTTCAAACATATGAGGTCAAATCCTTAACCCTCATCATCGAATACCTAAATATCATCAGCTGGCTCAACATTTCCTTTCAAATACCACTAGTAGTAGAGCACCGGATTATTCCCATGCAGAAAGCTGAGGTGGTGGATCCCAATCTGAATTCTTCAATAAAACATGTTGAGGCAGAACTGGAGTAGAATCCTCTTTTGATTAACCTTTTTGGGTCCTAAAAGGAAAAGGAACCAACAGAAAATAATCTGATGTTTTTAGATGTCAATGCCTTGTATTTGGGCAGTTATACTACAATAAAGAGACACATATAATAATTTTTCAAAAACAAAGTGAACACATAATAAATCTCCCATGGCCTGCAACAATAGGATTCCTAAAAATTGAAATCCATTGGGATATCTAAGACATGTCATATCACTACCAAACTTGATCAACTTGATTGGAAAATAGGTAGAGTGAAGACATGTTATCATCAGATCAAACCATCACACATGTTTCATGTCCAAACAAAATGAGGAAATAAAAATGAAATTAAAAAAAGAGAAAACTTAGAAAAGTTTGTACAAGAATGCTCCAGATACATTGGAAGAGTCAAATAGATTTAAGATATTCCCTTTGGTTCAGTTGTTTTACCCTGAAGTTAAATTGTATACTTTCCATCATATTTTGTGCCTAAATCATTAAGAGAAGTTGCACAATGCAGGTCAAATTGAAGCATTTAGCCAATGTGCTACTGGAAAGAGTCAACCTAACTCTTGATCCTTGAAGTATCAGGTACAATCTACCTCATCTCCTAATCGTGCAATGGAAATTGAAAATGAATAAAACAACTGTGTAAGCAGCAGTAGCAATTCCACTTCGACAGTAGTGACTTCATCACAAAAGAACATATTATCGTCATATGTTGTCATCCACATCAGCAATAGTAATTCTAACAACTTTGAAGCATCCTCTTTACAATTTTCGTAAGGTTTTCTTCACATATAAATTTAAGAGATCATAATATTTTGCACTGATATGTGCCAGGAAGTATGTTCAAAGGTGATGCTCTTGCAAAATCACATATGTGAAGGAACATGGATGCTATCTATGATGATGATGACCCCCCTAGTGTAGGTAGTGATAAACTATTTAGGTTTCAATTTATAATCCCAAGAAAATGCATATTTAGCTCAAAAGTATTTCATACTACCTTGAATAGAGGCACATCAAATTATGATTCTCAGCCATCTTTAGGAACAATGACAATCAGCTTCAGATGTCTTGATCCTGATATTTGAGCAAGAATTGGAGTTTGGCAGTTCTTGATATTTATTAAGAATCGAAAGTAGCTTCAAAGCATATGTGGTATCATAAGGGCTTCTTAGCTATTCACTTTAAAAGAGACTATATCAACTTAAAATGTTTTCTTCATAAAGATTAACTACTACAAAATCCCCATCATAAGAAGAAGAATAGAAAATCCCAGCTCCATGACATTCATTCCTCCAAATAACTCAAATCTAATGTTAGTAGAACTACTTCTACAATGACAAAGATTCTTAATAATTAAAAACCTAGCATATGGTATCCATGATTAAGAGAGACTAAAGGTAAAGTTGTTCTGGTCGCAGCTGATCACTTGTATATATCTGGACACTACCTCATGAAGTATCTATCTGACTCAAATGCACACAGGGTATTATGGTTAGCTTTTATATAATACATTTATGCATGTATTATATCCACTATATAAAATAATAGTCTATGGTACACTGAAAACAAACAACCTAACAGACCTAGCATCAAATGTCCCTTATTGAACTTATACCAATATGTTTACAAATCAACTGAACCAATTCATTCTGGCATAATCTCTAAATGCAGGAATTATATGCCAAAAGGAGTTCACATTAAGAAAATATGGTTTCACTTTCTTAGAAAAGCTCACAAGTTCCCCATCAATTCGCACAAGCAAAAAAAATACAGATAGATAAAAAACAAGGATAGCTATCAAATCAAAATGGGTTTACACTCTAGACCCAAGAACCAGCAAAAATGGTGAAACGATGTCATTTCAAGGGAAAAGACAATGAAAATTCGAAGAGGCAAGCCAATGATTTCATAGAAAGGAAGATAGGAAAGCCAATGATTTCATAGAAAGGAAGATAAGCAATGAAAATGGCAGTATTCCCTACATTCTACCTAGTCACCAGGTACACCTAAATTGAACAAAACCTATGAGATGGAGGAAGCGTGATGTTTATAACCAGAGAAGATGTGTCACATTTTTGTACCAACCCCCATTAAGGAAAGAACCACTAAAATATCCACAGTAATTTGTTTGAGGCTTTAGAATGATACCCAGCATGATGTAAACAGCTTATGCCGTGAACGATCATCTATAATTTGCATCTTGTCAAATTACAACAAAGTCTCTAAGTCCTAAAGTAAACTAATACTCAATAGTTGTGCTCAATGGAAAGACCATCAAATAAAATGACTCAACTATAGCAACAGAATCTATAGTCAAAATTAGGTTATTCCCATCAAGTAAAAAACCAGTAATCAAAATGAAACCATAAGATGGAGAAATGTTTACAATTACTTGTTTGGGACATACGAAAAATAGGGAAACAAAAAGAATGATCCAAGTAAGATAATTAGATAATCTCATAGTCTAAGACTTCAAAAATCCTGAATTCTTTTTGGAGGACAGAAAACAGAGTTCAAAAGAAGTATTTGGGTGTGTAGTTATCAACAGTAAACACCATATTTAATAAATCAAGAAAGGTCAGATGTTTGCATAATTTTGCAAATAGAAAATATGCAAAATTATGCTCACTTGTTGGTTTTACCAAATGCACATAGGGTATTATGGTATGCTTATATATAAAATGTTTATGCATGTATGATATCCACTATATAAAATACTAGTCTATGCTAGCCTGAAAACAAACAACCTAACAAACCTAGCATCAAATGTCCCTTATTGAACTTATACCAATATGTTCAAATGTGGTATTAAATATGCATTGTATTTGAGTTGCTTAATAACTACTTGTTCTTCAACGCCAGCTTGTATGCCTGAAATACCTTGCTAATTTGTGATGCCTAGTAAGGACAAATGGATATGGAACATACCTGTTGAACAGATGTGGTGGGTCTGGTATGCAGATTTATCAAAGATACAGGTACAAAAACCCAAATATTGAATCTTAATTAATGTTTAGTCCCCTAAACATGTAACTCAATTCTTGTACCATTGGTTTCATATTGAATTTGTATGCTAATGATGAGCATGTGAAGTAACTTGGTCTGGATATGGAAAGAATAACTAGAAATGGGTGTAGGGAGAGAACTTACAATAAACCTAGTCTTGAATCAAGCTCTCATCATCAATGAATCCTTCTCCATACAAGGTGGAACTAGCATTAGACACCATCGAAACTTCTTGGCATTGGTAAGGTAATGCTTTGAGGATCATGGCAGTGCCATTGAGGTATTTCCTTCAGGAAGTGCACAAGATTGGAAAATTAAAGATCATTAGTAGTACACGCACTTATGTAAGAATAGGCATACAATTGAAAATAGCATACATATGATCTGTAGAAAGGTAGTTTCTTCCATACTCTGGAGAATAAAACCTTACTACATCATTTCTCCTAAGACATGGAATTAGAATCAGTATACATAAATACATGGAGGTTTTACATTTACAACTCATCAAGTAATCAAGGGGGGGATAAACATTTGGCATAGTGTGTTCATTGATAGCTCTACCACTGGCTTCCTACATGTTTAGTAAAACGCATGCACCCATTAGTGAAAGAGAGAAATGTATTAAATATAGAAAACACTACTCTCAACTTATTATTTGCATTGAATGGTACATCATTTGCGGACATCCTTTGTATTTTCATCTCATGGGCAAGCATACCCAAAATTTAAAGGAAATGATTGCCATTTGTGATTCACATATTTGAAGCTAAGTTGGTCTTTTTCTAGATCACATCTACTCAACCTCTGTAAGAAAACAAATTGGTGAAAAATCACAACATATAGCTCAATGAGAAGTTAGATGATAATGAAATCGAATCATCAAAGGCATAAAAACCATGCTGAATCTAAATTGGAAACAACATATTACCTTACAAGAGCTAGAGATTTCAAGACATTAGAGACATGTTATGGTAATCCTTGAGGTACATAGTGACAATCAGGTGTGATGTAGCATATTACTGGCCACTTAGCTCCTACGAATGTGCTATCAATTATCAATGTAGATGTTGAAGGTACAAGTGAAGAGTTCATCATATACATGAATTGGCAAAGCAAATATCTCACATATTTTACCAAAAATAGTATGGGTCCTACCAAGCATACATGCAAATAGTCAATTAATTTCACATCTTGATCTCTATAACCATAGAAAGTGTTGGGCCCTCCCACATAGTTCACAAACCTTTACATTCATGAACTCATCCAAGCATATAGTCCTCCATTTTCTGAATAGTCCCAATATCATAATAGGTAGACGATTAATGCACAGTTATAACCATGCACTTAAACTTATATGGTGAATGGCACAAGTAATAAAAAGAGAGAGAGGTCATTTTTCATATATGAGGTACCTCAATTAAAGTTCATGGAGAATCACAACTGTGGTATAAAGCTCAAAATAGAATAAAGCTGAAACAAAAAGTCAGAATTGCCTACCAAGCCACATAATATGGAAAATGAAACATATGATGGAAACCCAAAAGTGTATAAGACAAGAGGTACAGAGTATAAGATATATAATTATAGCAAATACAATAGGTATTGTTTATATTTTTGGTAGAGAAAAAGAATAGGCATGTCATTTTAATAAGTGCCAACTAATAAGTCCATATGCATCAACCAAGTCAACATAGAAGGTACCCTATAGAATGTGGAAAATAAGGTATACCTCCCGACACCTTCCTATAAGATAATATTGCTAGAAAACGTCCATCAAAGGTAAAACAACATGAGCTAGATTATCTCTGCACACAACCACCTACATAATTGGCATTGTCGTCTTATAACAACATGAACTATAAACACTCTAAAAAAATCAAGAAGACTGAATATAGTTTTAAAATGAGGCCTCCACTCACTGGAAATGAATTCCAAACTTGTAGCAGAGTCTTCCACCCAAGACTAACAACACCTTAGAAACAAGCTAAAGAAGGCAACAACTAAAAGTGAGTCAAAATAATTGCCACATACTAGCAAGTTACAACAGACTTGCTAAGAGGATATCATCTTCCAACAGCTTGCAAATTTTAAGAGAATTTGAACCTGAGTGCTCTTTCTCTAGCAACTCACTCCCATGTACAGACACCCTTCAGCCTGGAGAAGCCAAAATGGTGGCAGGGGTTTAAATTTTCATGTTCAATAGTTTGAGCTAAAGTGGAATTCACTAAAATGCAAAATTAAAAAGCCATATGAAGACTGCCTATCTGGGGCAGGGGTATCAATCAGGGTGATCTCAAAAACCTGCATTTGATAGATAAGGTTGTGCAACATAGAGATGTGAAAATGATCAGTCAACTTTTGTTTCAATTCCTAAGCATGCATTCCCACCCAAGAGATTAAATGAAAGTAGTTGGAGGTTGTCAAACCGCCCCTAACCAACAAATAAAATCCCCTATAGTCAGACATCAACAAGACTCCATCTGCACTAAAAAGTAAACACACATTCAACAAGAATGTGAATTATTAACCCAAACAAAATAGATACAAGGAGGAAAAGATTCGGCACTCATAAGGACTCTCTAGTCTAAAACCAAAAGGCAACAGCAAACCATATTTAAACTTTAATAGAAACTCACAGAGTCAACAAAAAAGTATGAATATACCTTGCTTCATGATAGTACCTAGAATTCATTTCAAACTAATGCAACGTCCTCATTCAACCTGTAAGAATAGATCCTTAACATCAAGACAGTTGGAACATGACAATTAACCATGAACACCATCTTCCTTCATTGATAGGTTTTCTCAAATAGTAACATCCGGTGCAAAGAAATCAAAGCTGCATTCTGAAGCAGCATCACCAAGCACATTTAAACCCCCCTTATGCTCCATGGAAGCAACTCTAACTTAATTTCAAACTCATCTTGGAGCTCCAGTAAGAGGTCAATCCTCCTCAAACTCCAATTAGATGGTAGCTTCAGAAGACATGTTCAACAACAGGGGAAATAGAAAAGATCAGATGCAAACACGTTCAACCTGATGTCAGCTTCCAATGAAATGTCACAAAATGTTCAACATGGGGACTATAAATGTATTCAATTCATTGAATCATATATGCACCTCAAAAGTCATAGCCATTGTAATAGGTTAAACAATACAACCCCATATTAGCTATACAACCTAACAATGAATGAGAACATGTGAACATGAGCATAATTTCTCCAAGAATAGAAAATCAATCAAGGGCTAAAATCCAATGGGAAATGGAGTTATGTGATACATGAGAGGAGGCGAGACATTACACAAATTGCATTTCATTCCATTTTTTGTGATGTTGGACTAGGTCAAATCAACATCGATTAATTGGCCAGTCAGTGTGGATCTTTTCCAAGCTCATAGATAAATTTAGATCAGTGTAGAAACATATCAGTTGAAGGGTGAAACTTGATGATTTCTTTAAAAGAAAATATCGATTGCAACTGCAACTTGAATGGTGAAGGCAAGGTACATCTAATAGGTTGTCATTTTCATTATTCCCCAATGCTAATTCAAGTATCAGTTTGGGAGCCTTTATTCCTATGTAGTCCTCAAATAACCCCTGAGAGAAAGAAATAAACTCCTATGATATTGTCTCAAAGGAAATGTCATTGCATTAAGAACATAAAGAATATATGAGACCATTGACATTCATCTAGAGAAAATACATTGTCAATTAATAACTAGAAATATCACCATTAGTAGTCTATAGGAGAAATATAATCATAAAGTTCTATTCAGAAATAATTGATAGAGGTACAAAAGAAGAACCATTCCAAATTGCATAAATTCAAATAAAATTAAAAATTGCAATCATATATTCATATGTTACTAAATAGAAAGTCAAATCAAAAAAGTGCCTCTAGAACTACACTGAATTATACATGTTCCTCACCATATCAAAAACTGGAGTGGAATTTGGTCATGCAAATTTAAGAGAGAATTAGAGAGGCCTCAAATATATAGGGAGTGTCACTCAAAACCAAAAACATTAAAGGTCCTCATAATTGAGTTCCATTGCATGGAAATGCAGTTACAAACAGACCATCCTTAATCTACTATCGAAAACATCCATGCTCCTTTCAAATATGATTATGCCTAAATGATTGATCACCAAGGCACTCATATAATACCTAATCTATAGGGGTATTTAAGTTCCAGAAAAGTATTGAAACTTATTTTCAAGAAACAAATTATTCAAATTTTAAATGAGATTTCATTACAAAATTGAAAGCTTTCTTAATAGTAGGGCCATATTATTTTAGAGAACCTTAGAAGATATTGTGTCTTTGATGGAAAAAGTAGGGTCACATAGTTTAGTTTGTCTATATACCTAAAATGGGATCAACACTCAAGCATGATCATAAGCACTGCATGGGAAGCCAGCCTTTTTTTGAATATATTGACTTATTATAATTACTTATTAAATCATGTAGAGCCATAATAAATAGATAATATTTTATAGTTGAGACATTTTTTCATGTGCTCTTCAGAAAACCATATGTAATCATGTATCTTATTACAATGCAACTTGAATGTCATAGACATATTGTTTGCCAACTTGTGCAAGGCTAAAAATTAATTAATTTTTCTTTTGAGGATTTTAAAATAAAATATAAAATATACTCCATGGAAAAGTAGGAAAAACCTTGTCAAGTGAGAGAATCTTAGGTAGATCAACCTATAAAACCACCTTCGTTGCTCAAAAGAGAAGCTTAATCTGGTTTAGAATTCACAACCTCAGTCGGACAGTAGCTTTGCACACACGTTTTTTTCAAACCCTAGTATCAACATAACTAGAACACCAAAGGCATAACCTATACTTGCATGATTGTTCACACATACTAACTACTTTCTAAAGCCTTTAGTTTATAGTTGAAAATGCAAAGGAAGTTGATGGTGAACTAAAGGGTTCTCAAGAATTTCCTTAAGATTGTTGTGTTGAACTCTCATTACTATCTGAAAAGCATCACCACCAATGATGGTGGAACTGAGAAGCCATTTATAACAGTTGGAAAATGACAATAAATTGATGAAGAATAACAATAGTCCTTTTAAACTTCTAATAGGTAACCTTGGTTTATTCATGTTGCACCTACTCTAAGAATTTTTTATTATTTTGAGTTGAAGTTGTACTTATGACATCCAAAATCTCCAACACATTTTCAAGACATGCTATGAAAATAATGAATGTCCAGTACTCGATCATAAACACTAATTTGGAAACTTACAAGCTGTACATGTTTGTGTAGATCCTTAATTTGTAGTTGGGTATTGGGGAAGTCAACATAACCTAAAGTCATGATGCAGAAAAGCAATAAAATGAGTTGTCAAGTAGTAAGAATATTATAAGGTACATATCATCATTACAAAAGCCATATGAAGCAGGTTGTTCTTTAGAAAAGTGCTTACTGTTAAGAGAGAACAACATACTATCCCTTCAGACTGAAATTAGCCTTTTGAAATCCCAATATACAAAATTGACAATGAGTCTATAAGAGTTTCAACATGTACTGAAATCCAATAGTGGAAGGACCTAGGAGACCATGATTATTTTATTGTAGAGCAATACTCTATGAACCCCATAGAAATAAATGAAGAGAATATACTATGAGAATGAAAGATAGTGTTATACATATACCTAATTATCAAGCGGTTGCTTTGTATGGAATCCACTATTCCAATGCCAAAATCATGACTTGCTATAACAAATATAGGCTTCTGTAGTACTTTGCAATTCATTCATGGATGTAAAAAACAATAGATGGACAATTTCTTAGTTAAGCCTCTTTACAAGAGAGTAGTCTAAGACACCAAACATAACAAACTAGATCAATGCAATCTTGGGTGTTTTCGAAATATCTTAAAAACAAAATCAGATGCAAGGTTTAAACAACTGGGCCAAATGGTACTTCAATCTACAAATATGCTTCAATTTACGATATTGAAAATGTTCAACATAGGTATCAATTAGGTAAAAACGAAATACGTAAAACAGGGGTATGAAATAGGATCATTGCGAGTGCAGAAGAAGACGTGAAAATCAGTGAATCCTAACCGCGTGCTTGAGTGGATGTTCTTCAAGATTCCAATGTTGCTCCTCGCCTATCCTCTTTTCTATTTCCTCACAGCGCTTTGTCCTTCAGAACCTCCTCCAGGGCGATCTACGAGGTCAATCGTTAGCGGAGGGGAGGAAATGGAAGTGTTGGTAAGACAAAGCTTAGAGTGTCATCACTTTTTTTGGTTACGACTTGTGAGGGGGGAATATCAGGGTGAGAGGGAAAGAATGTGAATGCAGAAGGGGGCTATTGGGGAAGAGGAGACAGGTGCAGAGTAGACGGAGTACTCGATGTTGCGGCGTTGCGGCTGGCCAGGGATAAGATACTATGCATGATTGGGGGAGGATGGGTAGTTTGTCCGCCGCATGTGATTTGGAAAGAGAGGAATTAGCGGATGCTAATAGGGGAAAAGAGGGAGTTTGGCGGGGAAAAGTTGAATTTTCAGAGCTGCTAGTTATTTGAGAGGGAAGAGATGGGGGTGGATGATTACTATGTATTGGATTGGGAATTGTAGTCCATTTGTAGCTATTAGAATCAGGTACATTTGTTTTATTTACATATTAAAAATTTGTAAAAAAAAGTAATTTTTCACTACAAATATGATATACGTCGTTAGAATAATTGTAGCTAAATCATACTTTTTTGTAGTGTTTTATGTTTCTCCAGTATGTGTTTTAATAGAACAACTATTATATGTTGTCCTCGAGATGAGATGAAACAATGTTGTATAATGTAAATCATGATATGTATGAGTTTTGGATCTTTCAGTAAAAGTTTTCTGTACAAGGATCTCCTTGCAAAATTGTTTTAAATTTTAGTGATTTTTGTTAATCCGCTATTTATGTTTATTCCGCTTAATTAGTAACGATTTGTTTGTCAGTTTGGTGAATGTCGTTACAAGTTTGGTATCAGAGCTTAAGGTTCGCTGAGTCTACAGAGACATAGGACTAAGGTGTTGAGTCTGTGTTAGTGTCCTCCAGTATACCCTATAGTGACTTATGATGATGCACAGTAAAGGGTAAAGTTTATAAATGACTGGGGAACATGAGGAACACATTGCTAAGGGCAATGTTGTTGCACCATGAAAGGGTGCAAGGGATCAGGTAAGAGAAGAATGAATGCCTAAGAATTCCCATCATGACCTGATCAGGATAAAGAATCCTATGTTTATGCACTTGTTGGGCAGGTTAGGACAATAGTGATACATATAGTAGACTGGATACTAGCATTACAACCTAGGTTACCAGTCCTCAATGTAGAAACTTTGGGTTCTGAAAGGATTCCTGAATGACATAGTCATGTTGAAACAGTGGAAAATGTTGGAAGGATTAGCATATGGAAAGAAAATAGACTCTGCCATAAGTATAGACAGATAGTATATCTGCGATGGTAATGCCCAAGATGGGGCAATAAGTTGAGAAATAAGGAAAGGTCTCTACAATTATAGAGACATGTGCCTAGTTGTTCTAAAAAGACAAAGGTTTTGGTGTCACCAGTGCAATAAATGCCTAGTGTACTAGGGCAGTAGCCACTAAGTAAAGGCAAGGGTCCTAACTTTCCACCTGTATGAACCCATGGCTTAGTCTCTACATCGGTAATGAGACCGATAAGACTATGGTATGAGGATAAGACATGGACATATTAAGCATATTAAACCCTTTTATTCAAAAAAAAGGGAGTAAATGACCCAACAACCGAGGTAGACTCAGTAGGGCTTATGAAAGTTACAACCTAATAGTATAAAAAGGCAAAAGAAACAATATGAAACAACTAGACTCTATGTTTGAGTCAACCAAAAGTAGTGGATGATTGTGAGGGATGCCAGTCAGATAGAGCTTTCTCATTCTGATATGTCTTCTCTAGATTTTATCTGATAATCATAAGAAGGTAGTTGTTGTTGAGCTTCCTGTAATTAGTCTTACGAGGAAATGATGAAGAGATAAGAAGGATGAAAACCTATATCTAGATTAATATTCTCTTATATGTTTTGAAATTTCTCTCTTCATGTAGAAAAGGAAGAGATGTAAAAGAAACACCCAGAGAAAATCTGAGATACTAAGTAGTAAAATATAAAGAGATGTTAAAAGTATGAACCATAATATAAAACAAATACATACTACCTAATTTCAGTTCTTGAATACTCTGGCCAGGTATTCATTTATTGAAGGCAAGGTAAGTATGACATATTTAGATTGTTATCTTTTTTATTACTCTGATCAAGTAGTCATTCTGAAACAATCTCAAGAGTCTATAGAAGAAGGAGATGTGGCATGGATATTTCTACCACATTCTAATCGATATATGAAGGAATTTGATTTACTCATAAGTCAACTTATAAACAAAAATGACGAAATGATGTGTTATTAACACATGTGTTAGATACCAAGGTAAGGAATTCTGGTATCTGAGAAACATCATATGATCTTATGATAGTTACATGGAATGGTTAACTGTGGAATCAGTCCAGTTACCTAATGTAGTATGGACATCATATGTTAGGGGTTTATGCTTTGCATAAACATAACATTGATGAGAATGATCTACTTGAAGGAATAATTGTAAAAATATTACAATAAAAGTTTGTCAAATGAGATTAACAAACAACCTCTATCTGAGTGAGAAAAGTGTTACCTGACCCAAAATTATCTACATAGTCGATAATGAAAAAAATAGTGAAGCATGTATCCTATGTGTTTGATTCCATGGTATTTTTGTGTAAAAGAACTTTGTATTGATCAAAGTTCTATGGTGTCTCCATAACTATGAGATTTTATGTGGCGACTTGATGATATAATGAATGAATAATATTTGTCTCCTTTTATCTGAGATTTTGGGGACGAGATCCTTGTTAGGGGTTTATAACTTGTAACGAACCTGACCTGGGTTATGAGGTAACCCTATTTGTTTGGGTTAATTAAGTTTCTTAGAACTATAATATAATCCTCTAAGGTGTTTTGTTATCATGTGACACACTTATGTTTCAATTTTGGTCCTGATTGAATGTTGTTTGAGCAATTTTCCTTTGTTTTGGACCAAAGTGTAATTTACTCAAATTGAGGGCCTATAATGCAATATGTCACATGTTGAACGTGCCTTATATGTTTTAGCATCTTAATAGAGAGTATGATGCTAAGTGGTGTCTTTTGTAAAGCCTAAATTTCAAGTTTGAACTTGTTTGAACAATGTTGGATAATTGTACACAAATTTTGGTACAAATTGTAATTTACTTAAAATGTGGGGTTGTTATGAAACTTATCACCTCTAGAGTGACCCTACTTCCTCTATGTAACATTTAGAGGAGAGAATGAATAAGACACCATTTTTTAATCAATTATGAATGGTGGTAATCTTGGTGATGAAATGACCAAGAAAAGGGTTGAATATGAAAGCTTAACTTGAGTTGTATCAAGTTGAAAAGCTTATATATGAGTGCCTATCGGCCAAGGAGCCCAAGGAGGTGTCCCATATCGTTTTTTGAACTCTTTTCAAAGTCCATATCGTGCAAATCACCTCAATGAGGTGAGGTGTGATGGCCAACAAGTTTCCTTAGAAAAAGTGTATCGGCTTGACTTAAAATAGTGATTAAACCTAGATAACTTATCCAAATGGATAAGTAATGGACGAATTTGCATCTCAAGATTATACTCAACCGTTTTTCAAGACAAGATAAATGTTGATGCTTGCATGGACACGTGTCACCCATGCATGACATGTGGCACCTAGTAGCTCAAAATGTTGACACCTCATTTTTGCCTTCCTTCATGAACAACAAGTATATATACCCCTAGTTTCACCCCTTGGTGCAATTTTGCGACCCTTACCACCCTCCTACCCTAAGGTATCGTGCATAGAGCTCCCATATCGTGAAGGGATGCTATGGTATCGTGCATGGTCCTTGGGATATCGCCCATGGCAAGAGCATATCGCCCAAGTCGGTGATATTGGCCATATAGGGTGATATCGGCCATAGAGTGAAGTTTTGACTCCAAGTGAGTGTCATATCGTGCAAGTGAGTTACATATCGTGCAAGAGGGGTGGCATATCGTGCAAGGACACTAGTTTATCGTGAAAAGGTGTTAAGGAGCAAGAAGGAGCTCATACTTAACCCTAAGGTGAGGATAAGATCATCTTCAACCTTGGACTGAAGCATGAATTTAGGGTTTTGATCTTCCTTTCTTTTCTTCTTCACCAAATGCTTATCCATGGTGATTCTTTTCATATAGAGGAGTTGCAAAGTCCATCTTCAACCTTAGGAACGTGGAGCTTTGGATCTTGGAGCTTTGAAGTCATTCTTAAGGCGGGTTATATAACTTGAACTCAACCATGTTATTATTCATCACCTAAATTGTTGTATTTAATGATCTACTTTTAATTCCAAAATTTCCTGAAATAGTTGATGAAATTATGAGTTCTAGTAGTTTCTTAGGCCTGTTGAAATGAACTATAATATTTATAACAAAGGTCTAGAGCTTGAAGATGATGATATCACCTTATAAAAGTGATATCGGGTGCAAGCACACAAGTAAGCACCTTTAACCCGATATGATGATGCACCTTCTTCACTTGAATGATATGGATATGAATGAATATATTGTTGCATGATATGGAGGTGTAGTATACACCTCGTGAACGATAGGGAGTCAAGTATATACTCCATGCATGATACAAGGTTAAATGAATACTTGTAAGTTGACATGAAACCCTAACTTGGGTAGCCCGATATGAGTAAAGAATAACAAGTGCTATTGCACGATATGGTAGCCCGATACACAACCCTAGTTGATGTCTATCCCGACATGGTGATGGATTTATACCTCAGGCACGATATGGGTAACACATATAAACAACTCTAGCCCGATAAGAATGGTATGTATATACTTCTACCCTGATATGGTGGTGCCTATACACCTACAACCCGATAGGGTGAACATATGCACACCTATAACCGGAGACACCTTGTAAAGGTGAGGGCAAGATACTCTTAGGAGTGATGAGTGAAACACTAAGTAATGGTATGGATAATACCTTGATAGGTGAAACACCTAGAGTGGTTGCTAATGGAGAACCTTATATCAACAATGTCTCAACCTGAGATGAGTCCATATCATTTGATGATGGTTGGATAATTCAAATGTATGACTTATGATCACTACACTATAGAATGAATGTGATGTGTTAGTGCATAAAGTATTAGGATGGGATATACCCTAATACAGGATAAGTTGATGAAGTTAAGTAAGTTGAAAGTGATGAGGGAAGTAATACATCAAGGCATGATAAATACTACATCCAGCACCTCAAGGTTGATGCACCTTGATGCACCTTAAATCCAATATACTTGGATGAGTAACACATGAAGTGTGTTATGTCAATTGTTACATTGAGATGTAATGAGTTTAATGCACTTGGATAAGTGTGGGCTAACATACCTTGAGAACGGGTTAAGCCAAGTTAATAAGTATGATGTAATCATACCCTGGTAAGGATGAGAGACAAACTCATATCTTGTGTTGATGATTCATTTAATGATAAATGATGAGAGCTGACAAGATGCTTAATGGCCTTGTGAGCCATGTGAATAGTTGTTGCCTAGTGAGAGGTGACAAGATGTTTAATGGCCTTGTGAGCCATGTGAATAGTTGTTGCCTAGTGAGAGGTGACAAGATGTTTAATTGCCATGTGAGACATGTGAATAGTTGTTTCCTAGTGAGAGGTGACAAGATGTTTAATGGCCTTGTGAGCCATGTGAATAGTTGTTGCCTAGTGAGAGGTGACAAGATGTTTAATGGGACTTGTGAGTCATGTGATTAGTTTTTTCCTAATGAGAGGTGACAAGATATTGATCTAAAGATTGAAGTAAGAATTGGTAATGTTTAAAATAAACTAGGTAAATGGGAACCCTGTAAAATAATAATAATAATAAATGGTTACAAAGGTAATATTGAAATCTTGGTTATACATGCATTATAGTCATAGCCAAAATAAGGGCTATGGTGCTTTCAATATGTTAAAATGAGACATGAGGAATACTTGTATTATGCAAAGAATGTGGATGAGTATGATGGTTTGACCAAGGTAATGCCAAGTAATAGTGAAATGTAATCAGCAGTGGTTAGAGTCCACTGCCTGGCTGTGTAATTAGGATTGGTTAAAGTCCAATACCTGACAGAGGCATGAAGCCTATAATAATATCACAGGATTGGTCATAACCCAATACCTGGAATAATATCACAGGATTGACATAGATCAATACCTGGAATGCATAAGATTGGTCATAACCCAATACCTGGAATAATATTACAGGATTGGTCATAACCCAATACCTGGAATGCACAGGATTGGTCATAACCAAATGCCTAGAATAATATCACAGGATTGACATAGATCAATACCTAGAATGCACAGGATTGGTCATAACCCAATACCTAGAATAATATCATAGGATTGGTCATAACCCAATACCTGGAATGCACAGGATTGGTCATAACCCAATGCCTGGAATAATATCACAAGATTGACATAGATCAATACCTGGAATGCACAGGATTGGTCATAACCCAATACCTGGGATAATATCACTAGATTGGTCATAACCCAATACCTGGAATGCATAGGATTGGTCATAACCCAATGCCTAGAATAATATCACAGGATTGACATAGATCAATACCTGGAATGCACAAGATTGATCATAACCCAATACTTGGAATAATATCACAAGATTGGTCATAACCCAATACCTAGAATGCACAGGATTGGTCATAACCCAATACCTATAATAATATCATAGGATTTGTCATAACCCAATACCTGGAATAATATCATTGGATTGGTCATAACCTAATACCTGGAATAATTGCACAGGATTGACATAGTTCAATACCTAGAATAATTGCACAGGATTGGTAATAACCCAATGCCTGGAATAATGTCATAGGATTGGCATAGTCCAATGCCTGGAATGGTTGCACATGATTGGCATAGTCACATGACTGGTACAATTCAATATCTGGTTAGCATATTGGCTGAGGCCAACAGATAGAAATTAGAATGATTCATGGATGACATACCATGATAATGAGTATCACAGGATAAGCTTGAGATGTTGATATAGTATGATGGGTAAATGATATACATGTTCTTCCTATTCCTTATAAAGAGAATATATGATTTATTGCTCTATCATAGATAGTTGCAATGCTTTAAAATATGAGAATGATCTAAACTGCTTATCCTTTGCTCAGTTTAATTCTATTTAACTGTGATAATAACATTGTTGGAGGAGAGTTATATCTCTCGTTGGGGAAATTTTCAATTGTCTCATCCCCGTGGGATCCAAATTTTTAGGTGGACGTGCACAAGGAGGTGAATACCTTTCTGCAGAGAAAGAACAACAGCAGTAGGGACAACAGTGACAGCTCAGGTTGACTGTACTGTCTGTCATGTCTTATAGATAGAAGTCTTATGTGTCGTCTCTGTACTCTTAGGTCCTTGGAGTTAGTTGGTTATGGTTTCATGAACGATCTGAGGTTTGGCTTGAATTCCTTGAGGTTTTATGTTGCTCCAGTATGTGTTTTGATAGAACAACTGTTATATGTTGTCCTCGAGATGAGATGAAACAATGTTGTATAATGTAAATCATGATATGTATGAGTTTTGGATCTTTCAGTAAAAGTTTTCTGTGCAAGGATCTCCTTGCAAAATGGTTTTAAATTTTAGTGATTTTTGTTAATCCACTGTTTATGTTTATTCCGCTTAATTAGTAACGATTTGTTTGTCAGTTTGGTGACTGTCGTTACAAGAATGATATCTAATCAACTCTAATGACATTTCCTAATCCTTATACACTGCAAGATGATGGAGGGTGATGGTTCTAGGGCTGATGGTTGAACCTAGTCTTGTAGAATCTAATAAACTAAGAGGATACCCTAAACCCTAATAATGAACAATGATCTTTCTTATTTCTCTATCATGAAAAGATTATGATGATTATGTAGTTATCTCTCTCTTGCTTAATCAACTTCTAACCATGAAAGTGTTATGAGCTTGATAATGATAGATAGTGTATGCTATGGGCATTAAACATGGTACATGTTGTATATGAGCTTTTAAGATGCATGCTAAAACACTTGTGATATAGTAATGATGACTTGAGGGATTGATATCCCATAGCATATGACTTTGGTATTGATAATGTGATGAATGAAAAATGTTACAAGCATCATGTGGTGATAGTGTGACAAGTTCACACCCTATACAATTTATATTTTTTGAAGTGTACTATTCCCTTACCACCCTATACACTTTATATTTTTTGAAGTGTACTGTGCCCTTACCTTTGTAGAGATTTCTATGACTTTATATGTTGTAAATTGATTGATGATAAAAGACACTTAATTGACTTAAGTAATCAAGTGGAACTTAATCATGTAATTTTTCCCTGTTCCATCGATCCATCTCAGTGTCAGCAATTGTTGGATGGTGAAATGGGCTTTCCCTAGTAAAATCTTCTGGTCATATACTATTGAGTATATACATTCATAGGATTGGTTGTGGGCATATGCTGGAAGGAGTGTGACTGTGGGTCGTATCTCAATGATATGTTGCTTATGTGGTTTCACAGGATTGGCTGCAGAGCATACCCTAGTATGAGTATGTTTGTGGGTCGTAGCTCAGTTTCACTAGCACTGTGACCTATACCAAGGTGGGCTAGGACTTTCACTATTTGACACTATGTCTCATATTATAGTTGACTGGTATGTCTTTTCTATGTACTCGTGTACTGACCATGAGGTTTGGTGAGTTCATGGATTTCGGCTCTTCCATAGACCTTGTATGGAACTGATTTTCACTTAGCAGTGGTCAGTTGGATATGGGTGGTACGACTCAAATCCTCAAGGCATAATAAAATATGTAATCCGCCATGTAGTGTACTTGCTTAGGATCAATTATTAAAACATTGTATGAGGCCTAGCTTGCTTTTGTATAGTATAGCTGGTAGTAAATATACATGTTCTTCTTATTATTTTTATGATGATAAGATCTTCTACAATCCAATTCCAATTGATTAGGAATGATTATCTTCTTAGTGTAATTGTATCTTTACTTTTGTTCTTTATTTACCTTATTTTTTCTAATATTTGTGTTGGTGGAGATTATATCTCCCACTGAGATGTGGAATCTCACCCTGTGGGTTTCCCACAAATTTTAGGTGGACGTAAACAAGGAGGTAGGGATCATGCAGCTGAGGCAGAGCAGCATCAACAAGGACTATAGCAGCTAAGGTTGGGAATGCTACTTGTGGTCTTTTGTTGTTAGAGTCCTAGAGTCGTCCTTGTACACTCAAGTCTTGGGGGAGTTACATATGTTCCTCGATGGTGTTATAGATATAAGTATTTTGGTTTATGTGCCCTTTTTGTATATAGTTGGTTGTTGTACATTTTTATGTAAATGAACAGATATCACATGCGACAAGTAGTCTTTTATGGACATGTTGTAAATAACAATGCTTTATGATATATAATTCAAATGGCAAGTTTTTGGACCCTGATGTAATAAGTTTCTTGATGGTTGTTATTATGGAAATTGGTTTTAATTTTTAGTGTTTTTCTAGTAATGAGGATGTTTAAGTTTTGTTTCTACTTTTTTTGTTTAATCTCATGGTTTGTGGAGCAGGGCATCACAATAAAAGGACAAATTCGTTGAAAAAAATTCATATTAGTTCAAATTGTTGAACATGAAAGAAATTCCTTTACTAATTGTCAAGGTTGTCATTGTAGTTAAAATACACTAAGAGATTTGGCGCATGAAGATAAAATAAGATTCCTTAAAGGGAATATATCAGAGGATGTGTACATGACACAACCTAAAAGTTTTTATAACTCCAACAATGCAAATAAAGTCTATAAACTACAAAGTTCAATCTAGGACTGAAACAAGAAACTCAGAGAAGAATCTTTTTATTTGACAAGATAGTCAAAGAGTTTAACTTGAATCAAGATAAAAGATAAAATCTATGATTACAAAAGAATTAGTGGGAGCATGTATGGATATTCCACACAAGATGAGGAATAACAACTCAATATTGTGAATATTGAGAACTGGCATGATAGACCACTTCAACAATGAAGGATTAAGATGAAACATCTTATGAGATAAGGATCAAGACCTATGAGATAGTTCTTGAATATTTAACATTGGAAGTTTGAGCACATATAATAGCAATGTGTTGAATGAGTTCAACATGGAAAGGATTCAATGAGAGAGAATCTGGATTAGTCTCTCATGAACCTTATGTTCCAATTCTTGTGAAGAATGGAAATGTCATTATTAAAATGTCAAAGGCCATAGAAATGGATCTATCATGAGTGTTATTATCCCATATAATCTTGTATGTATTGGACATGATAAGATGATGGTAAATTCCAATAAGGGTTATTGGAATGTCAATAAAGATATCAATTATTACTTGAGAAGTATGTAAGGATAGATTGCTAGTCAATAAGGACAACAATTAAAGGAAGAGTTGGATGTAAAGGGTTACATTGATGCAAGCTTCCATAATGAAAAAATAGCTCACAAATTAAAATATGCTTTAAGGAAATATGTTAATTAGTTGGAAGTGTTCCGAACTAATAGCCATTAACTCTATTCTACAATAGAAGCCAAGTATACTTGTGTTATGAACACAGAGCAATACTATATGGATCTATAAGTTTATATGATGAACTTACAGATGTTCCAACCATTGATGACTTAGTAGTGATACTGTGACAACAATGGAGCTACTTGTTAGGAAAGGAATATCAGATACCATATTACAGCAATTCTATCTCATACAAGAAATCATACAACAAAGAGAGAAGGAAACATGCAATATACCAACTAACAGAAAAGTGTTGCTAACCTGCTAAATTAGCACTAATGCAGTAGAAGCATGATTAGATCACCAAGAATATGATTCATGGGTGATTAGTTGTAAGTGTAAGTGGGAGTCTGTTGGTAATGTATGTCCATAGATCCAATCAATTGATGATTTACATTGCATTTACCATAAAGGATTTGATTATTAGTCATAAAGTCAAGCTTCCAATTCATTCTATTTTGTTCATTTATGAGATAATGAGGAAGCATTATGAATGTCTAAAGAATGAAAACACTAAATGACATATGTCTCCAAGTACGTGACTTGGAAGAATGAGATCATACAAATGCTAAGGGTATGTACATTCTTATTGTGTCCCTAGTCGGTTGTTACTGTGGAAGATAGATAGACACCATTAACACATAAGACTAGAGCATGTGTTGGTTAATGACAAAATCTCATTAGTCATGATATGGCGATATCAAACCAAGCACATAGATACAAGTTAGGGAACAATGTATCGAACAAACCCACCTTGAGAGTGACACATGGAAACAATAATTCATGGTCATAGTTATCTCTCATAGTGAAGGTGGTGATTGTGATTCTTAGACCTAAAATCACTACACTCATCACATGTCGTTGGGTACACTTTGATGTCATCAAATGTAGTTTTGAAACTTGGGTTGTTATAATGGTGATAGATATGGGATTTGTCCCTCCTACTAGAGATTGATATCTTGGCCATTTGATAGGCGAGATTGAGAAACGCATGCACATGTACATGTGAATCGATATATGATATTCAGTTAACATTATCTCAGAAAATCTACTCTTGGTTAAAGGAACATGGATTGAATGATAAGAGAATGACTATTCCTTTCTGTGAGTTCAATCGGGACATGAGTGACAAAGGAATTATACAATAACTACAACACCTTACACAAACTGTAGGATGAAGTTATTCTCCAACTTTCCATTCACTTGGGTGTCACTGATGTGTGACTAGGCACCACTCTTTGTTTGTGATATCATAAGTTAGTTATGGACATTTAGTGCTAATGTGATATGGGACCTAGAGTGTCACACACATAGGAACCCATCAAGAAGAGGAATTTGATCTTGAATGATGATTGGATTGATTACTAAAGTGTTTAGGTACTCAATTCATGCAATAGATTTGTTAACTGCACTGCCAAACAACCATCTCACAGGGTAAGATGGCCATTTGGGCAGCCAGATGAGCGTCTCAACTGTTGAGACTTTCGTTTGGATTGTCAGGCTAATCAGAATTCGAATTGGCTAAGTTCTGTCCAAACTGAGGTGTGAACTGATCGGCTAAACCCGAATCACCAGACGACCATCTGGGTGAGTTAGACGGGCATCTCACATGTGTGAGACTACTCGGTTGGGGTCGAATGAAGGTTTTGGATGTTTCCTGAGCTCATTTCATTTGCACATTACTTGTGGTGCAAGAATTATTGTCTAACATTAATGAGAATCAAATTGCCAATTTCGTATGCGATTGGGAAACTGCCAAACAGTCGTTTGGTAGTACGACGCTCGTCTCGTTTGACCAGTAAACCGTATGGGTCACCATACAATACTCTATTGGTTCATAGGTTGCAAAAATTAAGATCTTGCAGTCCCTTCTACTCCCGCACAGATCTCAAACACACTGGGAACCTTGGCCGAAACCCCGTCAATAAATAGAGGGGTACTGGGGAACTTTCGAGAACACAACAACAACATTAATTGAGAATCAGTTGCTTTGAAAATTGTTGTCCTCTTTGGTTATGGTAACCAAGACATACCAAGAAAGTCCTACCCGTCTAGGGAGGGATAGCAATGTGAGAGAACAACTGAGGATCGTTGTTGTAGGAGAGCAAGTTGGTGACTAGTATGCCAACGGGATGGATAACTCCTTCCTATACATTCTAGTTGAATGACATGAGTTCTAGTTGTCCTGTGTAGACTACTCTAGAGGTAGGAGTCCTTTGACTGCTGCTAGTAGAGCAAAGTCAACCTGTAGTCCATAGAGAGACCACAACAGTCGCTACAGAATTTGTTCTGTTCGTTATTTGTGGTGAAGACTAGAAGCTGCACAACCACCATCCAAGAGCAACTAGAAATAGTTTCATTGAAGCAAGTTTTTTTTGCAGGACTTGCTCTAGTACCAAGTATAACTCGTTAAACCATCCTTCCTATTTCATAGTAGTTGAAATGATCTTGTTGGAATGGGAATACAGATAGATAAATTTTTGTTTCCACTACTATACTTTGTGCCCATATTTCCCAACACTACATACCTGATTTGATAATGATAAAGGTAATTCCATCTATTATGTTTGTCTCAATCATCAGATGATGACACAATCATGTTAGATGTCTAGATGTTACTCGAAGACATATGTCTTTAGGTTGAGGACCTTAACAATGAGATAATATGTATGATAAGAGTACATACATTCTTGTTATGTCCCTAGTTAGATATTACTGTGGGAAGCAAAATAAACAACAATAATACATAAGAATAATGTGTGTGTTTACTGATGATAGAGTCTCATTAGCATTGATATGTGATATCAAGTCCAACATATATGTAGATGTTAGAGAATAGTGTATCAGACAAACCCACCTTGAGAGTGATACATGGAGACCAGGGAATGGTAGTCAAAATCAACTCTCATAGTGTTAGTGGTGATTTTGGTTCTTAGACCTAAAGTCAGTAAACTCATCACATGATGTTCATTGTACTTTGACATCATCCAAGGTGACCTTGAATAAGGGTTGTTGTAAAGGTGATGCTTGGGTACTCTATGACACATGGCGATTGAGTGTTTGTGATGTAGTTGGGATTTGCCCCCCACAAGAGATTGATATTTAGGCCTCTTGATAAGTGAGACTGAGAAATGTATGGCCATAATCATGTGGTATAATATGTGATATGTGAACTCACATGCATCTCAGACAGACTGCTCTAGTTCGAGGAACATGGATTGAACATTGAGAGGATGATAATTCCATGCCCCAATTTCAATATGGATATCATAAACAAAGGAACTATATGATCATTGTAACGCTGATCATGGATTGTAGGTTAATTTTCTCTGCAACTTTTTGAATTACTTGGATAGAAATGATGTCTTGCTAGATACTGCTCATTGCTTGTGATGTAATAAATTGGTTATGGACATTCAGTGTCAATGTAATTTAGGACCTATAGGCTCACACACATATGATGTACTTGGAATAGAATTTTACTCATGAATGATGTTTAACTTGATTACTAAAAGTTTTTAGGTATTCAATTAAACAAATGAGGATCAAAATTGACTAGCTGGACTTTGAATCAACCGGTTCAAGTGTTGAATTGATCAGATGGAGTGTCAGATCATTTAAAAATAAAATTGGTTGCATAATGCTTGAACTAGGGCATGAACAGACCGGTTCATGGTCCCAACTAAGTGGTTCATATGATTAACCACCCGGTTCAATGATCAATTTGATTGGATCAAGAATTCATGTGGATGTCAAGTTTTGCATTAATCATGCATTGATTACCCTTGTGATTCAAAATAGGAAAATGTTATAACCCCAATTTTTGGGTACAATTAGTGAGAAATGTGATTTCTCATATTAAAGATAATTGAACAAATAATAATGTGATTTTTTTTTAATAAATGGATTCCTTTCACAATAGCCTTGATTGGTTGCTTTGTGGGCTTAATTAGCTATTGGGCCCAATAACAAGGGAAAAAATTAGTAAATGGATAATTGAATTTTTAAGAAAAGAAATATGTAGAAACCTCTAGAAGGCAAATCCAAAGAGGATTTCGTGCCTCTTGGGGTACCAAGGAGTCCAAGATTGCAAAAAGAAAGCATTAAGAAAAGAAAAGTTTAATTAAGTATTTCTTTATTAAGAAAGAAATTGAAAATAATGATAAAATGTGGAAAATGAGTGGAAAGAGGCATAAATGAGATTTCTTGGTTAAATTTCGTATCCATGAGGTTGCTAATTTTAAAAGGAATGCTAATGAGGAAAATAAAAGAGAAATAAAGAGAAATCCTCAAAAAGAAATATTTTAATAAGAAATACACATGATAATGAAGAATAATTCATGTAGATGCATCTAGAAGAATAATAAGTATCCAATAAAAGGATTTCGAAATGTTAGAGTTTCTTGGGGTCCAAGGAGCCCCAATAAAGAAATAGGAAAGAGAAAATACCAAAATCACAAAATAAGGAGATAATGTGAGTATACAATTAATGTATTAAGTGGTATTGCTAAAAAGAAAACAATTGCTATTAAAGGAAAATAGGATTTCATACCTATGGATTAAAATGCAAATAAAGAGAGTGAAGGAGAGGAATTTCGAATTCCTAATATCTAAAGAAAAGGGAATATCAAAAGGATAAGGAATATGGGAGAGAAAGAATCTTGATTCTCAATAAAGGAATTGGTTTCCTAATGGGAAAGAACCATGTTGCTTCATAGGCAAGAAACTTAGGGCATCGTTACCCTCCCCTATAGAAGGGGTAGGGATTTTGGCTCGAGTTTGAGAAATCCCACACGTCTCAGTCTCTTCTCCTCCTTCTTCTTTGTTCAAACCCTAGTCGAGGGTATAGTTCTATCCCTAGAACTATGAGGGTTCGTTTCATGGTCTTGCTTAAGGCGGGAAACCTCCACGGCCACCCAGGACCGCTTGGATACCGCCCCATCGACCTCGGCTTCACACAGTAGCTACCGGAGACCTGCGAACCTGCAGCAACCATGGGCTCAGCCCACCTAGGATCAGGCATCTCTGCTGCTATCTAGGGTCTCCCCGCGTATGCAGGGGCGCTGCGGAGTCATGGCCAAGTTTTGGCAGCAAGCTCTGGCCCTTGGGTGGTGCGAACAACCCCGTTTGACTACAACCGCGGCTGCATATAGCAGCTGCAAGTTACAGGTCCGCTCAACTCATCTCGGCCAACTCAGTCGTGGGTCCAGGCTTGGAGGGGGTGCGACGGTGGGCAGCGGAGGCGAGGAACTAGTCACTGGTGGCCTTCAAGCCCAAGAAGAGGAAGGAAAGCCACACTGGTCGCGGTTAGGGCATCCGTAGTAGGGTGATCGTGAGAAAGAAGAAGGATGCGTCCGTTTGGACAAAAACACCCCTCCGAGTGATGAAGAAATGAACAACTTAGCAAGGGCAGTTACGTCCTTACGTTATGTTTTGCAATCCAGCGAGTAAGTACATGGGGCCAAGGTGACGTGGCGCTTATTGATTGGCTCTGGTAAGCGAAATCTTACAAATATCGTAACTAAATATTCATAGCTCGGATTAGTGCGCATTATATATGTATTTTGATCAGAAAAATGCAAGGAACCCATTCAAAATAGTTTTATAGCCTTAATCTGATCATAGTTCGAAATGTAGTGTAAGTTATCATCTTTAATGATTTAATTAAGGAAAAACCCTTAGATTTGTTGATAGATGGACTTAATGACGTTATTTTGGATAATTCAACTGGAGTTTAACATGTTGTTAATAAAAGTGAAAATAGGATCCAAAAAGATGATCTTTTTATATAATTGGCTTAATTTAGAGTTTTGTACATGATTATGCATTAATGAGCTTGAAAACCCTAATTTAGGAGAATATGTATTTTAATTGGTTCAATTGTTCAAATCCATGAATGAATAGGGATATAATTATCCTAAGTAAATTTGGGTATAAAAGACTATTAAAATGGATAGTTGAGCAATTAAAGATCATATAAATGGAAAAGAGTTTTTAGGATTTGTTAACCTAAAAGGGATAAAGTTTGAGAAATTGATATAAGAAACCCTAATGAATATTAATGAAACCTTAATGCGGATTAGAAACCCTAGAAAGAGAATCCAAGTCAATAAAATAGATTCTTGATAAAGTGTGTAATAAATAGAGTACATATTCTTTTCAGGAATTATGTGATGATTGAATTACTTGCTTGGATATGTTGATTGGCTTGATTGTATATACATGAAGTATATGTTGAATAATCTGCATGACTCATCCAAACAGGTATGTGGTTACGCTTATGAATAATCGCTCTAGTTTCACGGCGATTCCCGAAGTTTTAATCGGTTGCTTGAAAATAACTGTTGGATGTTTATTTATTTCATGCAACTATAAAGTGACTATGATTATCACTATAAATGTGCGTATATAATTGACTAGATCCGGGTCCACCTCTATTGCTTTGAAAAGGCTAAGAAAAAAAGGGGTAATCCTAGAGAAAGGTCTAGGTTACCGAGAGTTAGAAACTGGGCTACCTACGTGTAGTGCCATGAGACTCATTAGCCTGCCATGAGTTAAGGAGTGGGCTACTTATGAGTAGTGCCATGTGACTCAACCCTAGAAATTGGTTCACTTATAGGTGGATCATGAGGGGTTTAATGGGGATGACATAGAGGATAGGGTACTCTTGGATCGTGGAGTTATATATAAAATGTAATCTTGGTTGTTAAATGAATAATTGAATGATTACATTGTTAACGTATTTACATGATTATTGTTTCCCCCAGATACCAGCTTCGGCTAACCGACGTTTTGTTTGTCGGCGTTTTTGGGCAAGCCTAAAGGACAAATAGTAAATCATCATATTATGAAATACATGAAGTAAAACACAAGGAGGATTAGTTAGAGTAGACTCCTTACGTGGATAGAAGCTTAGAGATCCATGTTTTCAAAAAGGTATGCAAAAATTTTATTTTCATACAGCTTTTCAGTATAGTATGTTAAAATTTGATAATTATTCTTGGTTAATTGTCGAACCTTTGACCTGGAAGTTATGGGTGCGGCTTCGACTTCTCGGTCTCCCTTAATTGGGGGTTACCGGGAGGTGGGGTCGTAATAGAAAAACTACTAAACTGTCTGGTTCAAGAAGTGAGCTGATAGGTTTTCCATGTCAATCGATCGGTTGGACAGTGAATCAATCGGTTACTAGGAGGATGTTGTCAACCTCTGTTCATGGTGCCAGACCAAGAGGCTGTTGCTGATGATTGATCGAGTGTTTCTTGTAGAAGAAGAACACTACTGCAACAAGAGTTGTCACTGGACTTGTTCCAGGACCAAGTATAACTCTTGTTACCCTCTTTTTTAGATACATCATTTTTAATGAGTTCTTACTGATAGGAAATTGGGCATTACATCTTTTTTTCTACTCACTTATCTGTCGCCCCGATTTCCCAACATAATTTTCCTTTATTGAGAAAATATTATGATTGTGGATGCATAATTTAGTAAATATAATAACTTCAACATACAAATACCAAAAAAGTAATGTGCTTTGTATTGATAGGAACATGGCATATAGTTTAGGTACACAAATATTCAAGCTTCAATATGATGGACAATTTGTCTTTGATGGGTCTTACTCTAGTTGATCTGTTACACCCATCAAGTTACACTTATGAATATCTAGCCAAATTTAAGGCATTTATCCATACAATACCTGCCATCAACCCACTATATATCATATACTTTTCCTAGAGAACATCATATGCTCATATAAGTTTACAATAACAATGAATTTGGAACTTTTTGTCAATTTCATCAATATTTCTTGATAAAGTACCTATCCACATGCATTCTAGTTCTAGATACATAAAAATATTGAATAAATTTCAAACAAAAAATAGTAATGTAACATCAATATCAAATCAACCACCTGAATTATGTTAAAAACCTAGTATTGACAATAAAAATATTTGTCAGGAGGTTGAGGAGGAAGTAAACATTAAACAAGAAGGTGACTCAACAACTCAAGTTGATGATGACCATGATGTGAATGATCATGATTTTAATTAGAAGGGTTTTCTCTATTTTTTCTTGAATATGTACTTCAAGGAAAAATTAAGAACATGAGGGTCTTTATGTAAATGTTACATAAAATTGAGCTCATGTTACTCAATTATGAAGTTGAGAGATGGTTTATGCATATTTATATATGATAAGACATTAAATCAATTTTTGAGAAATTCATATATACTTTAACATTAAATCAAATAGAGAATAAACTAGAACATTAAGGGTAATTAACTATTGCCTAGATTTGATCATATCTCAAAATAAAGAAGTATAATTGATCTCAAACTTGAAATCTTCTCAGATGATAAGAATCTAGGATTACAAATTTTGGAATATAAATGATCATCCTACAATTTATTAGGGATTATTGATGTTTAAACACCATTGATTAGTTTAAAGGCAACAAATGTTGAAATTGATAACTTGAAGTAATGATAATTATATAAGTAAAATTGTAAATATATGGATAAATTTGGTTGTGTTTAGATGACCATAAATTATCTTAATTAAATTCTAAAATAAAATGAAATATTTAGATGATGTTTGACCTAACAATGCAATTTTTACATCTAATCTATCTATTTATACCTAAAATCAATCTTGATAATGCTAAGACATATTGTCACATGACTTAATCATTGGGTTAGTAAACTCATACCCACACCCCATTCATTGAATGCGGATCTAAAGGACAAGCCCTAGCACCTCCAACACAGGGGAAAGAATCCAATGAAAATACAATCCCTGATAGACCAGAATATGATCCAAACCAATTTGTTACAACCCCAAATTTTGGGTTCCTTTGGTGAGAAATGTAATTTCTCATATTAAAGATATTTGGACAAATAATGATATAATTTTTTGTGAATAAATGGATTTCGTTTAAAATAGCCTTGTTGTTTGATTTGTGGGCTTTATTGGCTATTGGGCCCAATAAAAAGCAAAATCAATTAATTAATGAATAATTGAGTTGTTGAGAAAAGAGAGATGAGGTAGAAACCTCTAGAAGGCAAAGGAATGTAATCCAAGAATCAATTTCGTGCCACATTGGTTCCTTGGGTTCCAAGGAGTCCAAAGTTGCAAAGAAAAGCAATAATATAAGAAAAGATTAATTAAGTATTTCTTAATTAAGAAAGAAATTGAAAATATTGATGAAATGTGGAAAATAAGTAAAAAGAGGTATCCTTGGTGGAATTTCGTATCCCAAGGATTTCTAATGTTAAAAGGAATACCAATGAGGAAAATAAAAGAGAAATCCTCAAAAAGAGATATTTTAATGAGAAATAAACAAGATAATGTGAAATAATGCATATTGATGCATTTAAGGATAGGGAGTATTCCTTAAAAAGAAATTCCGAATTATTAGAGTTTCTTGGGATCCAAGGAGTCCCAATGAATAAAGAGGAAAGAGAAAACACCTATAAAAGAAAATAAGAGAATAATGTAATACATTATTAATGGATTATGTAGTTTTGCTAAAAAGAAAGTATTTTCTACTAAAGGAAAAATAGAAATCCGTGGCCTATGAATTAAAAAGGGCAAGTATAAAGGAAAAGAAAGAGAAAGGATTTTCGAAATCCTAATATCACAAGAAGAAGGAATATCAAACAAATAGGAGAGAGAGAGAAGCTTGCTTCCTAATGAAGGAATTTGATTCCTATTAGGAAAAGACCTTGCACCTTTGTGCATGTACGTCTTGGGGTGCGAAAATCCTCCCCTATATAAAGTGAAGACCTGGGGTCGAGTCCAAGGGGGGGATTCCACGCAACTATATATCTCCTTCTTCGTTGTTTTTGTGTTCAAAACCCTATCATTGTGTGGTGTTTTCCTTGACCAACGGGGAGGTGTGGAACCATCGTGGGGAAGGACGATGTTTCCCCGATGACCTGTGAATGATCAGATCATTCCCTCGCACACCCAACCTCGTGCAGCACTTCCAGCACACATGCAGCATGGCTGCATCTCGGCCGTGAGTTGCAGACTCGCAGAATCTAGTTCCGGTCATCTTGGCTGCATATCAGGGCACCTTCGCCTGCGCGGGGTACGACAGAGGCGAGGGAGGCATCCCTGGAGGTCGACGACGTCCAGATGGAGGAGGGAGAGTTGCTCCCTCGGCCGCTAGGGCGGGAGCGCGCGGCTGCGCAAGGTGGAAGAAGGAGAAGGTCACGTTTGACCGTTATGCCCTCCGCGGGCTAAAGAAACACCCAACTTACCAGGGGTAAAATAGACATTTTGAAATGTCTCCCAAACCAAGCCGCGATGTTGCATGGGCCTGAACACGTGGCAACCTACCTTTGGCTGAAAGTAAGTGAGTTTTGATAAATTCATAGTAATTAATTGGTAGGTCGAATAAGGACATGTTATTCATGAAAGTTGATCAGAAAAACGTGAAAAATACATTAAAAATATAATTGAAGCTTGATTCATCTTGCAATTCAAAAAGTAATGGAAGATGTCAACTTTAATGTATTAATGTTTAAAGAACCCTATTTTGATATGAATAATATATTTATAAGGGTTTAATCGATGATTAGAGTTGGTATTAACCTGTTAATGATGAAAGGGCACATTAGGAACAAAAAGGATGAATTTGCATGTAATTAGTTTAATTTTAAGTTTAATGTGCATGAATAATTCTTTAATGGGCCTTGAAACCCTAATGTTGGTAAATTCGACTCTTAATGGCTTTAATGGACTAATTTCATGATTAAAGTTGGAATAGGCTGAATCTAAGCTATTTCCAGCATTAAAGTCCCTAATTTTTCGATAAATAATCTTAATATAGAAATTAGGGTTTTCGATTGAATCAAGGTAGAATTAATAATAAATAGAGTTCATATGGGAATTAGACCATCATGAATTATGAGTTGTTAATCTGAAAGAAACTAAAGGTTATAATTGAGTCTAATGACCTTGAAATAACTTAAAAGGATAAAGAAAGTAGTTTTGGTATAAAAGAGAAATAATTGACTTTAATTGGGCTTATGATGTTGAAATTAAGGTTTATGAACTAAGAGAGAATTTAATATGATAAAAGAGTTATGAAGGCAAAAACCCTAATAAAACCATAATGTGGTCTAGAAAGCCTAAGGTGGAATCCAAGTCTAGCTTTAGAATGTTCTGGATAAACTATAACACTTGGATTGTATGCATTAATTTCAAGATATTGTTGATTTCTTGTTGATTGATTCTTTATCCTTATTGCTTGGACAATCAAGTTGCTCTGGATCAGGTATGTGGTTAATTATGGATAACCGCCTTAGTTTCCTGAGGATTTTTCGGATGGTTAATCGCATTGAATGCAAATTATCTATTGGATGTTCATATTTGCAAATCATAAATTCACTATGATTGTCACATTAAAAATAGAAATATGTATTCTCGCACCTACATGCCACCCTGAGGGATGATGCCAAAGGTCAGGCCCAGATGGGTAGACCAATGGACACCTTGAGTGGTGACCACAGGCACCAAGCTCGGGAATGAGAAGATGGCCTATGATATTGCATGACTAGCGGGCACCATGAGTGGTGACCCCCATGCACCAAGCTTAGGATTGAGAAGGTGGCCTTAAGTCATTGGAAAAGGGCACCCTAAGGTGGGTATGCTAGGGTTAGGGCAAAAGAGGTGGAGAATGTCATACTGAAAAGTGTAAATTGGCTTGTTAATTAATTTGATTGTGATTATTAAATTGTTAGCCATATTTGCAAGATTTTGGTTGTTCCCACATACCAGTATATTTCGATATACTGACCGACGTTTTGTTTGTCGGCGTTTTAGGAACAACAATTGAAAGAACAAATAGTAAAGTGACACATTGCGGAAAAAGAAATAAAGTGCAAGGAGGATTAGATAGAATAATTCAAGACCAGGATAGATAGATTTCCAAGGTTTTCAAAGGTAAGTAAAGTTTTAATTTTATACAAATTCCAGTTAGTTAGTAGAATTTCATAATTGTTATTGATTATTTGTCGAACCTTTGATCCTATTAATTGGATAATGGCACCGACCTTTCAGTCTCCCTTAATTGGGGGTTATCGGGAGGCGGGGTCGTTACACAATTCCTATTCCATCTAGTTGATTTTCATAGAAAATAAGACTCCCATTAGAATCAGAGTTGTTTTTTCTCCATTTTAACCACATATGCAACCCTATTTCATACTATGGTGGAATCACCCAAATCTTAGTTTAGCTTCTCCATCGGCATGCACTGACAGATCCATAGTAGAAGTTTGTCCATGAGGGGTGAAGAAGATCAATTCTTGTATCTTCTTCAAACCTCAAACAAACTTCCTCTACCTCTAATTTGGCCTATTTAACTCATTCTTCTTCTGTGTTGATGATAAGATTGGCACAAAAATTTTGGCCACCTTTGTTCAATTACCTAGGCGGTAAGCTTCCTTGACATGGCCTCTTTCTTTCCATGTTGTTTTTGAGAGTTGTATCTCAGCCATAGGTTGGACCATCAAACTCTACCACCTATAAGGGAATGGGGATGGACTATAGGACTTCTGCACTACATTTTCATCTCGATTTTCTTCTTCCAACCTTTTGTAGATCTTGGAAAATCCAATACCATTATTTATTTCTAGTGCATGTCACCAAAATGAAGTTTGCCAATGTGAGGCTCACGGCTTTGTTTTTGGGCTACCACATGGTTCCTGCATAGTTGGTGGGTTCATGGTCCTTCTGACCTCATGCAATTTATTTTTGGATTGTGATCATACCCACAGCCAGAAGAAGATCTTCAAATAGGTTGGCTTATGTTTTTCCACACAATTGGCTCCTTGATGGTTATGTGCCTTCCTTCCATGGACAAACTCGAGTAATAAAGTAGTGCAAGCCCTTAGTTATGGGTCCCTAACTTCACTACAAGATAGGGAACTGACCGTGGGTTGCTAACCATGGTGCCAGTGGGAGACTTGCATGTCTCGAGCAGAGGCGTGAAGCTCCATGAGGACTACTTATGCCATGGCTCAAAGAGGAAGAAGTTAGGGTAACGAATGATCCTACAAGCCCAACGATTTTAATGAATGTTCCACACCTATTATGATGCATCAGGGTATTCTTCTTTATTTTGATATCATATGCAAAATGATTTAAAAGGGCTTGTTACAAGGCACCCCTGTCATGCCTATGATAAAAACAAGTTAATGGGCACATTGGTCCTATTATTTTTTATTTATCCAATCCTAGGATCAAGTGGTTTTATCTTTCCTCCCATTGGTCATTATTCAATAAATCATAGAAATTAATTATTAACTCCTATAGGGTCGAATCATTATTGGTCTTTTATCATCCTTTTCAGGTCTAGCGAATAGGATTGGTCACAATTAATTATTTGACTTGGTTTTCATTAAGTTTTATAGTTAGCATAATTAGGGTTTAAAATCCTAATTAGATAGTTTTTGGGTTATAATTATAGGGCAATTAAGGTTATAATCAAGATTTTTTAGGAGCTTGATTCCGAACATCAAGTAAGTGGTTCATGTCAATGGGTATTCATACTTATTAAGCTTAGTATATTTACCTATTTCTTGAGAAAGACTTTCATGGTTCATGTAACCCAATGTTCTTAGAATTTATGTTAAGATATGCAAAGTATTATTATCATACTTTATGGTTGTGTCCTTGCATGTGCCTAAGATCTTAAGTAGAAATATATTATTAATATTTTGTACAATGAATAAGATCTAATAATAAAGTGCATGTTATGGTTATGCAATTCGAATTTATCAAGTCATGATTATGTTCTAAGATAAGATGCAAGTATTAGGGTTCAATATTTAAGATCACGATAAGACTATGAGATCATAGTGCATTAATATTTACATTAAAATCAGATTTAATAAGATGGTATGAGATTATGGATTTAGACTCAGGCACCATAGTGCATGTCAACTCAATAGGCATGACCCATGCCCTTAGTGTAGGTCATGAGGCCCAAGACCTTAGTACATATCGATTCAAAGATATGACCCAAACACCAAAGTTCAAGTAATGAGATCTAGCTACTAGAGTACATTTCTCTAGATAAAGATTCCTAAATCGTAAGAATTAAGAGTAAATAAAGAGTATTTCTTCATTTTAAAGTTCTTTTCTAAAGATTTTAATCGTGTATCAATGTGTATCATGTTTATGAATATTTTGTAGTATCTTTTACTCCAATTTTGCATATGCTACTCATGCCACTTATTTTAATCATTGTTTTTCCAATGTGTGGTTGGGTACATGATGTTCCCAAATAAGTAGTAGAACAGGGAGTAGAAGTAGAACATAGAGGTGGGAGCATAAGGATAAAGTAAAATAATATCTGGTGGAGTGTCGACTATAAGATGATCCTCATCATTATAAATTCAGTTATACGTTTCCATGTTTAGAGCACTAGAGTGGATACTTTTTCTTAAGATGATAGCATGGTTTCCCATTTGATATTCTATGTTTCTTTTATAAGAACAATTATGAGAAAATTTCATAATTAAGTTCATGTGATGATTGTTTTTTTACTGCCCCCTTATGAATCATGGATAACTTTGTGTTGCTTTCATTATATGCAAGTGTGTGCTTAGGGAGGGTGATATAGAATGGTATCAGAGAAACATTATGGTTTTCCACAAGATAATCACTATTATAAACTTGATATGTATCCCCTTTGGTGTATTTATATGTCTCCTAAGAAGAGGTCATATAAGGGAAAAGAGAATTTATATGGGTAAGAAATTTCCTATCATGTGGGGAGCGATCAAGATGCCTACAGAGGGGTAACCCTAATGGAACGATCACCTTCCCTCTTCCTTTTCTTGGAGGAATATCCCTCCATGGACTTCATCTTCTTCTCAGAGGACAATCTCCTCTTGCGGGAAGGCCTCCCCTCTAGATGTTTCTTAGGTGTTACATTGGGGATTTCAATGGTCCTGTCATGGGCCATGTTGTTTCCATTAAGTTTATTATTAATATCAGTCACATTAAGTCAAATAAAACATTATAAATTTATGTTCATGACATCTTGTTTACATGCATTTGTTTATTTGGTGAAGGATACCCTAATCCTAATATCCATAACCCTAAACCTTCATAACCCTAATACTCAGAAGGGTAGAGGAAGTAATTATCACGTCCCTAGGGTTTTGGTGAGTGAAGCAACAGACAGAGGAGGGATGAAATTAGATGAGAAGAAATCCTAGAGGTATTTTATCTCAAGTAAAAACCTCTGACTTTAGTCAAGCATGATGCACATACGTGGGATTCCTCGTAAGCCAACAAGCGGTATGGAGGAAAGTTTTTCCAACCTTGGGGTCATGGTCCCTTCTAGACATCATTGCCTTTTGAAAGTACTCTAATAATTTCCTTGGGATCTACATAACTTTTAAAATTTAATATTTATTAAAGGTTAAATGGTAAACTACTCTATGATACAAATGTAATGACCCCCTCCCCCTGTTATCCCCAATTAAGGTGGACTAGAGGGCAAGGGTCATTATCATATTTATAGGATTGAGGTTTAGTAATTAACAAAAAATAGTTATAAATTTCATTCAAAGGAAAAGAGTTTGATACACCATGAAAGATAAACTCTCCAAAATGGACTTACATTATATGGGAATCTATAGCTTGAAACTAGAAACAAAAATTGTCTAACTAGATCCTTCAAGGTAACTATAAGTATCTTTCCTTTTGAAGCCTTCTTTTCCTGATGTCCATTTTGCATAATAATGGCAGTTTAACCTAAAACATTGTGAAATATAGCAATGATTAGTATAACAAGTTATACTGGTATGTGGGGGAAACAAAATATTTGCATGTAGGTGTAACAACATAATCAACCATAGAAACAATTATTATTACAAAATTGAACAACCATTTTCTTCTTTTAACCTTGCCACCCTTATCATATTTTCTCAATGGTCCCTCTCTTTAGGGTAGCCTCTTTATGGGGAACCCTCTCTAAGAGTTTTGGTCCCTGCAGTGGACATTTCATAACCTTCCCTCTCTCGAGCTTAGTTTCATACATAGGCCTTCTGTTCCGGGCTTGGCCTGAGGTGACCTTCTGTTCTGGGCTTGATCACCAGTCATCCCCATGATGAATTTATTCACCCCATGCTCTTTAACTCACCAAAGATTGATAAGAGTTTAATCAAGTTACAATTATATAAAATGATATCCATAGTGACTTATAGATTGCAAGAAGTAAATAAACATGCAAGCATTTTATTACTCTTCATTTGGGAAAACTTCGAGAAACAACATAAGTTTGTTAAGGTGATGGATTAGTCATAGGTGTAACCACATTCCTTTCTCTAATGTAACTCAAAGTCCAAAGTGTAGTTGAGATTAAGCAAGCAATCACCCTAGAATTAATGCATAACACCCAAGTATTACTATTTTATTCAAAATCTACCATTAAGACTGGCTTGGGTTCCAAGTTAGAGTTTTGAAATCAAATTAGGGTTTCATAGGGTTTTAGCTTTCTAAACACTAATTAGAACATTTAGTGTCCTTTTAATATATAAACCCTAATTTTGATGTTATATGCATTATTAATCTCTAATTGAGTCAAATATGTCCTTTTTATCTAAAAAGTCTCAACTTTATCTATTAAAGTAATTTAAGCATATTTTGATCATTAAAGCCAACAAATTAGGGTTTTCATGTTATAAATACATTAAAGTTAACAACTTTAGGCACTTTTGGAAATTGAACTAGAATTAGATTTTGAATCTAATTTTAATGTATTCCATGAATTTTTCTAATAAAAAGCCACTACGTATTTGTATTTTTCAGATAAAGGATGGATTTTTAATCGATTTTACAAGATTCAATTATTTTCCTGATTGTTGGTTAGAGAGGAAAATAAATAACTTTATTTAGAAATTCATCAGCCATAGGATCTTGAGTCATAATTGACTGAAGCATAGATCATGCAGCTAGCATTTAACTACACACTCAACCTTTCCTCAGCCGAAGAGAAGCCCTAATCGCACGATGTAGTGTTGGTATAAGGTGGACCCAAACCCCACAATAGAACACTTTCCTTATTCCTCTTCACTCGTGGAGGAGGGTGTGGCAGAGATGTTCACCAAAGAAGGGTGGAGTGAGAGAATGAGGGGCACTCGAGAGTCTGTGACTTTCTATTTTTGAACAAGGACTTATGGCAAAGTCAGGGGTTGTGTTGGATTGTTTGGAGATGGTTTGAGGAAGGATAATGGTGAAGGAGTTCCTCTAGTTCCATAGAGATGAGTCAGGGAGATGATAGGAAGATCTAGCAGTAATATTGAAGGTGGATGAGTGAGTATATGATAGAACATAGTCTCATGAGTGCATCGACAATTTTGCATTGGGTGCACATGCCCTTATATAGCCTCATAAGTGAAAGGCCAGTCCTCATTACTTGGGAGATTTGGGGAAAGCCATTATAGCCTACCAAATTCGATGAAATTGGAGCTTTACCAGTTCGTCTTCACCTCTCAGATTTGATGAGAGAATATGTAGGGACGCATATGACCCACTGTGAGAGGGAGACCAAAAAGGAAAAAACTATCTCCTATTTTTGAGTTACCTATTTCAGCTCAAGCTAGACGATGACTGAGAACCCTTGGATGTAGGATACATGGTCCAGATTCCATGTGAGAAGTAAAGGGGGCAAGTCATTGATTTTTCCAAATTAATTAAATCGTTACCTTTAATACATATTTTTCTAATCCTCTACATTTTATGAAATCTAATAAAATCCATATCTCTTTCTCCCATTATCCTTTTAATCCCATATTTTAAAGTGAAATTTCTAGTACATATGTCTAGGTGTGGGAGAGATTTGAGACATAAATACATAACGTAAAAGTGTTTTTCTTAGTCTCCAAGTCTCCCTCTTTATTGCATTTATTTAATGAATCAAATCACTTCTTTTCGCGTCTCTACTTTCCCATATTTCTTATTTTGATTACTTTTCTTATTAAAACCAATGTGGAAGTGAAACTAATCCATTTGTTGCTTTCAATACCACTTTTCTAGATCACTCCACATAATTCCATATTAATTACCCGTTACCTTTAGTAATTCATTTATTATGTGATTTTCTCTCTTTCTTTTCCCCATGTCCATTTTTGGAATATTGAAAACAATAAAAACCACAAAAGCCATAGCAATGAAGAATTAGCAAGTTAAATCCATACTTTTAAAACAAAACACATCAATTTCCTAATATATCCTTGTTATTTAAATATTTGCATTTCAAATATGTAAATACATGTGAAAAACTATGTTATAACAGGTATGGCCTGAGTATTGATCCTTCTTCATGTATAATCAATCCTAGTATACACACATCGATAAACCGATAATTGTTAATCATGTTAAGGAATCTATCTGCATTAGTCAGAGTAAAATCCATGCAACCTTTCCTTTACTAAGGAATAATAACAGAATGAAAGTCCCCTATAACTACCCAAGGGCCTCTAACACTCTTTTCAATTGTTGTAATCTTCTCCATAGATTTTTTTTTATTCTAGGATTGGGACTAGCATAAACCACAGAAATGATCCATTTTGTCCATACAAGATTAATTAAGAGATGGATGGATTGTCTATGATTAAAAATAATCTCAATCTGACAATCTTCATTCCTCCACAAAATCCATAGGCCTCCAGATCTTCCAATAGCCTCCACCCTATGAAAATTGGGAAACTTTAACTTTAAATATATTATCTGCTTGAGTACCACTAATTTACGGTTCCAATAAGCATACCTGATTTGGCTTATGCTTGTCCTTCATTCCAGAGCCTTCTGTAGTAATCATACATTCACTAGTATCACCCTCCTCTATCAAAGGCCCCCCTTCCGCATTTCCCCCTATTCTTTGGTTTCTTGTAGAATTTGTTTTTCCCATTTAATGAAGTGTCTTCTTTTGTTAGCTAGGCTCTCATCTGCTGCTTTTCTAGTATTACTAGCTCAAAATGAAAATTTATCAACAGAGCTCACCCAATCCCTCCATGCATTATTCTCCCTCTTTCATTTGTTGGATTGCAATGTTCATCCAAATTAGACCCGACATTTTCACTACTAGCTGCAATTTGGTCACTTTCCACATTAGTCTTTGTATGATTGATTTATCTCTTGTCAATACTCTTGTCCTATCGTACTTCCTGATTGGATATATTTGTCCTCTCTCTGTGAACATTTTCCTATTGTTTCTTTTTTTTGTCCAGATTTTCTGTGTTACTTCCCTTCCATTGACTAGCATGCTAACTTCTTCATTCTCCTCTTCTTCATTTACAACTTCAAATGTATTGTCAATCCCTTTTTTTCCTTGTTATTTCCTTGATGACTTTCCTTATTTCTCCATCTTCATGGGGGAGACGATCATCCATTTACCAAATTTACATTGCAACCCTTCCTCATGGTTATCTTTATTCCCATTCATCAAAATGTGTGAGTCATGTGTTTCCTCGCAGTCTATTGACTGGCATTGCTTTCCATGTCGTCTCATTTTGTGTATTTCTATATTAGATGTATCAACTACAAAACACCCACCTGTCTCATGACTTATTGTTATAACCCCAATTTTTGGGTACAATTAGTGAGAAATGTGATTTCTCATATTAAAGATATTTGAACAAATAATGATGTGATTTGTTTTGAATAAATGTATTCCTTTCACAATAACCTTGATTGGTTGCTTTGTGGGCTTAATTAGCTATTGGGCCCAATAACAAGGAAATTCAATTAGTAAATTGATAATTGAATTTTTAAGAAAAGAAATATGTAGAAACCTCTAGAAGGAAAATCCAAAGAGGATTTCGTGCCTCTTGGGTTACATGGGTACCAAAGAGTCCAAGGTTGCAAAAAGAAAGCAATAAGAAAAGAAAAGTTTAATTAAGTATTTCTTTCTTAAGAAAGAAATTGAAAATAATGATAAAATGTGGAAAATGAGTGGAAAGAGGCATAAATAAGATTTCTTGGTTAAATTTCGTATCCATGAGGTTGCTAATATTAAAAGGAATGCTAATGAGGAAACTAAAAGAGAAATAAAGAGAAATCCTCAAAAATAAATATTTTAATAATAAATACACATGATAATGAAGAATAATGCATGTAGATGCATCTAGAAGAATAATAAGTATCCAATAAAAGGATTTCGAAATGTTAGAGTTTATTGGGGTCCAAGGAGCCCCAATAAAGAAAGAGGAAAGAGAAAATACCAAAATTACAAAATAAGGAGATAATGTGAGTATACAATTAATGTATTAAGTGGTATTGCTAAAAAGAAAACAATTGCTATTAAAGGAAAATAGGATTTCGTTCCTATGGATTAAAAGGCAAATAAAGAGAGTGAAGGAGAGGAATTTCGAATTCCTAATATCTAAAGAAAAGGGAATATCAAAAGGATAAGGAATATGGGAGAGAGAGAATCTTGATTCTCAATAAAGGAATTGGTTTTCTAATGGGAAAGAACCATGTTGCTTCATAGTCAAGCAACTTAGGGCATCGTTACCCTCCCCTATAGAAGGGGTAGGGATTTTGGATCGAGTTTGAGAAATCCCACATGTCTCACTCTCTTCTCCTCTTTCTTCTTTGTTCAAACCCTAGTCGAGGGTATAGTTCTATCCCTAGAACTATGAGGGTTCATTTCATGGTCTTTCTTAAGGCGGGTAACCTCCACGGCCACCCAGGACCGCTTGGATATCGCCCCATCGACCTCGGCTTCACGCAACAGCTACCGGAGACTTGCAAACCTACAGCAACCATGGGCTCGGCCCACCTAGGATCAGGCGTCTCGGCTTCTATCTAGGGTCTCCCCGCGTACGCAGGGGCGCTGTGGAGTCATGGATAAGTTTTGGTGGCAAGCTTTGGCCCTTGGGCGGTGGGAACAACCCCGTTCGACTACAACCACGGCTGCACTTAGCGGCTGCAAGTTGCAGGTCTGTTCAACTCATATCGGCCAACTCAGTCGTGGGTCCAGGCTTGGAGGGGGTGCGACGGTGGGCAGCGGAGGCAAGGAACTAGTCACCGGTGGCCTTCGAGCCCAGGAAGAGGCAGGAAAGCCGCACTAGTCACGGTTAGGGCATCCGAAGTAGGGCGATCATGAGGAAGAAGAAGGTTGCGGCCGTTTGGACAAAAACACCCCTCTGGGTGATGAAGAAATGAACAACTTAGAAAGGGCAGTTCCGTCCTTACGTTATGTTTTGCAATCCAGCGAGCAAGTACATGGGGCCAAGGTGATGTGGCGCTTATTGATTGGCTCTGATAAGCGAAATCTTACAAATATCGTAACTAAATATTCGTAGCTCGGACTAGTGAGCATTATATATGTATTTTGATCAGAAAAATGCAAGAAACCCATTCAAAATAGTTTTATAGCCTTAATCTGATCATAGTTCGAAATGTAGTGTAAGCTATCATCTTTAATGATTTAATTAAGGAAAAACCCTTAGATTTGATGATAGATGGACTTAATGACGTTATTTTGGATAATTCAACCTGAGTTTAACATGTTGTTAATAAAAGTGAAAATGGGATCCAAAAAGATGATCTTTTTATATAATTGGCTTAATTTAGGGTTTTGTACATGATTATGCATTGATGAGCTTGAAAACACTAATTTAGGAGAATATGTCTTTTAATTGGTTTAATTGTTCAAATCCATGAATGAATAGGGATATAATGATCCACTACTACAGAAATAGCATTCAGTGTCGCTTTTCTGGGCGTCGGTTATTAAGGAAAACCGACGCCTATCATATAAGGCGTCGGTTGATTAAGCAAACTGACGTCTATATTCAAAGACCAGCCAGACACGGGTACCGCTTTGTATTCAGCGTCGGTTGACAATAACAAGCCGACGCCTAAAAGCTCCCGCGATATCCAATTTTCGAGTGAAAAGAAAAAGTGTCACATACTGCGTCGGTTATTTAAATAGCCACCGACGCCTATGTGTGATGAAACTTTGTGCGAAAAGTGTCCCTTTCAGCGTCGGTTATCTGTTGATAACTGACGCCGAAAGTGGTTCCCGCCAAACAATTTCATGAAAATATCGTCCACTTAAGCGTCGGTTGTTTGTCACAATCGACGCTAAAGTGGTTTAGGCGTCGGTTGTGACAAACAACCGACGCTATTGGTAAACTTTATATCCTGCGATCACCCGACTCTTCCCCTTTCTTCTATTTCATCGCCTAAACTGCTCCCGCCGCAACCACCCCTCTACTGTCGCCCGAACCTCCACTCCGCCACACCCCTCCACGACAGTGCCGCCGCGCCTCCTTCTCTGGCGCCGCCTTCTCCTCCGGTGCCTCCACGCCGCCGCCAATGCCTCAAAGCCGCCGCCGCCAGGCCGAAAGAAGCTACTTCTCCACCGCCGTCGCGCCGCCGCCAGGGTTTAGGGTTGCTAGCTGCTTCTCCGCCGTGCCGCCGGTTCGACCACAGCTCCTCTCCACCACCGTCGCCCACTCTGTGTCGCCGTCTGCAGACCACAGCTCCTCTCCAGACCGGTATGCCCTCTTCTTTGTCCATTATTGATTTCATCACTCCCGCTTGCCTTATACTATAATAAGCTGCAACTTGTAAGGACCCTGACCTGCGTTTAGGGTTTACCCTGTTTGTTTTGCTTAACCTTAGTGGTTTGATGCTTGCTAATCACCCTAAGTGGTGATTAGGGTTTTGTTGAGCTTTGTTGAGAGTTCGAGGGGCTACTTGCAAATAACCCAAGTTTAGGGTTTTGTGGGCAAGTTTGCCATATTGTGAGATGTTTTCCCTCTTTGCTTCCTCTAGGGTTGAGAGGAAGGCTTGGGCTTGTTGTTTGAGTCCTTTGGGCCTGAGTTGAACTTGTTTGGACCTTGGAGTTACTTGTTTGGGCTTACTTGAGCCTTGTGTCGGCCAAGACCTGCTTTGTGTTGCCCAGCAGGCTGGTGTGTCGCCCAGCAGAGTTGCTGCCTGTGTCGCCCAAGATGCTTGATCTGGTGTAGTGGACCCTTGGTGCATGTTTTGGACAAGTGTCCCATGCCTTGCTAATGTGTTGGCTGGAACCCTAGGACAAGTGTCCCTTGGGTGGGCGACACATATCATGGTTGTACCTTGGTTTCTCCTCCCCTTCTTCCTATATAGGTAGCTCTTCTCCTTGCCTTAGTCTCCTTTGGTCCTTTGGTCTCCTCTCCACCCTTGGTGCACGATACCCCTCTCCATCTTGCTTGTGTTGGCCGATACACTTCCTTGGAGCTGAAGTGGTGGCCGATACACCTTCCTGGAGCAGCCTGGTGGACGATAGCTTTGGACCCTGAAGCGCTTTGGAGCTTTGGTGGCCGACAACCTTGGAGCTCAAACTGCATCTTCTTCCTCGGAGCCTAAGGCAGGTTGCATAGTTTCTAACCCTAACTCTTTTACCTCTAGCTTTAACCTTGTTACATGTTAGTAGACTAGCTTAGTTCCTTTCTTGTGCACCTTGCTTATATACCTTAGTGGCCGATATCCCTCTCTTGGGTTTAGGGTTCCTTGTATACCTTGCTTTTTAGGGTTTGTGCTCCCTTTTGTTGGAGGTTGAAGGTGACCTAGGGTTGGGTGATATCCCTTCCTTGTGGGTGTGTTGGGCGACACACTTGCCCCTAAGTTGAACGATATGAGTGCCCTTGGGTTGAGCAACACCTTTGTTCTTTGTGTTGGCTGATATGATGCTTTAGGGTTTGAGTTCTTTGAGTTGGAGGTCGATAGGTTGACCTAGCTTGAGTGTTGGCCGACATGGTGACCATGTTGGGCGACATGGTGCTCTCTTTGGTGGCCGACATGACACCTTGGTGGACGACATGTTGAGCCCTTGAAGTTGGCCGATACCTTTGCCCATATGTTGGGCGATTTGGTGAGCTAGGTTTTGTTGGCCGATATGGTGAGTGCCTTGGAGATGAACAATACCCCTTCTCACGTTGGGCGATAAGCCTTGGGCCTTGTTGGCCGATAACCCTAATGGCCAATAGCCATGGTGGACGATAGCCCTGTTGGGCGATACCCTACTCATGTGCTGGTGTGTTGGCCGATAGGGATGGTGGTCGATATGGTTGGTGGTGTGTTGGCCGATAGGGATGGGGGCCGATATGGTTGGTGGTGTGTTGGCCGATAGGGTTGGTGGCCGATATGGTTGATGGTGTGATGACCAATAAGGATAGTGTGGAAGTCGATACCCCCATGTTGGGTGATAGGCTTTAGATGAGGGTTGTGAGGCTATAGTGAGGGTACGGGTTTCTTTGGTGACATCCTCATATGTGAGGGAAGTGGATGCTTATCCATTAACTAATTAAACGATGGGGGTGTTTGTGATATCATCAATGTAATATGTTGCCTTGCAAATAATAAGGATGCTAATGATAGTAATGTATACGAGGATAGCCCTCATGTAATAGAGGCATGATGTGACCTGTTATGCTTAATTGTTAATGATAATGAGAATGATGATAACTACTCTAGTAGTTTGTTTAATGATCATAATGTTGGTAATAATGATGCTAAGTGACGGTTATGTTAATGGTTGCTTCATGATAAAGATGAAAATAGTTGATGGCAACAATAATGACCTTGGTAATAATAATGTTGGTTCTGTATACTATATACCTTGATTGTTTGTATAATCTTGAGATAAGGGTAAGCATCAGTATGGCTTGTTAATGATGTACTTAATACACTTGATTATTAGATAAGTGTATTATTGATAAGTAGATTATCTTGAATGATATTTCATGATGTTGAATCTATGGTTATTATGCATCCTAACCATGCAGGTGATGGGTAGCCATGAAAGGGCTATGTGACATATGTGATGAGTAACATTACCTTGATAATTGCTCTATAAGATTATGTATGTGATGTGTTTGTCCCATGATGATGAGGTGAGCCTTGAGAGGCAGTGACAGTGCATGATGAAGGGTTGAGACCCTGTATGTGATGATCCTTGAGATGTATCTGGATGGTTGGCAAGAGGCCAAGTGATAACATGTGATGTTGGATCCTTAAGATGGATCAGGTTGATATGAATAGATCATAATATAATGTTCTCTACTTTCTATTATATCTTGCATGTTATACAACTTGGTTGAATTCTGCAATCCATCTAAAAGATACTAATTAATCACAGTGAAATATATCATGTAGTTTGCCCTGGCCATAGATCCATCATCGTCAGGACTTGGTGATGGTGAAACGGGTTTTCCTACGGGTTAACCTGGAAGCGCATATTGTTGAATATGTGTAGGTCGCTCCTAGCCTGAAAATGAGGAGGTAAGAGTGTAACTTCGGTTGTAGACTCAGATATGTGTTTAGAGCATGGTGAACAGGCCCACGGCTCAGGATATGTGATGTATGGAGCATGAATGCGTTCATGGCTCAGAGCACGGTGATCAAGCCCGTGGCTCAGTTTTACTAGTGTCGTGACCTGTACCAAGGCAGGCTAGAGAATGGGTAGCCTATGGAGCTAACCCTGTGGCTTAGACCACTTTAGCATGTGACTGTGGTCCTGCTTGTGTTGTACTCATGTACTGACCATGAGGTGGGAGGTCGTGGAGTCCGGCTCTTCCATTGACCTTGTATGGCACCGGCTTGGGTTTCGTAACCGAAGGTTGGATTTGAATGGTACGGTTCAAATCCTCAGGGCATAATAAAATGTAATACAACCGTTTAGTAATTACTGATCAGATTAAACACGAAACATTGGTTGAGTCCTTGTTTGTGTAATATTCCGTTATACCTTGGAAGTCATGTGGTAATCTACCTTATCTCGATAATCAGGTTATATGGCATTATACCCTGTTCTAATAATCATGTTACATGTTGATATATCTCATCTTGATAGTCATGTTCCTTTGAAAAACATCTGGTTTTACGCTTTAGTACAGCTGGTATGCTTTCCGGTAAGAATGATCTTGCTATATATATATAACTGCTTCTGATAAATCTGCTCATGTTATATTTGCTGTTATAGTTTCTCTTGCTGAGGTTCTATGGTTGCGGTGGGGAGCTATGTTTCCCGCTGGGACAATTGTTCAATTGTCTCACCCCGCTGGTTTTCACCCTTTTTAGGTGGTCGAGGTAGACGTGGTCGTGGTTGTGGTGTTGCGGACGAGCAGCTTGAGGAGCAGTAGAAGGCAAGCGATGGACATGTTGCTATTTTGGATGTTTTGTAATAGAGTCTAGAGTCATCCCTGTACTCTCAGGTCCTTGGCAGTGTTTTGACGATGTTTCATGAAGATCGTTCGATGATATCTGTATATCTTGTTGTTGGTCGGATGTGGGCCTTTATGTATATATGAACAGGTGGTGAACTCATGTGATGGATGGACAGCTGTTCCTGAGCTGTGGACACCTGTCAGATCTTGTGTATGTACATATTTATATAACATGTTTCTATGCAGGATGAGGACTGGAAAGTAATAGTTTCACAGTTTATCAGTTTTCCGCAATCGGTTTTAATTAACCCGTATTTTTGATAATCTCTGGTTATGGTGTTTTCCGCACGTTTTCGCGTAACACCTCGTTATCTGTGTGATAATGGGATGTGTTGCCACAAAGCTTGGTATCAGAGCTTTAGGTTCGCTGAGTCTACAGGGATCTAGGACTAGGTTGAGTCTGTTCTTATGAGTTTTCCAGGTTATCTTACAAAAATCTTCTGCCCTCAGCGGAAGAAAAGCCAATATGTCTGGAAACCACGAAGAACATGCTCCTGAGCATAGTGATGCTGCATCGGTTGATGGAGCAGATAGACAGGCACATGAAGATCGGGTGCCTGAGGTCCCCCAACCTGACCCAGCCATACTTGAACACCCTGCCTACCAACAGCTTATGGGGCAGTTAATGGCTACGATGAATCTCATGGTTGAGCGATTACCAGTGCCTCCTCCACGAGCACAGGTTCCCCATGGAGAAGCATCGGGTATCGGGAAGACCTTTGAGCGGCTTCGCCGAGTCGGAGCTTCGGATTATGCTGGAACGGTTGATCCAGCGGATGTAGATCTGTGGCTGACAAGTCTTGAAAAGGCTTTCCAGATCCTCGACATCCCCGAAGCAGACAAAGTAAAGCATGATGTCTACCTTCTGAAGGGTAGTTCTGGTCACTGGTGGACCATCGAGGAAGAGAAGCGGCCCGGTGAGGTGATCTGTTGGGAAGTGTTTCGACGCGAGTTCGTCACCAGATACTTTCCGAAGACGTATCTGGATGAGAAGATTAGTCAGTTTGAGAAGTTACGGCAAGGAACGATGAACATCACTGAGTATGAAGCTAAGTTTATGGATCTGTTGAGGTTATGTCCTCACATGGCGGCGACAGATGATGAACAGATCAGACGTTTCGAGAAGGGTTTGAGTGATGAGTTGACAACCCCTGTGTTTGCACTGGAAAACCGAGAGCAGTTTGCTACGTTTGTGGAATCAGTTCGACGGATCGAGAGGACAGTAAGGGAGAAAAGAGAGTCGGTGTCTCTTAAAAGACCTGCTCAGTTTCAAGGACGAAGGTTTGGTGGCTTCAAGAAACCCAGGTTTTCAGCACCGTCAGTGATGAGAAGTGTTGGTATACCATCTCAGTGGTCTCCGAGTAAGGGAAAAGGTTATGTTTCTTCACCGTCTAAGGCACACAGTTCAGCTTCGGTGGCAGTGACATGGCCATCTAGGCCACGAGTTGACAGTAGAGCATGTCATCTCTGTGGACAAGTCGGGCATTGGAAGTTCAATTGCCCGAATAGAGATGTTGAAGTGACGCAGCAACCGAGGCAGAGTTTCCAGAAGTCTGAGAGACCACAGCCCAGTGGTAGCAGAGGACGAGGATGCGGTCAAGCGTCTCAAGCTGGATCGTCTGCTTAAGAGAGCAGAGGTCGTGGACAACAAGCAACGGCTCGATTCTATGCCATGAATCAGCCGGAGGCGATAGTCAACCCGTGAGTGGTGACAGGTCAGATGGAGTTATTTCATTCTGATATGTCTTCTTGCTTTATATCTGTTCTGGTTGACCCGGGTGCTACACACTCTTTTATCGCCTATAGTATGCTTGAAAACTGTCATCTACCTGTTAGTTGTAAGAAGGATATCTTGTTGTTAGAAACCCCTCTTGATGGTTCCTCTTTGCTTCGAGAAGAGTGTCCATCTTGTGTTTTGTCTTTTTCGAGACACCGCATTCAGGTGGATCTCATACCACTTGATATGCATGGTTTCGATGTTATCCTTGGGATGGATACCTTAGAGAAGTATAAGGTTGTCTTGGACTGTGGTTCCAAGCAGGCGGTGTTTGATGTTGCTGGAGAGAAGTGGATCTTCCAAGGAGATAGGAAGATTCTTCCGACGTGTCTGGTGTCAGCTATGGTGGCAGATAGGTTGTTGCGACAAGGATGTGAGGCGTTCTTAGCTCACGTTGTGGATACCGTTGTGGATACCAAGGCGAAAGGCCTTAACCTTGAAGAAGTGTCAGTGGTCCGAGAGTTTGCAGATGTGTTTCCCGAGGAGTTTCCTGGTGTTCCTCCACCCCGAGAGATCGATTTTGAGATCAATCTAGTTCCGGGAGCGCAGCCGATTGCACAGACACCTTATAGGATGGCTCCAGCAGAGATGGCAGAGTTGAATAAGAAGTTACAAGAGTTGTTGGAGAAAGGTTTCATCAGACCGAGCACGTCACCTTGGGGTGCTCCCGTGTTGTTCGTTAAGAAGAAGGATGGTTCGATGCGGTTGTGTATAGACTACCGACAGTTGAACAAGGTCACGATCAAGAATAAGTACCCGTTGCCGAGGATAGATGACTTGTTCGATCAGTTGCGTTGTGCTACAGTGTTTTTGAAGATCGATCTACGGTCTGGATATCATCAGTTGATGATAAAGGCAGATGACATACCAAAGTCAGCTTTTAGGACGAGGTATGGTCATTTTGAGTTTGTGGTTATGCCGTTTGGATTAACCAATGCACCTGCTGCTTTCATGGACCTGATGAACAGAGTGTTTCGACCGTTCTTAGATCAGTTTGTTGTAGTCTTTATAGACGACATCTTGATCTATAGCCGGAACCGGCTAGAGCATGAGCAACATCTTCGTCAAGCGTTGACTCTCCTTCGTCAACATCAGTTGTATGCTAAGTTTAGTAAGTGTGAGTTCTGGTTGGATGAAGTGACTTTCTTAGGACATGTGATATCTGCTGAAGGAGTCAAAGTAGATCTGAAGAAAGTGGAATCTGTGGCGGATTGGGAACAGCCGAAGACGCCGACGGAAGTTCATAGTTTCCTTGGTCTAGCAGGATACTACCGGAGGTTTATCAAGGACTTCAGTTCGATAGCTCTACCGATGACGAAGTTGACCAGGAAGGATGTACCTTTTGTTTGGAATGATCGATGTCAGCAAGCTTTCCAAAGTTTGAAGGAGAAGCTAACCAGTGCTCCAGTGTTGATCTTGCCAGAATCTGGAAAAGGCTATGTTGTTTTTTGTGACGCGTCCAAGAAAGGTTTGGGTTGTGTGCTGAAGCAGGAAGATCATGCGGTTTCTTTTGCTTCGCGACAGCTTAAGAAACACGAGGAGAACTATCCGACCCATGACTTGGAGCTAGCAGCAGTGGTTCATGCGTTAAAGATTTGGAGACACTATCTTTATGGGGAAGTGTGTCAGATCTTTACAGATCACAAGAATCTGAAGTACATCTTCTCACAGCAAGAGTTGAACATGCGAAAGCGTCGGTGGATGGAGTTGATCAATGATTATGATTGCACTATCGAGTATCATCCTGGTAAGGTGAATGTGGTAGCAGACGCGCTTAGCAGAAAGTCTTCTACTCCCAAGAAGGCACAGATGAATTCTTTGGTATGCCATAGGTGGGACATGTTAGTCTCATTACGGCAGATGAACATACAGATGGAGGTTTCCTCGTTAGCTGGACTTTTAGCACAGATGCAAATCCAGCCCACGTTGAGACAGCAGATCAAGGATGCACAGCAAACGGATGATACAGTACAGCTAATCAGATCAGAGTTTGGCAGCGAAAAGCGTGATGGGTTCCATGAGTCCGAGGATGGAGTGGTTTGCTATCATAATAGGATGGTGGTTCCAGATGCTGATAATCTGAGGAAGTTGGTGCTCGAGGAAGCACACACATCGATGTATGCCATGCATCCAGGTGTCACCAAGATGTACCATAGTCTGAAGGACTTGTACTGGTGGCCCGGCTTGAAGAAAGATGTAGCTGAGTTTGTGGCTAGGTGTGTTGTGTGTCAGCAAGTCAAGGCTGAGCATCAAAAGCCGGCAGGTACGTTGCAACCTTTGCCTATACCACAGTGGAAATGGGATCATATAACCATGTATTTCGTAGTTGGTCTACCCAGGACAATTAGGAATCATGATTCCATTTGGATGATAGTGGACAGATTAACGAAGTTTGCCCATTTCATACCTGTGAAGACCACGTATACAGCTGAAAAACTCGCTCGAGTATATGTGAATGAGATAGTTCGTTTGCATGGTGTGCCAGCGACGATAGTTTCTGACAGAGGTCCTCAGTTTACAAGTCATTTTTGGGAGCAGTTGCATAGAGCGATGGGAACACAGTTGAAGTTCAGTACCGCTTTCCACCCGCAGACAGATGGACAGTCGGAGAGGACTATTCAGACTTTGGAGGATCTTCTTCGTGCTTGCGTTTTGCAGTTCCTAGGTAGTTGGGACGTACATCTCAGTTTGATAGAGTTTGCCTACAACAATAGCTATCAGCGGAGCATTGACATGGCTCCCTATGAGGCTTTGTATGGAAGGAAGTGCAGATCCCCTTTGTGTTGGTATGAATCAGGTGAATATCAGCTTTTGGGTCCTGAGTTAGTACAGTAAACGACAGAAAAGATTAAGGTGATACAACAACAGTTTAAAGCGGCACAAGACAGGCAGAAGTCTTATGCAGACAATCGCCGACGACCCTTGGAGTTCCAGGTGGGAGACAAGGTGTATCTTAAAGTCTCTCCGTGGAAAGGTGTGCTGAGGTTTGGACGAAAGGGTAAGTTAGCTCCCAGATATATGGGGCCTTACCCAGTCTTAGCACGTGTTGGCAAGGTGGCTTACGAGTTAGAGTTGCATCCAGAGTTGCACAGGTTACATCCAGTGTTCCATGTCAGTATGCTGAAGAAAAGTCATCCGGATACAGGAACAGTGATACAACCAGTTGAAGTTGAGCTTGACAAAGATGTGACTTATGAAGAGGGTCCTATGATGATCCTTGACAGAAGAGTCAAGAAGTTGAAGAGAAAGGATCTGGTTCTTGTGAAGGTCCTTTGGCATCACCATGGCATTGAGGAAGCCACGTGGGAGCTTGAGGAAGAGATGAGGAGGAAGTATCCCTCGCTTTTCTCTTCGGATTTCGGGGACGAAATCCTTTTGTAGAGGTTTATGGCTGTAAGGACCCTGACCTGCGTTTAGGGTTTACCCTGTTTGTTTTGCTTAACCTTAGTGGTTTGATGCTTGCTAATCACCCTAAGTGGTGATTAGGGTTTTGTTGAGATTTGTTGAGAGTTCGAGGGGCTACTTGCAAATAACCCAAGTTTAGGGTTTTGTGGGCAAGTTTGCCATCTTGTGAGATGTTTTCCCTCTTTGCTTCCTCTAGGGTTGAGAGGAAGGCTTGGGCTTGTTGTTTGAGTCCTTTGGGCCTGAGTTGAGCTTGTTTGGACCTTGGATTTCCTTGTTTGGGCTTTCTTGAGCCTTGTGTCAGCCAAGACCTGCTTTGTGTCGCCCAGTAGGCTGGTGTGTCGCCCAGCAGAGCTGCTGCCTGTGTCGCCCAAGATGCTTGATCTGGTGTGGTGGACCCTTGGTGCATGTTTTGGACAAGTGTCCCATGCCTTGCTAATGTGTTGGCTGGAACCCTAGGATAAGTGTCCCTTGGGTGGGTGACACATAGCATGGTTGTACCTTGGTTTCTCCTCCCCTTCTTCCTATATAGGTAGCTCTTCTCCTTGCCTTAGTCTCCTTTGGTCCTTTGGTCTCCCCTCCACCCTTGGTGCACGATACCCCTCTCCATCTTGCTTGTGTTGGCCGATACACTTCCTTGGAGCTGAAGTGGTGGCCGATACACCTTCCTGGAGAAGCCTAGTGGATGATAGCTTTGGACCCTGAAGTGCTTTGGAGCTTTGGTGGCCGCCAACCTTGGAGCTCAAAGTGCATCTTCTTCCTCAGAGCTTAAGGCGGGTTGCATAGTTTCTAACCCTAACTCTTTTACCTCTAGCTTTAACCTTGTTACATGTTAGTAGACTAGCTTAGTTCCTTTCTTGTGCACCTTGCTTATATACCTTAGTGGCCGATATCCCTCTCTTGGGTTTAGGGTTCCTTGTATACCTTGCTTTTTAGGGTTTGTGCTCCCTTGTGTTGGAGGTTGAAGGTGACCTAGGGTTGGGCGATATCCCTTCCTTGTGGGTGTGTTGGGCGACACACTTGCCCCTTAGTTGAACGATATGAGTGTCCTTGGGTTGAGCAACACCTTTGTTCTTTGTGTTGGCCGATATGATGCTTTAGGGTTTGAGTTCTTTGAGTTGGAGGTCGATAGGTTGACCTAGCTTGTGTGTTGGCCGACATGGTGACCATGTTGGGCGACATGGTGCTCTCTTTGGTGGCCGACATGACACCTTGGTGGACGACATGTTGAGCCCTTGAAGTTGTCTGATACCTTTGCCCATGTGTTGGGCGATAGGGTGAGCTAGGGTTTGTTAGCCGATATGGTGAGTGCCTTGGAGATGAACGATACCCCTTCTCATGTTGGGCGATAAGCCTTGGGCCTTGGTGGCCGATAACCCTAATGGCCAATAGCCATGGTGGACGATAGCCCTGTTGGGCGATACCCTACTCATGTGCTGGTGTGTTGGCCGATAGGGATGGTGGCCGATATGGTTGGTGGTGTGTTGGCCGATAGGGATGGGGGCCGATATGGTTGGTGGTGTGTTGGCCGATAGGGTTGGTGGCCGATATGGTTGATGGTGTGATGACCAATAAGGATAGTGTGGAAGTCGATACCCCCATGTTGGGTGATAGGCTTTAGATGAGGGTTGTGAGGCTATAGTGAGGGTACGGGTTTCTTTGGTGACGGCCTCATATGTGAGGGAAGTGGATGCTTATCCATTAACTAATTAAACGATGGGGGTGTTTGTGATATCATCAATGTAATATGTTGCCTTGCAAATAAAAAGGATGCTAATGATAGTAATGTATACGAGGATAGCCCTCATGTAATAGAGGCATGATGTGACCTGTTATGATTAATTGTTAATGATAATGAGAATGATGATAACTACTCTAGTAGTTTGTTTAATGATCATAATGTTGGTAATAATGATGCTAAGTGACGGTTATGTTAATGGTTGCTTCATGATAAAAATGAAAATAGTTGATGGCAACAATAATGACCTTGGTAATAATAATGTTGGTTCTGTATACTATATACCTTGATTGTTTGTATAATCTTGAGATAAGGGTAACCATCAGTATGGTTTGTTAATGATGTACTTAATACACTTGATTATTACATAAGTGTATTATTGATAAGTAGATTATCTTGAATGATATTTCATGATGTTGAATCTATGGTTATTGTGCATCCTAACCATGCAGGTGATGGGTAGCCATGAAAGGGCTATGTGACATATGTGATGAGTAACATTACCTTGATAATTGCTCTATAAGATTATGTATGTGATGTGTTTGTCCCATGATGATGAGGTGAGCCTTGATAGGTAGTGACAGTGCATGATGAAGGGTTGAGACCCTGTATGTGATGATCCTTGAGATGTATCTGGATGGTTGGCAAGAGGCCAAGTGATAACATGTGATGTTGGATCCTTAAGATGGATCAGGTTGATATGAATAGATCATAATATAATGTTATCTACTTTCTGTTATATCTTGCATGTTATACAACTTGGTTGAATCCTGCAATCCATCTAAAAGATACTAATTAATCATAGTGAAATATATCATGTAGTTTGCCCTGGCCATAGATCCATCATCGTCAGGACTTGGTGATGGTGAAACAGGTTTTCCTACTGGTTAACCTGGAAGCGCATATTGTTGAATATGTGTAGGTTCCTCCTAGCCTGAAAATGAGGAGGTAAGAGTGTAACTTCGGTTGCAGACTCAGATATGTGTTTAGAGCATGGTGAACAGGCCCATGGCTCAGGATATGTGATGTATGGAGCATGAATGCGTTCATGGCTCAGAGCACGGTGATCAGGCCTGTGGCTCAGTTTTACTAGCGTCGTCACCTGTACCAAGGCGGGCTAGAGAATGGGTAGCCTATGGAGCTAACCCTGTGGCTTAGACCACTTCAGCATGTGACTGCGGTCCTGCTTGTGTTGTACTCATGTACTGACCATGAGGTGGGTGGTCATGGAGTCTGGCTCTTCCATTGACCTTGTATGGCACCGGCTTGGGTTTTGTAACCGAAGGTTGGATTTGAATGGTACGGTTCAAATCCTCAGGGCATAATAAAACGTAATACAGCCGTTTAGTAATTACTGATCAAATTAAACATTAAACATTGGTTGAGACCTTGTTTGTGTAATATTCCGTTATACCTTGCAGGTCATGTGGTAATCTACCTTATCTCGATAATCAGGTTATATGGCATTATACCCTATTCTAATAATCCTGTTACATGTTGATATATCTCATCTTGATAGTCATGTTCCTTTGAAAAACATCTGGTTTTACGCTTTAGTACAGCTGGTATGCTTGCCAGTAAGAATGATCTTGCTATATATATATAACTGCTTCTGATAAATCTGCTCATGTTATATTTGTTGTTATAGTTTCTCTTGCTGAGGTTCTATGGTTGCGGTGGGGAGCTATGTTTCCCGCTGGGACAATTGTTCAATTGTCTCACCCCACTGGTTTTCACCCTTTTTAGGTGGTCGAGGTAGACGTGGTCGTGGTTGTGGTGTTGCGGACGAGCAGCTTGAGGAGCAGTAGAAGGCAAGCGATGGACATGTTGTTGTTTTGGATGTTTTGTAATAGAGTCTAGAGTCATCCCTGTACTCTCAGGTCCTTGGCAGTGTTTTGACGATGTTTCACGAAGATCGTTCGATGATATCTGTATATCCTTCTGTTGGCCGGATGTGGGCCTTTATGTATATATGAACAGGTGGTGAACTCATGTGATGGATGGACAGCTGTTCCTGAGTTGTGGACACGTGTCAGATCTTGTGTATGTACATATTTATATAACATGTTTCTGTGCAGGATGAGGACTGGAAAGTAATAGTTTCACAGTTTATCAGTTTTCCGCAATCGGTTTTAATTAACCCATGTTTTTGATAATCTGTGGTTATGGTGTTTTCCGCACGTTTTCGCGTAACACCTCGTTATCTGTGTGATAATGGGATGTGTTGCCACACAACTAGTAGAAACCATTATACAATATTGGGCCATGCCCTTTTCCCAATATGTTGGGTGAGGTCTGTGCCTAAGTCGGTCCATATTTAACTCCCCCACTGCCACAATAAGTTTTCCTCATATGTTAGGTAGTATGGGGACCCCATCATCAACAAGTTCAACTTATTCCTAGTTTTATTTTTTATCAAATAACAACAGAGTTTTTAAATCAGAGTTTCACCTTTTTATTTATGCATGACTATATCAAGAAAACCCTAGTTTGATGAGCATGTTGTTAATCATGTTAATTATGTTTCTTCTATATATTCTGATGTCATTATATAATTATGTGATCCCAACATATTAAATTGAATTACAATGATTTCATGAATTATAGGGTTTTAAAGTTGATAAACATGTACATGCGGAAATAGGGTTATTAAACCAATGGTTATAACATATAATGTCTAGTAAAGATTCCTAGACCTTTTGTTTGAAACTATTGATTTCTTGATTTATTATTTAATAATGCTCTGTTGATTAGGATTAACCATGTTGCCTGTAGTTTATAGACATTTATTATATATATGAATGACAACACATGTATTTGTTGGCCTAGAAACCCGTCCAAGATTTACTCATTAGGAGTAAATCTTGGATAGTCCCCAGTTTGGGACTGTTCTCGAACACCTAATCTCACTTAGGATGTAAGTGTATAATGTGTATTGGGTTTTCGAGAAAATTTCGGTAGCATTTCCCCGTTTGTTCTCTAAGTATATATGTACTTAGAGAACAACGGGGAAATGCTGCCGAAATTTTCTTGAAAACCCAATACACATTATACACTTACTAGTGAGATTAGGTGTTCAAGGATGGGATAGGTGGTACATATTTATTATATATAAGAATGACAACACATGTGTTTGTTGGCCTAGAAACCCGTCCAAGATTGACTCATTAGGAGTAAATCTTGGATAGTCCCCTGTTTGGGACTGTTCTTGAACACCTAATCTCACTTAGGATGTAAGTGTATAATGTGTATTGGGTTTTCGAGAAAATTTTGGTAGCATTTCCCCATTTGTTCTCTAAGTATATATGTACTTAGAGAACAGCGGGGAAATGCTGCCGAAATTTTCTTGAAAACCCAATACACATTATACACTTACTAGTGAGATTAGGTGTTCAAGGATGGGATAGGTGGTACATATTTATTATATATAAGAATGACAACACATGTGTTTGTTGGCCTAGAAACCCGTCCAAGATTGACTCATTAGGAGTAAATCTTGGATAGTCCCCGATTTGGGACTGTTCTTGAACACCTAATCTCACTTAGGATGTAAGTGTATAATGTGTATTGGGTTTTCGAGAAAATTTCGGTAGCATTTCCCCGTTTGTTCTCTAAGTATATATGTACTTAGAGAACAACGGGGAAATGGTGCCGAAATTTTCTTGAAAACCCAATATACATTATACACTTACTAGTGAGATTAGGTGTTCAAGGATGGGATAGGTGGTACACATTTATTATATATAAGAATGACATCACATTATACACTTAGGTAGGATGTAAGTGTATACCCTAATCTTTTCCTAATATATACTTGTTTCCTAATATATACTTGTTTTCTCTGATCATAGAATGGATAGATCATGGATGTCCATTCGTAATCGTTGCACCCCAGAGTTTATATCTGGTCTTGATCAGTTTATTAGATTTTCCGAGGAACATAGGAAAAAACCTACAGATAGGTTCTACTGTCCATGTAGGCATTGCGGTAACAACTTGAAAGTCAACATTGTTGAGGAAATCAAAAGTCATGTCATGTGCAACGGGATTGTACAAGGCTATACAGAATGGCACTGGCATGGAGAGATTTCAAAATCGAAACCAGTAGATGTCGATAGCAGTGCTTGGGTGGAAGAAGAAATTGCCTCCGATGACGTAAATGTGAACGAACCAGTTCCAGCAGACATCGTTGATGTGATGCTGGATAGTTTTAGGGTAGAGCACACCGATCCACCTCCTATCTTTAGAAACATTGTGCATAATGATGAGATACCGCTATACACAGGCTGTGCTAAGTTTATGAAGCTTAGCGCTATGTTGAGATTGTATAAGTTGAAAGCTAACAATAGATGGAGCGACAAAAGCTTCACTTCATTGTTGACTTTGTTGAAAGAAATGCTTCCTGAAGGAAACGAGCTGCCAATCTCAACATACCAGGTAAAGAAAATGTTATGCCCAATGGGAATGGAGGCCAAGAAGATACACGCATGCCCGAATGATTGTGTATTATTTGAAAAGGACTATGAAGATTTGAAAGATTGTCCAAAATGTGGTGCGTCACGGTATAAATTGACGACTTCGGGGGAGTCCAAAACTGGTTCTCCTGCCAAGGTGTTGTGGCATCTACCTATAATTTCACGGTTTCAACGCTTGTTTGCAAATTTGAAAGATGCGAAGAATTTGAGGTGGCATGCAGATGTTAAGAAATATAATGATGGGATCGTGCGACATGCGTCTGATTCCCCACAGTGGAAGAAGATTGATCTATTGTACCCCAAATTTGGTGAAGAAGATAGGAATCTAAGACTTGGGCTCTGTACAGATGGGATGAATCCGTACGGGACATTGAGCAGCCAACATAGCACTTGGCCAGTCATGCTTTTTATATACAATCTTCCTCCCTGGATGTGTATGAAAAATAAGTACGTTATGTTGTCATTGTTGATATTGGGCCCTAAACAACCCGGAAATGATATCGATGTTTATCTTGAACCTTTGATTGATGACTTAAAGAAACTTTGGGCTGAAGGTGTGATGACCTATGATGCTTCAGCAAGAGAGACATTTTGTTTGCACGCTATGTTGTTTTGCACTATTAATGACTTTCCAACATATGGGAATTTGTCTGGATATAGTGTCAAAGGAGCTAAAGTGTGTCCTATATGTGAAGAAAACACCGATTCAATAAGACTAAAACATGGCGGCAAGACTGTATATCTTGGTCATCGAAGGTTTATTTCAAAATTCCATCCGTATCGTAGGAAGCGCAAAGCATTCAATGGATGGAATGATGAACGGAGTGCACCTAAACCTATACCATGGGATGTTGTTTATGAAAGAGTAAAAGACATTGTCAATGAATTTGGTAAGAAATCACAATGTAGTATGGCCACACGGAGTGACAATTCTTCATTCAAGAAGAAGTCAATATTTTGGGATCTTCCTTATTGGAATTCTTTGACAGTCAGGCATTGTATCGATGTAATGCACGTTGAGAAAAATGTTTGTGATAGCATCATTGGTACTCTGTTAAATATACCAGGTAAGACTAAAGATGGGATAAAATCCAGACTGGACCTACGTGAAATGGGAATAAGGTCAGAATTAATAGAATTACGTGAAATGGGTAGTAAAAGAACATACTTACCTCCCTCTTGTTACACGTTGTCTAGAAAGGAGAAGAAAACTTTTTGTGAATGCTTGGTAAATGTTAAGGTGCCACATGGTTACTCATCCAACATCCGTAGATTGGTATCAATGAAAGATCTGAAGTTGATAGGTCTTAAATCTCATGATTGTCACACTCTAATGCAACAAATATTTCCCGTGGCAATTCGATCTATATTGCCGAAGCATGTAAGGTTTGCAATTACCAGACTTTGTTTCTTTTTCAACAGTCTATGCAGCAAAGTTATTGACCCTGATACTCTTGATAATTTGCAAAGAGAAGTGGTTGTTACCCTATGTCATCTTGAGATGTATTTACCTCCTTCGTTCTTTGATATCATGGTACATCTTGTTGTCCACTTGACTAGGGAAGTGAAAATGTTGGGACCAGTTTTCTTGCATTGGATGTATCCCTTTGAACGATACATGAGTGTTTTTAAAGGTGATGTTCGAAACCGTTATCGGCCTGAAGGGAGTATTATTGAAGGTTATGTGGCGAGAGAGGTTATGGATTTTTGCAATGACTTTCTCAGTGGTAATGACACTCCTGATAATGATAAGAATATTGAGGAGGGCAAAGGAATTTTGGGATCACGGGTGAAAGTAATCAGCCGTGAGCAGTTGGAACAAGCTCACTTGTATATTTTACACAATATGGACGAAGTGAGTGTTTATATCGAGGAACATACCAATTTCATAAAGAGACAACATCCTCGAGCAAGTTCAATGTGGCTTGCTAGAGAGCATAATAAGACTTTTACTAAGTGGTTTGAAGATAAAGTCTTACATCAACTATCTCAAACACCAAATGATATTACAGAAACTATCAAATGCCTCGCCTTTAAACCAAAACCAAATGTTATGTTTTATGAAGGGTTTGACATTAATGGATTCACATATTACACAAAGCGCCAAGATGATAAGAGTGTCATCCAAAATAGTGGGGTCACTCTTCAAGCGTCGACTATGTACTTTGCAAGTGCAAAGGATAAGAGTCCACGTGAAGCTAAAATGTCATATTACGGTGTCATTGAGGACATTTGGGAGTTTGACTACATAGATTTCAAAATTCCACTCTTTAAATGTAATTGGGTTGATAACACCAAAGGAGTTATAGTGGATAAATTGGGTTTCACTTTGGTGAACTTTGAAAAGATTGGTGAGAAGGGTGAACCATTCATATTGGCATCACAGGCGAAACAAATATTCTATATCGATGATCCTGCGGATGATAAATGGTCGGTTGTTCTTCATGGTAAAAGACAATTCATTGAAGATCCTATAGATGAAGAAGAGTACTATGATAAGTATGATGACTCCAGTCCATTCTCAGTTGGGTTGCCAACTCCACAAAATATTGAAGCTAATGATGACTTATATGTGCGCGGAGATCACAATGAAGGATTGTTAATTGATAAAAGATCACAATTTTAGAGACATGTATGTTTATACAAATGCTAAATGTTTGCCTTTTTCTAGTTAATACAAATGCTAAATGTTTGCCTTTTTAATGGCATTTTCAGATGGCTGACCATGATGAGCATGATGTCCATGATGAGCATGAAGTCCATGATGAGCATGCTGTCCATGACGAGCATGGCGAGGATACCAATGTATGTTCTAAAAACATATCTTGTATTTCTATAAAATTCATTATCTTCTAGTTATGTCATATATCCTATATTTCTATATTGGGCTAATTCAGTGTGTTTATTTTTGTCAAAATTTAGGTTGATGATGCACATGAACCCACTAAAGCACTGGAGCAACTTGATGCGTAGCACCAAACACTTAACAAGAAAAGGGGCATCACTCTGTTGAAGAAGTTAATAGTGCTAAGTGGCAGTGGATCCAAATTGGTTGTGGAGTTTGATAATGGAGGAAATGCAATTGGAGTGAACCACAATAATTTTGTAAACTATCTTGGGTGTACCACTCGGAGCCATTGTGGTGTTAAGTATGATAATTGGCATAAAGTTCCTCAGGGGAAAAAAGACTTGATATGGAAGGATTTATGCGTGAGTTATTATTATTTGCAATTCTATTTTGTAGATTACAAATTCTATTATTTGCAATTCTATTTTGGATACTAGTTAATAACATTTCTATTTTACAGAATCTGTTTGCATTGGATGAGAAGTTGCATCGTAAAATTGTGATGCAACGCGCTGGAAAGAGGCTTAGGAATTATAGGACAAATCTGAACAGAGAATACATAAAAGAGGGTGATAAGAAGAAGAAGTCAGCCCTTGAACAATGGAACTTCTTGGGAAAAGAAGATTGGGACAATTTTGTTGCTTCAAGAAAATCTGAAGAGTTCAAGGTATTAGGCGTCACTCCCAATTTAATTAATATACATTGTATTCACCTATTCAAGATTAACATTTAGTGCTACTAACCAAATCATTAATGTGCATACTAACTAGGCCCTCAGTGACGCACAAAAAGCAAGGTGTGCACTGAATGTGCATGACCACACTATGGGTCCAAAAGGCTATGCAAGCGTTCGCCAAAGACTACAGGCGGAGTTTGCGGCTACTCAGGAGTCTGCTGCTACTGAGGAGTCTGCCACACCCATGCCTCGCCATGATATCTGGATAGCTGGGAGGAAAAACAAGAAGGGTGAAATAAAGAAGCCCGTAACTGCTGAGGCAGCTGCGAAAATGGTAAAATACAACTCTTAGAGCAATCGTTTGAATATTGATTATTTGTTAACTTACCAATTTCTATTGATGGTGATTAGCGGGAGCTGCACGAGCAGAGGAAACAAGGCACGTTCATCCCTCAGGGCACACAGGATGAATTGACAGTTGCTCTGGGTAACCCAGAGCATCCTCGACGTGGTAGGGGTGCAGGCGCTGGTGTGGGCATCAAAGCATTCTTTGGGCCATCGCAGCGCAAACCCAGAGTGGGACTTTCACAAGAAGAGGTAACCTATACTTTTTTTAGAATGTTGCTGCAAAAGGAAATTCAATAATAAGAAGCTAATGTTTCTTTTATCCATGTATAGGAGAATAAGAGAGTCGAGGATATAGTTGCTAAGAAGGTCAACGATGTAGTTGCTGAGAAGGTCAAGGAAGAATTGCTGCGGTGGTAGGCATCTCAGCCTTCCAATCAGCCTATGGCGACCCACTCTTCTCCTGATGTACAGACTACAAGTAATCATGTAGACCCACTGCCTAACACGTCTGTTGTAAGTATTTTTTATGACATTGTAGTTAGTCTTTTCAAGTTGTTATGTTTTCAAGATGATATGTATATATGTATAATATTATTTACGTAAATTTGTAGGCATTGAAGCCATGCCGCTTAAGAATGCAAGACTACGTTGTTGCAGAGGCGCAGGCTTACCCGTCCCTTCCTGGGGCAATGTTTCACGGGACTCCAATGCCACAGAGCTACGTTCATGTGAGCCTGATACGTGTGTTACCCAATTGGAGAGAAGCTACATTGCCATATCCCCACCCGGATATTGATACACTTGCTGATGCAGAAGGCGGGGTCATATTGTGGCCCAAAGAAGATGTCGTCTACACTACTGAAATTATAAGATAAATTTACATTGATTTAGACTGTTAATGTGTATATATGATGTCAACTGATCTGAAATTATATATACAGGTTAAAAAGAAGACACCAGGAGCACCTAGGCCTCCACCTCCACTTCCCGCATTACCAACTTGGGTTCCAACTGACCTAACATACCCGTTAGGTCCTACTTGTAGGGGAATGGCATGTTGGCTACGGGAACATAATATACATTGCCCGACAATTGTTTCTTTAGATGCAGATTATGAAGGTCAATCATACGATATCTCTTTATTTATACAAGATATTATTGAGCTGTTTATGTATGATTGGCTGAATACATCAATGATAGAGACATGGATAAGGTGGATCTTGTTTATACATCCATATACCTTGTGTAAGATCTGGTGATCTGGTTTCTTATATATTAATGGATATGTAATACATGTTTTGCAGCTACTTAGTCGAAGATCATTGCAAACAATTTGGATTTGATCATGTGGGATTTTTGATTCCATCATTGATTAGTATGGTAGCTAAAGACCCTGATACTGTTCAATAATACTGTATAGATGCTTTTACAATTTTTGGTCAGCAAAAGAAGACGATAATAATAGCTCCATTCAATGTCAAGTAAGTTTACTTTATTTATAATTTGGACTTAAGAAAATTCCATTTTTATTGTGCATTTTGAGTTATTAATTGTTAACTTTTTACCTCTAGTGGTAAACATTGGGAGTTACTAGTTATTGTCCCCGGGACGTTCACTGTTTATTATCTAGATCCCGCAGGAAGTACATTAAACACTAAAATTGGACACGTAATGAGAATGCCATTATTCTGGTGAGAAATATTTCATTTTTGTATATGTTAACATCTCTTATTACATTACTATTTACTTATGCAATTTACTGTGTTATATTAACATGTAGGGGTTTAGATGCATTCAAAAAGGCTGGAGGAATGGTCCCAAGGAAAAAGAACCAGCCAATAAATTGGCAGAATGTACAAGTAAGTTCCTGACTCCAATGTATATATTATTGATGTGAATTGTGCTTAGTTGTATTATTGTGTATGTTTCAATTTATAGTGCGCTACACAAGACAATGGCTGGGCATGCGCATACTATGTGATGTGATTTATGCAGATGATTATCTGATATGCCGCATTGGACATCGATACCATACATGAGGTATTATATATAGTCTCATTAGTTAGTATGAAATATATCAATCTTATTTTTATATTATTACTTATATATATACATCATTCTCTTTGCAGGTGTTTAAAACTGACAACACTACAGGTAAACGCTTAAAAAATATACATGCTCCATATACGATGGAAGCATTAAATGAAATAAGAGAAGAATGGGCAAAAGCCATACAAGCAGTGGCAACTGTAAGATATAATTGGGATGTTGATAGCGATAATGAATGATACTTTGTAAATGAATATTTCTGAATGTTAATACATGTATTTGAATGTTTCTATATGTGTGAATGTGAGAATTGAATTGATGTCTGAATGTATCTACTAGTGTGAATTATTTTTTGTGAATTTTGCAGGTTTGTGGTCTGTTTATAGGCTGATATCAATGGATGTCGTAAACCTGCAGTCTAGAAAACTGAATTGCAGGTTCTCATCCTGCTGACCAGCCACAGCAGGCCTGCAAACTGATATAAAAAAAAATAGATATAGGCGTCGGTTATTTACAGAAAACCGTCAGCAAAGACCTACAGCGTCGGGTTTTTGCAAAACACTGATGCCTAATGTGGCCACAACCGTACAGGAAATGGCGTCGGCTGTTCGTGTCAAACTGACGCCTATTTAACCTATAGGCGTCGGTCTTTTAGTAGATAACCGACGCCAAAACGGTTCGTGCCACAGAAAACGGCGTCATCTAGGACACTTTCTGCGTCGGTCTTTTAGTAGATAACCGACGCCGAATGTGTCCTAGATGACGCCGTTTTCTGTGGCGCGAACCCTTTTGGCGTCGGTGATCTACTAAAAGACCGACGCCTATAGGTTAAATAGGCGTCGGTTAAAAAACTGACGCCGAAGCGTTCGACCTTTAGCGGCGCCCACATAGGCGTCGGTTTGGGGTTAAACAACCGACGCCAAAGGCTGTTTCTGTAGTAGTGATCCTAAGTAAATTTGGGTATGAAAGACTATTAAAATGGATAGTTGAGCAATTAAGGTTCATATAAATGGAAAAGAGTATTTTAGGATTTGTTAACCTAAAAGGGATAAAGTTTGAGAAATTGATATAAGAAACCCTAATGAATATTAATGAAACCTTATTGTGGATTAGAAACCCTAGAAAGAGAATCCAAGTCAATAAAATAGATTCTTGATAAAGTGTGTAATAAATAGAGTACATATTCTTTTCAGGAATTATGTGATGATTGAATTAATTGCTTGGATCTGTTGATTGGCTTGATTGTATATACATGAAGTATATGTTGAATAATCTGCATGACTCATCAAAATAGGTATGTGGTTACGCTTATGAATAATCGCTCTAGTTTCACGGCGATTCCCGAAGTTTTAATCGGTTTCTTGAAAATAACTGTTGGATGTTTATTTATTTCATGCAACTATAAAGTGACTATGATTATCACTATAAATGTGTGTATATAACTGACTAGATCTGGGTCCACCTCTATTGCTTTGAAAAGGCTAAGAAAAAAAGGGGTAATCCTAGAGCAAGGTCTAGGTTACCGAGAGTTAGAAACTGGGCTACCTACGTGTAGTGCCATGAGACTCATTAGCCTGCCATGAGTTAAGGAGTGGGCTACGTATGAGTAGTGCCATGTGACTCAACACTAGAAATTGGTTCACTTATAGGTGGATCATGAGGGGTTTTGTAAGGACCCTGACCTGTGTTTAGGGTTTACCCTGTTTGTTTTGCTTAACCTTAGTGGTTTGATGCTTGCTAATCACCCTAAGTGGTGATTAGGGTTTTGTTGAGCTTTGTTGAGAGTTCGAGGGGCTACTTGCAAATAACCCAAGTTTAGGGTTTTGTGGGCAAGTTTGCCATCTTGTGAGATGTTTTCCCTCTTTGCTTCCTCTAGGGTTGAGAGGAAGGCTTGGGCTTGTTGTTTGAGTCCTTTGGGCCTGAGTTGAGCTTGTTTGGACCTTGGAGTTCCTTGTTTGGGCTTTCTTGAGCCTTGTGTCGGCCAAGACCTGCTTTGTGTCGCCCAGCAGGCTGGTGTGTCACCCAGAAGAGCTGCTGCATGTGTCACCCAAGATGCTTGATCTGGTGTGGTGGACCCTTGGTGCATGTTTTGGACAGTGTCCCATGCCTTGCTAATGTGTTGGCTGGAACCCTAGGACAAGTGTCCCTTGGGTGGGCGACACATAGCATGGTTGTACCTTGGTTTCTCCTCCCCTTCTTCCTATATAGGTAGCTCTTCTCCTTGCCTTAGTCTCCTTTGGTCCTTTAGTCTCCCCTCCACCCTTGGTGCACGATACCCCTCTCCATCTTGCTTGTGTTGGACGATACACTTCCTTGGAGCTGAAGTGGTGGCCGATACACCTTCCTGGAGCAGCCTGGTGGATGATAGCTTTGGACCCTGAAGCGCTTTGGAGCTTTGGTGGCCGACAACCTTGGAGCTCAAAGTGCATCGTCTTCCTCGGAGCTTAAGGCGGGTTGCATAGTTTTTAACCCTAACTCTTTTACCTCTAGCTTTAACCTTGTTACATGTTAGTAGACTAGCTTAGTTCCTTTCTTGTGCACCTTGCTTATATACCTTAGTGGCCGATATCCCTCTCTTGGGTTTAGGGTTCCTTGTATACCTTACTTTTTAGGGTTTGTGCTCCCTTGTGTTGGAGGTTGAAGGTGACCTAGGGTTGGGCGATATCCCTTCCTTGTGGGTGTGTTGGGCGAAACACTTGCCCCTGAGTTGAACGATATGAGTGTCCTTGGGTTGAGCAACACCTTTGTTCTTTGTGTTGGCCGATATGATGCTTTAGGGTTTGAGTTCTTTGAGTTGGAGGTCGATAGGTTGACCTAGCTTGAGTGTTGGCCGACATGGTGACCATGTTGGGCGACATGGTGCTCTCTTTGGTGGCCGACATGACACCTTGGTGGATGACATGTTGAGCCCTTGAAGTTGGTCGATACCTTTGCCCATGTGTTGGGCGATAGGGTGAGCTAGGGTTTGTTGGCCGATATGGTGAGTGCCTTGGAGATGAACGATACCCCTTCTCATGTTGGGCGATAAGCCTTGGGCCTTGGTGGCCGATAACCCTAATGGACAATAGCCATGGTGGACGATAGCCCTGTTGGGCGATACCCTACTCATGTGCTGGTGTGTTGGCCGATAGGGATGGTGGCCGATATGGTTGGTGGTGTGTTGGCCGATAGGGATGGGGGCCGATATGGTTGGTGATGTGTTGGCCGATAGGGTTGGTGGCCGATATGGTTGATGGTGTGATGACCAATAAGGATAGTGTGGAAGTCGATACCCCCATGTTGGGTGATAGGCTTTAGATGAGGGTTGTGAGGCTATAGTGAGGGTACGGGTTTCTTTGGTGACGACCTCATATGTGAGGGAAGTGGATGCTTGTCCATTAACTAATTAAACGATGGGGGTGTTTGTGATATCATCAATGTAATATGTCGCCTTGCAAATAATAAGGATGCTAATGATAGTAATGTATACGAGGATATCCCTCATGTAATAGAGGCATGATGTGACCTGTTATGCTTAATTGTTAATGATAATGAGAATGTTGATAACTACTCTAGTAGTTTGTTTAATGATCATAATGTTGGTAATAATGATGCTAAGTGACGGTTATGTTAATGGTTGCTTCATGATAAAGATGAAAATAGTTGATGGCAACAATAATGACCTTGGTAATAATAATGTTGGTTTTGTATACTATATACCTTGATTGTTTGTATAATCTTGAGATAAGGGTAAGCAACAGTATGGTTTGTTAATGATGTACTTAATACACTTGATTATTAGATAAGTGTATTATTGATAAGTAGATTATCTTGAATGATATTTCATGATGTTGAATCTATGGTTATTGTGCATCCTAACCATGCAGGTGATGGGTAGCCATGAAAGGGCTATGTGACATATGTGATGAGTAACATTACCTTGATAATTGCTCTATAAGATTATGTATGTGATGTGTTTGTCCCATGATGATGAGGTGAGCCTTGAGAGGCAGTGACAGTGCATGATGAAGGGTTGAGACCCTGTATGTGATGATCCTTGAGATGTATCTGGATGGTTGGCAAGAGGCCAAGTGATAACATGTGATGTTGGATCCTTAAGATGGATCAGGTTGATATGAATAGATCATAATATAATGTTCTCTACTTTCTGTTATATCTTGCATGTTATACAACTTGGTTGAATCCTGCAATCCATCTAAAAGATACTAATTAATCACAGTGAAATATATCATGTAGTTTTCCCTGGCCATAGATCCATCATCGTCAGGACTTGGTGATGGTGAAATGGGTTTTCCTACGGGTTAACCTAGAAGCGCATATTGTTGAATATGTGTAGGTTGCTCCTAGCCTGAAAATGAGGAGGTAAGAGTGTAACTTCGGTTGCAGATTCAGATATGTGTTTAGAGCATGGTGAACAGGCCCATGGCTCCGGATATGTGATGTATGGAGCATGAATGCGTTCATGGCTCAGAGCACGGTGATCAGGCCCATGGCTCAGTTTTACTAGCGCCGTGACCTGTACCAAGGCGGGCTAGAGAATGGGTAGCCTATGGAGCTAACCCTGTGGCTTAGACCACTTCAGCATGTGACTGCGGTCCTTCTTGTGTTGTACTCATGTACTGACCATGAGGTGGGAGGTCGTGGAGTCCGGCTCTTCCATTGACCTTGTATGGCACCGGCTTGGGTTTCGTAACTGAAGGTTGGATTTGAATGGTACGGTTCAAATCCTCAGGGCATAATAAAACGTAATACAGCCGTTTAGTAATTACTGATCAAATTAAACACGAAACATTGGTTGAGACCTTGTTTGTGTAATATTCCGTTATACCTTGCAGGTCATGTGGTAATCTACCTTATCTCGATAATCAGGTTATATGGCATTATACCCTGTTCTAATAATCCTGATACATGTTGATATATCTCATCTTGATAGTTATGTTCCTTTGAAAAACATCTGGTTTTACGCTTTAGTACAGCTGGTATGCTTGCCGGTAAGAATGATCTTGCTATATATATATATATAACTGCTTCTGATAAATCTGCTCATGTTATATTTGCTGTTATAGTTTCTCTTGTTGAGGTTCTATGGTTGCGGTGGCGAGCTATGTTTCCCACTGGGACAACTGTTCAATTGTCTCACCCCGCTGGTTTTCACCCTTTTTAGGTGGTTGAGGTAGACGTGGTCGTGGTTGTGGTGTTGCGGACGAGCAGCTTGAGGAGCAGTAGAAGGCAAGCGATGGACATGCTGCTGTTTTGGATGTTTTGTAATAGAGTCTAGAGTCATCCCTGTACTCTCAGGTCCTTGGCAGTGTTTTGACAATCTTTCACGAAGATCGTTCGATGATATCTGTATATCCTGCTGTTGGCCGGATGTGGGCCTTTATGTATATATGAACAGGTGGTGAACTCATGTGATGGATGGACAGTTGTTCCTGAGCTGTGGACACGTGTCAGATCTTACGTATGTACATATTTATATAACATGTTTCTGTGCAGGATGAGGACTGGAAAGTAATAGTTTCACAGTTTATCAGTTTTCCGCAATCGGTTTTAATTAACCCGTGTTTTTGATAATCTGTGGTAATGGTGTTTTCCGCACGTTTTCGCGTAACACCTCATTATCTGTGTGATAATGGGATGTGTTGCCACAGGTTTAATGGAGACGACATAGAGGATAGGGTACTCTTGGATCGCGGAGTTATATCTAAAATGTAATTTTCGTTGTTAAATGATTAATTGAATGATTACATTGTTAACGTATTTACATGATTATTGTTTCCCCCACATACCAGCTTCGGCTGACCGACGTTTTGTTTGTCGGCGTTTTAGGACAAGCCAAAAGGACAAATAGTAAATCGTCATATTATGAAATACATGAAGTAAAACACAAGGAGGATTAGTTAGAGTAGACTCCTTACATGGATAGAAGCTAAGAGATCCAAGTTTTCAAAAAGGTATGCAAAAATTTTATTTTCATACAGCTTTTCAGTATAGTATGTTAAAATTTGATAATTATTCTTGGTTAATTGCCGAACCTTTGATCCGGAAGTTATGGGTGCGGCTCCGACTTCTCGTTCTCCCTTAATTGGGGGTTACCGGGAGGTGGGGTCGTAACATTTGGTATCAGATCGTAGGTTCTCCATTTAGCCATTAATAATTATTAAATTTTACAAATTCCATAGAACCCAAGGGAGTTATTAGAGGACTATCTGGAAGACGGAGGTGTCTAGAAAAGGATCACGACCAGGGGCTGGAAATATTTTCCTCCGTACCGCTAGTCAAAATATGAGTACTCCCAGATCCATGTGACTGCCTGGCCAAAGTCTTAGGGTATGAATCGAAATAAGATACCTTTAGGATTTTCTCATCTTATTCATCCCTTCTCATCACAAATTCAATTAAGGATCGTAAGGATTAGGGTTTTCTCTCTCATCCACACCCTCTTAAGGTAAGATTAATAAGGTCTAAGGAATCCTCCATCCAATTAATGAAAAGCATGTAAATAAGATGTCATGGACATAAGCTTAATAGATTAAGCGCAAACTAAAGAATAGATACATGCTTAGGTTGTATGACATAAGATGTCATGTCCTCAGAAGAGACCTAAGGCTAGACCTTCTTGTCAGGAGGATAAGTTAGTCTTGGAGATAGAGATCTCCATTGCAAGTAGAGACATGGCACATCCTCTGAGGATGATGTTAACCCTAACCCTAAGAGAAGGTTAGAGAGAGAGATGGCATGATGAGTAAACCACGTGTTTGGATGGACATACCTTGGATGACGTTTGAGCCATGAGGGGGGGTACCTTTGGCGACCCAACCCTGGAAAGGGTCGTGCATGTTAGAGTGAAGGATAGCTCCTTCATTGATAAGGTTAGAGGAGAACCCATGGGAACCCCATGACCTTATAGTAGCATGGCATAGTAGACACCCGTAGTACGAGAGTAGTACGAGCAGGAGGCTGAAACCCTGACCTCTAAGTGTGATGAATAGCTTATGAGATAAGCATAAAGGGCTATGGGTAACCCTGGGCGAACATAAGTTTACCATAGGCTTCATCTAGCTAGGGGCATGCATTTGAGGTTGACCCTTCACAAAGATAGGACCTCTAATGATGAGGTTGGATGTAGGATTAACTCTAGAGAGAGAGCATGACCCCAGGCAAGAAGGTTGGAAGCCTAAAACCCCGAAATATGAGGAACAGTGGGGAGTTAAGGATGATGCGACCTAAGTGAATGATAACAGTTGCCTCATGCATATTCCTGGAGGCCGAGGATATCTTGGTTGTCTTAGAGGAACCAAACCCTAGAGAAAGGATTAGTCTACTTATACCTTTGTACCTATAGTATAGATGAGAAGAAGAGTTCCATAAACCCTGGAGAGGTATAATAACATGTTATGAGGCCTTGCACCTTGTTGATTGTCCTTGAGGACTCAACCTTAAAGTGTTGATCGAGAAGAAGGATGATAGGAAGTGTATGTCAGAGCCAGTATATGCTTGGTTTGTGGTTAAGAGATTGAGCATGCAATTGGACACCCAAAGTGAACCTAGGGTTCCTGACATAAGAGGGGAAGTGGTATACCTAATTCTCATGAAGAGAATTAAGTTGCTATACTTTCGAGCATGGTACGCCTCATGTATAGAGGAAAAGGGAAGTCCCTTAAGTTTAAGGTATGTGGGATGAACCCCTCACAGCTAGGATGGTGATAAAGGAAGGTATGATCTTGATCCAGCTTTGAGAATGAGAACCCAGATGACCTAGCCTGGTTTAGTGGTCTGCTTGGGCCTTAATAAATTACTAGGGTTAAGCATATGGATGTAAACCCTAGACCTAAGAGCTTTGGTGACCTTGTTGTCAAGAGATAGTCACTACTACAGAAACCCCATTTGGCGTCAGTCTTTTAACCCCATTTGGCGTCAGTTTACGACCGACGCCTATGTGGGCGCCGCTAAAGGTCGAACATTTCGGCGTCGGTTTTTTAACCGACGCCTATTTAACCTATAGGCGTTGGTCTTTTAGTAGACAACCGACGCCAAAATGGTTCGCGCCACAGAAAACGGCGTCATCTAGGGCACTTTCTGCGTCGGTGATTTACTAAAAGACCGACACCTATATTCCATGTAGCGTCGGTCTTTTAGTTGATAACCGACGCATAAAGTGTCCTAAATGACGCTGTTTTCTGTGGCGCGAACCCTTTTGGCGTTGGTTATATACCAAACGACCGACGCCTGGTTGTTTAAATAGGCGTCGGTTCGATACGAATATCCGACGCCATTTCCAGGACTGCTTTGGCCACATCAGGCGTCGGTTATCTATAAATAACCGACGCTGTATGTATTTGCTGACGGTTTTCTATAAATAACCGACGCCTATTTATATTTTTTTTTTTCATATCAGTTTGCAGGCCTGCTGTGGCTGGTCAGCAGGATGAGAACCTGCAGTTCAGTTTTCTGAACTGCAGGTTTACGACATCCATTGATATCAGCCTACAAACAGGCCGCAAACCTGCAAAAGTCACAAAGAAAATTTCACACAAGTACATACATTCAGACATCAATTCAATTCTCACATTCACACATATAGAAACATTCAAATACATGTATTAACATTCAAAAATATTCATTTACAAAGTATCATTCATTATCGCTATCAACATCCCAATTATATCTTACAGTTGCCACTGCTTGTATGGCTTTTGCCCATTCTTCTTTTACTTCATTTAATGCTTCCATCGTATATGGAGCATGTATATTTTTTAAGCGTTTACCTGTAGTGTTATCAGTTTTAAACACCTGCAAAGAGAATGATGTATATATATAAGTAATAATATAAAAATAAGATAAGATTGATATATTTCATACTAACTAATGAGACTATATATAATACCTCATGTATGGTATCGATGTCCAATGCGGCATATTTGATAATCATCTGCATAAATCGCATCACATAGTATGCGCATGCCCAGCCATTGTCTTGTGTAGCGCACTATAAATTGAAACATACAAAATAATACAACTAAGCACAATTCACATCAATAATATATACATTGGAGTCGGGAACTTACTTGTATGTTCTCCCAATTTATTGACTGGTTCTTTTTCCTTGGGACCATTCCTCCAGCCTTTTTGAATTCATCTAAACCCCTACATGTTAATATAACACAGTAATTACATAAGTAAATAGTAATGTAATAACAGATGTTAACAGATACAAAAATGAAATATTTCTCACCAGAATAATGGCATTCTCATTACGTGTCCAATTTTAGTGTTTAATGTACTTCCCGCGGGATCTAGATAATAAACAGTGAACGTCCCGGGGACAATAACTAGTAACTCCCAATGTTTACCGCTAGAGGTAAAAAGTTAACAATTAATAACTCAAAATGCACAATAAAAATGGAATTTTCTTAAGTCCAAATTATAAATAAAGTAAACTTACTTGACATTGAATGGAGCTATTATTATCGTCTTCTTTTGCTGACCAAAAATTGTAAAAGCATCTATACAGTATTGTTGAACATTATCAGGGTCTTTAGCTACCATACTAATCAATGATGGAATCAAAAATCCCACATGATCAAATGCAAATTGTTTGCAATGATCTTCGACTAAGTAGCTGCAAAACATATATTATGTATGCATTAATATATAAGAAACCAGATCATCAGATCTTACACAAGGTATATGGATGTATAAACAAGATCTCACCTTATCCATGTCTCTATCATTGATGTATTCAGCCAATCATACATAAATAGCTCAATAATATCTTGTATAAATAAAGAGCTATCGTATGATCGACCTGCATAATCTGCATCTAAAGAAACTATTATAGGGCAATGTATATTATGTGCATGTAGCCAACATGCCATTCCCCTACAAGCAGGACCTAACGGGTATGTTAGGTCAGTTGGAACCCAAGTTGGTAATGCGGGAAGTGGAGGTTGAGGCCTAGGTGCTCCTGGTGTCTTCTTTTTAACCTGTATATATAATTTCAGATCAGTGAACATAATATATACACATTAACAGTCTAAATCAATGTAAATTTATCTTACAATTTCAGTCATGTAGACGACATCTGCTTTGGGCCACAATATGACCCCACCTTCTGCCTCACCAAGTGTATCAATATCTGGGTGGGCATATGGCAACGCAACTTCCCTCCAATCGGGTAACACACGTAATGGGCTCACACAAACATAGCCCTGTGGCATTGGAGTCCCGTGAAACCTTTCCCCAGGAAGGGACGGGTAAGCTTGTGCCTCTGCAACAACATAGTCTTGTATTCTTAAGCGGCATGGCTTCAATGCCTACAAATTTACGTAAAGAATGTTATACATATATACATATAATCTTGAAAACATATCATCTTGAAAAGACTAGCAACAATGTCATAAACAATACTTACAGCAGACGTGCTAGGTGATGGGTCTCTAGGATTACTCGCAGTCTGTGCATCAGGAGAAGAGTGGGTCGCCATAGGCGTATTGGAAGCCTGAGATGCCTGCCACCGCAGCAATTCTTCCTTGACCTTTTCAGCAACTACATCGTTGACCTTCTTAGCAACTAAATCCTCAACTATCTTATTCTCCTATACATGGATAAAAGAAACATTAGCTTCTTATTAATGAATTTCCTTTTGTAGTAACATTCTAAAAAAAGAATAGGTTACCTCTTCTTGAGAAAGTCCCGCTCTGGGTTTGCGCTGGGATGGCCCAAAGAATGCTTTGATGCCAACACCAGCGCCCGCACCTCTAACACGTCCAGGATGCTCTGGGTTACCCAGAGCAACTGTCAATTCATCCCTTGTGCCCTGAGGGCTGAACGTGCCTTGTTTCCTCTGCTCGTGCAGCTCCCGCTAATCACCATAAATAGAAATTCGTAAGTTAACACCACAAATAATCAATATTCAAACGATTTCTCTAAGAGTTGTATTTTACCATTTTTGCAGTCGCCTCAGCAGTTACAGGCTTCTTTATTTCACCCTTCTTGTTTTTCCTGCCAGCTATCCAGATATCATGGCGAGGCATGGGTGTGGCAGACTCCTGAGTAGGAGCAGACTCCTGAGTAGCCGCAGACTCCGCCTGTAGTCTTTGGCGAACGCTTGCATAGCCTTTTGGACCCATAGTGTGATCATGCACATTCAGTGCACGCCTTGCTTTTTGTGCGTCACTGAGGGCCTAGTTAGTATGCACAATAATGATTTGGTTAGTAGAACTAAATTTTAATATTGAATAGGTGAATACAATGTATATTAATTAAATTGGGAGTGACGCCTAATACCTTGAATTCTTCAGATTTTCTTAAAGCAACAAAATTGTCCCAATCTTCTGTGTCCAAGAAGTTCCATTGTTCAAGGGCTGACTTCTTCTTCTTATCACCCTCTTTTATGTATTCTCTGTTCAGATTTGTCCTATAATTCCTAAGCATCTTTCCAGCGCGTTGCATCACATTTTTACGATGCAACTTCTCATCCAATGCAAACAGATTCTGTAAAATAGAAATGTTATTAACTAGTATCCAAAATAGAATTGCAAATAATAGAATTTGTAATCTACAAAATAGAATTGCAAATAATAATAACTCACGCATAAATCCTTCCATATCAAGTCTTTTTTCCCTTGAGGAACTTTATGCCAATTGTCATACTTAACACCACAATGGCTCCGAGTGGTACACCCAAGATAGTTTACAAAATTATTGCGGTTCACTCCAATTGGATTTCCTCCATTATCAAACTCCACCACCAATTTGGATCCACTACCACTTAGCGCTAATAACTTCTTCAACAGAGTGATGCCCCTTTTCTTGTTAAGTGTTTGGTGCTACGCATCAAGTTGCTCCAGTGCTTCAGTGGGTACAGGTGCATCAACCTAAAATTTGACAAAAATAAAACACACTAAATTAGCCCAATATAGAAATATAGGATATATGACATAACTAGAAGATAATGAATTTTATAGAAATCCAGGATATGTTTTTAGAACTTACATTAGTATCCTCGCCATGCTCGTCATGGACAGCATGCTCATCATGGACATCATGCTCATCATGGTCAGCCATCAGAAAATGTCATTTAAAATGCAAACATTTAGTATTTGTAGTAACTAGAAAAAGGCAAACATTTAGCATTTGTATTAACTAGAAAAAGGCAAACATTTAGCATTTGTATTAACTAGAAAAAGGCAAACATTTAGCATTTGTATTAACATACATGTCTCTAAAATTGTGATCTTTTATCAATTAACAATCCTTCATTGTGATCTCCGCGCACATATAAGTCATCATTAGCTTCAATATTTTGTGGAGTGGGCAACCCAACTGAGAATGGATTGGAGTCATCATACTTATCATAGTACTCTTCTTCATCTATAGGATCTTCAATGAACTGTCTTTTACCATGAAGAACAACCGACCATTTATCATTCGCAGGATCATCGATATAGAATATTTGTTTCGCCTGTGATGCCAATATGAATGGTTCACCCTTCTCGCCAATCTTTTCAAAGTTCACCAAAGTGAAACCCAATTCATCCACTATAACTCCTTTGGTGTTATCAACCCAATTACATTTAAAGAGCGGAATTTTGAAATCTATGTAGTCAAACTCCCAAATGTCCTCAATGACATCGTAATATGACATTTTAGCTTCACGTGGACTCTTATCCTTTGCACTTGCAAAGTACATAGTTGACGCTTGAAGAGTGACCCCACTATTTTGGACGACACTCTTATCATCTTGGCGCTTTGTGTAATATGTGAATCCATTAATGTCAAACCCTTCATAAGACATAACATTTGGTTTTGGTTTAAAGGCGAGGCATTTGATAGTTTCTGTAATATCATTTGGTGTTTGAGATAGTTGATGTAAGACTTTATCTTCAAACCACTTAGTAAAAGTCTTATTATGCTCTCTAGCAAGCCACATTGAACTTGCTCGAGGATGTTGTCTCTTTATGAAATTGGTATGTTCCTCGATATAAACACTCACTTCGTCCATATTGTGTAAAATATACAAGTGAGCTTGTTCCAACTGCTCACGGCTGATTACTTTCACCCGTGATCCCAAAATTCCTTTGCCCTCCTCAATATTCTTGTCATTATCAGGAGTGTCATTACCACTGAGAAAGTCATTGCAAAAATCCATAACCTCTCTCGCCACATAACCTTCAATAATACTCCCTTCAGGCCGATAACGGTTTCGAACATCACCTTTAAAAACGCTCATGTATCGTTCAAAAGGATACATCCAATGCAAGAAAACTGGTCCCAACATTTTCACTTCCCTAGTCAAGTGGACAACAAGATGTACCATGATATCAAAGAACGAAGGAGGGAAATACATCTCAAGCTGACATAGGGTAAAACCCTCTTCTCTTTGCAAATTATCGAGAGTATCAGGGTCAATAACTTTACTGCATAGACTGTTGAAAAAGAAACAAAGTCTGGTAATTGCAAACCTTACATGCTTCGGCAATATAGATCGAATTGCCACGGGCAATATTTGTTGCATTCGAGTGTGACAATCATGAGATTTAAGACCTATCAACTTCAGATCTTTCATTGATACCAATCTACGGATGTTGGATGAGTAACCATGTGGCACCTTAACATTTACCAAGCATTCACAAAAAGTTTTCTTCTCCTTTCTACACAACGTGTAACAAGCGGGAGGTAAGTATGTTCTTTTATTACCCATTTCACGTAATTCTGTTAATTCTGACCTTATTCCCATTTCACGTAGGTCCAGTCTAGATTTTATCCCGTCTTTAGTCTTACCTGGTATATTTAATAGAGTACCAATGATGCTATCACAGACATTTTTCTCAACGTGCATTACATCGATACAATGCCTGACTGTCAAAGAACTCCAATAAGGAAGATCCCAAAATATTGACTTCTTCTTGAATGAAGAATTGTCACTCCGTGTGGCCATACTACATTGTGATTTCTTACCAAATTCATTGACAATGTCTTTTACTCTTTCATAAACAACATCCCCTGGTATAGGTTTAGGTGCACTCCGTTCATCATTCCATCCATTGAATGCTTTGCGCTTCCTACGATACAGATGGAATTTTGAAAGAAACCTTCGATGACCAAGATATACAGTCTTGCCGCCATGTTTTAGTCTTATTGAATCAGTGTTTTCTTCTCATATAGGACACGCTTTAGCTCCTTTGACACTATATCCAGAAAAATTCCCATATGCTGGAAAGTCATTAATAGTGCAAACCAACATAGCGTGCAAACGAAATGTCACTCATGCTGAAGCATCATAGGTCATCACACATTCAGCCCAAAGTTTCTTTAAGTCATCAATCAAAGGTTCAAGATAAACATCGATATCATTTCCGGGTTGTTTAGGGCTCCATATCAACAATGACAACATAACGTACTTATTTTTCATACACATCCAGGGAGGAAGATTGTATATAACAAGCATGACTGGCCAAGTGCTATGTTGGTTGCTCAATGTCCCGTACGGATTCATCCCATCTATACAAAGCCCAAGTCTTAGATTCCTATCTTCTTCACCAAATTTAGGGTACAATAGATCAATCTTCTTCCACTGTGGGGAATCAGACGCATGTCGTAGGATCCCATCATTATTTTTCTTAACATCTGCATGCCACCTCAAATTCTTCGCATCTTTCGGATTTGCAAACAAGCGTTGAAACCGTGATATTATAGGTAGATACCACAACACCTTGGCAGGAGAACCAGTTTTGGACTCCCCCGAAGTCGTCAATTTATACCGTGACGCACCACATTTTGGACAATCTTTCAAATCTACATAGTCCTTTTGAAATAATACACAATCATTCGGGCATGCATGTATCTTCTTGGCCTCCATTCCCATTGGGCACAACATTTTCTTTACCTGGTATGTTGAGATTGGAATCTCGTTTCCTTCAGGAAGCATTTCTTTCAACAAAGTCAACAATGAAGTGAAGCTTTTGTCGCTCCATCTATTGTTAGCTTTCAACTTATACAATCTCAACACAGCGCTAAGCTTCGTAAACTTAGCACAGCCTGTGTATAACGGTATCTCAGCATCATGCACAATGTTTGTAAAGATAGGAGGTGGATCGGTGTGCTCTACCCTACAACTATCCAGCATCGCATCAACGATGTCTGCTGGAACTGGTTCGTTCACATTTACGTCATCGGAGGCAATTTCTTCTTCCACCCAAGCACTTCTATCGACATCTACTGGTTTTGATTTTGAAATCTCTCCATGCCAGTGCCATTTTGTATAGCCTTGTACAATCCCGTTGCACATGACATGACTTTTGATTTCCTCACCAGTGTTGACTTTCATGTTGTTACCGCAATGCCTACATGGACAGTAGAACCTATCTGTAGGTTTTTTCCTATGTTCCTCGGCAAATCTAATAAACTGATCAAGACCAGATATAAACTCTGGGGTGCAACGATTACGAATGGACATCCATGATCTATCCATTCTATGATCAGAGAAAAGAAGTATATATTAGGAAACAAGTATATATTAGGAAAAGATTAGGCAACATTTCCCCGCTGTTCTCTAAGTACATATGTACTTAGAGAAAAAATGGGGAAATGCCAACAAACACATTTGATATCATTCTTATATATAATAAATGTGTACCACCTATCCCATCCTTGAACACCTAATCTCACTAGTAAGTGTATAATGTGTATTGGGTTTTCAAGAAAATTTCGGCAGCATTTCCCCGTTGTTCTCTAAGTACATATGTACTTAGAGAACAAACGGGGAAATGCTACCAAAATTTTCTCGAAAACCCAATACACATTATACACTTACATCCTAAGTGAGATTAGGTGTTCAAGAACAGTCCCAAACCGGGGACTATCCAAGATTTACTCCTAATGAGTCAATCTTGGACGGGTTTCTAGGCCAACAAACACAATAATAGATATCTACAATGAAACCGGACTCCATACAAATAGTATATAATTTAGTGATTGTTCATTCTAATTTATACCAATGTACAAGTAATATAAAAAACAATGATTGTTCACATTCTAGGCCAACAAACACATGTGATGTCATTCTTATATATAATAAATGTGTACCACCTATCCCATCCGTGAACACCTAATCTCACTAGTAAGTGTATAATGTGTATTGGGTTTTCGAGAAAATTTCGGCAGCATTTCCCCGCTGTTCTCTAAGTACATATGTACTTAGAGAACAAACAGGGAAATGCTACCAAAATTTTCTCGAAAACCCAATACACATTATACACTTACATCCTAAGTGAGATTAGGTGTTCAAGAACAGTCCCAAACCGGGGACTATCCAAGATTTACTCCTAATGAGTCAATCTTGGACGGGTTTCTAGGCCAACAAACACAATAATAGATATCTACAACGAAGCCGGACTCCATACAAACAGTATATAATTTATTGATTGTTCATTCTAATTTATACCAATGTACAAGTAATATAAAAAACAATGATTGTTCACATTCTAGGCCAACAAACACATGTGATGTCATTCTTATATATAATAAATGTGTACCACCTATCCCATCCTTGAACACCTAATCTCACTAGTAAGTGTATAATGTGTATTGGGTTTTCAAGAAAATTTCGGCAGCATTTCCCCGTTGTTCTCTAAGTACGTATGTACTTAGAGAACAAACGGGGAAATGCTACCAAAATTTTCTCAAAAACCCAATACACATTATACACTTACATCCTAAGTGAGATTAGGTGTTCAAGAACAGTCCCAAACCGGGGACTATCCAAGATTTACTCCTAATGAGTCAATCTTGGACGGGTTTCTAGGCCAACAAACACAATAATAGATATCTACAATGAAGCCGGACTCCATACAAACAGTATATAATTTAGTGATTGTTCATTCTAATTTATACCAATGTACAAGTAATATAAAAAATAATGATTGTTGACTTTTCTAGGCCAACAAACACATGTGATTTCATTCTTATATAATAAATGTGTACCACCTATAACAAACACATTGTCCAACATTAGGTTCAACACTTGAAACATACATTCGTTTTCAACATAAAAAATTTGTATCATTAGGGTCCAACATGTGGATTATATGGGACATACACATCAAGGTGGTCATAAGGGAGGATATTTCCTTATTTATGAGTAAGCGATATAAGATTAAGATCCATATAAAATTTAGGGCAGAAGTAAGAAATAAATCTTCTTTAGGATACAATAGACCCTTATGGATGTATTTAGGGTCATAGGTACCATCATAGAACAAAAGGGGTACACTCTAGGATTTAAGATCACACTACATCATGTATTTTATACAAAATTACATGTATGTGTATATAAAAAATATATTTATAAGGAACTTCTATACATATCTAATCAACAAATCAGTAATTAACTAAGTATTCATCAATACTTACTATTAATCAGTATCTCTAATCATTAAAATCGGCAAGCAGATCAGTAATTGTAAATAACAAACTATGAATTGTTGAATTAAAGTAATCACTAAAGTAATACTAACCAGTAGTACCAATCATTAATCACTGAAAGCAGCAAGGAAATCAGTAAAACTAATCATGCATTACTAGTATATAAGGAAGCAGCTTACATACCTTTTCCAGCAGTGGTGGTCGAAGCAGGAAGAAGGGGGTGGCGCCGGGCGTGAGCAGGTGGTTGGAGCTAGGGCGGCGGTGGGCATGCAGGTGGGCAGGCAGGTGGGCACCAGGCGTGGCGGCGGCGCCGGTTCTCAGGCGTGGCGGCGGCGCAGGCGGTTGGAGCAGCAGGGGCGGGCAGCAGGGGCGGCAGAGAAGAAATGCGCCGGAGAGGGGCGCCGGAGAGGGGACGCCGGAGATGGGGCGCCGGAGAGAAGCGCCGGAGAAAAACTAGCAGCAACAGCAGAGAAATCGCCGGAGAAATCGCCGCAACAGGGAAATAGGGTAGCAATGAAACAGAAGAAAGGGGAAGAGTCGGGCGATCACGGGTTATGAAGTTCCCAAATAGCGTCGGTTGTTTACAACAATCGACGCCTAAACAGCTTTAGCGTCGGTTGTTGTAAACAACCGACGTCCAATTGGACGATATTTTCATGAAAATGTTTGGCGGGAACCACCTTCAGCGTCGGTTATACAAGGATAACCGACGCTGAAAGTGACATTTTCGGCACAAATTTTCACCGCACATAGGCGTCTGTTTTCTAGGTATATAACCGACGCTGACAATGACACTATTTTTTTTATCGAAAAATGGATTTCGCGGGCGACTTTAAGCGTCGGTTTGTTATAAACAACTGACGCTTAATACAAAGCGGTACCCGTGTCTGGCTGGTCTTCGAATATAGACGTCGGTTTGCTTAAACAACCGACGCCTTATATGATAGGCGTCGGTTTTCCTTAATAACCGACGCCCAGAAAAGCGACACTGAATGCTATTTCTGTAGTAGTGAGTTTTCCTCCCATCCTGGGAGAGGGACACCTTTGGTAGGGTGTATATTAGTTTTGTTAGTGTAAGGTAACTTAAAGAGGTCTCATAGGATCTTGAGAAGTGAAAAGTACATGGTATGAGAACGAGCTTGTAGACCCATAGATATCCATCTCTATTTGCATATGAATGTGTTACCATTGAGGTAACCGGTATGGGGCTTGACCAAGGTAGGCAGGTTGCCATGATCCCAATGAAAGGATGAAAGCCAGCCCATGAATGCAGAAAGAGAGATGATGAAGACTTGGGTAAGGTTCTAAGTGAACATGTACTATGATGGAGAATCCTAAGTCTATCCTAAGGTCAGGTAGGGATAAGACCGATGAAAGTAGGAGTTGCCTATTTTCCCAGTTGCACATGACCATAGGGTCGGGAGGTAATAGCTATCTTTGTATGAGGGCCATGGGTTAGGAGATTGATCACCTTCATGAACTCATGGGACCCAAAGGGCAGATGAGTAGGGCACTCCCTTGATGCATGAGGGAAGAGGGATGACCCCAAAAGAGCCGGTACCCTATAGACCTAGAGGAGATGACCAATGATATAAACCTCAGTAAGTTCAAGACTAGTTTGACATCATGATGTCTATAATGTAGAGACATATGTGGCACGTTGCAACTTAGATGTAAAGGTATATTGGCAAGGTGGGATGTACCATCTCTACTCTTGGAACAGGAAGAACTCTGTATTTGGACTGCAGCCAAATGCTTATGTCCTTTTGTTATGGGGGTGAGAGATAGGATATTATGCATGCCATACACCAAGAATAAGAGATGATGTAGGTTGGAACGTCACCACAAGAAATAGGGATTGAGAAGATAACCTACCCAGGTAAAGTGAATGATACATGGTTTGCAAACACTAAGAGGAATGAGGTAGTCACCTTATGAGGATGTTTTTATCCTGAGCTAAGTGGAACTTACAAGTTATACCAGGTTGAGTTTGATCACCATGATGATGAAATCAGAGAGTGTTCTTAATGGAGATAGACATAGAGTTCGAGGTGAGATGATAAGTGAAATACATGGAAGTGTATGTCTTCAATGATACCTAATACCTAAGGATGTGAAGTGGTAAGGGATGCTCTAGTTGAGATACATCTGACTTGTTTGACTAGAAGCTAGAAGAGGTTGTTTGGCTAACCCTAAGTTTGGAAAGGAGAGGTGTTTGGATAACACTCAGATGTAACAAGATACGTTGAAAAGTTAAGGGTTGTTTGGTTAGCCAGTCTAGTCCTTGATACAATGAAAGGATGGTGGTAGAACCTCAAGTGCACTTCTTTGGAAAAGAAGGTGATGAAACCCCGACTAGAGTGGTTTAGGGTTTCAGAGGAATCGATCTTGAGGAATCATGACATACAGGAAATCATGATCACCATGCACCGAGGTTCTACCAAGATAGGAAATGGTAATAGCACTTTAGATACCTAAGATATAGTTGCATGTGGTATATGGCCATGCAAGCTGAGGTGAAGAACGAACACCAGTAACCCAGTACATTGTTATGAAGGATAAAGAGAGTCCCCGAGAGGGAATGGAAGATCACCACTATGGATGTTGTGGTAAGTCTCCTCTAGACCAAGGAAGGTCAAGATGCAATATGGGTTATGGTAGATCGCCTTATCTAGATGGCATGAGAAAGAAAGAGATGGTTCAACTACACCATGAAGCGAGTTTAAAGGTTCTTAAGTTTGACCTAAAGGCTCCCTTCCAATAGATGGAAGTAGGTGCATAAAGGACTCGATGTTAGTACAGTGTGTCACCCCTAACTAATGGTTAGTATAATCCAGACTAAAGGGTTTGATGAGAGCATATGTGCTTGTTCAGGGTGATGGCTAGAGATAGTTCTTTTCCTATGAAAGAAGTAATGATGACCACCTTAGCCAGTATCGGGATTCTAAGAAGCTCTGTAAGGGAGGTTGTGACGGTCACCACTTCAGTAAGGTGATGTTGGTGAAAGGACCACATGATGATTAGGAAAGGACCATAGTGCATGAAGACGAAAGTCGCTTTAATCATGCAATGACTGAAAGGAGCCTAGAGACGACGAGAGTCATGAGCAGATGCAAAGTAGACTAACATGAAGTGCATTGTGGGAGAATATAATGTGAGAAATCGATCCCTCTGAGCTGCAGCTGAGAAAGTTGAGTCCCCGATACATGGGTCCATTAGAGATGGATGGGTGGAGATGGTTAGGTTTTGACCTTACCCCTCATAATAAAGTAATGTGTGATGAGTTCCATGTGTCCAATTTAGAGCACTATGTGAGGTGCCCGACCATGTGCTGAGCAATGAACCTAGTGAGCCCCAGGGGAGGCTGAAATGGCCTGGGTCACCTGTGCAGTTTATAGATGCCAGGATGAAAGAACTCAGAGAAAAGAATATGTGATGATAAAGGTTCTTTGGAAGCGCCATGAGTACAGTAAAGCCACATAGGGGCCAAGATGGACATGGAAAAGTCGTATCCTGAATTGTTTGTTTGCTTGATAGAATTTTGAGGACAAAATTCCTATAAGAGGGGAAGGAAGTTATAACCCCAATTTTTGGACACAATTAGTGAGAAATGTGATTTCTCATATTAAAGATAATTGAACAAATAATGATGTGATTTGTTTTGAATAAATGGATTCCTTTCACAATATCCTTGATTGGTTGCTTTGTGGGCTTAATTAGCTATTGGGCCCAATAACAAGGAAATTCAATTAGTAAATGGACAATTGAATTTTTAAGAAAATAAATATGTAGAAACCTCTAGAAGGAAAATCCAAAGACGATTTTGTGCCTCTTAGGTTCCTTGGGTACCAAGGAGTCCAAGGTTGCAAAAAGAAAGCAATAAGAAAAGAAAAGTTTAATTAAGTATTTCTTTATTAAGAAAGAAATTGAAAATAATGATAAAATGTGGAAAATGAGTGGAAAGAGGCATAAATGAGATTTCTTGGTTAAATTTCGTATCCATGAGGTTGCTAATATTAAAAGGAATGCTAATGAGGAAAATAAAAGAGAAATAAAGAGAAATCCTCAAAAAGAAATATTTTAATAAGAAATACACATGATAATGAAGAATAATGCATGTAGATGCATCTAGAAGAATAATAAATATCCAATAAAAGGATTTCGAAATGTTAGAGTTTCTTGGGGTCCAAGGAGCCCCAATAAAGAAAGAGGAAAGAGAAAATACCAAAATTACAAAATAAGGAGATAATGTAAGTATACAATTAATGTATTAAGTGGTATTGCTAAAAAGAAAACAATTGTTATTAACGGAAAATAGGATTTCGTTCCTATGGATTAAAAGGCAAATAAAGAGAGTGAAGGAGAGGAATTTCGAATTCCTAATATCTAAAGAAAAGGGAATATCAAAAGGATAAGGAATATGGGAGAGAGAGAATCTTGATTCTCAATAAAGGAATTGGTTTCCTAATGGGAAAGAACCATGTTGCTTCATAGGCAAGCAACCTAGGGCATCGTTACCCTCCCCTATAGAAGGGGTAGGGATTTTGGCTCGAGTTTGAGAAATCCCACATGTCTCACTCTCTTCTCCTCCTTCTTCTTTGTTCAAACCCTAGTCGAGGGTATAGTTCTATCCCTAGAACTATGAGGGTACGTTTCATGGTCTTGCTTAAGGAGGGAAACCTCCACGGCCACCCAGGACCGCTTGGATACCACCCCATCAACCTCGGCTTCGCGCAACAGCTACCAGAGACCTGCGAACCTGCAGCAACCATGGGCTCAGCCCACCTAGGATTATGCGTCTCTACTGCTATCTAGGGTATCCCCGCGTACGTAGGGGCGCTGCGGAGTCATGGCTAAGTTTTGGCGGCAAGCTCTGGCCCTTGGGTGGTGGGAACAACCCCGTTCGACTGCAACCGCAGCTGCAAGTTGCAGGTCCGTTCAACTCATCTCGGCCAACTCAGTCGTGGGTCCAGGCTTGGAGGGGGTGCAACGGTGGGCAGCGGAGGTGAGGATCTAGTCACCGGTGGCCTTCGAGCCCAGGAAGAGGAAGGAAAGCCGCACTGGTCGTGGTTAGGGCATCCGCAGTAGGGCGATCGTGAGGAAGAAGAAGGTTGCGGCCGTTTGGACAAAAACACCCCTCCGGGTGATGAAGAAATGAACAACTTAGCAAGGGCAGTTCCGTCCTTTCGTTATGTTTTGCAATCCAGCGAGCAAGTACATGGGGCCAAGGTGACGTGGCGCTTATTGATTGGCTCTGGTAAGAGAAATTTTACAAATATCGTAACTAAATATTCGTAGCTCGGATTACTGCGCATTATATATGTATTTTGATCAGAAAAATACAAGGAACCCATTAAAAATAGTTTTATAGCCTTAATCCGATCATAGTTCGAAATTTAGTGTTAGTTATCATCTTTAATGATTTAATTAAGGAAAAACATTTAGATTTGATGATAGATGGACTTAATGACGTTATTTTGGATAATTCAACCTGAGTTTAACTTGTTGTTAATAAAAGTGAAAATAGGATCCAAAAAGATGATCTTTTTATATAATTGCCTTAATTTAGGGTTTTGTACATGATTATGAATTAATGAGCTTGAAAACCCTAATTTAGGAGAATATGTCTTTTAATTGGTTTAATTGTTCAAATCCATGAATGAATAGGGATATAATGATCCTAAGTAAATTTGGGTATAAAAGACTATTAAAATGGATAGTTGAGCAATTAAGGTTCATATAAATGGAAAAGAGTATTTTAGGATTTGTTAACCTAAAAGGGATAAAGTTTGAGAAATTGATATAAGAAACCCTAATGAATATTAATGAAACCTTAATGCGGATTAGAAACCCTAGAAAGAGAATCCAAGTCAATAAAATAGATTCTTGATAAAGTGTGTAAGAAATAGAGTACATATTCTTTTCAGGAATTATGTGATGATTGAATTACTTGCTTGGATCTATTGATTGACTTGATTGTATATACATGAAGTATATGTTGAATAATCTGCATGACTCGTCAAAATAGGTATGTGGTTACGCTTATGAATAATCGCTCTAGTTTTACGGCGATTCCCGAAGTTTTAATCGGTTGCTTGAAAATAACTGTTGGACGTTTATTTATTTCATGCAACTATAAAGTGACTATGATTATCACTATAAATGTGCGTATATAACTGACTAGATCCGGGTCCACCTCTATTGCTTTGAAAAGGCTAAAAAAAGGGGTAATCCTAGAGTAAGGTATAGGTTACCGAGAGTTAGAAACTGGGCTACCTACGTGTAGTGCCATGAGACTAATTAGCCTGCCATGAGTTAAGGAGTGGGCTACTTACGAGTAGTGCCATGTGACTCAACCCTAGAAATTGGTTCACTTATAGGTGGATCATGAGGGGTTTAATGGGGACGACATAGAGGATTGGGTACTCTTGGATCGCAGAGTTATATCTAAAATGTAATCTTGGTTGTTAAATGATTAATTGAATGATTACATTGTTAACGTATTTACATGATTATTGTTTCCCCCACATACCAGCTTCGGCTGACCGACGTTTTGTTTGTCGGTGTTTTAGGACAAGCCAAAAGGACAAATAGTAAATCGTCATATTATGAAATACATGAAGTAAAACACAAGGAGGATTAGTTAGAGTGGACTCCTTACGTGGATAGAAGCTTAGAGATCCAAGTTTTCAAAAAGGTATGCAAATTTTTTATTTTCATACAGCTTTTCAATATAATATGTTAAAATTTGATAATTATTCTTGGTTAATTGCCGAACCTTTGATCCGGAAGTTATGGGTGCGGCTCCGACTTCTCGGTCTCCCTTAATTGGGGGTTACCGGGAGGTGGGGTCGTAACACTTATCCTCCCGCATTTCTCAGAAACTCGAGGAAGGTTTTCATAAATCAAGTTATATCTCTTCCCTTCTATGATAATAAGGGGTCATTAAAGTTGATTTCCACTATTATGTGAGAAAACTTCCCCCTTTTTTGTTCTTTGGTATTGATGTGCACCTTCCTGGTCACCTCAACCAGGTTTCCAGTGACTCATAACACTCTCTCATCATATAACTTCAACAGAGGATTTGGGATCCTCAACCATATGATTGTTGAGTTGTGACATGGATCCTCAGGATCAAACCTCAGACAGCACAGTTTGGTTATCAGATAATCTCCAAAGATGGTCCACAGACCTTCTATTAACGCTCTTGGATAATCTTCATTATTAGACAATTGAACAACAGAAAAACCACTCTCCACATTCACAATGTTAAACGGCCCACTCGGACACCACAACACTCTTGTTCTTTCTTTGGGAACTGGATAGAAAATCGTTGTATCCACCTGTTTAATAATCACAACAAATTTCCAAGGTATGGTTAAGATGGTGTTCACTTTTTCTACGAGTTGAATTGCAGGCGAGTTACCGGAAATGTCCAACGATATTGTCTATAGAGATCGTCACTTCTTTTCCTGTATCTAGATCAATCTGCTTCCCCATCAACTCTAGGAGAGTCTCACAAAATGATCTCATGTGTTTTCCACCAAACGCATATGCTTCAAATTCCCTTGAGTCACCTTCAATCTTGTCCCGCTTTATTTTCATCTGTGTGCATATCTGATTCAAACCTCTCATCTTCCATGAATTACTAGTGCCGGCCGTTTGTTGTTGAATCCCTTCCGGTCGCCTTGGCAATCGCCTTTAGAATCACCAAAGCTAGTCCGGTAAACGGATCCAACCCAACTAAATATCTACATGAAGTTCATGCTTAATTAAGGAGTATGTCACTAGAAAGTGAAAGAATCAATGATAACTGTTCATTCCCTTCTACTCGACAAACCATCTTTGTCATCATATATCCATCTCTTCTTCTTGGCAATGGAACTTATGGAAGCAAATCGACAACAAAAACCTTCTTTGATAAACAAAGGAACATAATACAATTTCTCTTCTTCTTCTTCTTCTTCTTCTTCTTCTTCTTCTTCAATAAACGGTATTATATCAGCACCACAAGACAACATTAGTAGTTTTCCTCTGAAAATCAACTTATGATGAAGATAGCACCGTTATAGAACTGTATTCCTTCATAATTTTAACTTAATGACGACAGATTATAGTAGGGGCTCCATACTTGGTTGTACCTCACTCCACTTCAACAAAATGTCGACACCATTTCGTAACGGATCAAACCGTGATAAAAGATCAAATGCCAACTCTGAGATGTCTAAGTTATTGTTCTTGAAACACCAAACTGAGGTTATTCATCACATTAAGTTTATGCAGTACTTCATCATAGATGCATGATCATTTAAAGCGAACGTGTTGCTAAAGAAGGCAATGCGGTGGATAATCATGGATGCATAGCCGGCGATTGCACAAAACGCTCCACAAAAATGGAGCTCTCGTGACCAATAATTGTTTAGACGCCGGTCTGCAATTGATTTTCGTTTAGAATTCTGGGTATCGGAATCGGTAAGGACGTGATGATAGCACCTGCCAAATTCCAACCGTTTCGTCCCTTGTGGCGCTAGGTTAAACCAGTACCACACACCCACAACAGCCCTCCAGGTAGGGATGAGCATCGGGTCGGGCCGGCCCGATCCGACCCGCGACCCAGCCCGCATAATCCGATCCAGACCCGAACCCAATTTATAATATGGGTGGGTCGGGCTTAAAATTTAAACCCATATTTTATTTGGGTCGGGTATGGGCGGAGGTAAACCCATGCCCGAAAACCCAAATACCCAGATTATATTTTATGTACATTATAGATGTATACATCTATCTTTGTCTTGAAAGAAAAACATACAGATTTCTTGATGCAATATGTAGTATGTATCCAACCAATGGCAACATAGAAAATCTGTAATCAATCAACATGATTAGTGAATTGATACTAGTAAGATAACTATGATTGACATAGATAGACATACTTGATTTCATTGTTTTGATTTCACATTGTCCACATGTAGGGGACAAATGATCTTTTGCTCAATGCATAGTAGATTATGCTCATTTTTTTTCTCATATACCCACATGTAGGAGACAAATGATCTCTTACCCTTCCAAAACCCATTTCGTTGTATATACATATAGGATGAGAAGCAAAAAGCCACAACATCATAGATTCCACTGAATTTTTTAACATGTGTGAGAAAATGATTTGTTGCTCTTTCAATATTCATTCATTGTTGTAGGGGATCATACAACTAAGGTGTACATATTCCGGCTACATTTATCATAAAATATATATATTGTTTTGAAGGTTGATCACAAAATACACATCATACTAGTTTAGTTTCCATGTTAGCAAGTTGGATCTAGCAAAATTTGGTATGCTCATTCGATGTTATATGGGAAAACCCGAACCCGGCCCGAAACCCAGCATTCTTATATGGGCCGGATATGGGCTAAAATTTTTCATTTTTATCCGGGCCCGAACTCATCCCGTGGCCCGCTTTAAAATGTGGGTTTGGGTTTGGGATAGGCAAAACCCGGTATAACCTGGCCCGATGCTCATCCCTACCTCCAGGCTGTGCGGTGCGAATGCGAATAGGTTGGTTCCATTTCTGTACGACGCAGTGGTGTTTTTATTATCCTTTTTCTTCCGGGACATAATACAATTTCACTGCCCTACTCCGAGATTCTTTTATTAGGGCTCATTTGGTTGGACAGAAATTAAATCGGGAGCACTTAATTTTCAGTGTGATTTACAAAGTAGAACGTTTGGTATGTGTAGTTGGAACACACAGTACGAAATCAAACCACACAGCAATTCTCGTTTCATTATAAATTGATGTAAAGCGGACCGCGCTATGCGCTATTGATTTTCACTATCGTGTTCGTGTACCAACTGGCTGTAAATCTGTGCTCTTCTGGTCAAGGCCACAGAGCTTATGATGATTCTTATGAATTGCATCTGTAAACTGCCACTAAGCAAACATATACATGCAAACTTATTGAATGTAGTTTATACAGAACTAAACTATTTAGTTCCAATTTCAACTTGTAAAGTTTGATTTCATGTTTTTCATTTCACAGCCTGGGTTGATTTTACGCGCAACCAAATAAGCCCTTAAGCGACTTGAAACGGCGCACCATCTATGATTGCGCAACTAAGATATTACTTTTACTAAATCTCTTTTTATATAATATTAAGATAACTCAGATGAAGAAAAAATAAGAAATTACAAAAATGTGTTCATAATTTATAATTAGTATCAAATGATTTGAAATATTCACACATTCCAGTCTACTTGGGTGTATACGGAATCCTTCCCATTTTATTCGTAATTCTTCACCTATCTTATTCATTATTATCATTTATTTTAGGATCCAAGGATGTTCTACGTTTCCTGACAACTTTAGGCTGTGACCGGGAACTAATAATCCTATTAGCAATATTACGAATCAAGCCACCAAATTTCATGTGAGTAAAATAATCACATATTCCTATCTAGTTAAAGAAGCCTTTTCTTCTACAATAAGAAAAAGAAACAAGAAAAATGGATATAATATTATATGAACTCCCTTGTAGAAGCTTGAACAAAGGCATATTAGGTTAGCTAGTTACAGTGATCGTTCTAATAACGCGGAGGTGACAAGTTTAAAATTAATATGGGCCAATTTAGTTTTTTTTTCTATGGACTATGAGACACTCAAAATAAATAATCATTATATGTGCAATCATTGAACGTCTATGGACTTTTATTCTTTTTGTTTTATATAATATTCAAAGTAACTCTGGCCCATATGAAGGAAAATTAAGCAACAAAAACTGAAAAGATGTCATCACACTTTATGTACTTGAATTCATTGTGGTTAGAGATATTCACATATTCTTATCTAGCCATGCGTAAATTACTATTACCTATCCATTAAGTGTTATAATTTTATTGTTAACTCTTTACATATGTTATCTATTATTATTATTACTATTTTGGTCCAAAAATATTTTGTGTTTGCGGACATTTTTGGGACTGTGACGGAGAACCAAGAATACTATAAAGAATATTATGAAATTAAACCTTCGAGTTTTATGTGATGAAAAATATTAATCACATATTCCTATCTATTTGGAGATATATTTGCTTCGCAATAAGAAAAATGAGAAATAAAACGGAAGAAATAGTATATGTTTCTACCTTGTAGAAGCTCTGACAAAAGTCCTATTATCTTAGCAGTTAGAGCGTGTGCTAATAATGCGAAAGCAACAAGTCCGAGACATTTATGGGCCATCTTTTTCCTTTGAGAAAGTAAAAAACTCAAGATATTTTATCACTATCAATCATGGGACGTCTTTCGATTTTAGTTCTTTTTTATTTTATATAATATTCAAAATAACTTGGGCCATGAAGAAAAACAATGAAAATAAATTAGAAAAACATATTCAAACTTATTAGAATTGAATTTATTTGATAGACTCACACATTCTTATCTAGATATGTGTATATTACCATTACATGTATGTTATGGAAGTCTTTCAATTTAATTCTTAATTCTTCAACTATCTTATCCATTATTATCATTTATTTTAGGATCTAAAGAAGCAATTTTAGACTTTGACATGGAACTGAAAATTTTATAAATAATAATATGAATTTGAACCGTTGAATTTCATGTGACTTACAATATCACTCGCATGTTCTTATCCACTTGAAGATGACTTTTGTTTCACATTAAGAAAAATGAGCAGGCAAAGGAAAATAATAGTATATCTACTCCCTTGTAGAACTTTCAACTAAAGGCATATTATCTTAGTTGGTTAGAGCGTCGTGTTAATAACGTGAAGATCACTGGTTTGAGAACTGTATGGGCTCATTCAAACCTTTTTATTTATACCAAGTGGGAAAGATATACACTCAAGATATTTTATAACTACATATGCAATCATAGAATGTCTTTCGATCTTTTACAATTTTTTGTTTTATATTATACTCAAATTAATTCTGACGATGAAGAAAAAAAACAACAACAAATTAAAAAAATGTACCCCCATTTTATATATTTGAATTTCATGCGCATTATGGAAGTCTTTCTAGTTTATTCTTAATTTTATATATGTGTGTATTACTATTACATGCGCATTATGGAAGTCTTTCTAGTTTATTCTTAATTTTATATGTGTGTGTATTACTATTACATACGCATTATGGAAGTCTTTCTAGTTTATTCTTAATTTTTCACGCATCATATCTATCGTTATCATTTATTTTGGGATCCGAAGATGTTTTGCGTTTGGAAATTTTACATTTTGACTGGGAATTGGAAATCTTATAAACAATATTATGAATTCTAACCATCAAAATTCATGTGACTAAAAATTTAAATCGTGGAATCCTATCCAGTTGGAGATGGTTTTTCTTCCATAATAAGAAAAAGGAGCAAAGAAACGGAAAAGAATAGTGTATGTATTCCCTTGTAAAGCTTTAACAATGAGCCTATCTGCTCAGTTCGTTAGAGCTCGTGTAATAACATGAAGTTCACAAGTTTGAGACTTGTATGTGCCAATTTTTTTTCCTTGTGTGTAAGTTAGACGATCAATATTTTATCAATGTAGGTGCAATCGTAGAACGTCTTTCAATTTTTTATTTTATTCTATTTCTATATTATGCAAAACAACTCTCATGATGAAGAAAAATAACAACAAAAATTAGAAAAGCATATTTACAATTTATATAAACGAATTTCATGTGACTAGAAATAATCATACATTATTATCTAGACCTATGTATATTTGTATTGCATGCGCATCATAGAAGTCTTTCCAAATTATAATGAATTCTTCACCTTGCTTATCTATTATTAACGTTTATTTTGGGATCTTGGATGTATTGCGTTTGTAGGCAGTTTTTTATTTTTATTGGAATCCTTTAAGCAATATCATGAGTTCAGACCATCAAATTTCATGTGATTAAAAATATAAATTACATATCCCCATCCACTTGAAAGATATCTTTTCTTCTGCGATAAAAAGAGAGAGAAGAAGAATGAAAAGAATAGTATATGTACTGCCCTATAGAAGCTTTGACAAAAGGTCTATTACCTCAGTTGGTTAGAGTGTCCCACTAATAACACTAAGGTCATAGGTTCAAGACTTGTATGTGACAATTCATTTTTCTTAACTTTTTTCGTGTGAGTGTCAATATATATGTTATCACTACATGTGCAATCAAGGAACATCCTTTGATTGTTTTATTGTTTTAATATAATATTCAAAGAAATGTGACAATTATCAAAACATCAAATAGACAACAAATTAGAAAAATGTCATCACACTTTATACAATTGTATTTCTTGTGATCAGAAACACTCACACATTCTTATCTTATCTAGACATGTGTATATTACTGTTACCTACAGATTATGGAAGTCCTTCCATATTATTCTTAATGCTTTTCCCATCTTATCAATTATTATCATTTATTTTGGGATCTGATGATTTTTGTGTTTGCGGGTAATTTTAGTGTTTCATAGGAGAATCATATAAACTCAAACCAGTAAATATTCATGTGATCAAGATATTACTCATCTTTGTATCCAGTTGAAGATATCTTTTCTTCCTTAGAAAGAAAAAGGAAAAAAGTAGTATATGTACTATGTTGTAGAAGCTTTGACAAAAGCCCTATTAGCTCAGCAGGTTAGAGCGTCGTGCAAATACGCAAAGGCCACAGTTTGATACCTGAATGGGCCAATTAAATTTTATTTGTGTGTGAGAAAGTCAGACACCCAAGATATGTTACCACTACATGTGCAATAATGGACCGACATTCGATTTTTTATTCTATTTTTTGTAATATTCGAATAACTCTTATGATGAACAAAAACAACAGCAGCTTTGAAAAAGGACTTCACACTTCAAATAATTGAACTTTACGTGATTTGAAACACTAACGAATTCTTATCTACACTACAAGAAACCAAGACATTAACGACCAAAGTAGAGACAACATAATTAGTTTGTCGTAATTGTTACCCTAATCGTGACCACACATTTTTATGGTCGATATTAGTATGGTTAATAACGGCCAAATATATTAGTTGTCATAAATATGATGTATATTCTGTCGCTAAAAAATATATATGTCATTTACCACTATTCTCCCTCCAGCCCCACCCCCGCCAACGCCACACCCCCCCCGCACGACCCGGAACTGACGCCCGATCTCTGCGGCGGTAAAGACCGCCTGACTCCCACATTCTCCCACTCCACTGATAATTCCCACACTTGCCAACCCACGAGCAGAGAGATCCTTGGCTCTCTACGCAGACAATCCAACTGATTTCACACTAGGTTTGCCTACTAGCTAACTCCCAAGCTCTCCTCTTCGGCGATGATGATCAGGGCAATCTAGTACTTCCGAAGGCCAATCAAGGGTGACCTAGAGTAGTGCGCCAGGCATCACAGCGACGCCAGAACCCCGATCTAGAACCAGAGGCGAGTGTCAACCTAGATAGGAGTTGGTGATTGATCTGTAGGAGGAACAACAAGGTATGCGGCCATCGTTCTACTCCACTCCCACAGTCATGTCTTCCGAACTCATCTATTCCCTACTTCTTCTATTTCTCTCTGCTTTGTGCAGTAACATCCTGTGGCCCTCTATTTCTCTCTGCTTCGTGCAGTAACAACCTATGGCCCTGGGCGAACCAAGGTAGGATAAAGGACTGTGGACCCAAAGGCAAGAGGCGAGGTGATCTCTACGGACCCAAGACGATCGAACTAATGTTTGCTTCAAATGCTGCAGGAGGGTATGCGATTTTCTTTTTTTTCTATGTGGGTTACCTATAGCTTCAGAATGTCTCCTCTAGCTCCATGAGCTAGGGTACCATGTTCAATTTGAGCTTGTCCTACCACTCAGAAAATCAGGAGCTAAGAAGCTCGTAATTAGATATGAAGATCACCTTCCTTTGAATCTGTGCACACATAGTCGCTTTATTTATGGATTTCATAGAACCACATTCGCCTTGTACCATCCCTCCACCACCGTCTAGGGAGGGAGAACTACTTGGAAGAACCCCCACTGCTGACAGCACAACATACAAAATCAAAAATACTGGTAGGATTTCTGTAAAGTCTATGAAAATGCATTAGAATTATATGATGTTAAATATCATTTTACTAACTTGTAACGATGGACTAGTTATGAGTCATAAGATCTCAAATCAAAGTAAAACTAATATCACATTTAATTTATATGACACAAATGGTAGTTTGCAATTTATTAATACACAACGTAACTACTTCTGTTTAAGGATAAAATATAAAATGATGTGCAGGGAAACATTATTTTTAAAGCTCATATGCATGAGGTTTGCATTATATTTTTTATGTAAGTGGATATGATAACAACCTTGATCGCCCTCTAACTGTTTTGTTCCTAGTTAAGTAACCTCAAGTTGACAGTATACTTATCCAAATCATGTGATAGCATGGGGGTGTACTTGAAGAGGGCGATTAGGTTGTAGGAAAGAACCCTTTTATTTTTTATTGATCAATTCAACAAATTTCTTATTTAATTGATTCATTAAGAAAAATCCTACAGTGATTTAATGTGAGTCAAAGACATAAAAAACTAAATTAGTTTGAAGATATTTCTAGTAGTTCCGGAAAGGGAGGACGTTGTTGATACTTGTATCCCACTTCTAATGGCTGGTACATGGTTGAACTGACACACTGGTGGGTTGCCATTGGCCAAATAGATGAATGGGGTGCTATGACTACACCGGATATGGTCCAACTGTGGGTAAACCTATGAAAAATAAAGTTATCTACAAAGATCAGACACTTTTGTGGCATGCTTGCACTTACTAACTACCCTCAAGAGACTCATCATAGGAGACACATTATTCCTAACGACACCTATGAGTTATGTGGTTGTGCTGAAGTAAGTACCACAAGCATCCTATTTTCTTGTATAGATGCAATAGCATTATGGTTATCTCTTTCTATTAGCACATCTTTTGCTTGTGTGCCTACTGAAGCTAGGTCAGATTTCTGCAGTTGGATGGGATCTGTAACAATTGAGGACAAAATCATGAATATCAGTACCTTGTTCATCACCTTGCAGAAATGTAGACATGAGAAATTGACTAATGGTACGATTCTCAACATGTTAATCATGTTTCAGAATTAATCAGCTGGGTGGCGGGACATAAAGATGTTCTTACTGCTGTCCTTAGAACTAAACCCTGAAGGACAAGCAGAAGTGACTACTGGGTGGATCTTCTTGAGGTTTGGGTCAAAGAATACTAATGCGACCATTCATAATGAAAAAATTGGGCTAGGCATCATATACACAGACAGTAAAGGGGTGAGTAATCTAATAGTTATAAGGAACTATCAATGTGTATGTTGTTAGAGGCTCGTGTGAAGGCTCATGTGGTTGTACTTGCCATTGAGATTAGTGTGTCTAAAGGCTTCATACATCTCATCCTTAAATCAGATGTTGCTACATAGTCTACCACATCAATGGCAAAGTTATAAGGCCCATTCCTATGATTTTCTACACAACCATCATAAACTCATTCCTAGTTTCATAAACATATCCTTTATCCCCATTTTCAGAGAGAGTAATTCAGTAGACAATAATCATTCTTGTCCTTTAACTACATCATCTAGATGCCAAAAATGTGACAATAAGTCAAATACCATAAAATTCACTCATATAGAACACTAACATTAATGCTAAAACAAATTATGAATGTAAAATAGAATACTTGTAAAAGAAAAATATTGTTGGTTCATCACGATACAACTAGATAGAAAATATGTACTTGAAAAGGTGGAGTGTCGGCATGTGAGTTTAATATATTAGTCTAGTAAGAATCAAAAATTTAAGTGAAGGTTAAGATGGAGTGAAATATTTAGGTCATCTTTCACAATATTAAGCATAGAGACATTTCTAGTTTCCACTCGTGTACCACTACAACCATACACTCAATTTGCATTTTCGAACTGTTCCCAACAATTAATATCCTTACATATCGTATGATTAGCCTATATACAGATTTTTAGGTCATTTTGATACATACGCATCATAGACGTGAAGGCTAAAAAATGATGCTTTGTTAAAAAAAATATACTACGTCAGTTTTGCAGTCAACATATAAGTTCAATGAGTTCAATTTGCTAATAGGCTATTCAAGTAAAAGTACAGAAGTTTCAACAACTGGATTTTTAAAAAAATAACCAAAATATGTAATACACTGTCATAACTAACTCTTGTTTCTTAACTTCACTCATCGTGTGTGGTTTTCTTAGCATAACCCATACCTTCTTCTGTAGATTTATTTTCTTTGCAGCCCTACTAAGATCTTTAATTGACTTGGCCAGAGGCTTGAGGCTAACAGTACTGCTACTATCAGAAAGAACTTGTTTCAACTCGCCCATGCTTGCCTGGTCATAGAAAACACAAACTCATTGAAAGTGAAGAACGTAAAGTTCACATATTCACAGTTATCGTTGGGCATGCATGCAATGCAATTCAGGAAGCAAATTGAAGTATTTGAAACTATCCCTTGCTGTCAAACAAAATACTCCACAGGATCAAATGAATCCCCTAAAATGAAGGAAAGCATGCAGACATATAAAAAGGTATCTACTGATTGACATCAGTATCAATAATGATCTGCTATTAGTTTCACCTACTCTGGAATAGAATCACTGGGATACATCCAGTTTGCAGGATTTCGTGTTGGCCTTTTATATGGTTGTTGTGACTTCACTAAGGCATACTAAAGCCTAGTAAGGTTGTAGCATATTAAGAGCCTAACATCATCATCATCATCATCACGTAAGCGAAAATCCCAACAATGATGGGGGTATTAATGGCCTGACACCATTTTAAAGTTTAAAGAATGGTTCTCAAACCGAAATCAACATTAGCATGACGCCTGCATTCAACTGAGCATGTGGACAAACTTTTGCCAATTTGTGTCAATGTTAGTGGGTCAGAATGTTGACCCAATGTCAACAAAATCATGGACAGCCTGTCAATGCTGCAGTCATATCATCAAATATCTTTTTTTTACATTTTCGGGCAATCCAACGGCTCGGACAATGGAGGCAACACATCCTAGAATGGTGGGGGAGATGTATCTATGGAATGTACAACCGATTTTTTAAAGAAAATATGTCTACACGCCCCCCCCCCCACCCCCCCCACACAAAAGATGCAATACTCATATGGGATATGATGTTGATCTTAACTCAATTTCTAATTTCTCATCTCACTCCTTTAGAAAAATATGATTTTTTATTAAAGAAAATACTTGTTGGCTAATGTAACACAACTTAAAGACCAGTACGATTAACATCAACAACCCCAAAAGTTGCAGTATTAGAAGCTATCTGTAACGGTAATTTCTTATGTTATATTGGCAACCTGATCGATATCTCTTTGTATTGAAAATATATCCTGCTTATGCTGATGTTACTTGTACGTCATTTACGGAACTACAGAATCATTTTTTTATATATGGGTTGCCGCAATGCTATTTCACTAAAACTGTATGTATCACTCAGAATTCTTCTCACAATTTTGAGATCCATTTGCATCAATGTTTTGTTGAAGTTTTGTTCGCCAACCTCATCAATGTTTCCCCAAATTTCCACTTCCAAAATTGATGAAGTCGACCTCCTTGGATTAATAGAGGTCGTTGAACCAATTTCTTATGAAGGATTATGTATAACAACTCTTTTTGAAGCCGATGGATATATACATTATTTAAATTGCATGCTGAGTAGATATGATCCTCGTTGGAACTTATTGATCATGCATGCACCTACCTTTTTAGCCACAATTTTATTGGATTAGATGATAAATATTCCTTTTCTGTACCGAAAAAGTGGAGTGTGATTGTTGTTTGACAAGTTTCTCTAAGGTTATCTGATATACCGAAATCAACTATAAGTAACACTTGTTCTTCAGTGTGTACTCAAAAGTAAAATATTGTGGTCAAAGAAAGATGAAATTGCTACCACAAACAGTTTCTCATGAACTTTGATACAGAGTTACAGTCTTAAAATAATGGCAATGATCTCTGAATGTGTCGACTTCCTCTAGTTGTCTTTATTAACCATACATATCCCTTTCTCAATCTGGCTGATAGAAACTCCTCACTAGCACGATAGGGTAGGTGTGAGTCGTGTGACATCCACCTATATATCTTCCAATTATTTGACTTCATCGCCTCATCCCCCCTACTCAATTGCATCTGTTAATACTTAACCAGTAAGCATCGTTCAAGTAATGGACCCTCTATTTTGGTTATTTTGTGGTCTCCATTTCCTTTCAAGTCATTATCCTTTTGGCCCCTACTAAAATAGATATATGTAGAGGATTGGACAATGCTAGCTGGGATTATATTTAGTATATTAACTGGTTCTTACAAGCAGTGTATAGATAGGAGTGTAGACAGGGTAGCGCTCTCGTACTCCCCAATGTGGGACTAAAGAGAGGACCCATCAACACTCTAACACCACCTCCCCTCAAGCTGGGCATAGATATCAAGAAAGCCTATATTGTCAACTAAAGTAGAAAATACCCATTTACTCGCAGGTTTGATAAGCCAATCTGCTATCTGCAACTCTGATCTCTTGAACAGGGTGTTGATCGTCTTAGCATCCCTGGCTTCTCGCACGAAGTGACAGTTGAATTCAATATGTTTGGTTCTTCATGGAATCTTCGATTGGAAGATGAATATAGTTGCAGCATTGTCACAATACATAGGCGCAGGAGTAGATAGATTTTAGGAAGTTCAAACAGGACTTCAAACCAAGGTCGTTTCATGTGCAAAATGTGTCGTTGCCCTATATTTAGTCTTTGCACTGGACCTAGAAAAAATGTCCTACTTTTTGTTGCGCCATGTGACTAGATTGCCTCCAACAAAGGTATAGAATCCAGATGTTAGTTTTCTGTCTATCTTACTTCCAACATAGAAGGATGTGATTTTATAGTGACCATCCTTTGGATAGTACAATCGTTTCCTAGGGCAGCTTTAAGATACAGAAGAATGTGGTATAAAGCATTCCAATGACACAGACTTGATCTATCAAGGTAACAACACCACAACCCTAATGACATCAGAACGAGTCACAATGAGATAGAAAAGTTTACCTAGCGTCATGCATAATCTTTGCCTATTCGGGAAGGCCAGAGAGGAATCACCGTCCTAGGGAATATTGGTGCTAAAAGGTGTTTTTGTCCATATGATCCCAAGTATACCAGTACCACTGAGAAGAATAACAACATTGGATTGGCCGAATATAGATGCACTACAGGTGACTCTAATGCCTAGAAAAATATCATAATATTCCAAGGCATTTTGTAACAAAATGCTTGCATGAATACTTGTTTGAATGCCGACATCACTCCGATACGAGATGGTCATCAATGTTTAAAAGTAGAACAATAATAATAGATTCACTAGTTTTATCAAAGAGCATGTGATCAGAGTGGGAGCGTCACAATCATGTCTTAAAAAGGATATCAGTTTGTCAAACTAAGCACGGGCACTTTGTTTGAGACCATAGACAGCTCTATGTAGTCTACAAACTTTGTGAGACTATCCCTGAGAAACGAATCTAGGGGTTTGCTACATGAAAGGGTCATACAACTTAAGGAAAATAATAGTTACCAAGGTGATATTGATGTATTATATAACATGGGCAGGAAAAGAGAGAAAGGGAGGAAGGATTGTATTAGTGGTGTCTTCATGCTCTTCATCCTCTAAGAGCTATCATGGTGTGTCAAGTTGGGCCACCGCTCTATGTCTAGGAAGAGAGTGCATAGAAGGGGGTAGGGAAGATGCCAGAGGGGGGGGGGGGACTAAGAAGGGATTGCATTGGTGGTGTCTTCTTGCACTTTGTCCTCTAACTTTTTTTATGTTCAACCCTTTCCCCTGATAAATCCTCCGTCATACCTCACAAAAAACATGATGCGAGTGGATATAAAACAAGTCACACTCCTCTATGCAATAGTGAATGATATGACTTTTTACTTCATGCATCATGGTCTGCAACAATGAAATTGGAAAACTATTTTTACTTCCTGCATCATGGTCGCATGATATAAATGTGTATACCCTATCTTAACTGCCTTATTACTTTTCAAGGTGTTGCATAACCCAAGTGCTAAACATTGAATGTATAGACGCCCAAAGGACTCGGGCATAGAGCTGCATGTTACACATCTTGATCTTTTTTTATAAAGGTAACCAATAAGAGAAAGAAATCTTATATTTATCACCAACAAGAAATAATTGTATTATATGGCTTGTAAACAATAACATGAATTCTTCTTTGTAGAAAATGGCACCGGATAAGGAATGGATCAGACTTGTTGATGATAGGCTTGATGATCCATCATATGAAATCAGTGTTGAAGAGTTTCTTACCTATGCATGTCAAAAAATTGGTGCAGATAAAATCAGATGTCTGTGTGTTCGTTGTGTTAATACTTCTTCTATCCCACGTGATGTGGTGAAAACACACTTGATGGTTTATGGTATTTTGAGCAGTTATACTCTTTGGTATCATCACGGTGAGACGGGAAATGAAAGTGAGTCTGATTCAGATACTTTAGTCAATAACGATGAAGGGGATAATGATGTAGATGATGATGAGATGCTAGATCTTCTTGAAGAAATGCACCCTAGTTCACATAATTTTGATAGGAATGATGGTGGAATGGGAAATTCCAACCACGATGATCATGAAGAGGAAGCTAATACCGAGGCTAAAAGGTTTTTTAGGTTGGTGGATGACCTCAATCAACCTCTCTATAAGGGATCAAAGGGGTCAAAATTATCTGCCTTGGTAAAATTGCTTCATCTCAAGAGCCTTGGAAAATGGAGTAATCATTCTTTCACATTGCTACTTGAATTATTGAAAGATGAACTATTCCCAGGTGATTCAACCTTACCTACCTCTTATTATGAAGCAAAGAAGACAATTAAAGATCTTGGTTGCTCATATGACAAGATAGATGCATGTGTGAATGATTGTATGTTGTTCAGGAAGGAAGACCGTGGCCTTGATAAATGCAAAATTTGCAATACTTCAAGATGGAAGTATGACAAGCACAATGGGGAAGAGAAATTAAAAGCAAATGGCAAGAAAGTACCAGCAAAGATCTTGCGTTACTTCCCACTAAAGCTCCGCCTTCAAAAGTTGTTTATGTCCTCAAAAACATCTTCACTAATGAGGTGGCATCACGGTAAAGAAGATGATGTGAATTTACATCATCCGGCTGATTCCTTGGCATGGAAAAAGTTGAATGAGCTTCATGGTACTTTTTCTGCAGAGCCCGGGAATGTCAGACTAGGCCTTGCTAGTGATGGTTTTCAACCATTCAACAATTTTAGGTCATCATATAGCACTTGGCCCGTTATTCTTATTCCGTACAACTTGCCTCCTTGTATGTGCATGAAGCAAACAAATCTCATTTTGTCCATGTTGATTCCAGGTCCTGATGGTCCAGGTAATTGTATTGATGTTTATTTGCACATACAAATATTTGATGTAACTACACATCAAAATTTTAATCTTCGTGCTGTTGTGTTGTGGACCATCAATGATTTTCCTTCATATGGGATTTTATCTGGATGGAGTACCAAGGGAAAACTTGCTTGCCCGTGTTTCCATAAGGGTACTCATTCGATTAGGCAAACTAATGGTAGAAAGGAATGCTTTATGGGTCATAGGCGTTATTTGCCTTTGGATCATCAGTCGAGAAAGAATAAATCTGCATTTGATGGCACGATCGAGAAGGGCACACCCTCTACACCACTAAGTGGTGATGATGTCCTCATTCAAGTGCAAAGTTTGGAAGGGAATGTTCTTAGAAAATGTTCAAAAAAGGTATCTCACAAGAGCAGAGGGGATAATTGGAACAAGAAAAGCATTTTCTTTAAGCTTCCATACTGGAAAGATCTATTGATAAGACATACTTTAGATGTGATGCACATTGAGAAAAACATATGTGATAGTATTCTTGGAACTCTTATGAATGTGAAGAATAAGACAAAGGACAACTATAACTCTCGTCTAGATTTGCAAGCAATGAATATTAGGCAAGAGTTGCACCCAATGATAATTGGAGGGAAAACAGTGATGTCTGATGCATCATTCACATTATCTGTAGACGAAAAATGTAGGTTTTTAAGATTTTTGAAGGATCTAAAGATACCAGATGGTTTTTCTTCAAACATTTCCCAGTGTGTGAATCTTAAAGAAAACATACTTTCAGGATTGAAGAGTCATGATCATCATATTTTGTTACACCACATACTCCCTCTTGCATTGCGTGGCCTTGTTCCTAAGGATGTTTACGAACCACTTCTTGAGTTGTCGTGTTTCTTCAAGGTTTTGGGAAACAAATGTTTAGATATGGGGGATCTGAAGCAAATTGAAGCTCAAATTGCAATTACACTTTGTAAGTTGGAGCAAATTTTCCCACCATCATTTTTTGATGTGATGGTACATTTGCCTATTCATTTATCACATGAGGCTATGTTGTGTGGGCTCGTTCATGATCATTGGATGTATCTGATAGAGAGATATTTGTACCCATTGAAGTCCTATATTCGCAACAGATGTGGTCCAGAGGGTTCCATAGCAGAAGGCTTTATAGCAGAAGAATGCATGAATCTTTGTTCCATATATTTGCATACTGTAGAGACAAGGTTCAATCGTCTTGATAGAAACTATGATGATTATGTCAATGAATGTGCAACATTATCTGTATTTTCATACAAGGGAAGAGGATTAGGATGTGGAACAACAAGGGACCTTGATGCAGTTGAGTGGGAGAAAGCTCACATATACATATTAAAAAATTGTGAGGAAGTTAAGCCGTTCATTGAGTACGTGATTCTTGAATTGTGTAGCTGAGCCATTTGCTGATAGATTTTATATTTTGTTTACTAACTTCATCACATGCATTTTCAATTTATTCTAGAGAATATTATCAAGCTCAAGGAGTTGATCCAGATCAAATATCTATTAAGGATTTAAATGAGGGTTTCATAGAATGGTTTAAGATGAAAGTAAGTTGGTCTGATTTGTTCAATATGGTTTTGTATACACACTAATTTGATTTAGTTTTTCTACTAACTATCTTTTTTTAGATAGGAGATCAACATGTGAATGATAAAAGAAAGAAGATAGATGAGTTGCTTTCATTATCACGTGGTCCACTCAAATGTGTGAAATGTTTTTATGGCTATATAGTGAATGGTTATCGGTTCCACACTAAGTCTCATGATGAAAGATCAAGGTCACAATGCAGTGGGATAACTGTGGTTGGTGATGATGGTAGTGGAATTAGCAGAGATTACTACGCACAACTGACTGAGATTATAGAATTGCAATATTTGGGCAGTAAGAGAGTGGTATTATTTCTATATGATTGGTTTGATGTTGCTAAAGGAGTACAGACTGATGCGTATGGATTCACGAGTGTCGATTGCAAGCGTATTTGGAAAATTGTTGAGCCATTTATATTAGCAACTCAAGCATCTCAAGTTTTTTATGTGAATGATCAGATTAATAAGGGGTGGCATATTGTGACAAAGATCGATCCAGGGGACAAGTTGGAGCTAGTTGATGATACAAATGATGCACATACTGATCCAATGCTTATTTCATAATGTTAACTAGATTACTATTCCTCTTTAAGTACTTCTAAATGTGTAACAATTATAATAGTCAAACTTATTTTTTTCGTATCTCATTACAATGTTTTTTTTTGTGGTAACCAGCTTGCTCCTCTTTATTGAAACTATGTAAAAATATGTACAAAATAGAAAAGAAAAAAACAAAAAAAGAGAGTTGTACAGAACGAAACAACTATCTATACATGCTCTCTGAATCATAGAGAGCAGTATCCCACACTTCTTGGACCTCCCTTCTATTATTCCTTTTTACATTCTATGCAATTATAATTTCATTTATACTGATTCATGCAAGCAATTATATTAACAACTAGCTTGATGGTTTTGTAGGAAGTTGGCTGCTAGCACATCAAGAAATGGGAAAGATCCAATGGCTAAGTCCAATGCTAAGAAGTTCAACTCACCACAACAATTGAGTGTAATTGGGAAAGGACATAATCATGCATTACAAATTAAGAGTCGCTTGTTGAATCATATAGGAGGTAGCAAAAGCCGTGGTTACATGGAGTCATGTGATAATCATTTATCCTTTTTGAACAACTTGACTTCCAAACAAAGCAATATTCAGGATCAATCTAGAATGGCTCCCATGTCAAAAAGAATTACTCCTCCACCAACTGAAAATGTTTCTCCACCACAAGACTGTGATGCTCCTCCAACTGAAAAATGTTCCTTCCCTACGAACTGAAGCTGATCCTACACCTCTTGAAGAAGTTCCTATTGAACCAGAACAGAACGTGGAGACCGAATTGATGTCCACTAATGTCGTCAATGATATTTCAATGTGTATGTTCTCTTTCCTTTATTCATAATAAGAAGATTCAAGGGCTTGAGTCAGACATTCCTTAACTTGTTTTATTTATTTTTTATTACTGAATATAGATAGTGCCACTGAAAAGGCAGTCAGACGTCGAGGACGTAACAAATGTAAAAAAGTGGCTAGACTAAGAGGAGGAGCCAAGATAGATGTCACATTCTATCAAGGTCGCCCTGTTGGAAAAAATCATAAGGTGTGGAGTAGACATTTGGGAAGGATTGTTCGTGATCGGAATATTTGTCCAATCAAAGTGCATTCTTGGAATGAAGTTACAGACATACAAAAAGATCACATGTGGGTTGCAGTTATGGTAATATCTTCTACACTTTATTGTTATAATCATTTGACAAACATCCATGATGCATTGATGTTCTTGTGTAATTAAACATGTATTAGGATAAATTCTCAAATGACCACATGGAGGAACACAAAGCTCACACTTTAAAACACTTGAAAGAATTATGGATAAAGTGGAGGTCATCAATGCATCAAACTATCAAGGGGTTGGACATGCAACAACAACTATCAAAGAAACCTATGGCAATTGAAGTTGATAGTGATTGGGAATGGCTTGTGAAAGAGATTTTTCACAGTGAAAAGTTTATGGTGACCTTTTTATTATAAAACTTTACATCAATTCAAATTATTTGTTCTTATATTTCTTTTTTTTCCTTCTATCTATATGCACATTATACTAAATGCAGGCATCGGGTAAGAGAAACTCCATAAACAGAGAAGGGTTGAACAATAAGTTACTTCATCACACTGGTAGCATGCCTCTTAGAGAAATATCATGGCAGAAGGTTGTTCAATTTTCTCTTTATGCTATACTTTGTCTCTAGGTATGCATATAACTTTTTTGTTGTACTATAGGGAGGAAAAGATGGGACCCACCTGATTTGGGAACAATGTACTTTGAAAGCCACAAGAAGGGTGATACCTTAGCTACTATGGATTCATCTCAAGTTCATGTAAGTAAGAAAAAAATATCTATTTTCGGTCCATTAGTTACTAATATAAATTGTTGATTCAGGAAAAAATCATAACCATCCAACAAGCAAAGCCATCCCTTCGCCCCGTTGAGGTCGCCAAAAAAGTGTATGGAGAATCAAAGACAAAGAAATACATATCCTGTTATGGTGGGGGTGTAAAGCCAAGAGATGTTAGAGGACCATACAAAACAAAGAATGTCGTACTTGATGAACTCAAAGCAAAAGACCAAGCATTGAAAGACAAGGAGGAAGCTTTGAAAGTACAAGAGAAAACTCTTAAAATAGTTGAAGATGGAAAGCATGCCACACAAAAACGTTTGGAAAATGTGGAAAATGTATTATATAGGATAATCAACAATCAAAAATTTCAGGAACTTTTGGATTTTAGTGAGGATGATGATGGTTGTGCCTTTTCTCCGGCTATTTCAGATGATGATACCTCAAATTAGTTATGAGGTCAGTTCACCAATTGATGATGTTTCTTGTTGCCATTGTATTATTTATAGTATATATATTTGCATATCATAGTTTTCTATTACACATATCTATTGGTGAAATGAAACTAACTGCTTTATTGTTTTATGTTGTAGGAATTGGAGTCTCCAATTCTATTAACCATTTAGATCCCATCATATGGTTAAGCCGGAACATTAGGCTATGAAGGAAGAACTTGTTAATATTTATATTTCGTTGCTGTTTATATTTATTGTTCTAGACATTCTCCGCCTTTTCTTATGAACAAAATGTACTAGTGTTGCTCTGAGTACAACTAATAGTAGGATAAAAAATATATTCGTGTTGCTCAGTTGTGATGTAGCTAATTTACTAGACTAGTTTGGTGAAGTTTTATTGAGAAAATCAATTATATCTTTTATAAGTATAACACCGGTTTATTTTCTGTATATGTTGGTTTGTAGGCCCCACACTTGGTCCCGTGGGAGGTAGCCAATGATAGTGATGTTTATATTGTGGTTAAGCTAATGCCATATTATGAATGTGGTTGTGTCACTTTGATTACAAATTGGTTGTATGTAACCCATGAGGGTTTGTTATCATATAGCATTTGTCATTCTTTTCAATCATATGTAATAATGTGTTAACATTTAGTTCAGACATAACTGTACTCTTAAATCTCTAGAAAGCCCACTGCCAATGAGTATGAGTCAGAATGGTGGTGAACCAACTCTGAGTTAATCGCAACAAGTATATTGATATTCAAATGTATTTTAGTGTTCTATGATTTTGTTGCACCTGATTTTTTTCCCTTTAATAAGTGGAAATATCTATTCCAGAAACATCATCAGAATGAAGATAAGCAGATTAATTAGATTTCAGTGGTTCTCGTTTGCAGGGACTTTGGATCTTTTCAAGTCTTTCAGTAGTTTACATGCACAAATGGGTCTGAAACTAGGCTTCAATAAGTCTGGTAGGTATGTCCACTTGTTGGATTTGTTTAACATTCTGACATTCTCCAACATCTTCAAAATTATGAAAACAATGATTATTGTTCCCTGGAAAACAAATATTATTTTTCCATTCTCCCCCAGTTAGCATGGAGAGGGAAAACCTGAGAGTTATGAACATTTCTTTTTATTGGTTAAACACAGCTTTATTGTGGCTCTTTCAAGCAACTAGGAAATAGTTATAGAATTGGATTGACTCAGTAGCACCAAATTCTTACTCACATCATACTCGGACCAACAACCATGAGTGTGAGGATGAATTCAATAGCACTGAATTCTCAGTCACAACATACTCAGAACCAAAATCCATGAGTTCAGTCACACAAGAAATATTATAGTAGAATATGCACGCCACTAGTCATTTTAGTTTCAATTCCTAATAAAATTAAGGCTATGGAATGAGTGTTAATGTAGTTATCTCTTTACAGAGCAGGCATAAGGAGTTGATGTATTCTCAATAAGTCTGGTAGGTATGTCCAGTTGTTGGATTTGTTTAACATTCTGACATTCTGCAACATCTTCAAAATTCTGACATTCTTCAACATCTTCATAACTCACCTGAGAGCTATGAATATTTCTTTTTATTCAGTAGAACCTGGATATGGACAACTACCAGATCTGGTCGTTTCCTGCCCCACCTTAGGTATTTTTTTATTTACTTTTCTCACTTAATTCTAGCATCCATATGGTCGATTCCTGCCCCACCTTTTTCATCCAGTTTGATCTGCAGCAGAACATGGGGCAATTCAAGGTTGCAGGTGAACAAAAATGGCCACTCAAGAATGTAGCTAGCAATAGGCTACATCATCTTCATAGACGCCTTAAAGGATGACATGACTGTAGCTTCTATTATGTGAAAGTAAACAAAATGGCCACTCAAGAATGTAGCATCTATTACGGTGAGAACAACTAAATGTTTGTTGTCTTACAGCTTTGATGTAATTCATTCATTTCATCTGATGTTGCTTTACTAAAAATTCTTTTTCAAGCGATTGAACTCTTTTAAATATCCATGCTATATGTTAGTTACTTATAATGTGTTAAAAATTCCCAAATATCAACATGTTCTAGTGCACTGTTATCTATCTTGCTTGTGTCATTACAGAGTTGATATCATCCTACATAAACCAATCAGCTGAAAGTCTCAACATGTCGTTCTTTTGCTGAAAATATGGGAGAAAAATATCCATTATACTTCATAGGGAACTCCGCCTTGTTATTCTAAAAAAAATCAAATAAGTCCACATTGTAAACACAATAATAGTCAAAGTAATAGAAATTTTATTCACAAATAATAACAAGTTAAGCACTACAAGTATGGACCTACAATAAAATATGTGTACATCTATATTTGAAAAGTAAAAAGATAGTAATGGTAGTGGACAACAAAGAAGAAAGAGAAGGTATGTTGTTATTTGTAGAAGAGAGTATAACATTGATGTACATTCAAAGTTGGGAAGAAAAGGAAGAGGAAGAGGAGGTTGTTATTGGTGGTGGTGGTTGTGTTGGTGGACAAATAAATCATAGGTATTAGAGATTGAGGAAGAGGTAGACAGTAGGTTGGCAACTAGTGGAGAGAGAGGATAGGCCAAATTCTATAGGTGGAGGTAGAGGAGTAATTAACTAGGTGGCAATGAGAAGTGTCCACCACCACCACGTGTCCACGTGTGTCCATGGAGTGTCCATGTTGGATACGTGGTGGACACGGACACGCCGGCATATGGGAAGTGTCCATGCTTCCTAGCCAACTAGTATATGATTATTTCATATCACCGTGTTTGAGCCACATGACTTTTGATTTCTATCTGATGATTGATTCCTCAGCAGACCTGGCAAGGAGAGCTTCATCCTTTTTCTATTTTGCTATGTCCCACCATAAGTCAGACTTGGTTTGTGCCTCCAAAGCTTCCTTTTCAAGGTTCTTCGCAGAATTGGTCATGTCACCAATTGATTCCCAGTTCCACGTTTGTAGTCTTCTCTTTGTGTTCTTTAGTTTCTGGTAAAGTTTATACATTGGGTTGCCAGAGGATTGTATATTCTCCCATGAGTCATTCACATTATCTCTGAAGCCTTCTTTTGTATACTAAATAAAGAGATTAAATAACTTTGTTAACTAGTAGACTCTCTAACAAAATACATAATGGTAAACTCACATGGTTTTTATTAAAAGTTTACTTAAAGAGTGAAAACATTGTTGAATTTTATTTCACGTTTCTTGCCATAGCCATGTCTATGTACTACCCTTTCTTCTTTTAAGTTTTTTGAAAAACTAGTTTTGTGATTTGTATGTGACAATGAATCCTGAAATCTTGATAGCAGGAACTAGGAATTGTGTAAGAATATCGTATATATTAAAAATGATGCATTTAAGTGAAGTCATCCCCCCTACAGGTTTTATACATGCAGCTTTTGCTTTAGGATATGAAGTAGGAATTAACAAAAGCCCTATAGATGGGCACAAAGTCCCTCTAGGTGCTCTAATAAAACTTGTACAGAAAAGCCTTCAGTATATAGAGTTGGAAGCGAATGTAAGCACATATTCTTAGTCATTTTTTGAATTAATATAAAAAATGTTTCTCATTTGCATTTCATTTTCCACTCTTTTCTAAACCGTTTCTGAGTGATGCGGATGTAGATGCTGAATTCGCTCCCATTGAGCCCATTGATATCATCACTATGAGTGTTGACGAACTACGAAAGAAAATAAAAGAGCAAAAACGAGTTAATCCAGAGGATCATGAAAAAAGACATGGAAACTGATAAGGAGACTATTTTGGTCAATGGAACTGAGCATGGATGTGAAAGGGGCAAAGAAGTTGATGATAAAGGAAAACTGAGAGAAAGAGGGAAAGAGAAGGTAGAACAGGATAAAGAAAAAGAGAAAGTTATTGAAAAGGAAAAAAATGTGGAAGACAAGGAGCTCCATATTGAACATGAAGATAAACTGATAACCAATCATGATGTAAATGGAAATTCTGGAGGTAACTACAGAAGCGGACTAATTTTAATTTGCACCCATTTAACAGTTTGTTTTCTAATGGTATTATCATCTTAAGTTTTACATTGATTCTGCCTAAATAAATCCATATCCAATATGTTCTAGCAGTAGAAAATGGCCTAAGTGCTGATAGTTCCTGCTTTTGGGCTAAAGGCCTAGAATCCATTTTTTGAAATTTTTCTGTTGCTGCCATGGTCTCTCAATCTGGTCTAATTCTAAATCTGAAACATATAAATGTTTATCATTGATTCAAATTTCAAATGGTAGCCTTATTGCTTATCAGGCAATAATCGAATGCTAAATGTTGAACTAGGCTAGCAACATGGTAGCCTTATTGCTTATCATTACGTTTGTAGTATTCCCATTATGTGTACTCCTACACGACAATGATGCTATCTGTGATGTGATTTCTAGGTACAAAAATACTATCTGTTAGATAGATCCATTATGGAAAAAGCAGTCTCAATCTTTCTACCATGATTTTGGAGGCTATTTTCAAACAATCATTATATGGCGAGATGGGCACAATTGGCTGTATGTTTTGGGGTTTTAACCTTAGAAATTAGTACAAGTGTGGCTTCAAACAATTTAGGAGGTAGATCCCCACTCTGGATTTCCACTTGCATTGTTTTAATAATAGAACGACCTATACGATGCCTATTATGTTAGAGAAAGAGTCAGTCAATGCTGTCTGGATGTGCCACTTTATAGGGGTTGATACGCATAAGCACACACTGAACTTCATCAGACGTAGATTCAGTTGGAGTAACTGAATATGATTAGCATGCACCGTAAAGAATGCTGGTGGACACTCCAACAGAAGGTTGTAGTCATTGTATCCATCCATATGTTAATTGTGCCTTGCAATTCATTGAGTATGAGCTCAGAGATTTCATTCTCATTATTGCATCAACTTCCATCATTGCATTTGAGCATGCTAACTATATTATATCTGTGTTGTTGATTCACTATGGCATGGAAAAATCTGGTGTTATTATCTCCATGTTGAAGACAGCTAATGTGACTTTGCTGCCTCCAGTCCTCATCTTCCTTGAGCATGTTTTCTTACTAGGATTGTAATGCTACAAACTTTGTGTCAATGTCCTTGTTGTTATCTTTTCTTATTAACTTTTGTAGATTCTTGATAGAGTTGCTTAACTTCCTTCTAAATTTCCCTATATTTCTTTGCATTGTTAGTATCCCACCTTCAGAGCTTTTCTTGTGTCTGTCTCAAAGCATGTTCATATATCAAAGAATTGTCCGAACAAGTTTGTAGTTGTTGTTTGAACTCAATGTTTCCTAGCACTAGGCTTTTGTTTTGAATCTCCAATACTGATTAGTAGCACTTTTACTATATTACATGACAATAGGACTATGGTCTGAGCTGGTATGTGGTATAGATGTGTCGATGTATGTTGCTTATACTCAGAAAGAAAGGTTTTGTTTGCAATATCCCTATCCAATATTTCGAGTAGCTTGCCTTTTTGGTGTGTATATTTCAGCCCAGAAAAACTCAACTCAGTCATTCTAATATTAATCTGCAAGTTGTCAACTAGATTGGCATCACCGTGATTAAATTATGGACTCCCCTTTTACTACATTACATGAGAATAGGACTATGGTCCGAGCTGGTATGTGGTATAGATGTGTCCATGTATATTGCTTATACTCAGAAATGAAGGTTTTGTTTGCAATAGCCCTATCTAGTATTTCAAGTATCTTGCCTTTTTCGTGTGTATATTTCAGCCCAGAAAAACTCAACTCAGTCATGCCAAAATCAATCAGCAAGTTGTCAACCAGATTGGCATCACCGTGATAAAATTATGGACTCCCCTTCTTTTCACTTGGGGATAACACCACCTTCCAATACCCAACTATCACCCATGTCGTAATACTCAGAATTTCATGTCGCAATGATGATGTTCAACCACATTGAGTTCAGAGTCGAGAAGGAATTGTTATGTTGGTTTTGTTTCTCTAAGTTTCTTGCTCATGTCTTGTGATGGATTTATCTTTTGTTCACCATTTAAGCTTCATGATTCATTGAATGCGTAAATGGTCAGAGCTAGCATGGTTACTTGTGAAGCAACATTTTCCTATTCTGTCTCCTTTAGGTTCTCCTTTCTGTTTCATTTTGCAGCAGAAGTGGGATTTGTGGCTAGCGAGTTCATTGCTTTACCTCTCTGGTCTGTTACCTTGACTCCTCCATTGTGGTGATGCTTTCAGCCATAAGCCCCATCTCCTTTCCTCCTCTCACTCAAAGTCTTTGTGCTAGCAGTTGTTTTAACTATTCCCAATTGTCTCACAAAGAAAGCAGAGGGTTGGTAATCTCTCATATTTTATCTCGATGTCTACAACATGCTCAAGTTTCTCTTTGTATCTTTTAGATGCATTTTAATAGGCTGAGTACATTGATGTTCACTTGGAACCTGCTAGAGATGTCCCAATAAAAGTCATGCAGACTTTTACCACCATTCTTTGTTTCCCAACTATCAATATTATAACTTTTTTTTATCTAGAACCCAAAGGTACATCGTACAACCATATTCTAAAACAAGTGATTGACAAAGTCATATAATATGCAAGAATGTTTGTAGAGATGCATATAGATTCACAAAGTCATATGGCTAGTTGGCCACCGGTGCTTCAGTCGACCTGATTCATCATGCTTTTTGGTTTTAGTGGTGATGCACCAACAATATATTTTTCTCTATTTTCTTACTGTTTATTATTTTTTTCATGTTGATTTACATTTACTTTTGTTGGTTGATGCAGCTCTAGGCTTGGCGTGTTCATTCTAATAAGATAGGTGAAGAAAAATGACACCATCTTGTTCTCTTGTATGCCACTAGCAATACACATAGCATGAGAAGTAGCTAGCCATTATCAGTCCTCAGTTTCCCCTTCTTACTGGGGGTACATGGAGCAATAAATTCTTTGAACAAGTAGTTGCTTGCAGCCATGGAGCAGGACATGAAGCTAAAATGGTAAGCCATGCTTTAAGCATCAGCTGTTTGCAGCCATGGAGTAGGACATCAAGCTATAGTGGTAATACATTATTTAGAGAAACATAAAGCTGCTGGTATATTGTCTATATTGAAAAATGGCTCCTGGTATTTGGTCTAAATTGAAGAATAAACCATTCCAGGTTGTCATTCCGTAGTCAGTTATCGTGTTTTCCTTTTGGACCCTACACATTGATTCACGTTTAGTTTAATGGAGGGAGGCCTGGTTACTTCAATGAAAGAAGGGAACTAATCTTATTAAAAGGTAAAGAAGGCTGATCATTTTCCAGTGGTGAAGAACGGTCGTTAGCATTTGCCCCAATAGATGCTATCTACTCTGGTTACTTCGATGAAAGAAGGGAGCCAATCTTATTAAAATAAGGTGAAGGCTGATCATTTTCTCATTTGTGTGGAGTTCAAGTTATGATGTACAAATATGGTCCTAAAGTGAACGTCAACTATAATCCCGCTATACCTTTCGAGATGAATTCAAGGGAGGAGATTCCTGTATAGATGTGATATTCATTGAGCTGATTTTTTCTGTATTAAATATAGGCCTCCTACCCTATACACACTTGTACATTTTTCAGTTTTAGAGAAAAAGAAAAGAAAAAGGGGAGATGCACACTTGTAAGAACAAAACAAGTTACTTGTTGTATTGTATTTGGTAACTTATTGAAGGTGTCAAAGGCCCATGTCCTCCACTATGTAAATTACCATTTATTAATAATAAAATAAAAGATTTGTGGATTTTCTATGTATTTGTCCAATTGTGTATCTTCGATGGCTATTATGAACGAGTTATGTTCTGCAAGATGCGATGCATACATTTTAAAAACTATAGATCGAGCAATGTATATCGCCAAAAGTATTTACGGCGGAAGTGTTTCGTCCTAATTAACCTGATGAAAGTATCGACAAAATGGTCCTTGTTGGTATTTACGACAGAATTATTTCACCGTGATTGTTAATTATGACAAAAAGTTTAAGTTGACGCTATATCCATTAGGGATAAGATATATTATTTGTCGTTGTTGATTATAATGATGGAACGAAATATGTTGTCATTATTAATAATAACGGCAAGATCAATAACGACAACATGCGACGACTTATTTTCCCCCTCCTTAATAGTTATAACGGCGACTTTTTTCACAATTACGACTGACATTTTCTGTCGTTATTGTTATAGTTTCTTGTAGTGCTAGACGTGTGAATATTGCTATTACATGCACATTCTAAAAGGCTTCCCATTTTATTCTTAGTTCTTCATCTATCTTATTCTTAGTTCTTCACCTATCTTATCCACTATTATCATGTGTTTCGGGATCCAAGGATATTTTGCACTTGGGACAAATTCAGATTTTGACTGGAACTAAAAATCCTATTAACAATATTATGACTTGAACTGTCGAAATTCTTGTGATTAAAAATATTACTTGCATATTCCTATTCTCTTAGAGATGTCTTTTGTTCCACAATAAGAAAAAAAGAGCAAGGAAAAGGAAAATAATAGTATATGTACTCCAATATAAATGCTTCAACAAAAAGTTTATTAGCTCAATTACTTAGATTGGCATGGTAATAATGTGAGTCACAGGTCTGAGAACTGTATAATTTTTTTTTTCCCTGTGGCAAAGTCAGACACTCAAAATATTTTCTCACTAGATGTGCGATCATGGAATGTGCTTCAATCTTTTATTATTTTTTTTTATATAATATTTGAAATAACTCTGATGATGAAAAAATAGGAAAACATCTTCAGACTTTATATAATTGAATTTTATGAATGGAAATACTCACATATTCTTATCTAGATGTGTGTATATTACTACTACCTGTGCATTATTGAAGTCTTTCCATGTTATTTTTTAGTTTCTTAACGTATCTTATCTAGTATTATCATTTATTTTGGGACCGAGGATGTTTTGTGTTTGCGAGAAAGTTAAGAGTTTAACTAGGAACTGAGAATCATATATACAATATATGAATCCAAACCATCGAATTTTGGATGATTAAAAATATTACTCACATATTCCTAGTCACTTACAGATGTATTTTGTTCCAAATAAGAAAAACAATCAGAAAAAGGAAAAGAATAGTATATGTGCTCCCTTGCAGAAATTTGACAAATGGCCTATTAGTTCAATTGGTTAGAGTTAGTTAGAGTGATGTGCAAATGTTGCAAAGGTCACAAGTTCAAAGCATGTATGGGGCAATTTATATTGTTTTACAATTTTTGCCCCATGGAAAAGTCAGCCACACAATATATTTTATCACTTGACTTTCAATCATGAAATGTCTTTCTAATTTCTATTCTTTTTTACATAATATTCAAAATTAATATGATGATGAAGAAAAACAACAATAATTAATTAGAAAATGCTTTCACACTTTATATAATTGAATTTCACGTGATTAGAAATACTCTCAAATTCTTATCTAGATGTGTATATATACAATTACCTACGCATTATGGAAGTATTTCCATTTTATTCTTAACTCTTTACCTATCTCATTGATTAGTGTCACTTATTTTGGGATGCATAAATCTTTTTTGTTTGCAGACAATTTTAGAGTAGACTACAACTGGGAATTCCATAATTAATATTATGAATTCAAACCACCAAATTCAATGTGATTAAGAATACTCATATATTTGTAACTAGTGGGAGATGTCTTTTCTTCCACAATACTCACATATTCAAACTATCAAATTTGACGTGATTAGGAGTGACTAAGGATATTTGGAGAACAATTTCCCTTCTCTCTTATAGAGAGAATCGTCATGCAAAGGTATGAGTATGTAAAAGGAGAATAGAGGAAGTAACCATCACAATAAGGGATAAAATGAGATTGTTGGTTATATGTCCTAAAAGCCATCATCTGATAATTGTAAAATGAATATTTTGTACTTTTATTATTATTAATAAAAGTTAATTCTAATGGTTATTCTTGATTTAGTATTTAGATAATAAATAAATCTAATCATTCGCTAAGAGTATTTTGACTCGATGACATATGGTTTAGGTTAGAGGACCTAAACATGAAATCATATGTATAATGATAATATCTACTCTTGTTATGTCCCTAGTGAGTTATTATTGTGGATATTATAGGGCAATAATCGTAATGTCTCAAGATTTAAGACCTCATATAAAAATGATCTTAAAAGGAATGATTGGACTATTCATATCACCAAGGTGTAACTTCTTTTTTAGGGAGCCCATCACTGAATAATTTTTTGGTTAAGTGTGCTCAACCAAGAGTAGTGCTAGGATGGGTGATCAGTCAGAAAGTTTATCCTAGCTATTCATGGTGATGTAGCCACACTTGTGTTGATATTTCATGATCGGGAGTTGTGTGTCCATGGCCATTATGGGTCTATACTGAAATGGGAAAGTATTATGAGACCATATAGTTGAGTCTTGACGAGAACATCAAGGGTATAAGTTGCACGCATTGTAACATCCCAAGACTTGAGGCCTCAGATAAAATAATCTTAAAAGGAATGATTGGACTACCCACATCCCCAAGGTGTAGCTCATTTTCAAGTAGTCGATCACTAAAGAACTTTGTAGTTAATCATGCTCAACCCAAAGTAGTACTAGGATGGATGATTAGTCGAGAAGTTCATCTTGATTTGCATGTGAATGAGGAAAAAGTGTGCATTTAAAGGTAGTAGTGGTCTGTGGAACCGTTCATCATTCCTAAGATTCTACTGGAGCCTTGGATCACTACAGTAACACATGTTGTTTATGTACTTAGACACTAGACAAACATGCTTAATAACATGTGTTGCCAAATGGTGGTGACCAGGTATACCATGATACATTGAGAATATTATTAATGATATAGATAGAATTTGTCCCTCTTTTGGAGTGATATCCCCAGCCACTTGATAAGTGAAACTATAAAATGCATGGTCATGCTCTTGTGAGTCGGTATATGATATTGAGATCATAATATCTTGAATAGTCTTCCCTAGTTCAAGAAATGTAGCTTGAATATTAAGAAGATGACATTCCAGACCTTAGTTTCAGTCCATATATTTGTGACAAACGAATTATATGATCATAGTAACATTAGTCACTCTTATAAGTTGTAGTTGTTCTCTAACTCATTCCTATCACTTGGATGTCAATGATGTGTGGCTAGAGACCAATCTATTCTTGTGTCATTTTCAACATCACTACCAACATAATTAGGAACCTATCAGGTCACACACATAAAAATATGTAAGGAATTGAAGTTCGAAACAAAAGTATGACTAGAAGATCATGATCGATCAATCAGGCAACCTGATTGGGAGATCAAAATCTAGTCTATGTTTTTTCAACATTAGACTATGTTTGTAATTGTGATTTGGAAATGGATTACAATTAGGGCTTTCTAATCCCATTACTTTCATATATATATGGGGCACGGCCCAAAGAGTTTCACACATCATTGAGACAACTTGTGCGACAAGTTGTCCACCAAAGTTCTCTCTTAAAGAGAGAGGAAGTTACCATAAGGTTTGCTTCCCCAAAAAGGAAAAGAAAGGGAGTTCTATGACAATTAGCTCATGAACAACTCCTATTCCTCTTTGCCTTGGTGTCTAAGGTGTTACACCACATTTTCCCTTATCCGCATGGACAAAGTAGAGGCTGAGACACACACATACAGTCTTGGAGAAGTTGTTCCATAATAAGATAGTTGTGAAGATTGAGATTTGAGAGGGGATCCACTGTCCACTAAATTGTGATATAAGACCATCCTATTCAAAGATAGAGGAAAGGAGGAATTTTGAGAGACCCCTGACCTTTCTCAAAGTATTGAACATACTTAAATATCATAATTGAATGTTTAGGATCTTAATCTAACCATTTTATATGCTTTGTAATCATAATACAAACTTAAGTTTCAAGTTTGGTCCAATTTCGACACTGTTTGAGTAAGTTATGCAATTTTATGCACATTTTGGACTTTTCTATAATTTACCCAATTGAGAGGTTTTCTTTGCCATTTATCATATTCATTATGTTCTTTTAATGTTCTCTCATAATTATTTTGCTTGTTGAGCCATGGTATGCCTAGTTGAACCTTGGTTTAGAGGTGTATTTTGGCAAGGGTATTTTAGGGTTTATCCCTTTATGGATGAGCTACCTTTAGGAGCTATCAACCAATGATTTAATTGATTAGCCTAGAAATTCGACAAAGGAAAACTAATAAGGTCTCCATGGATGGTTGTGGAGCTTCTTGTGTGTGTTCTTGTATATTCTTAATATTTTAAGGCCATGGACACTTGGAAAGATACTAGAACTTCAACTTTTTCTTTTTCTTTATCTTAAAGTTTTATATACTTATCCCTAAGCACCCAAACGAACCATTTTCTCTCCACCACCTCCCTCCTCCTATGAAACTCATTCTCCCTCTGGGTACTGTGAAGTTCCTATTCAAGGAAGAAGAAAGTGGGGATCTTCTTGGGAAAAAAGCATCTAGGGTTGCAATTGACTTCCTTTTAGGGTTTAAAAAGCTTCCTTCTAGTGATCTTGACCTAAAACAGTAAGAATCCCCTTCTTTCCTCCGTTTATTTCTTTTTTATCCTTCCTCCTACATTTTTCCAGGTTGTAACGTTGTTGTTCCAAGGTAGAAATCGCTCTAAAGCTCTAAAACCCTACCTTTCTTGCACCTTATGCTTAAGGTTTGCTCATTTGATGAAGAAAGGTGCAGATGGACGAGTTCACAACTTATCCTTAGATTTTCTATCCAATCTTCTTGTGTTTTCTTTTGTTTGGGATTTTATCTGCTAATTAGAGGCATGTTTTATAACTTTCTACACGTTTATTGCTTACCATTAGCTTGCTAGCTCATGTTCTTCCTTTTAAATGATGATCCATGCACTAAAAAGCTATGCTTGACTTGGATTTCAATTTTTACAATGTTCCTTATTCTGATTTAAGTTCTAGATGAACATGTGATCAAATGTACATTATTCCTAAGGTATAATATGACTTGGATCAGGTTGGTTTGATAACCGATGGTGCTAAACACCTTTCAACCAATGGTCAATTTTAGGGTTTAAAGTTGATTTCTTATATAAACAGATGACTCAATGGTGGTATTATTGGAACAATTGATGGTGTTGTCTTCATGACAACTGATGGTGGTGACCAATGGTGTCAATTGACGTTCACCCCTTAGGTCAGGTGTTGGTGTAATTAGAAGCTTAGTGATTAACAATTAAGTACCCTAATGATGCTATCAATCTATAGTGATATTAGTTTGATATTCGATGGTGATTAATGAATATAGTGCTAATCTAACAACCTATGATTTCTTAATGGTCACTACTGATGGTGGATCAGGTCTCCACAACCTATGGTGAGTTAAGCATGTAATTGTAGCATCAATTAAGCCTTAAAGCAATGGTTTCTTGGGTCATTTGATGTAATGGTCGGACCTATATTCCAATTGTTGGTTTTAATATATGAACTTGACCTAATGGTTAAGATCTAATGTTTCTTCATCCAATAAATTAGAATGATGCCTAAATGTAATATTTTGGTCCTAATAAAGTGAATTAAATGGTTTCCATTATGATATTAACTTAAGAATCTTATTTACTGAAGGCCTATTTTAAATAAACAATCGTTTGTGGGTTTTACCCTACTCTCAATGGAACGTTTTATGTTCTTAATCAAGGGATGTCTAGGATTAGATGGTGACTCTTTCTAGAACACAACTCAATGACTTCATAGGTGGTTTGTTCAAGGTGTTTTCTTATGTAAACAACCAATGGCTTTACCCTTTCAACAATTAATGGTTAGAAGTTGATGTCTCAATATTCCCATGATTTTGGGTGAAGCCTATAGTGTAATGTTATGATTATAATTTTGAGAATTTGATGGTTCAATGCCTTAAACTTGTAGTGTTACCCTTAGCCTCGTATGATTATGATTGATAATCACCATAATGAATTAATGGGAAACCCAAATGAGGCATATGTAACGACCCCTCCTTCCGGTAACCCCCAATTAAGGGAGACCGAGAGGTCGGTGCCATTATTCCAATTTCTGGATCAAGGTTCGACAATTAATCAATAACAATTATTAATTCTACCAGACTATATTGAAAAGTTGTATTAAATAAAAATTTTGCATACCTTTGAAAAGTTTGGATTTCTAAGCTTCTATCCATAACTGAAACTAATCTAACTAATACCTCCTTATTCTTTATTTCGTGAATTCACGATATGGCACTTTACTGTGTGTCCTTTTTGGGATTTTGTACCTAAATCACCGACAAACAAAATGTCGGTCATCCAAAGCTGGTATGTGAGGGAAACAATAATCATGCAATTATTCATAACAATGTATTGCAGCCAATTACCATTTAACAAACAATTTTACATTTTAAATATAATTGCGCGATCCATGCATACCCTATCCCCTGCGTTGTCCCTGTAGTGGACCTGGATACTACTTTCCTAATAGTAGATCCCCATTAAACCCCTCATGGTCCCACCCATAGGTGAACCAGTTTCTAGGGTTGAGTCACATGGCACTACCCTTAGATAGCCCACTCCTTAACTCATGGCATGCTAAAGAGTTTCATGGCATTACACGTGGGTAGCCCAATTTCTAACTCACGATAACCTAGACTTTACTCTAGGTTGCCCCTTTTTAGCCTTTACAAGCCATAGAGGTGGATTCAGATCTAAGCCAGTTATATATAAATATAAATAAATAAATAAATATATATATATATATATTCATGGTGATAATCATAGTCCCTTTATAGTTTCATGAAATAAAAGGCATCTAATAGTTATTTTCAAGCAACCGATAAAAACGTTCGGAAATCGCCGTGAAACTAAGAGATTATTCATAAGCGTAACCACATACCTTTTATTGCAGATTTTGAGACAGAATCAAATATGCAGGGAAATCCAATCAAGCAAGCAAAGATGAATAGAAATCCTGAAATAAAATTACAAGTTTCCTTTTATCAAAACTTATCCAATTTCATCTTATTCCTTTGGATTTTTATTCCAATTTTAGGGTTTCCTTTGAAATTAGTGTTTTGTCTCCACTTTTAACATTATGAACCCTAATTCATAAAATCTACTTAAAACCTTTAAATCTTCTCATTTTAATATTCCTAACAATCTTAGGATCATCATATAGTAATTCACTTCCTTGATCCAAAATAATTATGGTTTTCCTCTTCTTTTATCCTAAATTAGGGTTTCTACATGTATCATCTTTATTTATAGAGAAAAACTCTAAATTAACCAACTTTGCATTCAAAATGGATAAAAACTCTATCTTAGCAATCTACATGTACCTATTAATCTACAAAGTTTCACCCTTTATATTCAATTAGGGTTTCTAATTATCCTTTTAATACATACTTCTACCAAGTTAAGGAACTTTTGTAAAACAAGATAGAATTATGTCTCCAAAATATTTTTATCATGTTCCTCGTATTTTTCTATGCAACTTTCATGTATAAAGTTTTTCCATTAGAGAATCCTAGCTATTTTTATTAATTTTGCAAGGAAAAATCCTTTTCTGAACTATTTGGGCAGAGAGAGGAATTACCGAATTTTGTGGATCGTTGGATCAATGTGCCAATGGACCGCGTCTTGATCTGATGCTCTGCATTGCTGATCTCCACTATCTCGATGGCGCGTGCAGCTACTGGCTGCCATTCGTCAGATGCTGCTCGAGTCCATGATGGACTTTGATCCAACACCTCGCGTCGAACAGCTCCACTAAGCGAGCTAACTTAGCGCGCTGCTCTAGAAATCATTGGATCTCATGCTGGCTCACCATGATCCTCGATCCTACAGTTCCCTCTCATCATCCTCCTTTCCTCCTTAAGTCAAACTCACGGTGACACCGCTGCTGGTCCTCGTCGGAGCAAGTTCAATAGGGCAAGAGAGAGAGTACAGGGGCTTATGGAGTGGCCGCTCAAGATCGCTAGGGTGTGAGGACTCAAGTGATGGTCTTTATATAGTGCTAGGGGGGCTCTTTTAGGGTTATCTCAATCCCACTGCCAACTGTCATTTATCCCAATTGGGTGTTTCATGTAGACGCGATGGGAGTCTATCAAATTAGGGTCGAGAAGCTTCCTCTCATCCTCCTGAACTCACTGGGACTCTTCCCAAGCGCGCACATGCGCTGGTTTGATCGGAAACCAAAGGGGAAAGTCCCCCCCTATAACCGACCTATATCCTTGTCCTACTGGGATAGGATGATTAGCAGGGCCCGTTGGATCAAGATCCAACGGCCATCCTTGCACGCGCTCAACCAAGGAAAAGAAATGATTTTCTAATTTCCAAGATAACCACAAATGTGAGGATAACTTGAAAAAGCAATAACTCCCAAATTAGAACTCCTTTTTAATTCATATTTTAAGGGAACCTCATTTATGCTTTTATATTTCATCCTGCAAAAATTGGGATCATTATCTCAAGGAAACGGTTCCTTTTCTTTAGTCGCAAGAAAACACATATTTATTCATATTTTCTGCATAATTTCTATTTCTTTTTCTATTATATTATTATCTTGAGTTCCTTGAACCCCAAGGAACCTTCACATTTTGAAATTATATTTTGGAAAATATTCCTTAGCCTTTTATTCTTCTTTTATTTATTTTCTTATGTATTCCTTTATGCAATTGAATTCCTTTTTCATTTCTTTTTCTTTTTCTTTCAATTGGGCTTATTAGCCAATAAGGCCCATTAAGAAAACATACAAGTCTATCATACACGAAAATCAAACCATCAAATCAACCATTGATTTCATTTATTTCTTAAAAGAAGATTTACAAATCTCATTACATGATTTAGAAAAATGGGGTTATAACAGAATATCTTGTTATACCTAGCTTTAATATAACTAAATGATGGTAATTGGGTATGAATAGTCTTTGAATGCTTAATACAATAACAGAGTGCTCTCTTATTGTTGTTGAAACCCTGGTATGCTATAACCAATGGTTACACCTTGATTTATGTGTGGTTCCATACTTGAGAATAGTATGGAATGTGATGGTCATGCTTCACCTTATGCATCCATGATCCAATGGGGATGATGTGAGTTAGGGTTTGGGTATGAGTTTTGATTAGTAATATCAATATAATTTATCTTGTTGAACCTAACTGTAATGTGAATAGACAAAAATGTGTATTCATGTTTAACCTTCTTATATGATGGCATGATGGTCAAATAACCTCCTTAATATGATCATAACCTTAATGTGTTAATTGGTGGTTATCATAGGCACGTGGTTGATACTTTCTTATGCTAAACATGTGCATTATGAATATGATGAGGGTTAATCATATCTAGATTCCTTGCATGTTGAGGTAATAAAAGAATGTCCATAATGTTAGTATAACCCTGTTATTATTGTTTATGAATATCTCTCAACACATTAATGCAATATTGTGTTGATCTGGTGTATTATATGTAAGTGATGTTGTTGAACCCTGTTATAAGGCATGAAAAGGTAACGATGATCATACAGGGAATAATATGATGGTCTTAATGGCCTTTGGTTATGGTTGAGCCCTGAATGAGGTGTAATCCTCTTATGTTGACAAGGTTTGATACCCTATGATATTGTGAAAAGAATTTATATCTTGTGATAGTATCATGACTAGTGTGGTCATGGAAAGTGAATAGTACAATGTGATGATAAGATGAGAAATTATGTTTCACACATTTTATATCTTTTGAAGTTTTGATACTGACATGCTTTATAGAAGTGAACTAGGGTTTGTATGTTCACTTGTTTGATGCAACCTTAATTCACCCAATTAGAGATAACAAATCAAGTGAAACTCTAATCATTTAGTGCCCTGTGCCATAGAACCATCTTCAATGTCAGAACTTGCTGGATGGTGAATAGAGTATTCCTAAGTGAAACATGGAGTGCATACTATTGAGTAAGTGGAGTGTTTGTCATCCTGACACCAAGTGTTTCAGGAGGATGGATGCGGTCATACCTAGCCATCTATTTGAGAACGGTTGTGACCGGGTCTCAGTGATTATAATATGATGTGATTAGAGGACAACTGTGGTTGAACCTCAGTGATTGGGTTTGAATACCCAAGATGCTAGCACCATGATCTATACCAAGGTGGGCTAGTTATAGGGCTACATGTCATTGTTTTGCAGTTTGACTATATGTCACTACGGTGCAGACTCATACTGACCAAGTATGGAGAAGATCTTGGAGTCCGACTCTTGCTAGATCCTATATGGAACTGATTGTGACCAAGCGGTGGTCAGTTGGACTTTGAGTGGTACAAATCAAACTCCCCAGAGCATAACAAAAGTTGTAAGACAACCGTGTAGCATATTTGTTTAGGGTTATACACAACGCTTCATATTGGATGATAAGCCTTGTTTTCTTTCTTTTCACTGAGATCATGTATAGTACAATAAGAGATAATATATATGCTTATGTTGTAGTTATTCTCATGTTGTAAACTTGCTTATGTTGTCTAATATACTAACATTTATGGTTAAGATGATGTTGATGACTATGTTTAATATTGTTAGCCATGCCTATGTAATTATAAATGCTTAAACTGCTAATCATGCATATGCAGTTAATTGTGCTATGATGTTAGTTCTACTTATGATATAGATATGTTCCCTTTATTTGAGATGCCAATATTGATAACCATGTTATGTTACTAGACATATTCATGATGTCAAGGATGCTTATGCTACTAGATTTCTAGTGTTGTTAGCAAGGAATATGATGATAGTCAGATTAATGATGATGATTGTTATTTGATGCAATTTGATGAAATTTGAGTAGATATCTATCCAGAGAAATGGATTTATTTGTTACCTACATTTACATTTATAATCATACTTGTTTCTAAGATTATTTTCTTAATCGATTTAGCATACTTAAATTATTCAATCTATTAAATTGATTATTAAATACTCCAACTGCTCAGTTATCTACTATTTAAAATGTTGTAATCAATAAGTGTTGTTGGAGGTTATATATCTTGCTAGGACTTGGGTCTCACCCTTGTGGTTTGCCACATCATTTTAGGTAATCATCAATGACGACAATAGAACCGTGGAAGTAAAGCAGAAGTACAATAATGAATCTTTGAGAAAGTTGATTAGATGTCTACTGTGTCCTAGAGTCATCCATGTATTCTCAGGTTTGGGCATGAAAAGTTTGTAAATGGTGTTTTAAATGAATCAGAATTTTGTTAGCTTGTTAATGCTTGTTTGCGTAGCATATACAAATATTGTTATCATGTGTATATATGTTGTGGCTAATGTGATAGAACAATTTATATCAAATTCTTGTCATATTATAGATACAAGAAACATATTGGGCTCTTATGCAAATGTTTCTGATTGGGTGTTGATGTTTAAATCGATTTTAATTTACCCATATTTTTGGGTATGTTATTGATTAGTAATCGATTGTGTTTTATGTTTTGAGTAATCTCATTTAGTGTAATGGGTTCTCACAAGTTGGTATTAGAACTTTAGGTTCACTGAGTCTATAGGGACACTAGGACTTAAGACTAGGATGATGTCAAAGTTAAGAATATGACACAAAAACATGGTGCATACTGCCTAATCTCAATACTTGGGTGCCCTGGCCAGGTATTCAATTATTGAAGAAATGGTAAGTATGGAACTCTTAGATTGTTATCTTTTTTATTACTCTGATCAAGCATTCATTTTGAAATAATCTAAAGAGCATAATCAAGCAGAAATGATAGTGAATATAACTCAATATTACCTCAAGAGAAGATGAGGATTACATCATTATCTATCAAAATTTGAATTGTTGGCAACTATAAGAGAAAGATATAACACCATGAAATCTAAATCTGAATACAAATAAGTAAAAGAGGAGTTCTTGAAGATGAAATTCAATAATATAATAAAGTAAAAGACATATAAGTCTATTCTTATAATGTGATTCAAGGTATGAAATTCACATAAGATGGAGAAAATTCCTATGATAAGTATAAAATGAGAAGATGAATGGGAACAATGAAAAAGGAATAAGGTGGAATCTGAGTTAATCTCAGACCGACCTATGTGTGTAAGAAACTGTTAATGTAAAATAAGCATGTCGTTTGAAATAAATTATGGCAGATGATCCATGTTTAGTGAAGAAAATGTGGAATATGATGATTTACTTGTTGATAAGTGGTTGAAAAACATAAGAAAATAAGATAACATACCCAAGTGTGATAAATAGTCATCAAGGAAGTAGTAATGAGATATGTTAATCATGATGATTCCTATGCTAATGGTAAGGAACCCGAAATGAAAAATGTAACATGATACATAAGAAGTTGTAACCAACATAATGAAAATAGAATTGGTTACCTTTTTGCTAGTGACCCTTGAACAATGATGCTATGATGTGGGAAGTGTGTTTTCCTTTATTTATTTCCTTTCTAGGGCACATATTTCAAGTGGATCATTACCACTTGGTATGTGTGGATTCATTGTAAACATGAGGTTGGTTGTCTTATTATAGCAGAAGGTTGCTTGGTCTATGGTTCCAAGATCATAAGTATGTGATGAGTATGCTTTTGAGCCTTCCAATAATTAGGAAGACTTCTCTTAATGTCTTAAGATTCGATTATGTTGGTAAAAGTAGATTAGATAAGGATGTGAGTTCCTTATAGCACATGAGATGGATACCAAGGTAATGAATCATAGTATCCAAGATGTATCAACAGTATGGAAAGCATGTGAAGCTCGGAGATGTTTATTAAATGAACATTCCAAGTATTCATTTCCCTTAGAGAGAGAGAGATGATGATGACCCTCTAATTGTTGTTTGAAAGGAAAAACAAGAGTGATTCTATAATGTTTTCTATGGTCTAGTGATAGCTGGGAAAGACCACTATCAAGGATAGATGGTTTGTTGATCAGCAAACATGTGTTACCGTGTTCCTTTAAGATAAACCTAGCATTAGAATATCAATGGATAAGAGATAGAGTGGATAACATAAGTTACATGACCATGATAATTTTATGGTTATGTCCTTTAGAATAACCAATGTACTAATAGAATTTATGAATGGGAGGAACAGAGTGTTCATGTCTTGTCTTACAAGTTGTAGTAAGCTATGAATGATGACATCTCAAGGTATTTCATAGATGGTCAGTAACATGGTCAACATCTTTGCTAAACCTTAACAATGTTGAAGTAATTGTACTTATGTGTGACAAGTCTAGAAAGAGTGAGTTGGGGTTGACTAAAGTATCCTCTTGGAGTTATGATATCTCTATTAAGTGTGTTGTCAGAATCCTGATAAGATGAAGACAGTGTCGTTGTTCTACTCCTAACAAGGTCAATCAGGAAGTTATATCTATTAATGGTTATAGACAAATGTGTGATCCTTCAACCAAACAGATGGTTAGTTCACCATTGAGATGATTAGAGAATCCTAAAAAAAATGTTTCATAGTTCTTGAAAATTTGGAGATGTGTACCCGGTTGATTGAGTTGTTAATTACAACAACCATTAAAGGGGTATAGGGATGAAACCTTGTAAAGTTACATATGATAAGAGATACCTGATGTTCTATGTTTGGTAAGGTCCAGTGAGTATGGCCACTGAGTGATGTGTGATACAACATATAGAATAGGTCAAGATGACAATCGAGTCCTAAAGTTGAAAGGTACTACCTGATCTGTACATGTGGTACAACAGTTCCTATGATGAACTAAGGTTACATATGCAGAAGTTGAGGGAGAAGAATATGACTTCTATGAGAATAATGTGACATCATCATGAGATGAAAGTTACCATGTGGAATATTGGGGATGAGGTTCATGAGAAGTATCCATCTTCGTTTACCTTGGATTTTCGGGGCGAAATCCCTGTTATGGGTTTATGGTTGAGAGACTCCTAACCTTGCTCAAAGTATTGAACATACTTAACTATCATAATTGAATGTTTAGAACCTTAATATAACCTTTTTATGTTATTTTTAATTATAATACATGATTAAGTTTCAAGTTTGGTCCAATTTGGACAATGTTTGTGCAAGTTATGCAATTTTATGCACATTTTGGACTTCTCTACAATTTACACAATTGAGAGGTTTTCTTTGCAATTTATCACTTTCATTATGTTCTTTGTATGTTCTCTCATCATTCTAGATCTTCTTGAGCCATGGGGAACCTAGTTGGACCTTGGTTTGGAGGTATTTTTCCTCAAGGGTATTTTAGGGTTTACCCCTTTATGGATGAGCTACCTTTAGGATCTATCAACCAATGATTTATTTGATTGGCCTAGAAATTCGATAAAGGAGAGCTAAGAATGTCTCAATGGAAGTTGGGGGACCTGCTTATGTGTGTTAATATATATTCTTAATAGTTTAGGGCCATGGACACTTGGAAAGATACTAGAACTTCAACTTTTTCTTTATCTTAAAGTTTTATATACTAATCCCTAAGCACCCAAACGAACCATTTTCTCTCCACCACTTCCCTCCTTCTATGAAACTTGTTATCCCTATATGCTTCTGTGAAGTTCCTGTCCAAGGTAGAAGAAAGTCAGGATCTTCTTGGGGAAAAAGCATCTAGGGTTGCAATTGACTTCCTTTTAGGGTTTAAAAAGCTTCCTTCTAGTGATCTTTCCCTAAAAGAGTAAGAATCCCCTTTTTTCCTACATTTTTTTTATCCTTCCTCCTACCTTTCTCCAAGTCTTAACCTTATTGTTCCATGGTAGAAATTGCTCTAAAGCTCTAAAAGCCTACCTTTCTTGCTCTGTATGCTTAGGCTTTGCTCATTTGATGAAGAAAGGTGCTAGATGGAAGAGTTCATATCTTATGCTTGGATTTTCTATCCTTCCTTCTCATTTATTCTTATGTTTGGAATTTTATCTTCTAATTAGAGGTAATTTTTATAACTTGCTTTACATTTATTGCTTACCATAAGCTTGCTAGCTCATCTTCTTGCTTTTAAATGATGATCCATGCACTAAAAAGCTATGCTTGATTTGGATTTCGATTTTCACAACATTCCCTATTCTGATTTTAGTTCTAGATGAACCTGTGATCATGTGTACGGTATTCCTAAGGTATAATATGACTTGGATCAGGTTGTTTTGATAACAGATGGTGCTAAATTCCTATCAACCAATGGTCAATTTTAGGGTTTAAAGTTGATTTCTTCTATAAACACATGACTCAATGGTTGTACCATTGCAACAACTGATGGTGTTGTCTTCATGACAATTGATGGTGGTGACCAAGGGTGTAAACTAACGTTCACCCCTTAGGTCAGGTGTTGGCCTAATGAAAAGCATAGTGATTAACAATTAAGTACCCTAATGATCCTATCAATCAATGGTGATATTAGTTTGATATTTGATGGTGATTAATGAATATAGTGTTGATCTAACAACCTATGGTTTCTTAATGGTCACTACTGATGGTGGATCAGGTCTCCAAAACCTATGGTGAGTTCAGCATGTAGTTGTAGCATCAATTAAGCCTTAAACCAATGGTTTCTTGGGTAATTTGATGCAATGGTCGGACCTATACTCCAATTGATGGTTTAATATTTGAACTTGACCTAATGGTTAAGATCTAATGTTTCTTTGTACAATAAATTTGAATGATGCCTAAATGTAATATTTTGGTCCTAATAAAGTGACTTAAATGGTTTCCTTTATGAGATAAATTTAATAAGCTCATTTACTGAGGACTTGCTTTAAATAAACAATCGCTTGTGGGTTTTACCATACTCTCAATAGAACGTTTTATGATGTTAATCAAGGGATGTATAGGGTTAGATGGTGATTCTTTCTAGAGAACAACTCAATTACTTCATAGGTGGCTTTTTCAAGGTGTATTCTTATGTAAACAATCAATGGCTTTACCCTTTCAATATTTAATGGTTAGAAGTTGATGTCTCAATATTCCAATCATTTTGGGTGAAGCCTATAGTGTAATGTTATGATTATAATTATGATAATTTGATGGTTCAATGCCTTAAACTTGTAGTTTTACCCATGGCCTCGTATGATTATGATTGATAATCACCATAATTAATTAATGGGTAACCCAAATGAGGTATATCTTGCTATACCTAGCTTTAATATAACTAAATGATGGTAATTGGGTATGAATAGTCCTTGAATGATTAATAAAATCATGGACTGCTCTCTTATTGTTGTTGAAACCCTAGTATTCTATAACCGGTGGTTACACTGTGATTTATGTGTGGGTCCATACTTGAGAATAGTATGGAATGTGATGGTGATGCTTCACCTTATGCATCCTTGATCTAATGGGGATGATGTGAGTTAGGGTTTGGGTATGAGTGTTGATTAGTAATATTAATATAATTTATCTTGCTGAACCTAAATCTAATGCAAATAGATAAATATGTGTAATCATGTTTAACCTTCTTATATGATGGCATGATGGTGAAATAACCTCCTTAATATGATCAAAACCTTAATGTGCTAATTGGTGGTTATCATAGCCACATGGTTGATACTTTCTTATGATAAGCATGTGCATTATGAATATGATGAGGGTTAATCATATGTAGATTCTTTGCATGTGGAAGTAATGAAGGAATGTTCTTGATGTTAGTATAACCCTACTATGATGTATTATGAATATCTCCCATCTCATTAATGCAGTATTATGTTGATCCAGTGTATTATATGTAATTGATGTTGTTGAGCCTTGTTTTAAGGCATGAAAAGATAATGACAATCTTGCAAGGAATAGTATGATGGTCTTAATGACCTTTGGGCATGGTTGAACCCTGAATGAGGTGTAATCCTATTATGTTGGCAAGGGTTGATACCCTATGATGTTGTGAAAAGATATTATATCTTGTGATAGTATCATGACTATTTTGTTCTCATGAATGGTAAGTGAATAGTATCATGTGATGATGAGATGATAAATTTTGTTTCACACATTTTATACCTTTTTAAGTTTTGATACTTACATGCTTGCTAGAAGTGAATTAGGGTTTGTATGTCCACTTTTTTGATGCAACCTTAATTCACCCAATTGGAGATAACTAATCAAGTGAAACTCTAATCATGTAGTGCCATGTTCCATAGAACCATCTTAAGTGTCAAAACTTGTTGGATGGTGAATCAAGTATTCCTAAGGGAAACTCAAAGTGCATACTATCGAGTATGGGGGTAATTTTCATCCTGACACCAAGTGTTACGGGAGGATGGTTACGGTCATACCTAGACTGCTTTTTGAGAACGACTGTGGTTAGGTCTCAGTGATTATAACATGATGTGATTAGAGGATAACTACGGTTGTACCTCAGTAATTGAGTTTGAATACTCTAGATGCTAGCACCGTGACCTGTACCGAGGTGGGCTAGTTACAGGACTACATGTCACTGTTTTGTAGTTTGATTATATGTCACTGTGATGCAGACTCGTACCGACTGAGTATGGAGAAGATCTTGGAGTCTGATTCTTCCTAGATCCTATATGGAACTGATTGTGACAAAGTGGTGGTCAGTTGGACTTTGATTGGTATGACTCAGACTCCCCAGGCCATAATAAAAGATGTAAGATAGTCATGTAGCATATTTGTTTAGGGTTATACACTACGCTTCATATTGGATGGTAACCCTTGTTTGCTTTCTTATCACTGAGATCATGTATAGTACAATAAGATATAATAGATATGCTTAGTTGTAGTTATGCTCATGTTGTAAACTTGCTTATGTTGTCAAATATAGTGACATTGATTGTTAAGATAATGTTGCTAGCTATGTTTAATATTGCTAGCCATGCCTATGTAATTATAAATGCTTAAACTACTAATCATGAATATGCAGTTAATTGTGCTATGATGTTAGTTCTACTTATGATATAGATATGGTCCCTTCATTTGAGATGCCAATATTGATAGCCATATTATGTTACTAGACATATTCATGATGTTAGGGATGCTTATGCTGCTAGATTGCTAGTGTTGTTACTAAGGAATATGATGATAGTCAGATTAATGATGATGATTGTTATTCGATACAATTTGATGAAATTTGAGTAGAAATCTATCCAGAGACATGGATTTATTTGTTACCTATATTTACATTGATAATCATACTTGTTTCTAAGATTATTTCCTTAATATATTGAGCATACTTAAACTGTTCAATATGTTAAATTGATTATTAAATACTCCAACTGCTCAGGTATCTACTATTTAAAATGGTGTAATCAATATGTGTTGTTGGAGGTTATATCTCTTGCTGGGACATGGGTCTCACCCTTGTGGTTCGCCACATCTTTTTAGGTAATCCAAAGTGACGACAACAGAACCCTGGAAGTAAAGAGGAACTATGGTAATGAATCTTTGAGCAAGTTGATTAGATGCTAGTGTGTCCTAGAGTCATTCTTGTACTCTCAAGTCTGGGCAGGAAAAGTTTGTATATTGTGTTTCAAACGAATCAAAATTTGGTTAGCATGTTAATGCTAATTTGTGTAGCATACAAAAATATTTTTATCATGTGTATATATGTTGTGACTAAGGTGAAAGAACAATTTGTATCAAATTCATGGCATAGTATGGATACAAGAAAGATATTGGGCTCTTATGAAAATGTTTTTGAGCGGGTGTGGACGTTGAAATCATTTTTAATTTACCCATATTTTTGGGTATGTGGTTAATTAGTGATCGATTTTGTTTTATGTTTTGAGTAATCTCATTTATTGTAGTGGATTCTCACAAATTTCATTATTTCCCAATGGGATATAAAGTTTTTGGAGTATAAAAGTTTATAAGTAGCGGAAACAAAACTATTACAAAGTTACATCTTATTTCATGTATAATTTTTCCTCACCATAAGGAGTAATACTATATACAAAATGGGTACAACAAATAGTACAGTAGCCTAGTTGTGGAGGGAAACCCAACCATTCCAAGATATCATTTATGTCGAATAACTGAAGGAAATCTTCTTGAGTCATTGCCATCTAACACTTCTACACCTGGGTGGTTTTATGAACACCACCTAGTAAAAGGAAGAGAAAACATATGCGTCAGAACACTTCTAAGTATGTGCACAATAAATAACATTTAGACATTTAGTAAAAAAGGAGTATAACAAGGGGGACCTCATTCAAGAGAATATTATAACAAGTGGATGATTTCAAGCAATTATAAACAATAGAATTAGGCATATAAATAATATCATAACATTATAAATTTCCTTGACATAAGTCAGTTCATAAAATAAACAAATGCATGTAAATAATGTCGACTAAATATAACTAAAGTAGGGCCACGACACAAAGATTCATTAGTCTAAAAATAGGGATGGTAGAATAGAAGGCCTGGGAGAAAAGCATGTCCATGTATTCATTAAGGGTGGAATAGAGCACCCCAGACGGAAAAGCACATCCTTATTTAAAAAGCATGGTGATGCATATGTATCTACATTAGTTATTTTAGCCTAAAATACATGTAATATGAGAAGGAAAAACTTATGTTCATCAACTACATCAACAACACTAAGTAACATGGAAAGAGGGGTTTCACATCCAACATAATGTGAATAAATGGAGCATTAGAAAATTAAGAATAGGTTCCACTAGAAGGGCTTGAAATTTTAATTGAGGAGTAAGGATATAAAGAGGTGCCTCATCATGAGAAAATTTATATCCAAATTGAATAAATCTCCAAATATCAAATAGAGATTGTACATACCTTATGCCACATCTAAAGGTCAACTAATGGATATACTTGGTCCCAAAAGTTGAGTCTTTCATCCTAGTAACACATCAAATATGTTAGTTAATAAAAATCAAAGATGTGTTTACATTTCAAGTATAGCTATATATAACTCTTGTCTAGTCCAAGTTCTTAATCTTATTGAGTAAATACATAGCTTGATAGTTCTAATTCTAGTATTTAGTCACATAAGTCAAAGTATGTCTAGCTTATATATATCTATGAATGTAATATGCATTCTTCCTATTTAGGTTACTAATGTTATTCTCTCTCCATACCATGTGAATCTACATTATTCCATATATCATATTTATCACACATGTTGGAGTGTATCCACATTTTATTATCTAATTTCCTAAATATGCCATATTTACAAGTATGCAATATATGAATTATGTTATAGTGAAATATGATTCATTCTAAATCAACACACCAACAATACCTTTTTTCATAAAGAAAGTATTATTTTTCTATTATATCCCATTATATTCTACATGTATTAATCATTAATTATTATGAATTTATAAATACATTGTATACATGTTTTGTGTTTATACGAATCTAGGGTTGTCGATTCTTAATAACAAAGGTATTAATATAGACACATTGACATGTAAGATGGATATTATATAAATTGGTCATATAGTATTGGATAATACAATATACGATGTTATGCCCCTATCACTCATAACCTTTTTTAACATGTTTATACTAAGTTACCAAAATTGATATATTTCATATTTCATGGTTAATCACATCAATGTATTTACATTTTTATATATATCCATGTGATATACATATCTATAGGTGAAACAAGTACTATGAAGACATCAACATGTTTAGATCCCCAAGTTGATTACCTAAATTATCATGTCTTCTTAACTTATTAGTTGAGTCGGTATTAAAATTTTCCTTATTAATCAGTACATTAGAAATAGAATTAATAGGAAAAAACATTTAGTTTTGTTTCTTTGTACTATTATTTTCCTTGATTGTTCCTCATTTACAAGTGTTGGGAAGGAACATCCTGATTGAATCCTATAAGCATGAAGGGGAAATTATCTAGACTATGTAGGTTGTTGATGTCATTGATCAGACCTTATTTAAAGGTGCAATAGGTCTTTGATCTAGGTGATAACTACACCTCTTTTCTTTTAGGTCACCACCTCCACCATTTCCTAGAATATATTGAGGTAGTTCATCTAGTTCCATGAATTCTTTCGACATGGATGTAGGTAGACCACGTCATGACATTGCTCGAGACTACAATAGTTCATACTAGTAGGTGTTCTCTTTTCATAATACAAAGCATAGGAACGGGAAGAAGATAAGGTGTTGTAACCATAAGTGGTGGGGTGGTGTTGTTCGTGGTTGCATCATGACATCTAGAGATGCAACAAGGGTGGGATAAGCTTCAACACCACCCACTTAGTCACAAGTCTTTTTGGATATACAAGAACGGTAAACCTCATGCTAGGAGCATCTTGAAGAGGAAGGTGTATCGTCTTACTTATGTGCATTAAAAAATGGGGTTGCATAAGATGTCAATATATTATAAAGGAAGTTTCTTCACCTTACTCTAATCTCCTACAATTTGCTCGACTAGTACCCATAAAGGAAGAATGAATAAAGGAAGCTTCTAGGTATAAAATCCAACACTGATGCATGTCCCTAGGTGGGGGCACTCTTTTGGTTAATGAGGAAGATAGCTTTGGAGAAGACTAAGGGAAACTATTAGGACATGGTAAGAGACAACGCCTTTCCCCTTGTCATTTGTGGTGTCAAGATTGAGATTCAGGACTGGCAATGTCCACTTCAAACCCTAGAGGTCTATGGATGAGCAACATCATCTAGATCCAGACACCAAGCCTTATGGTGGCATCTAGGGTTGGTGTTCCAAGCCTTGTAGCATGAGGAAGGAGGGTATAATGAAGAGTATAAAAAGTGTGGAGGAGAAGAGACATGGTGTTGCAACCCCAATTTTTGGGTTCATATGGTTGGAAATACAATTTCCCCAATAAATGTAGGATTATGGGAATTGTATGATTTATGTGTATTGAATGGATTTCCTTTGCAATATTTCCTTTGTGCATGTGATTTCATGGATCATAATATGTTAATGAGTCCAATATGATTAAAAGAAAAGGAAAGAAATCAAATAATGCATCTTTAAGAAGGAAATTTGAGATAATGAGGAAAAGATAAGAAATATGTGGAAATATGGATAATGGGATCGTCATGAATGAGATTTAGAGTCCACATGGTTTATAATGGTAAAATGAATCCAAATAAATGATATGAAAGAATCGGAGAGAGAAAATATTTATAAAATATGCCTTTTTAAGTAATAACTTGCATATGAATAAACATCTCTCATACTTTCGATTTTGGGTCCCAAACTTGTCACAAGAGTAGATGAAGTCATCATGGACTTTCCTCTAAAATTTGGGATTAAAGGGATAAACCGATTGGGAGATATGAATTTTGTAAGTTTCCTAAAGTGTAAAGGATAACATTAAATGTCACAATTCAATTCTGACTTTGTTCTAATATGTGGCTTGATAGCTGTTGGATCCTTGATCCAATGGTGGTTGCTTTCTGAGAAGGATCAGAAAAGGGAAATAGTACATGGGATTTTCTCGATTGATTTCCTCTACATACAATCCATATGAGAACCTGGGATTTGCTCCATTGGTTTCGGGAGACCAATCCGAATTAGAAAACCCCCTGGATCTATCATTTCTGTGAAGGATTCAGTTTCCCCTAAAACTCCACTAGATTAAGAACTCTGTTAATAGTAGAGGGGGGGACCTCATGGTTTCTTGTACCTATAAAAGGGGTCCTATGGATGTCTAAGGCGAGTAAGATTAGAAGAGGGATGCACCCCTTTCTTCGTGTCATTCTACTTTGCCCAACCAAAGTGCCACGGAGGGAGGTCAACCATAGGTTCTGACTCTTAACCGGCTAGGATCCCTTTAGAGTTAGGAGACCTAGAGGAGGCGGTAGGTGTAGGGTGCCTTGACCATGAGGAGGTGACCTTCACAGGGTCGTCAGAGTAGTAGTATCAGCGACACCCTATTTCTGCGGAGAAACAGAGGCTTGCGCCTGCTGAGTACGGACAGGGGCAATGGAAGGGATGAGCGGGGCAGGCATTCGGGTTCTGGTCTAACCAGATCCAAGCTAGAGATCCGTGAGCCAGAAAGAATTAGTGGAAAAGGAAAATTGGACTGCTGAGGTGGGTACCAGCTATTGGACGAAAGGTAAGTTATTTTGCATAAATTATAGCTAATTATTGGTAACTCCGATGGGGAAATGTTATATATGAAAATTTGTCAAAAAATGATGTAGAATCCAATAAAAATTGATTTAGAGCATGAATCTAATCGTAATTCAAAAAGTGGTTAATTTGCTAACATTAGTGCTTTATAATGAGGAAAAACCCTAACTTGATGATTCTATGAAATTGAGATGGGTAATCTATGGACATATTAACATATTGTAAATAAAAGGACATTTTGATGTCTAAGTAGATGATCCAATCATTTGATAACCTAATTAGGGTTTTGATATGCTAATGAGCATTAATGGGATTAGAAACCCTAATATAGGTGTTAATGGATTCTAATGTGAAATATTTTGAGATTCTTTGTATAAAAGTGATATTAGGTTAATACTATGCCTAATAGATGATAAAAAGTCTCTAATGCAAATAAGTGAGTAATTAGGGTTTTGAACCTAGAACTCTTGTTTTAGGGTTTTGTGGACTAAAAGAGGAAAATTGTAAATAGATCTAAAGGAATCCTAATGAAACTCTAATTTAGATTAGAAACCCTAGAAAGTAATCCCAAGTCAATAAAGTAACTTCTTGATGAGTATGTAGTAAATAGGTTGTACATGCTTTTCAAGATTTTGTTCTATTGTGTGATCGTCTTGAGTACTTGCTTGGATTACTTGTTTAGATTGGATTGTGCTTATTTCCTATGAAATTTGCAAAGCATATATGTGGTTATTTATGAGTACATGATTTAGTTTCTCGGCGTTTTCTTGATGATTTATCAATTGCAATGGAAATAAACTGTTTGGATGCTCTTATTTCTGTAATCTTTCAAGTGAATATGAGTATCACAGTTTAAGTACATATATGTGGTTATTTATGAGTACATGCTTTAGTGTCTCGATCCTACATACCATCTATGGATGTATGATGCAAGACCAAGCCCCAAAGGGAAGGTATGAAGTGGTCAAGTCCCGAAGGGAAAACCACAGGGCACCCAGAGAGGTGACCCCAGGTGCCCAGCTGTTACAACCCCAAATTTTTGGGTTCTTTTAGTGAGAAATATAATTTATCCTATTAAGGATATAATGATATAATTTGTTTTTAATAAATGGATTTCTCTTATAATAGTCTTGTTGATTTTTTTGTGGGCTTTATTGGATATTGGGCCTAATAACAAGGAAAAGACAAACGAAACTCCATTATTAATTGGGTAAATAAGAAAATGGAGAAAAGAAAGATGTAGAAACCTCTAGAAGGCAAAGAAATATGGATTTAGTGCCTCTTGGGTTTCAAGGATTCCAAATTTGCAAATATAATGCAACGAGAAAAGAAAAGATCCATTAAATATTTCTTAATTAAGAAAGAAATTGAAAACAATATTAAAATATGGGAAATAAGTTGTGTGATTCAGTTGTCTTTGGTGGATTTTCGTGTCCATAAGGTTCCTAATGGTAAAAGGAGTTCAAATAAAGAAAATAAGAAAAGAGCAAAGAGAAAATAGGTGTTTTGTTATAGAATATGTGCCTTATAGGTACTTGACTTGCATATGAATAAATATGGTTTTTCCTTTCGAGTTTGAGTCCCAAACTTGGGACACAAGTGGTTTGATTCACTATGGAATTTCCCTTAAAATTTGATATCAATGGGATAATCGGCCTGAGAGTTATGATTTTTACAAAATCTCCTAAAGTGGAAAGGGTAAAGGAAATATACACTAAATGTCACGATTTCTAATTCAAATTGGATTATATCTTAAGATGGGGCGTGTGATTGGAACTATTAGATCAAAATCGAATGGTTTCCCTAGTATCTTCTACCTCGCGACTAGTCAGGTTACCAGTGTGAACAAGACCGAGATACTTACTCGATAGATCCTACCCTTCTCCCCTCCACTCACTGGTCTTTTCCCCCAGAGCTGAGATCGGGAGAGGGAGGCGAGTTTGACAAGCCATAGGACTTTCATTGTCATTCTGTAAATGGAAAGTACCTAAAAGCCAATTCATTTGGGATACATATGGTTGACACGCCAACTATCTGGACCGCCTCCCCTACCTATGTAAGAATTCCCCTAGGGCCCCCATCCACATAGATCTATGAAGCATCTATTGATTTTGCAAGATATGCTACAGACCCTCCCAACCAGCCGCATCCTTCTCCCTGTGGCCACAAGTTCTTCTCAGCGATTTGGGGTGACACCTACAAATTCCCTGGGACTGGAGACCCGAGACAAGCTCGCGGAGGGAACCAGATCTTTGGGAAGGATGATGGAGGCTCAGACTACTCCCCCCAAGAAGGTTGCTACTTCCCTATTGCAAGCCGGTGAGAGACTTGTGGGGGCGCCACCTCCCGCCACCATGAGTGTCACGCCGGTGCTCTCTTGGTGCGGCTGGAGAAGGAAAAGGCAAGGCTGAAGAGACTAGGGTCGTTGGTAGCGTAGACGGGATAGTCAACGTTGTGGTTGACTTGTCCATGGCTGCTTCACAAGTGAGCGAAGGATCAAAGGTGGGAGATGAGAGCTAGGGAGATTACACCTCTACCCTCGAGTGGCGAATAGGAGAAAAGGGCAGAGTAGCCTTTTTCCCCTAATAGAAGGTAATTATTTCATAATATCATAACTCATGCTATGATGATCGGATTAAAGTAAACTTCATATGGAAATTGATCAGGAAATTATGTAGAAGCCATTAAAAATAGATTCAGGGCCTGAAAATTCTTTAAATTAGAAAAGTATGCAAAGTCATCATCTTTAATGATCCCATCAATGCAAAACCCTAAAGCTTAAAGATAAATGAATCAAATGATAATTTATGAATACTTAGAATTGGAAATGAACTTCATATTAATAAAAGAGTAGTTAGGTCAAAAAGTGTGGTATTTATGTTTAATTGGCTTGATTCATGGTTCCATGTGTATGAAAGTACTTTAAATGATCTAAATATGAGAATCAATCTAGAAATGCATGAAAATAGTGTTATTGGCTAATTGTGGATAAATACCCTTGATATGGAAATTAAGGTTTTCTAATGGATAAATGTGGAATTAATGATAAATAGAGTTCGTATGTGAATTTGATCATAATGAACTATGAGTTGTTAATCCGAAATGAACCAAAGATAATTTCTTTTTTAGAAAGGGTGCCTTCCATTTTATTAAGTAATCAAATCGTTTGCAGCAAGTACAAGGATCAGATCCTCAAAACCCTCCCCCACAAGGTGAGGATTAACAAAATGATAGGCAGAGACGGCCAAGGCATGTGCTACTCTATTGCCTTGCCTTTTAATAAAACAGAAATTGAAAGATAGGAAACTATAGGAAAGATCAACAATCTCGTGGGATGTCTTCATGGCCACGTCCCCCATAGCCCTTCTTGACAGCCTCCACCATAATCAAACAGTATGTCTCCACCACAATATCCATGTAGCCTTCCCTAAGAGCTAGTCGCATACCATGTAGGAAAGCCATACCCTCCGCACTAAGCACTGAGTACGGCTATTCCAACAGGCATTGGAAGGTCCAAAATAGCCACCCGTTGTCATCCCATATAGCTGCCCCACAGCCGTTCTCATCCACTGTGATAAGAGATGCATCTGTATTGATCTTCGTGCTGCCCCTTGGCGGGCAGCGCCATGAAGCTTGCCTCGGCGACGTGGGAGAAGAAGAAGCTCATCCCACAACCCCATGGTATCGTGCATGGTTGGCAACCAGGCTTATGTAAGTAGCCACAGGACCCAAAAGATAGGGAGGGTGATCATCAAAAAGAGCTTTGTTCCTTGTTGTCCATGAAATCCACAAAAGAGTATCACCCTCATCTTTTCGCCTATTGTCCTCATCATCAAGTAGACCCCTTCCCAAGGTCCCCACGTCATGAGTACCCAGATGTCTGCCCCGATCAAACTAACCTATAGCCCAAACCTGTCTGGTGATGTCACAGTGCATCAGTACATGAGAAGAATCCTCCCGCTGACCGTAGTGATGGCAGCCATCATCAACTGTCACTTGCTTCCTTTGCAACTCTGAATTAGTGGGAAGGATGTTCCTGAGTGCTCTCCATATGAAATGCTTCAGTTTCGGTGGCCATCCTTGTTTCCATACCCTCTTCCACAGCTCTATATCCGCTCCATCTACTAAGTCCTCGCCTACCCGGATGAAGAAATAAGCGCTCCAGACTGTAAACCTCCCATTGCTTTCCTTTTCCCAGTATAGGGTGTCCTCTTCATTCCACTATGATAGTGGGATGTTAAGGACTCTCCTGGCTATATGTGTAGGGAAACATGTCTCCACCACCTCTCTATTCCACCACTTTTCCCCCCTACTAATCAAGTCACTCACCCATCTGTACTCCACTGGACCCTGAATCAAATATCTGTTGATTGTGCCACCCAAACGTGGTATCCACCTCTCCTTGTAGATATGCATATCTTTCCCTATCCCCCACCCTCCACTTGAAGCTACTCTTCACTACTTGCAACACCCCTCAAATACCCCTCCAAGTATAGTTGGGATTCCCCCCTAACTCCACATGTAGGATAGATGAGGAGTTGTAATATTTTTCCTTAAGTATCTGTGTATCAAGATACCCCCCATGTACCGCCAACCTCCATCCTTTTATAGTGAGAAGTGCTTGGTTAAAAGCTTTCAGATCCCTAAACCCCATACCCCTGCATTCCTTGGGCTTGCACAACCTTTCCTAGCTCATCCAATGGATTTTCCTCTCCCCTTCCTATGAACCCCACCAAAATCGGGCCATCATCGAATGGATATCATCAATAAGGCCCTATGGAAGCTTGAAGATGCTCATGAGATACGTAGGAATTGCTTGGATTAACGCCTTAATCAGGACCTCCTTTCCCGGTCTGGATAAGAGCTGCTCCTTCCACCCCTGTAGTTTTTTACACACTCTGTCCTTTATAGCCACAAACACCTACTTCTTGGACCTCTGCACCACCATAGGAAGACCAAGATACTTCTCATGTTTGTCCACCTCTCTCACATGCAATTGATTCTTGATCAACTCCCTTCTTACACTTGTGACATTTGCACTAAAGGAAACCTCCGTCTTCTCATAGTTTATCTTCTGCCAGGATGCCCTCTCGTATTGGCTGAAAATTTTAGTTAAAGCGGAGCATTCTTATGAGGTAGCCCTTATGAAAACAATGCTATCATCTGTGAAAAGAAGGTGAGTAACACATGGCACTCATCTGCAAATTCTTGTCCCGTGTATTTTATTATCCTGTGCGGCTTTACATAGAGAAAAGGAAAGTGCTTCAGCGTAAAAAAGAAAAAGATATGGGGAGATAGGATCACCTTGGTGAAGTCCTCGGGATGGTTTTGCATATCCTCTCCTACTGCCATTGACGATGAACTTGTGGGATACGCTAGTCACACACTCCATAACCTTCAACCTCCATGTAATCGGCAGCCCCAACCTCCCCATCACCCCCTCCAAAAAAGACCACTCGACCTATCATACGCCTAAGTCATATCCAGCTTTAGTGCCATAAGACCTTCTCTGCCCTTCTTTCAGTGTTTTGTAGTGTTCAAAAACTCATAGGCCACCAAGGCATTGTCTGTGATGATCCTTGTTCCTATGAAAGCACTTTGATTCTCAGAGATAATCCCATTCATCAATGATTTGATTCTATTGGCCAAGACCTTTGTAATAATCTTGTAGGATACATTGCATAAGCTAATAGGCCTATATTCAGACAGGAGGACTGGGCTGTTTGTCTTTGGAATGAGAACTATATCGGTATCATTGATATCTGCAAGGCTAGTCTCCCCTCTCCACCATTTAGAAATAAAGGACAACAAGCTATTTTTAACAACCTCCCAAAATTTTTGGTAGAAAATTGCTTTCATCCCATCAGGTTTGGGTGCTTTATTCAGATGAATTTATTGGAGATTTTTCCACACTTCTTCCTCCGTGTGAACCTTTTCCAGATCTGAAAATAGAGACTCATCAACTACCCTTGGCATTCCTTCTAGGAACTCATCCATCCCATATGGGTTTGAACAGGAAAAGAGAGAATTAAAGTATGAAGAGATAATTTCAGCATTGGAATCCACCTCCGTATGCCAACTCCCGTCCTCCTTAAAGAGTCCTTCTATGGTATTACGTCACTTCCTCTGGTTAGATTTATGATGAAAATACTTTGTGTTCCTATCTCCATCTCTCATCTCGTTAATCCTAGCTCCAGCCAACCAAAAGCTCTCTTCCATCCGTTGGAGATCATGTAGGTCTCTTGCTAACGACTCACATTCCTGCAACATGTCATTAGATGGTGGCCTATACTGAGCACGAACAAGCCTCTTTTACATCTTCTATATTCTCCTCTTAATGTTCCCAAATTTATCCGCCACCCACCCAGCTAGCTTCACAGCACAAATATATGTCTTCCCTTTAAGGCCCAAAGCCTGATTGCTATCCCATGCTTGTGTGACGACCTCCTTACATTCTGGTGGAGATAGCCAGAAGGTTTCAAATCTGAACCTCTTGTCCAACTGTCCCCCTTCCTGGTTCCTCCGCTCAGCCCATAATAGGATCTGCCCATGGTTAGAGTTGAGAATAGGAAAAATTTTTACCTTCCTTATGTTGAAAATATCACACCATTTCCTGTCCGCCAAAAATCTGTCAAGTCTTTCTAGTATCATAGTACTTACCTGTTGTCCTCTCCTCCAAGTAAATTTATTACTGGTGGATCCCAAATCAATCAGCTGACATCTATCAATGGCCTCTCTGAAGTTTCGCATTTGCCACTCGTTCCTCAGCTATCCTCCCTACTTTTTAGTATGAGCAAGAATCTCATTGAAGTCCCCTCCGAGAACAATAGGCAAATTTGTTTGAGCATAAAGTTCCTCCATCAGTCTCCATGTGTGGTTGCCCATCCATAGATCCCCACAAAACAAAATCAATCATGACTGTCCTCCCTCCCCACCATAGCACTGATGTGTTGGTCTGAGAAAGATTTCACAGAAACATCCTCCCCTCTCCACCACAACCCCAACCCTCCAGCCCTTCCCCTACTGTCAACACCAAAACCCGCATTGTACCCACATTTCCTCCTCACAACCTCCAGGTCTCCTCCTCTACACATACACTACTACAGAAATAGCATTCAGTGTCGCTTTTCTGGGCGTCGGTTATTAAGGAACACGGACGCCTTATATTAAAGGCGTCGGTTATTTAGAAGAACCGACGTCTATATTCAAAGACCAGCCAAACACGGGTACCGCTTTGTATACAGCGTCGGTTGTTTATACAAAACCGACGCATAATGTCATCCAATTTGCGAGCGAAAAAAATAATGTCACTTTCGGCGTCGAGTCTGTAGTTAAAACACCGACGCTTATGTGCGATGGAAATTTGCGCGAAAAGTGTCCTTTTCCGCGTCGGTCGTCCTTTAATCACCGACGCTGAATGTGGTTCCCGCCAAACATTTTCACGAAAATATCGTCCAAATGGACGTCGGATGTTGCGAACGACCGACGGTAAAGATGTTTAGGCGTCGGTTGTTGTAAACAACCGACGCTATTGGGGAACTTCATAACCTTCGATCGCCTGACTCTTCCCCTTTCTTATGTTTCATTGCTACCCTATTTCCCTATTGCGGCGATTTCTCCGGCGATTTCTCTGCTGCTGGTACTAGTTTTTCTCCGGCACTTCTCTCCGGTGCTTCTCTCCGGTGCCCCATCTCCGGCGTCCCCTCTCCGGCACCCCTCTCCGACGCGTTTCTTCTCTGGCACCCCTACTGCCCGCCCTGCTGCTCCAACCGTCTGCGCCGCCGCCACGCCTGACAACCGGCGCCGCCGCAACGCCTGGTGCCCACCTGCCTACCACGCCTGAGAACCGGCGCCGCCGTACCCCCTTCTCCTTCTCCTCCGCCTGGCCGCTGCCTGCCTGCCGCCGCCTGGCCGCCTGCCTGCCTGCTGCGGCTGACGCTCCTGCTCGTCGGAGTCACTGCCGCTGGTTCTGGAGCTCGTCGGCCGCCACCTACGTACTCAACCAGCTCGACCTCACCCTACTCTTCTTGCCCAGGTACCTGCAGACCTACCCAGGCGCGAAATTGGTTCTTTATGTGCTGACCTAATCTGCTTGCCTAATCTGCTTGCACGAAATTGGCTCCCTACTCTGCTTGCTTAATGTGCCTAATCTGCTTTAATTGGTCCTAATATCATAACATGATAGTTTTATTATATGATTTGTGGCACTTTAGGGTGTATATACATGCAAATTATATAAGTGATAGATGTTGGATGTTTGTCAAGGTTTCTTGAAGATTGAATAAGTGATAGATGCTGGATGTTTATTTATTTCATCTATCCATGTTGCCTATAGTTTATAACATTGCATTGTGAATTATTGCATGTTTGAAACTATGAAATTCTTGATCTATTAGATGATATTCAAGAAAACCCTAGTTTGATGAGCATGTTGTTAATCATGTTAATTATGATTCTTCTATATATTCTGATGTCATTATATAATTATGTGATCCCAACATATTAAATTGAATTAGAATGATTTCATGAATTATAGGGTTTATATAAGAATGACAACACATGTATTTGTTGGCCTAGAAACCCGTCCAAGATTTACTCAGTAGGAGTAAATCTTGGATAGTCCCCAGTTTGGGACTGTTCTTGAACACCTGATCTCACTTAGGATGTAAGTGTATATTGTGTATTGGGTTTTTGAGAAAATTTCAGTAGCATTTCCCCGTTTGTTCTCTAAGTACATATGTACTTAGAGAACAACGGGGAAATGTTGCCGAAATTTTCTTGAAAACCAAATACACATTATACACTTACATCCTAAGTGAGATTAGGTGTTCAAGGATGGGATAGGTGGTACACATTTATTATATATAAGATTGACATCAAATGTGTTTGTTGGCCTAGAAACCCGTCCAAGATTGACTAATATATACTTGTTTCCTAATATATACTTGTTTAAAAGGTTAACTGATGTTATACAACTTTTTCTGAAAATATATAACATCGTTATATGTACTTACACTTTGTTAATACTAATATTGTGCAGTCTCTGTCTTCCCATAACAATGACTATGAATTGGGCCTCTATGTCAATGTTAACGTTCCCTATTGAAGAACAATTGGACATCATCCTAGATGATTGTTCCTTAAACCAATTGGTCATACCCAAACATTGGCGTTTTCTAAAAGGAAGACACTACATGCCTGGTAAAGTGACCCTAACTTTTGGAAATTATTCACATGTAATCGAGGTTGAGTATGATTTGGCGGGAAATCTTGTATCAAAATCCGGTTGGCGTGATTGGATTGGAGAGCTGTATCTGGTCCGTTGGAATAGGCTTTTTCTCCGTCCAGTTGGCGATAATTCCATCAAAGTTTGGATAACCAACAACAACTGCGACACCCTCGATCATCTTCTGCGGTATGAGCGCACGGCGTCGGATATCATCTATGAGGAATCGGAATCTGAATCTGAGGCGTGATTGGATTGGAGAGCTTCGTGACACAGCTTCATCATCAAAAAGAAGTTATTGATGCATGCGGGACCATGTTGATGTAGTATTTAGTTGTCTATCTATCTAGACTTGTCTGTATTAATAGTTTTTTTAATTATGCGCATGTTTAGGGGTACACCAACCCCTTTGTTTAGTTATTGTTATAACTAAAGTGTGTGTTCCCATGAATGGAACTGTAAGTTGCTACATGAATGCTTATAACTGAAGTGTGTGTTCCCATGAATGGAACTGTAAGTTGCTACATGAATGCTTATAACTGAAGTGTGTGTTCCCATGAATGTTCCCATTTACATGATTACACTACTATTTTCTCATATTGTCTTGCCTCAAAAAAAAATTCTTTTATTGTTTAGTCTATTTTAATACGACATACTTGCTTATATCTTTCTTAATGATGAACTGTAATACGACATACTTGCTTATATACTTGTTTCCTAATATATACTTGCTTTCCTAATATATACTTGCTTTCTCTGATCATAGAATGGATAGATCATGGATGTCCATTCGTAATCGTTGCACCCCAGAGTTTATATCTGGTCTTGATCAGTTTATTATATTTGCCGAGGAACATAGGAAAAAACCTACAGATAGGTTCTACTGTCCATGTAGGCATTGCGGTAACAACTTGAAACTCAACACTGGTGAGGAAATCAAAAGTCATGTCATGTGCAACGGGATTGTACAAGGCTATACAGAATGGCACTGGCATGGAGAGATTTCAAAATCGAATCCAGTAGATGTCAATAGCAGTGCTTGGGTGGAAGAAGAAATTGCCTCCGATGACGTAAATGTGAACGAACCAGTTCCAGCAGACATTGTTGATGCGATGTTGGATAGTTGTAGGGTAGAGCACACCGATCCACCTCCTATCTTTACAAACATTGTGCATGATGCTGAGATACCGTTATACACAGGCTGTGCTAAGTTTACGAAGCTTAGCGCTGTGCTGAGATTGTATAAGTTGAAAGCTAACAATAGATGGAGCGACAAAAGCTTCACTGAATTGTTGACTTTGTTGAAAGAAATTCTTCCTGAAGGAAATGAGTTGCCAATCTCAACATACCAGGTAAAGAAAATGTTGTGCCCAATGGGAATGGAGGCCAAAAAGATACACGCATGCCCGAATGATTGTGTATTATTTCAAAAGGACTATGTAGATTTGAAAGATTGTCCAAAATGTGGTGCGTCACGATATAAATTGACGACTTCGGGGGAGTCCAAAACTGGTTCTCCTGCCAAGGTGTTGTGGTATCTACCTATAACATCACGGTTTCAACGCTTGTTTGCAAATCCGAAAGATGCGAAGAATTTGAGGTGGCATGCAGATGTTAAGAAAAATAATGATGGGATCCTACGACATGCGTCTGATTCCCCACAGTGGAAGAAGATTGATGTATTGTTCCCTGAATTTGGTGAAGAAGTCAGGAATCTAAGACTTGGGCTTTGTACAGACGGGATGAATCCGTACGGGACATTGAGCAGCCAACATAGCACTTGGCCAGTCATGCTTGTTATATACAATCTTCCTCCCTGGCTGTGTATGAAAAATAAGTACGTTATGTTGTCATTGTTGATATCGGGCCCTAAACAACCCGGAAATGATATCGATGTTTATCTTGAACCTTTGATTGATGACTTAAAGAAACTTTGGGCTGAAGGTGTGATGACCTATGATGCTTCAGCAAGAGAGACATTTCGTTTGCATGCTATGTTGTTTTGCACTATTAATGACTTTCCGGCATATGGGAATTTGTCTGGATATAGTGTCAAAGGAGCTAAAGCGTGTCCTATATGTGAAAAAAACACTGATTCAATAAGACTAAAATATGGCGGCAAGATTGTATATCTTGGTCATCGAAGGTTTCTTTCAAAATTCCATCCGTATCGTAGGAAGCGCAAAGCATTCAATGGATGGAATGATGAACGGAGTGCACCTAAACCTATACCAGGGGATGTTGTTTATGAAAGAGTAAAAGACATTGTCAATGAATTTGGTAAGAAATCACAATGTAGTATGGCCACACGGAGTGACAATTCTTCATTCAAAAAGAAGTCAATATTTTGGGATCTTCCTTATTGGAGTTCTTTGTCAGTCAGGCATTGTATCGATGTAATGCACGTTGAGAAAAATGTCTGTGATAGCATCATTGGTACTCTATTAAATATACCAGGTAAGACTAAAGATGGGATAAAATCCAGACTAGACCTACGTGAAATGGGAATAAGGTCAGAATTAACAGAATTACGTGAAATGGGTAATAAAAGAACATACTTACCTCCCGCTTGTTACACGTTGTCTAGAAAGGAGAAGAAAACTTTTTGTGAATGCTCGGTAAATGTTAAAGTGCCACATGGTTACTCATCCAACATCCGTAGATTGGTATCAATGAAAGATCTGAAGTTGATAGGTCTTAAATCTCATGATTGTCACACTCTAATGCAACAAATATTTCCCGTGGCAATTCGATCTATATTGCCGAAGCATGTAAGGTTTGCAATTACCAGACTTTGTTTCTTTTTCAACAGTCTATGCAGCAAAGTTATTGACCCTGATACTCTCGATAATTTGCAAAGAGAAGTGGTTGTTACCCTATGTCAGCTTGAGATGTATTTCCCTCCTTCGTTCTTTGATATCATGGTACATCTTGTTGTCCACTTGACTAGGGAAGTGAAAATCTTGGGACCGCTTTTCTTGCATTGGATGTATCCCTTTGAATGATACATGAGCGTTTTTAAAGGTGATGTCCGAAACCGTTATCGTCCTGAAGGGAGTATTATTGAAGGTTATGTGGCGAGAGAGGTTATGGATTTCTGCAATGACTTTCTCAGTGGTAATGACACTCCTGATAATGACAAGAATATTGAGGAGGGCAAAGGAATTTTGGGATCACGGGTGAAAGTAATCAGCCGTGAGCAGTTGGAACAAGCTCACTTGTATATTTTACATAATATGGACGAAGTGAGTGTTTATATCGAGGAACATACCAATTTCATAAAGAGACAACATCCTCGAGCAAGTTCAATGTGGCTTGCTAGAGAGCATAATAAGACTTTTACTAAGTGGTTTGAAGATAAAGTCTTACATCAACTATCTCAAACACCAAATGATATTACAGAAACTATCAAATGTCTCGCCTTTAAACCAAAACCGAATGTTATGTCTTATGAAGGGTTTGACATTAATGGATTCACATATTACACAAAGCGCCAAGATGATAAGAGTGTCGTCCAAAATAGTGGGGTCACTCTTCAAGCGTCAACTATGTACTTTGCAAGTGCAAAGGATAAGAGTCCACGTGAAGCTAAAATGTCATTTTACGGTGTCATTGAAGACATTTGGGAGTTTGACTACATAGATTTCAATATTCCGCTCTTTAAATGTAATTGGGTTGATAACACCAAAGGAGTTATAGTGGATGAATTGGGTTTCACTTTGGTGAACTTTGAAATGATTGGCGAGAAGGCTAAACCATTCATATTGGCATCACAGGCAAAACAAATATTCTATATCGATGATCCTGCAAATGATAAATGGTCGGTTGTTCTTCATGGTAAAAGACAGTTCATTGAAGATCCTATAGATGAAGACGAGTACTATGATAAGTATGATGACTCCAGTCCATTCTCAGTTGGGTTGCCAACTCCACAAAATATTGAAGCTAATGATGACTTATATGTGCGCGGAGATCACAATGAAGGATTGTTAATTGATAAAAGATCACAATTTTAGAGACATGTATGTTTATACAAATGGTAAATGTTTTCCTTTTTCTAATTTATACAAATGCTAAATGTTTTCCTTTTTCTAGTTGATACAAATGCTAAATGTTTGCCTTTTTTATGACATTTTCAGATGGCTGACCATGATGAGAATGATGTTCATGATGAGCATGAAGTCCATGATGAGCATGTTGTCCATGACGAGCATGGCGAGGATACCAATGTAAGTTCTAAAAACATATCCTGTATTTCTATAAAATTCATTATCTTCTAGTTATGTCATATATCCTATATTTCTATATTGGCCTAATCAAGTGTGTTTATTTTTGTCAAATTTTAGGTTGATGATGCACATGTACCCACTGAAGCACTGGAGCAACTTGATGCGCGGAGAGGACATTCCAACTCGAGATATCGTCTACCGTTTCCTCCTCCGCAGTAATATCCTCATCTCTAAACGTTTCTCGTAGGATTCTGAACCCCTCCCTTCCCTCTACTACATCGAAGCCATACCGCAGTTGAACCCTTTCTCCGAGCCCTACCCGGCCAAGCAGGCGTCGCCTGAAGCACCACCGTCGTCGTCGTCTCCACCTCCATCGCAACTTGTTGTGCTAGTCCTGACAGTTTATCACCCCACATGCCTTCCTCCTCAGTTCCTGCCGCTAGACGACCACACAATGGATCCAAGAGGATTGCAGGCGTTCGCCAAAGACTATAGGCTGAGTTAACTCAATAGTTAACTCAGCCTATAGTCTTTGGCAAACGCCTGCATATCCTCTTGGATCCATTGTGTCGTTGTCTAGCGGCAGGAACTGGGGAGGAAGGCATGTGGGGTCATAAACTGTTAGATATAATTGGGATGTTGATAGTGATGATGAATGATACTTTGTAAATAAATGTTTCTGAATGTTAAAACATGTATTTGAATGATTCTATATGTGTGAACGTGACAATTGAATTGATGTCTGAATGTATCTACTTGTGTGAATCTTTTTATGTTAATTTTGCAGGTTTGTGGCCTGTTTGTAGGCTGATATCAATGGATGTCGTAAACCTGCAGTTCAGAAAACTGAACTGCAGGTTCTCATCCTGCTGACCAGCCACAGCAGGCCTGCAAACAGATTTATAAAAAAAAAATAGATATAGGCGTCGGTTATTTACCGATAACCGTCAGCACAAACTTACAGCATCGGTTTTTTGTTGAACACCGACGCCAAAAGTGTTCGCGCTACAGGAAATGGGAGTCATCTAGGACACTTTTCTGCGTCGGTTTTTTAGTATATAACCGACGCAGAAATCGTCCTAGATGACGCCGTTTTCTGTGGCGCGAACCCTTTTGGCGTCGGTGTTTTAAAATAAACCGACGCCTTTATGTTAAATAGGCGTCAGTTTTTTAACCGACGCTGAAGTGTCCAACCTTTTAGCGGCGCCCACATAGGCGTCGTTCAAAAACCGACGCCAAAGGGGGTTAAACAACCGACACTAAAAGGCACTTCTGTAGTAGTGATAGTATCCATAACAAAGACTATGTCAGGCATCTCTCTCCAACACCTCCTCCTGAGAGAGTCAATCATCCTAGGGTTGCCCAGACCTTAGACGTTCCAGCATAATGTTTTCATGGCTCTTCACGGGCCTGGACCTCCCCAATGCCCGCTACTGTTGTGTGATTAGGTTCACACTGAACCACCATTCTCAATTGTTCCCCCCCCCCAATCCCATTTCACCTTCCATGACCCCATGGATTTCCTCTTCACCCCCTCTCCTCCTCTTTCCCCCTTCATGTATCCTCTTCCTTGACCTATCTTCCCCTACCAAGCCTACCTAGCGCGACCCTAGCCTTGTAAACCTTTGACCCTTACTGCCCTTGTCCCGTCCTCCACCATCCTTCCTACCACAATGCGTCCTTCTCATTGAGGGAACCCCTGCCTCTTTGTCTCCTGCACCCCCTTCCCCTAAGAACCCTTCTTCTTGATTCACAACCTTGTGGACCTGAGTGAATAGTGGTGCACGGGTGTCGGCATTCCCTTTGAGAGCATGAGTGTCTGTGTCCCCAACCATCTGACCTACAATGTAGAATAGCATCACAAAGGAGTTCCTCGGATCTAAATTTCCTCTCAAAATGTGCATCTCCGAGCTGCACTCCCCCAAAGATGATAATTAGGCCTAATAATCTTGTCATGAATTAAAAAGGATAAAAATGGTAGTTTTAACGTAAATGAGGAATAATAGACTTAATGGACATTTAATTGTATCTTTTATCCGAAATTAAGGTAATATGTTGTTAAAAGATAACCTTAATATCTTTCGTGAAGTATAAATGAGGTAATTAGGGTTTGTGAGTAATTGTATAAAATTAGGGTTTAAAATAGTATAGATGAAGAGAAACCCTAATTGCAATGGAAACCCTAAAAGTGGACTAGAAACCCTAGGAAGCGAGTTAGGTTTAATAGATCTTGATGGTATGATCAACGATAGGATATTGTATGCATATTTCAGGATCTCTTTGTGTGCTTGCTTGCCTATTGGATTTCTTGCATTGATTGGATTACCTATGTCTCACATCAGCCTGATAGGTATGTGGTTAATTATGGTTAATCGCATTAGTTTCCCGAAGGTTTGCTAGATGATTCATCGCATTGAATGCAACCTATCAGTTTGGATGTTCATACTTGCAAATCATAAAGTCACTATGATTATCACAATAAAAATAAAAGTGTGTATTCTCGCACCTACATGCCACCCTAATGGATAATGCAAAAAGGTTAAGCCCAGGAGGGAAGACCAATGGGCACCATGAGAGGTGACCCCAGGCACCTAGCTCGGGATTGAGAAGGTGGCCTATGATATTGCATGACTAAAGGGCACCATGAAGGGTGACCCTAGTCACCAAGCTTGGGATTGAGAAGGTGTCCTTAAGTCAATGGTAAAAGAGAAACCCTAAAGTGAGTATGCTAGGGTTATGGCAAAAGCAGTGGAGAATGTCACATTGAAAGCATAAATTGGCTTGTTAATTAACTTGATTGTGATATATAGATTGTTAGCCATATTTGTGAAATTTTGGTTGTCCCCACATACCGACATATTCAGTTATGATGACCGACGTTTTGTTTGTCGGCATTTTAGGTACAAAATTGAAAAGGACAAATAGTAATTTGGCATATGTGGAATTAAATAAGAATTAAGGTACAAAGGAGGATTAGTTAGAATAGACTCCAGATGTGGATAGAAGTAGATATCCAAGTTTTTGAAAAAGGTATGCAAAGTTTTAATTTATTACAGCCTTTCAGTATAGTTTAGTAGAATTTGATAATTATTATTGATTATTTGTCGAACATTTGATCCATAAATTGGGATAACGACTCTGAACTCTTGGTCTCCCTTAACTGGGGTTACTGGGAGGTGGGGTCATTACATTTGGTATCAGAGCACTGGTTCCTCAGTTAATCTTTAGTAATTATTAAATTTTAAAAACTCTGTAAAACCCAAAGGAGTTATTAGAGGATTTTTCGAAAGACAAAGGTGTCTAGAAAATGATCATGTCTGGGGGTTGGCAAGATTGTCCTTCGCAGCACTAGTCAAAATACGAGGACTCTCGGATTAGTGTGACTTCCTGGCCAAAGTCTCAGGATTTGACTCGAAATAATATACCTTTAGGCCTCTCTCATCTTTTTCATCCCTTCTCAACTCAAATGTTGTTAAGGATCTTAGGGATTAGGGTTTTCTCTCTTTTCCTCACCCTCTTGAGGTATGGGTAAGGTTGATAAGGTCTAAGGAATCCTCCTCCAAATTAATGAAAAGCATGTAAGTAAGATGTCATGGACATAACCTTAATAGATTAAGCATAAAGGGAAGAATAGATACATGCTTAGGTTGTATGACATGAGTTGTCATTGCCCTCAGGAGAGACCTGAGGCTAGACCTCCTTGCTAGGAGGATGAGTGGAGAAAGTTAGTCTTATAGGTAGAGACCTCCATTATAAGTGGAGACATGGCACAATCCTCTAAGGATGATGCTAACCCTAACCCTAAGTGGTGGTTAGAGAGAGAGATGGCATGATGTCATGATAGACCAGATGGGTGAACATGCTTTTGGATGCCCATATGAGCCATGAGAGGTTGGATGACCTAGTACCTTTGAAAGGGTCAAAGAATAGCTCATTCAATGATGGCGTTAGTGAAGAACCTATAGAACCCTATGGGCTTATGCGAGTAGGGCATAACATGCACCCAAAGTATGTCAGTAGTGCGGGCAGTAGGCTAAAACCTTGTTTAGGAGAGTATGATGGACAGCTTACGAGATAAGCATAAAGAACTATGAATAATCTTGAGCAAAAATAATTTGAACATAGGCTTCACCCAGGTAGGGGTATGCTTGCGAGCTTGATCCATCTTCATAGAGAGAGGACCCCTAATATTGAGGTTGGTTGTAGGATTAGCTCTAGAGAGAGAGAGCATGACCCAAGCAAGAAGGTTGGAAGCTTAGACTATGAGATATGAGGAACAGTGGGGAGTTGAGGATGATGCGACCTAAGTGAATGGTTGTTCTTGCCTCATGCATGATCCCTGGAGGCTAATGGTATCTTGGTTGCCTTTTGAGGAACCAAACCCTGAAGAGAGGATGAGGTTGTTGGTACCTATGTGCCTATGGTATAGGTGTTTACCTTCGGAGTTAAGAAGAAGAGTGCCTTAGACCCTGAGGAGGTTTGAGTAACCAGTTGTGAGGCTTTATACCTAGTTGGTTGTCCATGAGGAGGACTCCACTCTGAAGTGTTGTCCAAATAAAAGGATCATGGGAAGCACAGGACATACCTTGGACATGCTTGGTTCATAGTTAAAGGTTGAGCATGCAGTTGGACATCTAAGTGAACCTAGGGTTCCTAGGCCTAAGAGGGGAAGTGGTGTACCTGATGCTCCTGATGAGATTTGAGTTTCTATAGATTCGAGCATGGCACTCCTCATGTCTAAAGGAAATGGAAACCCCTTTAAGTCGAAGGTATGGTTGAGGAATCCCTCACAGCCAAGGGGGTGGCATGAGAAGATATGTTCTTGGTCCAATGTTAATGATGAGAAAAAGTATGACCTGGCATGGTTTAATAGATGATCTTATTATGCCTTAGTAGCTTGCTAGGGTTAATCATGCTCATGTGGATGTAAACCCTAGGCATAAGGACGTTTGTGACATTTTTTACCAAGATGTAGTTTCCTCCCATCCCGGGAGAGGGACCCTTTTATAGGGTGTATACCAGTGTCTCTGGTTTTGAGGTATCCTAAAGAGGTCTCAATAGGATCTTGAGAAGCTAAGTGAAGAGTACATGGGATGGGAGTGAACCTGTAGACCCATAGATAACTATATCTAAGTGCATGTGAATGTGTTACCATGGATGTAACCGGTATGGGGCCTGACCAAGGTAGGCAGGTCGCCATGACCCCTATGAAAGGATGAAAGTCAGCCCATGAATGCAGAGAGAGATGATGGAGACTCAGGTAAGGTTCTGAGTTGGATATGTACTATGTTAGAATCCTAAGTCTATCCTAGGGTCAAGTAGGGACAAGACCGATGGAAGTGGGAGTTACCTAATTCCCTAGTTGCACATGACCATAGGGTCGGGAGGTAACAACTATCATTGTCTGAGGGCCATGGGTTAGGAGATTGCTCACCTTCATGAACTCATGGGACCCCAAGGGCATATGAGTAGGGCACTCTCTGATGCATAAGGGAAGAGGGATGACCCCAAAAGTGTCAGCACCTTATAGACCTAGAGGAGATGACCAAGGATTGTGTGGTAACCCAAGTAGGTTCGAGACCAGTTCTACATGGAAGTAACTTTGATATCAAAATGATCATGATATAGATACATAAGTTGCATGTTTCAATTTAGAATTGAAGGTGTACTGGTAATGTGGGATGTACCATCTCTACTCTTGGAACATGAAGAACTTTGTGTTTGGATAGCCGCCAAATGCTTATTTCCTCTTGTTATGGGAGTGAGAGATAGGACAGTATGTATGCCATACACCAAGGATAAAGAAGATGTGAGTTGGAACGTTGCTATGAGGTATGAGGACAGAGATGATAACATACCCTGGCAGAGTGAACAATACATGGATTGTTTACAAACACTAAGAAGAAGAATGTAGTCATCTTATGAGGATGTTTTTATCATGAGCTATGAGTTATAAAAGGTTGAGTTCGAAAAACCAAGAGAATAAGCTCAGAGTTTTCTTGATGAAGATAGACTTAGAGTTGAGATGAGATAATAAGTGGAATACATGGAGGTGTATGTTTTCAACATTATGTTTACACATAAGGATGTGAAGTGGTTGAGATGCAGCTACCTAGTTTAGCTAGAGGCTAAAAGAAGTTGTTGGGCTAACCCTAAGTGTGAAAAAGGAGATATGTTTGGCTAACACTCAGATGTAACGAGATATGTTGAACAAGCTAGTAGTTGTTTGGTTAGCCAACCTAGGCCTTGATGCAATAAAAGGATGGTTGTAGAACCTTGGATGCACTTCTCTAGAAAAGAAGGAGATGAAACCATGACTAGAGTGGTTTAGGGTTTCCAAGGAATCAATCCTATGAAATCATGACATACAGGAGATCATGATTTTAAGTTCACCATACACCGAGGTACTATGAAGATAGTAAGTGACAATAGTACTTGGGATGCTTAAGATAAAGTTGCATGTGGCTTGTCTCCATGCAAGCCAGGAGGTGAAGGATAAACACCAGTAACCCAGTTTTTTGATAGAGAGGATAAAGAGTCCCCGGGAGGGAATGGGAGTTCATCACTATGGATGTTGTAGTAAGTCTCCCCTAGACCAAGGAAGGTCAAGATGCAATATGGGTTATGGTAGATCGCCTTACCTAGATAACATGAGAAAGAAAGAGTATTGTCAAGGGACATATCCAGTTGAACTACTTGTAAGAGAGAGACATGGTTCAACTACACCATAATGTGAGTTCTTAAGTTTAATCTAAAGATTCACTTCCATGCAGTTGAAGTAGGTACATGAAGAACTTGATGTTAGTACAGTTTATCACCCCTAACTAATAGGATGATCCAGACTAGAGGGTCTGATGAGAGCATGTGTGCTCATCCAGGGTGATACATAGAGACAGTTCTTGTCCTCTTTAAGATGTGATGATAACCACCATAGCCAATATTAGGATGTAAAGAAGCTTTGTAAGGGAGGTTGTGTCAGTCACCACTTCATTAAGATGATGTTGATGAAGGGACCTCACGAAGGTCAAGAAAGAACCATAGTGTGTGCAGATGAAGTCTCTTTGATTGTGCAATGGCTAAAAGAGAGCATAGGGGCGACATGAGTCATGAGCTAATGCAAAGCAGACTAACATGTAGTTCACTATAGGAGAGTATGTGATGTGAAAATCTGACCCCTCTGAGTTACAGCCGAGAAAGCTAAGTCCCCAATACATGGGTCCATTTGAGATGGATTGATGGAGATGGTTGTGTTTAGCCTTACCCCTCAGGATAACATGATGTATAATGTGTTCCATAAGTCCGATCTAGAGCACTATGTGAGGTACCCAAGCCATGTGCTGAGCCCTGAACCTATTCAGCTTTATGAGAGGTTGAAATGTCTTGAGTCACCTATGAGGGTACGATATACCAAGGTAAGAAAGAACTCAGATGGAAGAATATCAGATGATGAAGGTTCTTGGGAAGCACCATGGAAATGGTGATGCCACATGGGAGCCATGATGGACATAAGGAAATGCTTATCCTATTTGTTTGTTTGCTTGATGGAATTTTGTGGGCAAAATTCCTATAAGAGGGGAAGGATGTTACAACCCCAAATTTTTGGGTTCTTTTAGTGAGAAATATAATTTCTCCTATTAAGGATATAATGATATAATTTGTTTTTAATAAATGGGTTTCGTTTATAATAGCCTTGTTGATTTCTTTGTGGGCTTTATTGGCTATTGGGCCCAATAACAAGGAAAAGACAAAGGAAACTCCATTATTAATTGGGTAAATAAGAAAATGGAGAAAAGAAAGATGTAGAAACCTATAGAATGCAAAGAAATATGGATTTAGTGCCTCTTGGGTTACAAGGAGTCCAAAGTTGCAAAGATAATGCAACGAGAAAAGAAAAGATCCATTAAATATTTCTTAATTAAGAAAGAAATTGAAAACAACGTTAAAATATGGGAAATAAGTGGAAAGAGGAGTGATTGAGTTATATTTGGTGGATTTTCATGTCCATAAGGTTCCCAATGGTAAAAGGAGTTCAAATAAAGAAAATAGGAAAAGAGTAAAGAGAAAATAGGTGTTTTGTTATAGAATATGTGCCTTATAGGTACTTGAATTGCATATGAAGCAAAATGGTTTTTCCTTTCGAGTTTGAGTCATAAACTTGGGACACAAGTGGTTTGAGTCACAATGGACTTTTCCTTAAAATTTTGTATTAATTGGATAATCGGCCTGAGAGTTATGATTTTTACAAAATCTCCTAAAGTGGAAAGGGAAAAGGAAATATACATTAAATGTCACGATTTCTAATTCGAATTGGATTATATCTTAAGATGGGGTGCGTGATTGGAACTATTAGATAAAAATCAAATGGTTTCCCTTGTATCTTCTACCTCACGACTAGTCAGATTACCAATGTGAACAAGATCGTGATACTTACTCGATCGATCCTACCCCTCTCCCCTCCACTCACTTGTCTTTTTCCCCAGAGCTGAGATCGGGAGGGGGAGGCGAGTTTGACAAGCCATAGGACTTCCGTTGTCATTTTGTATATGGAAAGTACATAAAACCCAGTTCATTTGGGATACATATGGTTGACACGGCAACTATCTGGACCGCCTCCCCTACCTATATAAGGATTCCCCTAGGACCCCCGTCTACATAGATCTACGAAGAATCTGTTAATTTTGCAAGATATACTACAGACCCTCCCAACCCGTTGCATCCTTCTTCCTGTGGCTACAAGTTCTTCTCAGTGATTTGAGGTGACACCTACAAATTCCCTGGGACTAGAGACCCGAGACGAGCTCGCGGAGGGAACCAGATCTTTGTGAAGGATGATGGAGGCCTCGACTGCTCCCCCTGAGAAGGCTGCTACTGCCCTATTGTAGGCCGGCGAGCGACTTGTGGGGGCACCACCTCCCACCATCGCGAGCGTCGCACAGATGCTCTCTAAGTGCGGCTAGAGCATGCGAAGGCAGGGCTGAAGAGACCAGGGTCGTTGGTAGCGTAGACGAGATTGTCGACGATGTGGTTGACTTGTCCATGGCTGCTTCACAAGGGAGCGAAGGATCGAAGGTGGGAGATGAGAGACAGGGAGATTACACCTCTACCCTCGGGTGGCGAACATGAGAAAAGGGGCAGAGTATTCTTTTTCCCCAAATAGAAGGTAATTATTTCATAATATCATAACTCATGCTAGGATGATCGGATTAAAGTGAACTTTATATGGAAATTGATTAGGAAATTATGTAGAAGCCATTAAAAATAGATTTAGGGCCTAAAACTTATTGAAATTAGAAAGTATGCAAATTCATCATCTTTAATGATTCCATCAATGCAAAACCCTAAAGTTTAAAGATAAATGAATCAAATGATAATTTTTGAATACTTAGAATTGGAAATGAACTTCCTATTAATAAAAGAGTAGTTAGGTCAAAAAGTGTGGTATTTATATTTAATTTTCTTGATTCATGGTTTCATGTGTATGAAAGTACTTTAAATAATCTAAATATGAGAATCAATCTAGAAATGCATGAAAATAGTGTTATTGGCTAATTGTGGATAAATACCCTTGATATGGAAATTGGGGTTTTCTAATGGATAAAGGTGAAATTAATGATAAATAGAGTTCGTATATGAATTAGATCATAATGAACTATGAGTTGTTAATCTGGGAGGAACCAAAGATGATAATTAGGTTTAATAATCTTGTCATGAATTACAGAGGATAAAAATGGTAGTTTTAAAGTAAAAGAGGCATAATAAACTTAATGCACATTTAATTGTACCTTTTATCTAAAATTCAGGTAATATGTTATTAAAAATAACCTTAATATCTTTTATGAAGTATAAATGAGGTAATTAGGGTTTGTGAGTAATTGTATAAAATTAGGGTTTAAAATAGTATAGATGAAGAGAAACCCTAATTGCAATGGAAACCCGAAAAGTGGACTAGAAATCCTAGGAAGTGAGCTAGGTTTAATAGATCTTGATGGCATGATCAATGATAGGAAATTGTATGCATATTTCAGGATCTCTTTGTGTGGTTGCTTGCCTATTGGATTTCTTGCATTGATTTGATTAACTCTATCTCACATCAGCCTGACAGGTATGTGGTTAATTATGGTTAATCGCATTAGTTTCCCTAAGGTTTTCCGGATGATTCATCGCATTGAATGCAACCTATCAGTTTGGATGTTCATACTTGCAAATCATAAATTCACTATGATTATCACAATAAAAATAAAAGTGTGTATTCTCGTACCTACATGCCACCCTGATGGATGATGCAAAAAGGTCAAGCCCAAGAGGGAAGACCAATGGGCACCATGGAGGTGACCCCAGGCACCAAGCTTGGGATTGAGAAGGTGGCCTATGATATTGCATGACTAAAGGGCACCATGAAGGGTGACCCTAGGCACCAAGCTATGGATTGAGAAGGTAGCCTTAAGTCAATGGAGAAAGAGAAACCCTAAAGTGGGTATGCCAGGGTTAGGGCAAAAGCGGTGGAAAATGTCACATTGAAAGTGTAAATTGGCTTGTTAATTAACTTGATTCTGATATATAGATTGTTAGCCATATTTGCGAAATTTTGGTTGTCCCCACATATCGACATATTTAGTTATGCTGACCGATGTTTTTTTTGTCGACATTTTAGGTACAAAATTGAAAAGAACAAACAGTAAAGTGGCATATGTTGAATTAAATAAGAATTAAGGTACAAAAGAGGATTAGTTAGAATAGACTCCAGATGTGGATAGAAGTAGATATCTAAGTTTTCGAAAAAGGTATGCAAAGTTTTATTTTATTACAGCCTTTCAGTATAGTTTGGTAGAATTTGATAATTATTATTGATTATTTGTCGAACCTTTGATCCAGAAATTGGGATAACGGTTATGAACTCTTGGTCTCCCTTAATTGGGGGTTACTGGGAGGTGGGGTCTTTATACCAGCTCAGGATGGAGAAAGTAGCCTTAAAGTCACTTGCAAGGACTTAACCCTAGAGAGGGTATCCCAGAGGATGAGTAAAAGCAGTTGAGAAGTCATATTAAAAAATGTAATCTTGTATTGTTAACAACTATTTGATGTGATTATGTTGTTAGAATTTATATGCAATGTTTTGGTTGTCACCACATACCAGTATATTCATTTATGCTAATTGTCTTTTTGTTTGTTGACATTTTAGGAAATATATGAAATTGGACAAATTGTAAAGTGGAACTTGTGAAGATTAAAGTTAAATTATCAAGGAGGATTTAGTTAGATGGAAATATACTATGGGTAGAAGTATTAGTTGCCTATTTTTGAAGGTATGTGAAAGTAAATTTTTATTCTTGTTTTCAGTTTAGTCTTTTGTAGAATTTATTATTTATTATTTATTTTTTGCAAAACCGTTGATCCTATTTTTGGGATAACACCTCTGATTTCTTGGTCTTCCTTAATTGGGGGTTACTGGGAAGCGGGGTCGTTACATATGGGTGAGTGGGGAAGGTGTCACTGATTACATGGTGGAGTGATATCAATCATCATATGAGTTGCGGTTAGGGAATCATTAGAGAAAACATTACATGATGGGGGAAATAATACAAAGTAATATACTTATAAATAATGGATTGCATTCATATATATTAAAGGATTTTGAATTTAAATTATTAATTGAGGGGATAAATGGTACATGTTTGACTAGAATATTGATCTATAGACTAAACATGATGTGAATGTCAGTGGGGTGGTGGCATAGTGGATAAAGATTGGGCTCCCTTGACTAGGGAACTGGGTTCAAATCCCTATGAACACACCCCAACACTCCATGGTCCCATCACACAAGCCTAGGTCTACACCAGTTTAAAATGTCCCCCCAATGTGCGGGTAGTTGTGGGGGTGGGTTACACTTTCGGAATGCACTCACCAATGTCACTGCACCTCGGGGTGGTTCCTATGTCATCTGGAAAATAAAGATGTGTAGAATTCAATTTTATTCTTAATTTTGCCTTTTGAGATCATTTAGTTTTTTATATCTTAGTTATAGGTTAAGGATTCAATTAATACATTCAATATCTTTCTTAATCTAATTAATACATTATTTCCTATTTATTTTTTCATGTTAACAAATTAGACTTAGAATAAATTTTAGAGTTTCAATTCCAAGTCTAGTTTAATTATGTCATCAGATCCCAATTGATGACCTAATTAATAAATTAGTCATTAACAAAATACAAATGGTTGTATTTAACCATTATATTTTTTTGTCTATGGATACTCCTATTTAATCTAATTTAATAAAAATGGATTCAATATTAAAAGAATTGAAAAGGCATAAGAAAGGGGAATTTTAGACTTATTTTCTAGAGTCAAGTAAGTTTCAACAGTCTACTCGTTAAAAAGGATTTCATCCCTGAAATCCACCCACTCATAGTTTAACCCACCAATATGACAATCATTATCCATTATTATATAATTCAACAAGGGTGTTTATTTAGTTTTTTGTTATTTATTTACCTACATACCCTTTTTATAATGTTATTCAATTGATCTCTTTCAACCTACAAGTTCACCTAACTTTTATGAGAACAACTTTTCTGTCGATTTATTCTAAGTTATCATGTTAAAGTTCATTGTATCCATCATAGAAGGGTTTAGTCATATTAATCTGGGTGTAGTTATATTAGTGTATCATTGATTGATGAATTCTTCTAAGGATTGCCTAGTGCATTCATTATTAAGTTTAGACAATCTAAAGTTGAATTACTCTCCTAAACTACTAGGGGGGTAGACTCCTCCCCTTAAAGGATTAACCTATAATCCAACTAAACACAAGACATATAACTCACACTCGTTCCTTTGATCTTACATCTTGGGTTTCAAGGTTAGCATAGTCAGCTAAGTGTGTCCCACTAAGGGGTTCATTACTAATTCAAACTTTGTGTAGTAATGACTTAGTTAATGAATCTGTCTATCAAATCTACAAAACTTCAATACAAATATAGTTTGATACTAAAATAATTTTGATGACGAAAACTCTTATGATGTGAAGCTAAAAAATTGGTGCCAAAATCAATGCAAGGAACCATGTCAATCACTTATAACCATAAGTTTATCTATGAAAAGAGTCTAAATATCCATATCTCTATAAGGTTACGCTAAAAACATCTCTAGATCATACCATAGGTGTTGGGGATATAGATTTCATAAACAAGATGTCAACTTCTACTAGATTTCTATTGGTTACTTCACAAGTAATTTTCCACATCACGTTAAATATACTTGATCTTATCAGGGGATACTTAACCACAATCATGGGATATTGGGGGTGTTATAACCCGGTTTTTCCCATGTAATTATATAAAGCAATTATTTGAATAAATGAGACATATGGGAAATTTGTGTGCATTGTTTTAAAAGAAAGGTTTCCACTTGCAAATTTCCCTTGGTTGTTGATTTTGTGATTTCTATTGTATTGTTAGTCCAATAATTGATATAAGGGAAAAGGGAGAGAAGAAAATCCATTAATAACAAAAAGTAACAAAAAATAGATAATGACTAAGTATACTTGTTAGAAGTTTGTAGAATTCTCTAGAAAGTAGTATGGATGACCACTAACAATTGCTTTTCATTTACACATGGTTTTTAATAAGAAAATTCATTGAAATAAAAAGTATAGAAACGAAAGGAATAGAAAAGGATGTGTTTTAATGCTTGAAATATGCTTTATAAAGTGAATACATGGAGATAATTAGAAAAGAAAAGAAATTCTAGAATTGGGATAGAAAGGATACTCCATGAGACAATGGTTTTATTTTAAATAGTGTTTAAAATAAAATAAGGAATGATCTATATCCAAATTCATAAAGAGTTTCAAATAACTTCAGGATCAAGTTATCCCATTTGGGCCAAATAATGACAGGCTACCTGTCGCAGAACTATTCTTACCCCAATCCAATACTACTTCCTAGATAGTGGTAAAGGGATTGAAGCACCCATCTCTGAGTGGCCAAAAAATCACAAACACATTTATAAAAAATGCATTTATTGAAAAGTAGATTCTAGTACATCAGGAACCCGAAGGCAACAAGAAACAAGAAGTACAAGATATGAAGTTACAACTACATACTACATTCCCTTTACATATAATCCCATGTGATCGCATTCTTCATTTTGGAATATTTTGGCAAGAATAAATCATCTTTATCAAGTCTTTTGAGTCTTCATGTCCAAAATCAGGTAAATTGAGATGCAATCAATGCAAATGCATCAGTACTCTATGAAAAGAACCTTTGTTGAACAATTGAAAACATTTATGGCAAAATATAGTACTTGGCAGGACTTATAAACAAAATAATCAATAAGATATTTGCAAAACAACATTTATCTAACAAGATTTTATTACAAGTTTCCCATTATTCTGATATCGAGAAGCATGCTTATATATTTATGTGTCTCCATCACCCCAATGAGATGGAGGAGGTCACCAAGATCCATATGTCCATATGAAGGAGGAGGTCAATGACATGTACAAGTTTCACCCTCTGAATTAGGAGGTCACTTGTACTCAATATCAACAATCATTATTACATAATGGGCAATATCATTAGCATTTTAGGTGTGTTGCAAACTATAATATAGAAAATTGGAAGACTACTCAGTAGGGAGCATTGTAGCTCAAACAAATACATAGCCAAGATTTTCAAGAGGTACATACCAGGTTATCATTCCATATCACTATTCTTTTCAAGGAGAAAATAATATAAAATCATACCTTATGGAGTCAAAATAGAGTACTAGCAATATCCAATATTAATTTAATGATTCATATCAGATCCTAGATTGCAAGATATAAAATATTTGTCAAGATCTTGGAAAAATACAAGTCATGGGGTCATTATATCATGGTTAGGGATCCTAACCCCTAATAGTCCCTCAGGTGACCATGCATCATATTATTTCAAAAAAAATCATCAATATCAATATCTAGTATGATAAGCATGAATGAATCACCTAGGTATTTTAGGAGATTCAAGATATTAAATAATTTAGTCATTTTCATGTATAATCATGTCAAGAGTAAATTTAAATATGATCTAGAAGTTATAATCATGTGATCAAGTCATTGATATAAGATCAAAGTCTAGCATAGTTGTAATGTATACATGTGTCAAGTCAATTAGAGTTTAGACAAGATTAAGGTTTATGATATTAATATAAAACCCTAATTAATATGTATGAAATGGATGATAGGTATCATCATCAAATGTTACTGTAAAAGGACAATATAATAGTGTCATATTAATCTAGGCATTTTTTCTAAGAATGAGGATTTTTTTAGAATTTTTCTGATATTGGAGCTATTTTTAAATGATTTACCAAGATGGACCAATCAAATAATTTCTAAAGGAATAAAATGAAAATAAAAAATAGAGCTATCAGCCTAACTTCACGGGTCAGGGGATAGATCTAGCTCCACAGATCCTTCTCCTAACCTACATGTTGGGTCGGCTCACAGGGGTCAACGCAAGGGGAAAAAGGACCAAAAGGTCCATTACCAAGAAATCTATTGTGTGACAATCAAGGGGCGTATCAGACAAAACATGGCCTTCTTTATTCGAATCAAGTAGGGAAAATCACCTAGGACATTGAAGCATTGAGAAGAAGAACAATAGAAGAAGAATACCATGCAACTGACAAGGAAACCCGGTGAGGCATAGATGATGATGTGCTCAACTTCATGGTGTCAGCGCATAGTCAAAATGCTATTTTCACTAGCCAAAGCCCAAGGAACAGAGACACAACAAGGTGCTTGTTTTTGTAGGTGGTGGAATAGTAGGAGGAAAAAATACAATTCAAAAGTTATACCTCAAGTTGGAGGAAGGTTGATATCTTGGTCGATGTACAACCTCACAAGGAGTCATCTATAGGCCTCGACGTCTTACAAAACCACCTAATAGAAAACATTTACATTTATGAGGAAAGGACCAAAGAGGAGGGGGTTTCAAAGGTTTAAAATTTATTGGTACTATGGTATTATCCTCCACATCATCTGGGTGAAGGATATGACTCCCTCACTTGTGCTTACCCGATTCTGAGTTGGGTGTTCCAGTTGGGGGTCCAATTAGGCTAGAAAGTATATTAAAAAGGATATTTAGAGGATATTTTCTTGACAAATTCATATCTCTCAATTTCTTTATCCAAAAACTATAAGGTTTTAACCGATGCTTCCAATTACTTCTCTATAGGTATATAAACAGTTTGATGTTCATTTGAAATAATTTGATCCATAAATAATTATAGTTTGATCTAGGTTTTGATGTCATAAAGTGCACATTTGGCATCATAATTGGAATTTTTGGTGTCAAAATTATTCAATGATCATGGGAGTGATGAAGTGAGTTTAATTGAGCAATACTTGATAATCAAGGATCAAAATTATAATGGTAATTAAATGTGTAAAAATCCACTTCATCACATCCTTCCCTCCTTAAAAAGAATTTTGTCCTCAAAATTCAAGTAGTCCAATAATCATAATTGGGATTTCCATGTTACATATCATAACCAACTTGGTTCTAACATCATTTCATAATTTAGAAACTGTGTATCAAGGTCAATGCATATTCACATATTGTTCAAAGTCATCATATGAGTCACAAATCTGAACAACATCCTATAGATCACAAACTTGGAGAGATCATATTTTCAGTCGAACAAATAGAGATTTTAAATCAAGAGTACAACATGACTTTCAATCGTAATATTTTAGGGTTCTAGATTCCACATTGGCCTAGGTGGTGTTATACATTCATGATTTGATATTTAATATTTCAACAATTTGATACAATGTCATAATTTCAAAATCATGATTTCGACCTCAAAGTCAATGGAAGGTCCCGCCCTAGTCCTCATGGGAGTTAAACCCTAAGTCTAAATCAAGGGATTCAATATAGGCATCATTTCAAAATTTGGAATTATGAAAGTTACTATTTATATATATCAAGAGAGGTCTCAAGATCCAATTAGTGTGATCATATGATTGGTATTATTATTGAGATTGATAATCATGCCTTAAACTTTTATTAATAAATATCAAGAGTCAAAATTTGCAGACATCAAAAGTCATACTTTCAAAATTTTGAAGCTAGGGTTTAGATTTCTACTTAGACCATCGGTGTGATCACTCACCAATATACAACAATCGAGCAATATTTGAGGTGAATGAATGATATAGACCTAGGTCTATCTAGGAAGTCAACCACAAGCTATGGTCAACATTGTAATATATCAAGGTCATTATTAAATCAAGATTCAAGATCGAGTATCAAACATGGGTTTAACCTATTAGACTTAGGTCAACCAATCCAAATTGAGTAAAAGGGGATAGCTTTCCAAACTCTAAATAATCAATAAGGTGAAAATTTAGAGGTAGGCATAATAGGGATGTGAACTAGGTTTGGGGAGTCATGAGTGAACTACCACCCTAATCTAGCACATGTATCTACGTTAGTCATGATCCATTGGGATTATTCAGATAGGGAGAGTATCAATGATCAAATCATGTTCCACATGGTCAGAAGATCAAAATCCAATATTATAATAGAGAAAACATGTCAAGATTTTACAATATTGGGGTCATAATTGCATTTGCTTCCTTTCATGATCAAGGTAATGGTATAGTTTGGAAATTGGGAAGATGAATTGGGCAATCGAATAATTAGAGCATAATAGTGCCAGTTTTAGATTCATATTCATCATATCAAAACTGAGATTACAAAGAGGCATGAATGGTCAAAAGGGAAAGTGCCTTTTGCATCATAGTCTTACAACATGATTTTGAGAGTCCTAAGGCTCAGTCATTTGATGGCATAATCATGATGTGTATCAAATAGTGTAAGAGTTTGCATAACTATTTTTGAGGTTTAGTCAACAATAGGGCAACATGGACTATATAAAAAAGACCTCTTTAGCCATGAGGTATAAGGTATAAGTCCTCCTTATTTCACCATATCATGATTATTATAATTTACCTCAAATAGAGGGAGCATGTAGTCTAATTTTTGGTCAAATAGAGCTTACATGATATTAGAGGTCATACATGAGTTATTTTAAGATTAATTTCATAGATCAAAATCGAGTTTTTCAATTCAAGGTCAGATCATGGCATTATCATGTTAATCAAAATTTATAATTTCTAACGAATTTTAATTTTACCCACATATAATCTACCCATAATTAATAAATCGTGTGGTAAATAGTCATAAAAAAAGACCACATGAGGAGATCATAACGCTAACTAGTCATCATCAAGTTGGGTGGCTTGGGGTTGTCCTTAAAGAAGAGATGAGATACAAGAAGACTCTCTGGAATTTTAGGGAATTCCTTTAGTCCATTGTAGATCCATTAAGGCTAGGTACAATAGGGGGAACCTCAGCCACCTTGAAGATAGATAGGAGGTGATTATGCCAGAACCCCATTTTTGCTCTTTATAGACACCTCAATTTCACCGTAGTAAGCTTTAGGGTTTTCCCTTGGTTTAGACATTAGAAATATTATATCATAAATGAATACAAAGTGTGTGGTATCTCTGATACCAACTAACACAGAATTGTTCTTATCCCAACCCAATCTATTACAACCTTAGTTTTGCATATGTTTTCATAATTGAATTGTAAAGATTTTCATCATATGGACTTAATTGAAAAGGTTGTATGCTTTGCTTCAAAGAATGGATTTCTTTGCAAATATCCCTTTGGATAGGAATTTCGAGATTCCTATTATTAAGTTAATCCAATAATGGATATAAAAGAGAAGAAATGAAGAAAAGTCCAAATAAAAGGAAAAGATACAAGATAATGGATATTAAGCAAAGTAATTATGAGAAATACATAGAAATAAATAGAAAGTGGAATTAATGGCCACAATTAGATAAATTTCGTTTCTATGTGATTTCTAATAAAAAGAAATATGAAAAGAAGAAAAAGGAAATGAAAGATAAAGAGAAATCCTTGAAAAGAAATATCTTAATAAAGAAATAAGTAAGAAAGAGGTAGAAGCCTCTAGAAGGCAAGGGAATATACTACAAGTGGGGATTTCATGCCTTTAGGGTTCCTTGAGGTCCAAGGAATCCAATATGATAAGATAATGGCATAAAGAAAGAGGAAGTATCAATAATTTGGTTTTATTAATGAATAACTTGCATATGAAGGAAACACCCTTTTCCTTTGGAATTTGGGTTTCAAATTTGGTACTCGAGTAGATAATGCCAAGATAGAGTTTCCTCTAACATTTGAGTGAAAAATAATAAATGAGGAGAGAGATATGATTTCCCAAGTTTCCTTGTTAAATGCCCTTTTTAATTCGATTTTAATAAAATAGAATTAGGGGAGCGATGTCAGCCGTTGGATGCCCTGCATGATCTAGGGGATCACAAATCTAAGGGCGGCTTCTCATCGCCTACCCCGATTCATAGAAGGAAAGCGAGAGGAAAAGGAATTTGAGTTTCTTGCACTCAGTGCTTTAAATCGATGAACTGATGAGTCCATCATCTTCGGGAGATTTTTACGAAGAGTCTAGACCCTATTTTTGGGTGTTTTGGTCTCCGATTGGGAGAGTCCCCAATCCAATAGAAATTCTCCTTTGACCCTATATATAGGGTAGGGCTCGTGCGGGCATCGGAACATCAACTATCTACCCAGCACCTTCAGAGAGTGACGCTGAATCTGTTGGTGACTCCAATTCGTCAAGCAACCCCGACCTTCCCCCTCTGCAACCAGTCGACCTCGTCGGAAAGCCGGCGGCTTGTTAGAGGTGAAGGAACAGAGCCCGCCACAAATTGAAGGCACGGGAAGGTTCGTGAGGCTCAGACGGAGCTTCTGGACCCATCTTCTTGATCGTAGATGCACGAATGGCCGGAGTCAACCCCTGAGTTGACTCGGCTAGGTTGGTCGCAAAGCTAGTCTGAGGTTGAAGAAGATAAGGGGTAAAAGACCCCTTTGCACTCGCACTTATGTTAGCCAGGTAAGGGCATTCTCACCCAATCCTTTAATTTCATTGCAAGATAGGTGCATAGAGGGTGGGTCATTGGATCCCGTGTGGTCCAGTGGACCACAAATCTAGCGGCTGATGTTTTTCTAAAAATAACAAATAATTCAAGGAAATGAATTACTTTGCAAAAATCATAACTATTGCTAGGAAGCTCTGATGAATAAAGTTAAAACATGAAAGTTGATCAACAAAATATGAGGAACATGTTAAAAATAGTTTTATAACCTAATTTTGTTCCTATTTGCAAAAGTATATTATTTTGATGAAAAATGTATTAGTTTTTTTGTTAGAAACCCTAATTGATTATAATGGATGGTTTTATAAGTTGAAATAGGTTAATTCCAGTATTGTTAACTTGTTTAATGATAAATATGAATCTTAACCTATTTTGAAGATGAAATTGCAAGATTTAGGGTAGTAAACCTAATATGATGGTTAATATCCTTAGAAACCCTAAATTAGGGGAAAAATGAAAGAAAAGGACCTTTAATCCAAAATTGGGGTTATATGTTGTTAAAAGGTAACCTTAATACCTTTCATGAGGAGTAGATGACATAATTAGGGTTTGTCAGTAATTTTATAAAATTAGGGTTTAAAAAGGTAAAAATGAAGTGAAACCCTAATTGTAATTGACTGAAAGTGGACTAGAACCCTAGGAAGCGAGTTAGGTTTAATAGACCTTGATGGCCTGATCCATGATAGGAAAATTGGATGCATATTTCAGGATCATCTTGTGTGCTTGCTTATTTACTGGATTTCTTTATTAGTTGGATTATTTCTGCACTCAAGTCAGCCTTTCAGGTATGTGGTTAATTATGGTTAATCACATTAGTTTCCCGAAGGTTTTTTGGATGATTGATCGCATTGAATGCAACCTATCAGTTTGGATGTTCATACTTGTAAATCATAAAGTCACTATGATTATCACAATTATAATATAAGTGTGTATTCTCGCACCTACATGCCACCTTGATGGATGATGCAAAAAGGTCAAGCCCAGGAGGGAAGACCCATGGGTACCATGAGTGGTAACCCCAGACACCAAGGTTAGGATAGAGAAGGTGGTCTTTATTGCATGACTAATGAACACCATGAGAGGTGACCCCGGGCACCAAGCTCAGGATGGAGAAGGTGGTTGTTACAACCCCAACTTTTGGGTTCATTTGGTGAGAAATGTAATTTCTCATATTAAAGATATTGGAACAAATAATGATATATTTTGTTTTGAATAAATGAGTTTTGTTTACAATATCCTTGTTGGTTTTTTTGTGGGCTTTATTGGATATTGGGCCCAATAACAAGGAAAAGACAAAAGGAACTCCATAATTAATAAGAAATGGGGAAAAGAAAAATGTAGAAACTTGTAGAAGGCAAAATAATGTAATCCAAAGGTGGATTTCGTGCCTCTTGGGTTCCTTGGGTTCTGAGAAGTCCAAAGTTGCAAAGATAATGCAAAAAGAAAAGAAAAGATCAATAAAATATTTCTTTATTAAGAAAGAAATTGAAAACAATGATAAAATGTGGGAAATAAGTGAAAAGAGGTATAATTGAGTTATCTTTGATGGATTTTCGTATCCATGAGGTTTCTTATGTTAAAAGGAATTCCAATAAGGAAAATAAAAAGTGAGATAAAGAGAAATCCTTAAAAAGAGATATTTTAATAAGAAATAAACAAGATAATGAGAAATAATGAATATAGATGTATCTAGAAGGATAATGAGTATCCTTAAAAAGGAATTTCGAAATATTAGAGTATTTTGGGGTCCAAGGAGCCCCAATGGATAAAAAGAAAGAGAATATACCAATGATAGAAAATAAAAGGATAATATGATGCATAATGAAGGAATTTTTTGGTATTGTTAAAGAGGTGGTATTTTCTATTAAAAGAGAATATAATTTCGTGACTAATGATTAAAAGGCAAGTACAAAGAGAATGAAAGAGATAATTTTCGGAATTCTAGGTATCCATGAAATAAGGAATATCAAGGAAATAAATAGGAGAGAGAAGAATTACTTCTCCATGAAGGAATAAGGATCCTATTAGGAAAAGGACTAGTTGACTCATAGATGGTCATCTTAGGGCATGGATAGCCACCCCTATATAAAGGAGTAGACCCTCTACATCAAGTTCTAGAGAAATCCCACAAAACTCTCTCTTCCTTCTTTATATTCTTCTTCTTCTTTCATACAAACCCTAGCGAACTGGATAGTTCGAATCGTAGAGCAATATGGGGTCGTGGAGGAGTTACGGCAGAAGCATGCTGCTCTCACGATGCTAAAGGGAAGCTCGATGGACTCTCCTCCACCCTAACCTGAACGCAGCAGCAGCAGGACGGCTGCTTTGACGGCCGCACTTTGTAGGTCCGCTCAGCCTGAACCAGATGTTGTGGCCACAGGCTGATGGCAACCAGAGGAGTGTGGAGACCCAACGGAGGTAAGGAAAGGAGTTGTCGGGGTCTTCTGGACCAGAACTGGGAGGGAGAGTCACACCAAGGGCTGCGCTCAACGGCAGCAGCCGCGGTTGGGAGGTTGAAGAAGACGATCGACCATTGGAAAGTTTTGCCCTTCGGGCATTGCAAATCCAAGCGGCCACACGGGGGGTAAAGGTGTCATTTTGAAATGTTTTCAACTGGTCGGGTTACATTGCATGGAACGAGCGATGTGGCATCCTTCTATTGGTCCGAGTAAGTGAATTTTTTGCAAAATTCATAACTAATTAACAGTAGCTCAGATGGATGCACATTATATATGAATTTTGATCAGGAGAACTCAATGAATGCAATAAAAATATATTTGAAGCTTAATTCTGATTGCAATTGGAATAGTAATGGACGTTATTAACTTTAATGTATTAATGATTAAGAAACCCTATTTTGAGTTGATTAATCTATTTAGAAGGGTTTTATGGATGATTAAAGTTGATATTAACCTGTTAATTGCAAAAAGGTACATTAAGAAAAAAAAGAATGAACTTTGCACGTAATTGGTTTAATTTAGAGTTTCATGTGCATAAATATGCTTTAATGGGCCTTGAAACCCTAATGATGGTAATTGTTCAAAATCATGATTAAAGTCGAGATATGATAATTCTAAGCTATTTCGAGTATAAAAGTTCCTAATTGTGGATAAATACCCTTAATATAGTAATTAGGGGTTTCTAATGGATAAAGGTGGAATTAATGAGTTCATATGCGAATTAGATTATAATGAACTATGAATTGTTAATCCGGAAGGAACTGAAGATGATAAATGGGCATAATGATCTTGTCATGGATTAAAAGGATAAAAATGGTAGCTTTAGTGTAAATTGTGCATGTAATCTGAGATTAAGGTTAAATGTTGTTAAAGGATAACCTTAATATCTTTTGTGAAGAATATATGAGATAATTAGGGTTTGAGAGTAATTGCATAAAATTAAAGTTTAAAATAGAAAAAAATGAAGTGAAACCCTAATTGCAATGAAAGCCCTAAAATTGGACTAGAAACCCTAGGAAGCGAGCTAGGTTTAGTAGATCTTGATGGCATGATTAATAATAGGAAATTGTATGCATATTTTAGGATCTCATAATGTGCTTGCTTGCCTATTTGGATTTCTTGATTGGATTATTCTATCTCAAATCATCCTGACAGGTATGTGGTTACACTTAAGGATAATCGCTTTAGTTTCATGGTGATTCCCAGTTGTTTTATTGGTTGCCTGAAAATAACTGCTTGGATGACTTTTATTTCATGCAACTATAAAGTGACTATGACTATCACCATAAGTATGCAAACATGACTGGCTCAGATCCTGGTCCTCTTCTATGGCTTTGCAAATGCTAAAAAGGGTAACCTAGAGCAAGTTCTAGGCTATCAAGAGTTAGGGATTGGGCTACCTACGTGTACTGCCATGCAACTCTTTAGCACACCATGAGTTAAGGTGTTACAACCCCAAATTTTGGGTTCCTTTGGTGAGAAATGTAATTTCTCATATTAAAGATATTTGAACAAATAATGATATAATTTGGTTCAAATAAATGGATTTCATTTACAATAGCCTTGATGATTGTGTTGTGGGCTTTATTGTCTATTGGGCCCAAATAACAAGAAAATTCAATTAGTGAATGAATAATTGAATATTTGAGAAAAGAAAAATGTGGAAACCTCTAGAAGGAAAATCCAAAAGAGGGACTTCGTGCCTCTTGGGTTCCTTGGGTTCAAAGGAAACCAAAGTTGCATAAAGAATTACCATAAGAAAAGAAAATATCAATTAAGTATTTCCTTGTTAATAAAGAAATTGAAAACATTGATGAAATGTGGAAAATATGTGAAAAGATGTATAATTGAATTATCCTTGGTGGAATTTCGTATCCCAAGGATTCCTAATGATAAAAGGAATAGCAATGAGGAAATTAAAAGAGAAATAAAGAGAATTCCACAAAAGGAAATATTTTAATAAGAAATAAAACAATATAATGAAGAATAATGCATTTAGATGCATCTAGAAGGATAAAGAGTATCCAATAAAAAGGATTTCGAAATAATAGAGTTTATTGGGATCCAAGGAGTCCCAATGAAGAAAGAGGAAAGAGAAAATATCAAAAAATAGAAAATAAGAGGATAATGTGGTGCATAATGAATGAATTTCATGGTATTATTAAAAGGGAGTATTTTCTACTAAAGGAAACTATAATTTCGTGCTTATGGAGTAAAAGTCAAGCATAAGAGAGACAAAGAAAAAGGATTTTCGAAATCCTAGTATTTAAAGAAAAAGGAATATCAAAAGGGTATTGAAGAGAGAGAAGGATTGCTTATCCATGAAGGAATCGAATTCCTAGTAGGAAAGAGCTTTGTTTCTTCATGGCCAAGCATCTTAGGGTGTGGGCAACCACCCCTATATAAGGAGTTGAACTATGGTCGAGTCCCAAAAAGATCCCATGCACACCTCTCTCCTTATTCTTTCTTTTAGCACTACAAACCCTAATGAGGAGAGTGTATTCCTTTTCCGGGAAGCAATGAGGGGTGGTGTGTACTCTTGATAGAAGAAAGACGCACCTACGATAGCCAAAGGATGATCAATCACCATGTCCTCACTCTTGTCCTCGCCCAACGTCTGCAAAAAGGCTGTCAAACCGTAGAAAACACCTGTGTGGTGCTCTTGGAACCAGCCGTATGGGCTATTCCTTGCAGCCTGGTTGACTACAGTAGGGGAGGAAGGAGGTAGGGGAGGAGTTTCCGACGAGATCTGAGCCCCAAGGTGGAGGGAGACGGCCGCAGAGCTCTACAGGACGACGGCTAGGGTGGAAGTCTGTAGTTTGCGCGAAGAAGAAGGGGCAAGGGGTGGTTGGACCGTTTCACCCCTCAGCGGGCTGAAGAACTAATAACTTAAGTGAGGGTACGAAGGTCATTGCGTTATATTTCCAAACCAGGAGGGTTACTTTGCATGAAGGGACCGACGTGTCAGCCTCTGATTGGCTCAAATAAGGTATTTCTTCTGAAAATCATAACTCTTTAATAGTAGCTCAGATGACAAAAGTTTATACATGAATTTTGCTCAAAAAAATGAGCGGAATCTAATAAAAATATGTTCAGAGGCTAATTTCACTTGTAATTCGAAAAGTAATGGAAGATAGCAACTTTAATGTGTTAATGTTTAAAGAACCCTATTTTGAGATGAATAATATATTTATAAGGGTTTAATGGATGATTAGGGTTAGTATTAACTTGTTAATAATGAAAGGGAACATTAGGAACAAAAAGGATGAATTTTCATGTAATTAGTTTAGTTTCAAGTTTAATGTGCATGAATAATTCTTTAATGGGTCTTGAAACCCTAATATGGGTAAATTCGACTCTTAATGGCTTTAATGGACTAATTTCATGATTAAAGTTGGAATATGCTGAATCTAAGCTATTTCTAGCATTAAGTCCCTAATTGTGGATAAATAACCTTAATATAGAAATTAGGGTTTTCGATTGAATCAAGGTAGAATTAATAATAAATAGAGTTCATATGGGAATTAGACCATCATGAATTATGAGTTGTAATCTGAAAGAAACTAAAGGTGATAATTGAGTCTAATGACCTTGAAATAACTTAAAAGGATAAAGAAGGTAGTTTTGGTATAAAAGAGAAATAATCGACTTTAATTGGGCTTATGATGTTGAAATTAGGGTTTATGAATTAAGAGAGAATTTAATATGATAAAAAGCGTTATGGAGGCAAAAACCCTAATAAAACCCTAATGTGGTCTAGAAAGCCTAAGGTGGAATCCAAGTCTAGCTTTAGAATGTTCTGGATAAACTATAACACTTGGATCCCATGCATTAATTTCAAGATATTGTTGATTGCTTGTTGCTTGTTCTTTATCCTTATTGCTTGGACAATCAAGTTGCTCTGGATCAGGTATGTGGTTAATTATGAATAACCTCCTTAGTTTCTCGATGATTTTCTGGATGGTTAATCGCATTGAATGCAAATTATCTGTTGGATGTTCATACTTGTAAATCATAAAGTCACTATGATTATCGCACCTACATGCCACCCTGATGGATGATGCCAAAGGTCAGGCCCAGATGGGTAGACCAATGGACACCTTGAGTGGTGACCCCAGGCACCAAGAAGGTGGCCTATGATATTACATGACTAGTGGGCACCATGAGTGGTGACCCCCAGGAACCAAGCTCGAGATTGAGAAGGTGGCCTTAAGTCATTGGCAAAGGGCACCCTAAGGTGGTTATGCCAGGGTTAGGGCAAAAGCGGTGGAGAATGGCATACTGAAAAGTGTAAATTGTCTTGTTAATTAATTTGATTGTGATTATCAAATTGTTAGCCATATTTACAAGTTTTCAGTTGTTCCCACATACCAGTATATTTCGATATACTGACCGATGTTTTGTTTGTCGGCGTTTTAGGAACAACAATTGAAAGAACAAATAGTAAAGTGACACATTGTGGAATGAGAAATAAAGTGCAAGGAGGATTAAATAGAATAATTCAAGATCTGGATAGATAGATTTCCAAAGTTTTCAAAGGTAAGTAAAGTTTTAATTTTATACCAAATTCCTGTTAGTTAGTAGAATTTCATAATTATTATTGATTATTTGTTGAACCTTTGATCTTGTTAATTGGATAACGGCACTGACCTTTTGGTCTCCCTTAATTGGGGGTTACCAGGAGGCGGGGTCATTACATAAGGAGTGGGCTACCTATGGGTAGTGCCATGTGACTCAACCCTAAAAACTGATTCACCTGTTAGGTAGAATCATGAGGGGTTAAATGGGGATCTACCATAAGGAAGGTAGCATCGAGGTCCACTGCAGAGACAACGTAGAGCTTAGGGTATGTATGTATTGAGTAGTTATGTCAAAAACGTAAAGTTGTTTGTTAAATCATAGTTGACTGCAATATGTTGTTACAGTTAATTGCACAATTTTTGTTTCCCCCACATACCAACTTTATGCTAACTGACGTTTTGTTTTTCGACGTTTTAGGTACAAGTGAAAAGAACAATCAGTAAAGTGGCATATGTGGAATTAAATATGAATTAAAGTACAAAGGAGGGTTAGTTAGAATAGACTCCATATGTGGATAGAAGTAAACATCCAAGTTTTTGAAAAAGGTATGCAAAGTTAAATTTTATTACAACCTTTCAATTTAGTTCATAGAATTTGATAATTGTTATTGATTATTTGTCGAACCTTTGATCTAAAAAATTAGGATATCGGCTCTGTCCTCTTGGTCTCCCTTAAATGGGGGTTACTGGGAGGTAGGGTTGTTACAGTGGCTTTAAGTCTATGGAAAAAGAGAAACCCTAAAGAGGGTATTCCAGTGTTAGGGCAAAAGCGGTGGAGAATGTCACATTGAAAGCGTAAATTGGCTTGTTAATTAATTTGATTGTGATATTTAGATTGTTAGACATATTTGTGAAATTTTGGTTGTCCCCACATACCGGCATATTCATTTATGCTGACCGATGTTTTGTTAGTCGGCATTTTAGGTACAACCCTAAAAAGAACAAACATTAAAGTGACACATTGTGGAAATAAGAAATAAAGTATGAGGAGGATTAGATAAAATAGATTCAAGTTGTGGATAGAGGTAGATATCCAAAGTTTTTAAAAGGTATGCAAATTTTTATTTTATACCAGATTTCAGTTTAGTTGGTAGAATTTCATAATTATTATTGATTAATTGTCGAACCTTTGATCCGATTTATTGGGATAATGGTTCTAACATCTTGGTCTCCCTTAAGTGGGGGTTACCGGGAGACAGGGTCATTACATTTGGTATCAGATCATATGTTCCACATTTAATCCTTAATAATTATTAAATTTTACAAATTCCATAGAACCGAGGGAGTTATTAGAAGATATTCCGAAAGATAGAGGTGTCTAAAAAAGGATCACGTCTGGGGGCTGGCAATATTTTCCTCCGCACCACTAGTCGGAATACGAGGACTCCCAGATTTGTGTGACTGCCTGGCCAATGTCTTAGGATTTGACTCAAAATAAGATACCTTTAGGACTCTCTCATCTTTTTCATCCCTTCTCAACTCAAATGTTGTGAAGGATTTAAGGATTAGGGTTTTCTCTCTCTTCCTCACCCTCTTGAGGTATGGGTAAAGTTGATAATGTTTAAGGAATACTCCACCAAATTAATGAAAAGCATGTAAATAAGATGTCATGGACATAATCTTAAAAGTTTAAGCATAAACTAAAGAATAGTTGCATGCTTAGGTTGTATGACATATGTAGTCATTCCCTTAGGAGAGACCTGAGGCTAGACCTTCTTATCAGGAGGATGAGTAGAGAGAGTTAGTCTTGGAGGTAGAGACCTCCATTATAAGTAGAGACCTGGCACATCCTCTGATAATGATGCTAACCCTAACCCTAAGTGAAGGTTAGAGAGAGAGATGACATGATGTGTTAGATGTCATGGTAGACCATGTGTGTGGGTGGACATGCTTTTGGTTTGGATACCCATGATGATATGAGCCATGTGAGGTTGGTTGACCTAGTACCTTTACGACGCAACCCTAGGAAGGGTCGTACATGTTAGGGTGAAGGATAAATCCTTCATTGATGAGGTTAGTGATGACCATATAGAAACCCTATGAGCTTATTTGAGCATGGAAAAGTTGCACCCAAAGTATGTCACTAGGGCTGACAGTAGGCTAAAACCCTGGCCAGGAGAGTATGTTGGATAGCTTACGAGATAAGTATAAAGAGATATGGATAATCTTGAGCGAGCATAAGTTTGAACATAGGCTTCACCCATGTAGGGGTATGCTTGTGAGTTTGATCCATGTTCATAGAGAAAGGACCTCTAGTAGTAAGGTTGTTTGTAGGGTTAATTCTAGAGAGAGAGAGAAGGACCCAAGCAAGAGGTTGGAAGCTTAAACTCTGAGATATGAGGAACAGTGAGAAGTTGAGGATGATGCAACCTAAGAGGATGGTTGCGGTTGCCTCATGAACGATCCCTGGAGGCTGATGGTATCTTGGTTGCCTTTAGAGGAACCAAACCCTAGAGAGAGGATAAGGCTGCCGGTACCTATGTGCCTATGGTATAGGTGTTTACCATTTTATGGTTAGGAAGAAGAGTTCCTTAGACTATGAAGAGATTTAGTAACAAGTTGTGAGGCCTTATACCTAGTTGGTTGTCCTTGAGGAGGACTCCACTCTGAGGTGTTATTCAAGTGGAATGATAATAGGAAATGCATGCACTACTATAGAACTTGTCAAAGCCAAAGGTCAAATCCCTGACTAATACTAATAAATCCTTGACCAGTTTGTGATCCTCAAGGTCAATCCCTGACCAACGTACCTTGAGAAAAATCTTGGTGACCAATACTAATTAGTCAGGTCCTATCCTTGACCAATAGGTACATAAGCCTTGAACAATCCATAAGAAGAGATAAAAAGATATCAATGATCGACACATTGTATTCTAGATCCATCGTTGACTAGTTTTAATGAAAGCCACTCCCTCTAAAAGATGGATGAATATTTTTTATTTCATCTAACATCGTTATCATGTATAAGCTACTTCACTTTGAAAATTGATATCAATTCATTCTTATAAAAAAAGTTTTTGGGCATTGATAATTGTATTAAAAATCTAATTTTGATTTACATGAGAAGGACTTTTTATCATACCCCCAATAAAAATAAAAATATTTATACAACATTGATTTATACAACATTGATTTATACAACTTTGCTTTATAAATACAAACATTGACTTCATCATATACGAATCATATCCAAATATTGTTAGCTGCTCCACAAAAGTATGTCTTGAAATACTTATAACATCAATAGGGGAGAGCATTCATCGTCCACCTAGCAAGAATTTGCAAATCACAAAGAAACAAAATGAGTAATGAGATAAGATACAACATATATCTAATGTTCATGTTATGGAGTTTCTTGTTGTATTCCATACCTATCGTAAGCATGTGTACAAGTTGAGTTATCCAATCCATAAAAGAAATGCAGTTTCCAGCTGGTAATGAAAAAATCAAAACACAAAAAGTAAAATATGAACTAGTACACATTCTATACCGGGTTCGTGAACAAGTTTAACAAGTACTCACGCTCTCGCACTTGAGATGATTAACAATACATTCTATAAAGGAAATACAAAAAGTAACTCACTCATTTTCATGATCGGGCATATGAGAGGCACAAAGTATTGTTATTTAGTTCGTTTTTCTAAAACGTAGGTATGGTTTGATTATCCACTGCAATAGCACGGCCATTTTAAAATGCTTAATGCCATCTCGATCGATTATTCTCTTCGAGCCACCAGGCCTACGGGATACTTGGCCAAGACCATGATCGTGGTTACATTAGCGGTAGGCAAATTTGAAAGTTTGCACCATACAACTTTTTCTAAAACTAAGACCCAAAATGCTTGAGTTATTACCTAGCCAACGCCATTGTCCATAATCAATTATTAAGGTAGGTAATGTTTGCCAATAATATATCATGCAATTCTTGAATAGATGGTATGAGCAACTGTTTGTGATAGTCACTTGCATACTTCTAGGAACGTAATCTCATTAAGGTCACGTAGTTAAGTCTGAATAAAAAGCCAACATGATAGTAATGCACCCTTCTTGGCAGGCCCACATGACTACCGTCACATGTCCATGAGATACACAACGCACCAAACTTGGCATGCCCACACATAGTCGATCAAGATTTTCATGTTTGTTTGTTATGGAAAGCATCTATGATGTAACAAATGTTGAGGGATTTTATATAAGAACATATACATATCCAATCACCACATACTTATAGTATGTATCATATACATGCTATAACCACAATGAAAACATACAATTAGAAATATGTGAGTAATGGTTATGCCATACTATTGTAATTTCTTAGAGACATAAGGAATTACTGCCACCTAAGGTCCACATGATATGTAGCAACATGTTGTTGATGAAGATATATGCTAGAACCAATCTAGGTTGATCGATTCAACTTTTGAACTGATTCGCTCACCTCTTGGTCAGTAGGGTTGGTCTCATGAAATGGTTTCTAGGCTCTCTGGATTAATCGAGGTCTGGACTCCTCCATCCAATCAATTGGACCACCACTCAATGAGATTATCTTCTCTTGTCCCATGTATTCCTTAGTCCTCCAGATGATCAGTTCGTCTCACGAGCCGGTCAGTTGGTCTAGTGCAGAATGTATTCTCACGACGAAACATAAATTAAAACTATCTAATTTTATATTGCATTATAAAAAGAAAATCCTTTGCTTCATCCAGTGGTTGATGGCTTCAGACCTTCCCATTGATTTTAGATGAAGGAGGAGATATGTGTGCATTTCCACAGATCTGGATGGGGTTGGCGGCAGTGGTAGATAGGCGTGAAGGAACTGGGAGCGGCGCATCGGGGGTCGGTTGGAGTGGATGGGAGCATATGAAACATTTTTTTATATATAAACAAAGTCTGAATGCTAGGGTTTTGGGGAGGATATTGAGAGACCGTGAAAAAGGTCATTGGTCAGGGTTTAGAAACTTTATGGCTAGGGATATTCCTTGGGGAGAAAAATAGTTTGATCAGGGTTGACATCCCTGACCAACTAGCCTTGGTCTATGTTAGATTTTGTTGTAGTGATGTCGTACCTTGTACATGCTTAGTACATGATTTATCATGCAATTGGACATCAAAAAGGTGAACCTAGGGTTCCTAGACCTAAGAGGGGAAGTAGTAGTGTTGGGTGTACCTGATGCTCATGATGAGAATTGAGTTTTTGTAGATTCGAGCATGGCACTCCTCATGTTTTGAGGAAAAGGGGAAAACCCCTGGATTAAGGTGTATGTTTGATGAATCCCTCATCTATAAGTTGGTGACATGGATAGGTATGATGATGGTCCAATGTGAAAGAATAGAAACAAGTAGGACCTAATAAACCTAAATTTGATCCCATAAAGATTATTCAATGGCTAATATCATCATTTTTGTAGAGAGATGGATGTCAATTTTTGTAGCACTGACACAACAATAGGTACCACTATGGTTGGTGTCACAAGTGAATCGATTGAAGATTACCAACACCGATCCAAAAGGGTCACTATAAGTTTATATCACAAACACCTTTCAGTACCACTGACTATCACAATCCACGAGTCGGTACCATCAATGCTTTAGAAGCCTCAATTTCAATGGTAGATACCAAGAGTGTGCAGATAGGTGCTAGTGTCAGTACCACTGACTCCCACGTCAGTGGTATTGACTTTTCAATGAGAGGTTGATTTTCTTCTATATAAAGAGGGGTGATTCTTTGATCATATGCACACCAAAGAAACTCCTCTCCCACCAGTCCTCTATGAGAAACTCTAATCAAGAACCTTTGATGATGGTGCAACATGAAGACACTGATCTCTCTTTCTCTCTCTCTCTCTCTCTCAATCTCCTCCCATTATAAGCAAGCACCCCAACCAAGAAGGATCCTTGTTATGGTCCTTCTTCAACTCGTCCCCAAGCCAACACACATTGTTCATGGCTTCAACGAGCATAAGAAATGCTACATCAAGCTTCAAAATTATGCACCATAGGGGATGAGGTATGGGATCATGCGTCTATTAAAAGGGTTAGAAACATGCAAAAGGTGTGTGGACGCCAAAGTGTGATGGATGACCACACTTTCTTTGGTGGTTGAACAACATATAAAGGGATCACATTTCAATTTCTTTCCTCCCTTGAGGTGTGCTTCTCAAGCACCACACCAACACGGGTATGTGTAAAATGGATTGGTCAAATAATTTCTCTTCTACACCTCTTACTACCTTACACTAGACAATTTGAATGTCATCTATGGATGGTCCAATCAAGGCCAATGATGCTACCCTAAACAATTTCAACCATGCTTCTTCTTGGCACAAAATTCTGTCACAACCGACCAATTATAGAATGAATTGGTGCCTTCCATTTATTTCAAAATTTGAGCACCCTTCACCCACCTTCTTCATCACCTACTTATGAAACATTATTCTCCAGGTCTGCACAAGGACATGGAAATGTTCAATCAGTCGATCTCTATGTGCTTAGGGATTTCCTCACACATGGAAGTGATAAGGTCAACATTGCCACATTAGTCTTGGCCCATGAATATTAGGTATATAAGAGTAAAGGAGGAAGCTACATATTTATTTTAGGGGCCTACTAACCCCTACTGCCCACCATCTTTGCCTAGACCTTTCTCATCTCCAACCCCTCAAGCCAGAAGAAGACTTGGACTTAAAGCATTTAAAAATTGCAAAGCACTTCACCAAGCAAGGAATACAGATTTAAACCATATCCAAGACCGATGAGCAGGAATTTCCTTACCCAATTCTTGACCTTTGTGACATCAACCACCTGCATTGGACTTCTAATGACCGGGGTGGAATGAAGAGGAGTATGTACGAGAGGGGGATTCTAAGTAAGAGGAATCCATGGAAGAAGAGTATATCATTTGAATTTGTTATACAAGAAAATATATAAGATCAATTACCCTAGATTTTAATCCTTTCTCCATGTGCAATATTTCACACCTAAAAGAAGATGAGTCTATAGCAATATAGCTAAAAGGGTCAAACCGAAAGGACAAATTGATTGAGAAATCATGATCAAATCCATTATTGAGAATGGTGATTAGTTGTGGTCGTTGAGAGAGTTGATTAACTAAGGTTGAAGTAACGATTGTAATGAAATGAGAACAAATAAAAAGAAGGTAAAATTCAATATCTATAAAGAACTAGGACATATGAATTTGGGCACCATAACGTGTATAATTATTCCAACTATCAAAGCTCAGTAACCATGGCTAATTAGATAAGGACTGTTTGAATTTTTCTCATTTTGGAACACGGATTGGCACAATGATTAAATTTCCTGTGGGCTTGAGATTTTGTTACCCATGGATCATCACCCAATCATTTGATTAAACTCATTTTGTGATCTCATTTGAAATTCTACGCATTCATGTGAGAATCTAATCCTCAATTTTGAATTTATATGTTTAGAATTATATCTAACCTACAAATTAAATGATTAGTTTGAAGTAAAAGAAATAAAGGAATGAAGAATAATCTAATTACCCAAATTACTGAGTTTGATGACATATTAGAACAAAATAGGAGTGATGGGAATACGCTCTATGCCCCACGATGGAGTCTACCCACTCATATCTATGGAAAAGGACAAATAAAAAGGAGGAGAGAAGAGAGAATGTCACTGAAGATGGTGAAGTAGATAGTCAGCAATCTTCAACTACATATCTCTCCTCCAACATCAATAGGTCTGACAATCTCCGCAAAGTGGATGACATCCCTTCTTTTTACTTTGACATTTGCACCAAAAATAAATTTCAAACTCAAAGTCGACCTCCGAATGGTGGACAACAACAATATATAGATGTACATCGTGCCTGCCTTGGTTTGACTTTGGGTCACATAGAATACCAAGGGATGGGTCAGAAAGAGTCCAACCCTCAGAAAGTGGAGGTTAGGTATGTATTAATAATCGGGGGTGGAAACAGTAGGGTTGGCCTTGATTGATTGGTCTCTCAACTTTGCACAAGCACTGAGTTTAGGCCCTTAATGAAAATTTCCACAAAGAATGAAGGAAGTCGATTGTTTGTTGGTCGTTGTCATAGTCTATTGAGTTGGTTGACTAGTATTGACTTCTTGGTCGATCATAGACGTTTGTAGGCATTGAGTCGATAGAATTTGGTGGTTGAAATGCCCATTGTTTTTGGGAGCATGTGAGAGCCACTAATCACTTGCTCCTTCCATTCATAGTCATCAGTTACTTTTATTTGACATTTCATTGACCATATTATCTCGGTGGGTTGGATGTAGACCTGTCAAACTGGGTCAAAATCCACCGGCACCCATGGGTCGACCCATTTAAGTTGGATTTGGGTGACAATTTCCATCCACTCAAAATCATCAAACCCAGACCCATCCGTTTATATAGTTAGTTTCATAGGTGACCCGTGGGCACCCGCGAGTGACTCAGTAAAATTGAAGTCAATATATGTATATATAGAGTATATGCATACACCTATTAAGAGATGTTGTCGATTTTTCACAAGTTAATTTGTTACCATTAGTTGCAACAATTGTATTCTCTGTGATTTTGTAATAGAAACAAGTAATTGTAGTATTCATAATGTCTACTGTTAAATAAAAAATTAGATGTTGTTTTTGTGATACTTTATGTATGCAAATTACATTGATTTTTCCCTAGAAGTACAATAGCTAGCTGTTGTTTTTTTTCTTTAATTTGATATAAACATAAGTCGACAATTAAGCAATTGGTTTGACATCACACATAGTAGTTGGTTGATTCATTTGCATTATATTTGACATCCAAACATAGTTATAAGGTGTTTTAATTGTTATTTTTGTGTAAAGGGAAGCAACTAGTAACTTATTGTTGATTGGACACATTTTATATGGGCACCGCAGGTCAACTCGCAACCCGCTGGGTCGGGTTTGGGTACACTTTTCTTCCACTCATTTGGAATTGTATCTGTTTGACCCGCACCCACGAGACTCAAACCCAACCCAACCCAAACTCACTCAACCCACCCGTTGACAGGTCTACTCGCTTATATTCATGGGAAAATATGAATACAAAGGAGGAGAGAAAACAAAATGTCATTGAAGATGGTGAAGTAGATAGACAATGATCTAGGAATGCAAATCTCAGCTCCTATAGCAATGGATCCAACAATCTCCACCAAGATCGATGACATCCCTTCTCTTTTTTCTGGCTTTTGCACTAAAAATAAATTTAGAACTCAGAGTTGACCATCATATGGTAGGCAAAAATAATATCATAGATCTTTTGGCATTGAGTCACATAGAATACCATAAGGTGGGTCACAATAAGCTTGGTACTAAAAAAGGGAAAATTCTAGCCACAGGTAGTCCCCCACCCGCTGCCCCACCCAGATTTTAAAAAATGTGCACAACAGCGCTTCCGAGAGAGATTGCACCTGCAGTCAAATTTTTCATTAAAGCTCATGCAAATGCCATGCAAAAGTCATGCAAGTGACATGCAAATTGCAGATAATGCATTAACTCGCCCACAAATATTAATTGTGAAATCTGATATCAATACAAATTATGAAAAAAAAATCATTTATTGCTAGTACCTTATATTTTTTAGAGCATTCAAATTTACACTTGTACAAACGTACATGCATACAGTACATCCATATTCCTTCACAAATTCATAAGTATTGTACATTTATCATTTATATTGAATTTATATCTATATATTTATTCAAAGGATACATTGACCATTTTTTCTTTATTTTATTACAAATTGCAATTGATCCCATTTCATGTAAAGTACAAGACGTACAGTACAAGACATACAGTACGAGACATAGAGTACAAGATCTCTCCTTTTAAAAGTGATAGTTCCTGATGATGAGAGTCGTTGATCCCATATTACTTACAGTACAAGACGTACAATGCGAGACATACAATACATACACATATTATAGTACCTCAGATATTGCACATATGTTCATTGTACATGTCATTTAAATACAAAATGTAATACAAGTACGTGAAGTACAGTACAAGACATACTGTACTAACATTCCGTGATGGGTGAATCGACGTCGGCCAAGCGAAGCGAACCGGCAAGAGTGCGAGATTTTGAAATCACATGTACTGTACTAGTGCGGGAACATTGGTAGGATGAAATGAAGTTGTCACACATATTGTACTAGTGCGGAAAATGCTGGTGAGATGAAATAGGACTGAGTGATGAGTTAATTCGAAACTTTTCAGATTCTTGCATGGAGTTAATTTATATATGAAGTTAATGCATATAAAAAAAATGGCTGGGACAGACTTTTCAGATTTTGCATGGAGTTAATGTGTATATGGAGTTTATGCATATAAAAAAAAACGGCAGGGACAGACTTTTGTGGACTCCCGAAAAAATGGATATGTGGGCGGGTATAGAGATGGTAGCGTTACTCCTAAAAAAGTGGCGGCTAGGTCTGTATGAATAGCCGGGGGTGGAAACACTAGGGTTGATCTTGATTGATTGGTTTCTCGGCTTTTTGCACGGAGCGTTGGGATCAGGACGTTGATGAAAATTGCCTTTAAGCATGAAGCAAGTCGATTGGATGCCGGTCGTGGGCGTAGTCAATTGAGTTGGTGGTCGTGGACGTAGTCAATTGAGTTGGTCAACTAGTGTTGACTGCTTGGTCGATCGCGCAAGTGTGTGGATTTATTGGATGACCTCCTTTGATTTGATGTGACGTTTGCATTCAAGAACAGTCATGAGAAGTGGATTTTCCTAGTGCATTGTTTCCTATGGTGATGTTGCCTTTTTCGCCCCTATGCATTTGTTGCGGATCTGATCGCCATATGTAATTAAATAAGTTTCACTATTGTCAAATGACAATTGAGCTCTGTGCGTCGATTGGAGTGCATGAAACAGTGATGATAAGTGAACTTTGATGGTAGATTGTTTTCCGAATTGTGATGGATTCGTTAATACTTGACCTTAATTGCTGTCATGGCCTTAATTGATTTCCCTTTTAAGTATAACCCGCAGCCTTTCACATCTTTTGTCGTGATTCCCTGAATTTTATCATACTGTATAATTGATAACTTTGGCGTACATGCTACTCTCCTTATTTGTTTCCGTTTGATTATGAATTTAATTGTAGTCAGCAGTCGGAGAGAGAAACGTATGGAGGAAAAAGATGCCGTAACAAGAAGAAAATATGTAGAGAGTGGTTGCGTGCGCATTTTTGAGAATAATGGCAGCACGAGCGGTGATAAAAGAATAAAATAGCCATTGACCAAGTCTTGCAGAGAGAGAGTGGCTTGCTTAACTAATTTTTGATTGGACGTGATCATCATTCAATTGTTTCCTTGACAAGTTTTTTTTTTTTGGTGGGATGCGCCGATGCGGACAAGATGTCCGCACCTGCTATCATTAACTATTAATAAGATAACAAAAAAGATCGCACGTGAGCCTGTTTAGGAGTCCCGGTTCACGGCTGCTGGTAACTGGTAAGGTCACCCTCAAGGGCTCTCTTGTTCATGTCTAGGATACCATCAACCACGAGACTCGGGTAATCTCGTCTCTGCATTTTTGCCCGTGCGAGAAGTTGGGAGTCGGTCTCAACCTGAATTCTAGTCAGCCCCCATTGTTGTGCTTGTTCCGTTGCAGTTCGTAGTGCCAGCGCCTCACCCACCTCAACCGATGTTGACGCCCTCTGCTTCACTTCCCACCACTGCTACCATCTCCCATACATGGTTCCGGAATGCCCCCACTAGGCCAATATGTCCCGATCTCCCCACAGCCACATTGACATTAAGCTTTAGACACCCCTCTGGAGGTGCGCTCCAGTTACTTTCCTTCCGTCAAACTGGATCTGTGTTGCCCTTCTGTATTCCGTGATTATAGCCATGAAGTGCTGAACTGAGTAGGCCACCGCCTTGTCCTCCGCGTTGAACACCCTGGCATTTCTACTGCTCCATATGGCCCATATCGTAGCCACTACTCGGTCCATCTGTTTCCTTGACAAGTTGGTTGCACATGAACATTTGTTTCGTTTACCCCCTTGCTCGATTGTTCATTATCTTGACTATTAACTTGTTTTTGACTTGTAATTTATTCTTGGTCATTTGGGTGACATGGCATGTTGTCGTGATGTATTTATGCACAAGGAAAAAGTCACGAGATATTTAAGTAGTGTCTTGTCTTCCAAAAACAACTTGATTTAAAGGCATTGAGGTCTTGACCAAGAATGTGGAAGTAATTGCAATTTAACATTAATGACATTGTGGTCTTAACCAAGAACGTGGAAGTAATTGCAACCTAGCATTAAAAGCATTGCGGTCTTGACCAAGAACGAGGAAGTCAAAGTTAATCAAAACTAGTAAATCCACGTGCTCTGCATTCTGCACGTGTCACTATTGTATTGTGAATCCAGTAACTATGATATATCTGGTAATTAAAAGTTATACTTCAAAGATAAATATTATCAATGAAATGAATATAGAAAAACATGCCTACGCATATACTTTCTTTCATTTCTTTTTATCAGATAATTACAAGTAAATAAGTCTTTTAGAATAGATAAGGGCCTCCTTTTTATACATATTGGCTTCAACTATTCGAAAAGAGTTAAGGTAGTTGGTGTTGAAGAAAGGATAAAACCATTCAACAACTTGTGTTGTTGTCACCAAGAAATGACAATAGGATCATAAGTCAGTTGTATTTGATGACTTGAATAAGTAATGGTTGTGGCACAAAAGATGTTGCTATTAGGCTAGGGTTGTAAGAACTGACATCTAAAAGTTGTTGGTTGTGATGCCTTGAATAGATAGTTATGGTGGCGCAAAAGATGTTGTCCTTAGCCTAGGTTTGTATGATGTGATGTCTTAAATTTTTTTAGGTAGTGTCTTGATAAGTATTTGATGGAGTATATGCTAAATTTCCATGATCATACGGTCATTCTGATACCGTTTTATTATGATTATCACCATATAAGTGTTGTTTACTATTGGATTTTTGTAAAGTAAATATTGATCATTTATAGATTGAGGATATTTCCACACCAACTACATATTATGATGACACCTTCGTAGTGCTACCAAGCTCAATTCATACAAATGGCAAGTGAAGTATTTGAAAAGATGTACATTATATTTTTCTAACTATTAGGAACATAAAGTTCTTATAGGTCTATATAACCTTGACTCCTTAATGTAGTTACTAAATCAATAACTCATGCACTCAGTTAAAGTATTTATATTCAGTGATCACATTCGGTTGTATCAGATTGTAGACATAAATAATATGTATTCCATTGGTACAGAACACTAATACATCAAATTTCTCAATAGAAGTATATTTGTTAATATTTTATTCAACTTTGTGATATTTTAATATATCTTTTTTTAGCTTCATATGTCAAGCCAAAGAAAATCAATCAATAATAAATGGGATAACAAGATGTAAAGTAACATTATGAAATTTATGAAATGGGATCTTGAAAGTGAGTAGATAATATGGTGCTATTCCATGTTGCTATTTCCTAAAGAAGAAAAATAAATTAGTTGTTAACGTTTGCAAGTTATAATCCTAAATAAGTAGATTTTCATACTTTCTTTTGTAATTCATTGGCTCGAGTATCGATCCTTATACAACTTATTATTGTATAAATAATTTTGATGTTTTCAGATGAGATTGATCGTAATGAGTGATCATAAAAATATAAACTTCCCATTATCATAGTATATATACCTTGTCACAGTCGTTAATGAAACTTTGAAGTAGAGAAAATGAACAATAGAGTAATAACTTCGTAGAAATATGATCACGTGTAAAGTTCAATAAATGTATGTACAATGCGATGTTAAGTTTCTTACATAAATATTTATAAACAAACAATGTCATATTCTATTACAATATATGTGTTTGTATGCCACTGCATGTGTATCACATGCTACTCAAATGAAGCGAACTTATTTACCATTAACGTATTAGCATATATTCTCATTACTTATTATTTTAAATTTTTAACCGTATATTTTCCTTTTTTTTGTTGCCACATCATCAACGCATATATTACATTCATTCATACTATGTCAAAACATCAAAATTAGCTTGCATGCAATTATGCATTAGTAAAGGTGCTCATTTTCAAACAACAAAAAAAAATCAACCCAAGTTATAATTGTCAAAAAGATAGAAGTGGTTTTACATCATTGAAAAGATCGTAACAATTCATGAAATATTCTACTTGAACTAATTTGCTATATAAATTTACAAAATATGTAATTTTTGAGAAACTTTATTTTGTTTTATCTCATTTAGGATGATAGAAAAAATTGTATAGATTCAACATACAATGAAGGACAATCTAAGAACATATAAAGTAAAGGTACAAACATGAATTGAGTATAGTATTCAATTTTATCTAGTATATAATTTTCTAACAAAATTAGTAAAATTATGCTTTGATCATTTTATTTCATTGCGGTGCATTACAATGAAACCCCTTCCTTGTAAGGAATATTACTTCATGATTTTTGTTTCAAGTTTAGTTATAAAATTAACCATAAAATTTGTAAATCCCTCATTGTTAATAATTCTATAGTTTCATGAATTGTTATTCTACTTTTTGAGAATTAAGTACAACTATCTATAAAAAAGCAATACTGTAGTCCTAAATATCCAAGAATATCACTTTGACCATATGTAATATATTGATTAGGTTTGTTCAATTTCAAATTGATTTAATTAGCATCTATAAAAAACATTATGTCCTATAAAACAAACATTTCTATAATACAATATATTAGTAGCGAAGATGCTAGTGAACGCATGTATATTTCACTTTTTACTTTTGTTGGTGAACTAAAAATTATTGTACATAAGGTATACAAAGAACGATACATAATTTTTAGATTTTTCTTCAAAACAAAACTTAGTTTATGTATATAAACGAAGACAAATGAATTCATAAAAAACAAAAAAGACATCTCTTTCTATGTTTTTTAGGAAAATAAAAAATTTTCCACTATATTACCCCTAAATAACATTGGTTATATGAAATTTTTATAACAAAATATTGACATATTAAAAAATTGAAGATATTTCCAGTTTGTATACATAATGATGACACCATTATAGTGCTACCAAATTCATTCCATACAAATGAAAACTTTAGTAATCTAAACTTTGGTGGTAGTATTTTGCAAAATATTAGAATTAAAAAGTTGTTGTTAAACTGTATAACCGGGAGTCCTTAGTTTAATTTGTAAGGAAATAAGTCATGCATTATGCTAAATGATTTAATATCTTTGGTAATATATTATCTTTTATTTTTCATCTGCAAAGGAATAATTACTTGAATTAATATCATGTCATGTAAAATAATATATATAAATATAAATAAATAAATATATATATATATATTAGGTGGTTAGATTATGTTGTTTCACATGCTTGACATAAAGAATATGTGGGTCATTGATACATAAAATCATATTTCATTAAAAATATTTTTTTATAAACTTCATCTTTGTGAGATGTTAAATATTCTTTTATTATGCTTGATAGGTCATGAAAAAGGAAGAAAATAAACATTTTATATGATAAAAAAGCAATTGCCATTGTGATACATTTGAATTGTAACTTTGAAGTTAGTTGATGGTGTGAGTGGCATGCCATGTTTCCAAAGGAACAAAACTATTACAACCCCAATTTTTGGGCGTGTATGGTTTGAAATGCAATTTCTCCAATAAATGCATGATTATGGAAATTGTATGATTTATGTGTAATGAAAGGATTCCTTTGTTAATATTTCCTTTAAATACATGATTTCGTGGACCCTATGAAGTTAGTGAGTCCAAGATGATAAAAAGAGAAAGAATGTTGAAGGAAATCAAATAATGCATAAACATGAAAAGAAATTGAGATAATGATGAAAATGAAATGTAATATCCTCAATTTTGATGAAAATAAAATTATATAAATTAAAATTGTAAAATGATAAGTAATTTCACCAGTGGTATTTTTAGTGCGATAATAATATTCTTATTGCATGGGTGCTTATGGCACAAGTTAAATAAAGGAACTTGTACATGATTTAATGATAATGGCTTGTTGGAATATTGCATAATTGAAATATAAGATAATATGTGAAATGGCCAAAGTAAAATAAAATATATGATGTTAAGATAATTAAAGGAATACTTGGAGGACAAGTATGGATCTATGTGGCAACCTATTAAATATCTTATCCTACTTTTCCATGTGTGCCTTGTATTAACCATAAGAAAGAAAAGATAGGAGAAGGAATATAATCCTTCCTAGTTGGTATCAAATCGTTGAGATAATACAGAAAGGAAGTAATTGTATAAGATGCCAAATAATTATGTGTTCCTTATTTGCTTTTGGAATTAGATCATGGTTTTGGGTGTTAACATAGATTATAATAGATTGAATGTCTTCCTTTGACCGCCTGTATACTCTTCCATGAGTATTTTCCATAAACACGAAAAGGAAAGGAGGGACCAAGCAAAGAAAATACTTTGGCTAAATTATGGAATCAAATCAATGGAAAAAGATATGGAAAGTTATTAAAAGAGGGAACAAGTCCGAAGAGGTGGGACCAATATAAAGCTTCAGAGTGTATATACATATAGAGCTGAGAACTCTCGCATCAAGGGAGACACAAGACTCTGCAGATGGACCTTGGCTGGCAATAGGGTTCTGTTATCCTTCTTCTTCACTCTGCTTCATACTCTTAAACACAATGGCTGGGTGGCAAGCCTTAGAGACATCCTGAAGCCATGGGCTTGCAGAGCCTGGGTGGCCTCTGAAAACCTCTAGAGGGGGGGTGAATAGAGTTTTATAGAGATTTTAAAATAATTTAAACTCAAACAACCAAAATAAAGATTGAGAAGAGGAACACAGGTGTTTAGAGTGGTTCCACCTTAGCAAATACTAAGGAGTCAGTCCACTACCCGGTTGCTTACCCAACCGGGATTTTGAAAGTACTAAATTTTATTACCTCTCAAGGATGTTACATAAAATTTACAATACTTTCTAAACACCCTTTGGACAGCCTTCACCCTGAAGTAGTCTTGCCAACCTCGAAGCAGCCTTCCTGAAGTAACTTCAAGCTCCCCCTTGAAGTAGCCTTCCTTCTGAAGTAGCTTCCCGTCAAGACAGCCTTCTGAAGTAGTCCAAAGTCCTCCTCTTCACACGAAGAGCTTCAACCTCTCCAATCCGCAGCCTCCTACCTGGAGTAGCAAGGAGAGTACAAGTAATACAAAGGAACGAGAAAGGAATAAAAGAAAATACAACTTATCCTTGTAGCTCAAGGCTTGATTTCCCTAGATCAAGCGTTTGGATTTTCCTAGCCAATATGATGGACTTGTGATTGCTAGGGTTAGGAAAATCTAGCCTATAGGACGAGCTTGAGCAAAGGAGAAAAATGACCAATTGATCACACAGCTTAGTTCACACAGATTGCACAAGAGGGCTCAAGTATTTTCTCAAGTATATCAAGTGTAAGAAGTATATCTTAGTGTCCTATGGCTTGTCCTATTTATAGGAATGGCCTAAGTATGCTTAAGGACATTCTAGACAACTTCTAGGGGGTTCCTAGTGCTTAACTAGCCGTTAGGAATAAGTTAGGTGCATTAGCAACGGCTAGTTAATTAATTCTGCAGTTGCTGTCAGAGACCATCTCGGTCGAGGACTTGTCGACCGAGATGTCCAGTCGGTCGAGGATTTGTCGACCGACAGGCTCTCTGGATTAACGTTTATTTACAACTGTTAACTGCTGTGTCTAACGGCTATTTTTGGTCAATCTCGGTCGAGAGGTTTGTCGACCGAGAGTGTCTCGGTCGAGGAGTGTGGTCGACCGAGATTGACTCTGTTTTCAATCTTTCAATTAAGATACTAAGTGTGTGCATAAGTGTGCATTATGTGATCCTATTGAATGGATGACTAAGGTGTTTAGCTAGGGAAAATCCAATGCTTGATTTACATGCGATTCTAAGTACTTGTACATTATAATTCTGTACAAGTTTTTACAATGATTACATTTGCATGAAAATATAAATACTTCACGTTGGATTTCCCTTATAGTTGTGTCATCCTGCACACTCAAGTAGCTCGTTAGATAAATAAGAATGAAATGTTTGTCATCATCGAAACAAAGGGGATTTATCATAATATCCAATTTATCCAACAATCTCCCCCTTTTTGAAGATGACAAACATTTCTTAAATATGAAATAAGGAAATATAAATCATGTGAGTTTCATACCTGGAAATTTACCTTTTGTAGCCATTTATGTTTTTCAAGTGAGTGCTGGCCAAGATATGATGAAAACTCCTTTATATATACTTTTATATTCTTTCTCCCCCTTTGTCATTTCAAAAAGATATCCAAGTTGAATGTTTTATTGATCTTCTCCCCCTTAATGTAATGCTCCCCCGTAATTAGATATCCTATTAGGAACATGGATTTGTATCTAATTTATCCACAATTTGTTTCTCAATCATTCGCAAGGATGTTAGGCCTTGAAATGATATGAGATTCCCTTAAGCATATGATGAATGGATTTCTCATATAGCAAAGAATGTTAAGTTATAGATTAAATGATAATCCTAAAAATATCTCCATCCAAAAGCAAGGGATGTTAAGCCCCATTTTGGGTAGAGAGTTCCTTCAAGTACACGATATAGATTTCTTAAAAATATTCAGCTACACATAGTGATAGCAAAGTTTTTGTAAGCTTCTTTTAAACAATTATCAAAGTTTTAATGATCTCCCCCTCTTTCTTATGCTTTGCTCCCCCTTCGATAGACATCTCAAATGAAAGTTTGAATACTCAGTGAAAACATAAAATGTCCAAGATTTTAAAGATGTATGCAATTTTGTCAAACTGGAGAAACAGAAACCCAGTCGGTCGACAGTTGCTCGACCGACAATGTTCTCGGTCGACCAGTTGCTCGACCGAGAGTGTTTCTGGAGAACTATTTTGTTATTTTAATTTGTAATAGTTACCTGTTTTAATTATTATAATTCCCTTATTTGTTATGCTCTACAATAATGAACTGATAACCCATATTTTGAAGATAACATCATAAGCCAAACAAATAACCATGTAAATAAAAATGGCAAATTTCATTCAATAACATGAAGAAGATTACACTCATATGGAATACAACTATTACAACACCAACACTTCACAGGAAAGATTTAAGAATTACATCAATGTCCGGATCTTTCCCAAGAAATGGCTCAGCTCCATAGTATTGGACCAAAGTTTTCCAATCCAAAGCACCAGTTGTAGTCAACGCATATGCTTCCAGGAAAGTGGGAACTCGGTCAAAACGGAAGTGAGCAGCTATGTCTTGCAATTGTATGGACGAAAATTGAGTATGTGCAAGATCCATTGATGGTGAAGGTGGAGGTTGATAGTAGTTGTATGAGGGGTTAAATGGGTCGAGCATGCCAGGGTTTAAAGAATGCGGATATTCATCGGTTTGGCCAGGAGAAAGGTTTTGCATTCTTTGATTCAAATATGTCATGGCATGGTGATTGTAGTTTAATTGTTTACTAAGATGGTATTGGGAGCCAGCAATATAAGTAAGGGTATTTTGGATGGGATCAATGGAAAGGTTAGTAGAAGGAGGGGGTGGTATATCCTGATGTGATGACTCTCCTTCTACTCTTGCCTTTTTATGGCCAAAGTCAATCCCCATCTTCTCTACGGTGTTCTTACTTATCTTTGGTGGTCTACGCTCCCATATATATCCCATATATTCAATGTTTACCTTAAGACAATGTTGAGTAATCTGGCATACAAAATCGGCATATGGTGGATTGCCAGAAAACTCAAGCATATTTTTAAGTACTATGTGAATGAAGTTGATGGGAATTTCTTTTATGATAGCATAAATGAGACACATACGGAAAATGGGAACCTCGGATTTATTGGCTCGTGGATGTATATTGGTGGAAACAATGAGGTTTACTATTCTACATGCCGGTTTTAGGTTTATAGCATAATAGGTTCCCCTATCTTCATGACACGTGGTATTGGCTTGAAATATGGCTCTTTTGATATCACTTAAGCTAATGGTATGGTCATCATCGGAAAATAAATTTATTGGATTGCTGGTGGTAAGGTCAAGGAAGTCTTGATATTCATCTATATCAATTTCAAGCATGTCAAGAATATCCCCTTCGGAAAACTTAAAACTATGCCCATTGACCATGGTGTAGAAGAAAGTGGTGTCATTTTCGGTGTGAGATAGAAGATTGGCATAGAATTCGTTTACTACCTTAATGGAGTAGGAAGGAAAGGATGGATTGATGAAGTCCTTCAGCTTTTGTACTCCAAAAAGATGCTCCAGGTCGACTATGTTGATGAAGTCCATCACTTCGACCGGACGTCGGGGAAGAGGAGCTTTAGAGGAAAGCCGAAAGTATCTGTCTCCGGCATCTCCGTCGACGAAAGCTATGTCATTGATGATCGTCAATGGCGGAGTGGCTTCCCTCTCTTCTCTTCTTTTTCTTCCAGCAACTTTCTTCTTCCCTCGGACAGTTGATGATGAGGCCATTGTGTTTCTTGAGAGTGAAGAAGAAGCAAGGAAGATTTGAGAGTAAGAGTGCTGAAGGAATGCACAAAATTGCACAAGAGATGGACTATGGAAGCAAGGAAATGCAAGTGTGAGTAAGTGGCTCGTTTTTGCACTTATTTATAGAATTCCAGCGACCCGGTCGGTCGACGGCTCGTCGACCGAGCGTCCGCAACGGTTAAGTTGCAGACGCGCCACTTGGTCCTCCAACGGTAAAGAAAACGGTCATAACGGTCGGGTCGCAACGGTCATATCCAACGGCTATTTCTCGGTCGAGCGCTTGTCGACCGACATTGTCTCGGTCGAGCACTCGTCGACCGACAGTTTGTCTGAGACTGAGTCTGTTTAGAATTTATCGGTCGAGTGAGACGGGCTGACCGAGTGGTTCTCGGTCGAGCACTCGTCGACCGACTAACTTTCTGAGTTCAATCTTAATGCAAATCATAGAACATTTTTGTAGAGCATATGTATATTCTAAGGGAGTAATAATATTTAAGGCTTTTGATTACCACAAATGATTTGACGTTTTAATTTAAAAATGTGCTAAGATAAAGTTCAATAAAATAATGTTCAAATAAACAGTTTTTATCAAAGTTTATTTTAGGTCGCCCTTGATTACGACCATAGCGCCCCTTGGTCAAATTTTATTTTAACCAAGAGGCATATTTTGCAGGTTTCCAGTATGAATCATTTATATGCGAAGTATGAGTTCTGCAGATAGCTTGCAAATATCAATTTGAGACACATTAAAGTGTACTAATTTTGAGAGCTGCATATTCAAGAATAATATCCATTCATGAATTTAAGATTACTTTGGATAGACTGTAATATAAAAGCATACACAAAAATTTATTTGAAACATTTTTATTTATTGCAAGTATTTCTGAAAAAGAATGATTAAATAAAATCTTTCAAGAATAATTTTCACATACAATGTAAAGATTTTGTTATCCCTAAATGTTAAGTTGAGATAGACATAAGGATATACAAATTTAGATCTATGGTCATATCTCAACTTAGTCGAACCTATTTAATTTGGGGTTTTTGGAACCCATACCATTTCGACATGCTTTTTCTTGTATGGACATGAAAAAGAATAATGTCCAAGGCGTGAGCAATAATGACAACAAATTGAATCAACCTCAAGCCTTTTTCTATAGTTTTGATCTAGGTTATTCTTGGGTATATACATTTTTGTGCCTCTAGGTATATAAGCAGATTGACTCGCTTGTGTCCTTCTAGGTTGTTGATGGGATTTCTCATTAGGCTTATAACCTAGTCCTCTTCTTCCTATTTGATGATAGGAATTTTCTAGTATATTATCAAGGATTCCATTGTTGCTTAACTTGCTAACTTTTTGTTGCAACTTAACGATCTCATCCATTCTTTTCTTGATATCTAACTTTGCTTGATCTAGATTGGATGATAACATATTTCTTTCTTTCACTATATTTTCATAATCTACATGGGTGCACAATATAGGTTGTTTTTGAATATCATTTAACTTTGCAAGCAATTCAGTCTTTTCTTGACATAGAAGATCATAGTTAGTCTCTAGAGTGAAAATTTCCACTTCACTATTACTCAGAGATGATTTCAAAGTACGATTGTCAGACATAATGCTATCTTTTTCAAAACCAAGAGTATTCAATTTAGCATATAAATCATCATTTTCGGATGTAAGCTCAAGAAGTCTAGCATTTAGATCATCATTTTCTTTATTTGATTTCTTTAATTTCTTTTTGTATTCAACATATTTGTTATGTGTTTCTTCAATAATGGCAACTAACTCCTCCTTGGGTAAATCAAGCAAACTTACCTCTTCTTCTTCTTCCTCACTTATTGTAGCAACGAAACACTCTTTATGTGCATCTCTTTTCTTTGACCTCCATGGACATTTAGACGTAGAGTGCTTTGTTCCCAAGCACCAATTGCAACTTGTCGAACTTTTGTCCATGCTCCTTTTCTTGTGGTTGTAGTCACCTCCTCCCTTTATTTCTTCAAGACCTTGTTAGGGCTCCTTGAAGCCTGCTCTGATACCAATTGAAAACCTCTAGAGGGGGGGTGAATAGAGTTTTATAGAGATTTTAAAATAATTTAAACTCAAACAACCAAAATAAAGATTGAGAAGAGGAACACAGGTGTTTAGAGTGGTTCCACCTTAGCAAATACTAAGGAGTCAGTCCACTACCCGGTTGCTTACCCAACCGGGATTTTGAAAGTACTAAATTTTATTACCTCTCAAGGATGTTACATAAAATTTACAATACTTTCTAAACACCCTTTGGACAGCCTTCACCCTGAAGTAGTCTTGCCAACCTCGAAGCAGCCTTCCTGAAGTAACTTCAAGCTCCCCCTTGAAGTAGCCTTCCTTCTGAAGTAGCTTCCCGTCAAGACAGCCTTCTGAAGTAGTCCAAAGTCCTCCTCTTCACACGAAGAGCTTCAACCTCTCCAATCCGCAGCCTCCTACCTGGAGTAGCAAGGAGAGTACAAGTAATACAAAGGAACGAGAAAGGAATAAAAGAAAATACAACTTATCCTTGTAGCTCAAGGCTTGATTTCCCTAGATCAAGCGTTTGGATTTTCCTAGCCAATATGATGGACTTGTGATTGCTAGGGTTAGGAAAATCTAGCCTATAGGACGAGCTTGAGCAAAGGAGAAAAATGACCAATTGATCACACAGCTTAGTTCACACAGATTGCACAAGAGGGCTCAAGTATTTTCTCAAGTATATCAAGTGTAAGAAGTATATCTTAGTGTCCTATGGCTTGTCCTATTTATAGGAATGGCCTAAGTATGCTTAAGGACATTCTAGACAACTTCTAGGGGGTTCCTAGTGCTTAACTAGCCGTTAGGAATAAGTTAGGTGCATTAGCAACGGCTAGTTAATTAATTCTGCAGTTGCTGTCAGAGACCATCTCGGTCGAGGACTTGTCGACCGAGATGTCCAGTCGGTCGAGGATTTGTCGACCGACAGGCTCTCTGGATTAACGTTTATTTGCAACTGTTAACTGCTGTGTCTAACGGCTATTTTTGGTCAATCTCGGTCGAGAGGTTTGTCGACCGAGAGTGTCTCGGTCGAGGAGTGTGGTCGACCGAGATTGACTCTGTTTTCAATCTTTCAATTAAGATACTAAGTGTGTGCATAAGTGTGCATTATGTGATCCTATTGAATGGATGACTAAGGTGTTTAGCTAGGGAAAATCCAATGCTTGATTTACATGCGATTCTAAGTACTTGTACATTATAATTCTGTACAAGTTTTTACAATGATTACATTTGCATGAAAATATAAATACTTCACGTTGGATTTCCCTTATAGTTGTGTCATCCTGCACACTCAAGTAGCTCGTTAGATAAATAAGAATGAAATGTTTGTCATCATCGAAACAAAGGGGATTTATCATAATATCCAATTTATCCAACAGCCTCTGTAGGACACGCCCCTCCTATCTCCTTCTTTCCTGCTCGTATGTGTGGATGAGGTCAGAACCTATTGCAGACGATAGAGTCAACCGACCGTTCGAAAGTAGCGAGTCAGGGGGCGAGGGTGTCCTTCGGATCTAGGGTGGGAGAAGATGGCCAAGCACCTAGAGGTTTAGTGGATGTCAGGAGGCAGTGGTTGTGGATGGAGCTGAGCTGAAGCTGGAAGCGGTGGCTGTACATGGGATCACTGATGTCAGGTTGGAATCCTCTTACGTGAGGATGAGGGCGATAGGCATGCCTGGTCTGTTCCAGTGGCCAGTTGATGGCCCAACTGGGTAGTTTAACTGGTAGCTGATCCAGGAGAAGAACGAGAGCTGAACCATGAATTGAACCGCCCCTTGGCTTAACCAGGTGGCACTAGCACTGACCTATGAGGAGGCACCACGTGGCATCATGCTTAAGGTATAAGTCCTAAACTTATTTAATTCATAGAAATTAGTAAGATTATACAAATATAGCGAACCAATATACTAAAATGATTGGAAAAAGACATAGAATCTAAATAAAATATTTACAAACTCTATTTATGCTTTTTATTCCAAAAATAGCATAATATATGTGTTTCAAATGGAAAATCCTAATTTTAATATTAATGAGATTTAGTAAAGCTTTATGCATGATTTAGGTTGATATTAACATGTTGTTAATAAAGAGGGATCCTTAGAACTAAGAAGGATGGTCTTTGTGATTAATTGGCTTAATTTAGGGTTCCATGTACATGAATATGCATTAATGGGCCTAGAAACCCTAATTTTAATAATTATGACTTTTAATGGTTTTAATTGTTTAAATCCATGAATAAGATAGAGATATGTTGTTACAAAGCCAATTTGAGTATAAAAGGTCCTTAATGTGGATAATTTGAGTAATTAGGGTTTTTATAGTCAATAATGAGTTGTTTGGGATACGTTTGTGACAACAAGACATTATACATGTTTTCATGATCAATGTTTGATTGATTGATTGCTTGATTGATTGGCTTGCTTGATTGTACATCTAGTTGGATTTGAATATATTGCTTTTTTGAGATCTCCAAAATAGGTATGTGGTTATGCTTATGACTAATCGCTCTAGTTTCATGGAGATTTCAGAAGTTTTACCGGTTGCTTGAAATTAACTGCTTGGTTGACATGTATTTCATTCAACTATATAGTGACTATGGCTATCACCATAAATATATGTGCATGACTGGCTCAGATCCTAGTCCTCCTCTGTAGCTTTGATGATGATGAGATGGATGACCTAGTACATGGTCTACCCTTGGGGTAGGATCATCAGGTTATCATTAGTGGATGTGTTGGTCTACCCTTGGGTAGGACCATACGACTACACAACCCTAGGTCATGGTCTACTTGTAAGGTAGGATCATAGGGGCTATTTGAGATCTACCATATGAGAGAGGTAGTATCCATGTCCACTGTAGGGATAGCACAGTGGAAAGGATATGTAGGGATTGAGTAGTTATGTTTAATACATAAAGTTTGATCTGTTAAGCAATAATTTGGTCGCATTATGTGGTTACAAATAGATGCAAGAGTTTGGTTCCCCCACATACCAGTATAATTCATTATACTGATCGACGTTTTGTATGTCGACATTTTAGGAATATCTGAAATTGGATAAATAGCAAAGTGGAACTTGTGAAGAATAAAGTTAAATCATAAAGGAGGATTTAGTTAGATATAATTCTACTGAGGGTAGAAGTTCTAGATTCCTACTTTTGAAAGGTATGTGATAAGTAAAAAAATTATCCTATTTTAAGCTTAGTCTCTGGTAGAATTTATTAATTATTTTTTATTATTTGCAAAACGATTGATCTTTTGGGATAGTGGCTCTGACATCTTGGTCTTCCTTAATTGGGGTTTACTGGGAAGCGAGGTCATTATAATTGGTATCAGAGCATGGCATTCCTTTTAATCTCTAATAATTATTAAATTTTGCAAACTCTTTAGAACCCAAGAGATTTATTAGAGGATTTTGCAATGATGTAGGTGTCTAGAAAAGGATCACAATCCAGGGCCTGGTAAGATTTTCCTCTGCTCCGCTAGTCGGTCTATGAAGACTCTGAGATTTTTTGTGAATGCCGGGCCAATATCGGAGGATTTGACTTGAAATAAGATACCTCTAGGTCTTCTCCCATCTGTCTTCATCCCTTCTCTACCCCGTTCATTGAATAAACTTTAAGAGATTACTGCTTCTCTCTCTTTCATACTCCTAAATTTTGGGGTTAAGAATGATAAGGATTAAGGAATCCTCCACCAAATAATAAAAACCATGTATCATGGACATAATATTTGATAATTAGAAACTCAGACTGAGTTTAGTTACATGCTTAGGTTGCATGGCCTATGTTGTTGTGACCGTGATGACCTCTTAGGAGAACACTAAGGTTATACCATCCTGTAGGAAGATGAGGAGTGGGTTAGCCTTTGAGGAAGAAGCCTCCAGGAAGAGGAAGAGACCTGATGCATCCTCTGAGGACGATGCTCAACCCAAAACCTTAAGCGGTGGATAGAGAAAGAGAAGATACGATGAGTTGGATATCATAGTTGACCATGCATGCACGTACGTGGGTTAGGCATGCTTGTTGTATATAGAGGTTTTGAGTATCCAGGAGAAACATGAGCCATGTGTGGTTGTTTGACCCTGGTGCCTTTTGGTGACCTGACCTTGGGTGGTCGTGCCTATTGAGGGTGAGGGATCGCTCCCTCATTGCAAAGGTTAGTGGTGACCATATAGGAACCCTAATATGGATATATGTGTAGAAAAAAGGCATGCACCTACATAGAAAAGAGTGGCACCTAGGCTGGCAGTAGGTTTTAGACCTAGGCCAGAAGGGCTATACCTGATAGTTTATGAGATAGGCATGCAAAGCTTTGGATGATCTTGGCCAGACATAAGTTTTTATAGTATGTTTCACACAGATAAGATTAGACATGTATCTTAAGAGCCTGACCCATATTCTGAGAGAGAACCTCCAATGGTAGGACCAGTAGTAGGGTTTAGCTCTAGAGAGAGAGTGAGACTAGATGAAGAAGGTCGGAAACCTAGACTCTGAGACATGAAGAATCATGTAGATGTTCGGTATGATATCGCCTAGAATAGACGACCTTGAGTGGATGTATGTGGTTGCCTCATGCATGATCCTTGGAGGCTTGTCATACCTTGGATGCTTTTAGAGGAACCAAACCCTAGAAAAGAGAAAGAAGCTTCATGAAAGAATGTATAGATGATATGAGTGCCTACCTTTGAGGTGTAGGAAAGAGAGTCCCATAGACCCAAAAGAGGTATGGTAACAAGTTGTGAGGTCTCACATTGTCCTTGTGTAGGACTCTATGGGTTGTTCACATGGAAGAGTGTTAGGGATTAAGTTCCATATCTTGTATAGGTTTGGTTCATGGTTGAATAGCTGAGTATGTGTTTTAGAAACCCGATGTGTAAGTGGTGAACCTGGGGTCCCTAGACCTAAGAAGGGAAGTAGTAGTACCTGGTGCACATGATGCTCATGAGGCTGATTGAGTTCATGGTATTTGAGTATGGCACCCCCTCATGTGTTACAACAAAAGGAAACCCCACTCAAACTGAGATATATGTTTGATGAACCACTCACACAAGTTAGTGGCATATGCATATATGATATTGGTCCAACCTTGAGGAATGATGAATACGCATGACATACCAAGGAACTTAGCATGGTTTAGTAGGTTTTCTTCTTGCTAGATATGTGCATAAGTATCATGTTAAGAGCTAAGCATATGCATGATGATGTAAACCTTGTAGGAAAGAACATTAAGTGACCTTTGTTACTATCAAGTGGTAGTTTTCTCCTATCCTGGGAAGGAACCCTTCATGTTAGGGTGAGAACTGACTTTTGTTTAGGTTTGAGGTAACCTAAAGAGGTCACTATTAAGAGCTTGATGAGCTAAGTGTAAGAGCATGTAGTATGATTATGAATCTATAGACCCATGTGTGACCACCTCTCAAGGGCATGAGGATATGTTGCCATGGAGGTAGCTTGTATGGGGCCAGACCGAGTTAGGCAGGTCACCATGATTCATATGAGGGATGCAAAGTTAACCATGAATGCCCAGAGAGAGGATGGAGATTCAGGTGAGGATTCAAGAATGAGATGTGCTTGAGTATCAACACAGGAACCACGAGATACAATAGAATCTTAAGTCAACAATAAGGTCAATTAGGGATAAGAACAATTGGAGTAGGAGTTATATGTTCCCTGAATGTACCAGACCATAGGGTCGGGAGGTAACATCTACCTTAGCCCTAGGCCCATGGGTTATGAGGTTGGCCACCTTCATGATTTCATGGGGCCTAAGGGGTAAAAATGAGAGGCACTCCCTAGATGCATAAGGGTCAGATCACCCTAAAAGTATCGGCACCCTAGAGACTTTGAGGTAACGACTAAGGATTGTACATAAGAGAGATGCTAAGACCCAAAAGTGATGGGAAAAGTCTTCCCATGGGCATAGACAAAGAGTTGAGAAGTTCACGGTGTCGAGTGAGGAGAAGTATGTTTCAACTTAGACTAGAAAGTGTAATGGCAATGTGAGGTGCACCATCTCTACTCTTGGAATGGGATGAACTCTATATTTGGACTGCAACCAAATGGTTATTTCATCTTGTTATGGTTGTGAGAGACAAGACACAACACATGACATGTACTAAAGATAGACATAATATGAGTTGAAGCCCTTCTATGATGTTTGAGGATTGAAGTAAGTACCACACCCTTTGGAGAATATATTGAATAGGTTATTGGAGAGCATAAGAAGAATAAGGGTAATATGAGAACATACCTATCCAGAGTAGTTTGGAATCCTTGAGTTACCAGTTTGGGTTTGATAACCGAGATGATGGGAGTAACAACTTGAAGTTCTCTTGACTCAGATAGACCTAAACCTGAGACAAGGATGATGAGTGGAGTATATGAAGGTTTATGTTTTCACCATCACCTAGCACATAACAGAATTAATGTGGTAACATATACTCTTAACCGAGACACAACTCAGGTGTACAGTTGTCTTGTCTAGCTAGTAGAGAGAGCTAAAATAGATTGCTAGGTGAACCCTGAGACCATTAGAGGACTAGACCTATATGGCTAACATCCAAATACAACCAGACACATGGGTCAAGTTGGTGGTTGCTCAGTTAGCCAGCCCAGAGCTTGATGAGATAAAAGGATTGCTATAAGAACCTCAGATACACCTCCTAGGAGGAGAAGGTGGTGAAACCCACTACTAGAGTGTTTTAGGGATTCTGAGGAGTCATACTTGAGAAATCATGTCATGCAAGAAGCTCATGATTTTAAGTACACCATACACCACAGTACTACCAAGATGGTTAAGGTTTGCAGTGGTACCTGGAAGGAGGATATAGAGTTGCATGTGGCCAGTTTCCATACATGCCAGAGGTTGAAGGATGAACACTAGTAACGCAGTGAGTTTTTACTAATAATGAGGAGTCCTAGGGAGGGAATGGGAGCAGATCACATGGACGTTGTGGTGGGTCTCCCCTGGACCAAGAGAGGTCATGATGCAATATGGGTTATGGTAAATTGCCTTACCAAGTTGACACATTCTAGTGTGACAGATCTGGTTGAACCATATATATATATATATATATATATATATATATATATATATATATATATATATATATATATATATATATATATGAGAGAGATGGTTTGACTGCATAGTGATTCGAGTTCAAATATTCTTGATCATGGCCTTAAGTTCGCTTCCATATTGTGGAAGTACGTATAAGAAGAACTCGATGCTAGATTGAAGTTTAGTGCAAAATATCACCCCCTAATTGATGGATAGTCAAGAGAGGATGATCCAAACATTAGAGGGTCTAAGGAGAGCATATGTGCTCATTCGGAGTGATACATGGGAACAGTTCCTACCCCTAGTAGAGTTTGCTTGTTATGATAGACACCATAACCAATATCGGGATGTATGAAGCTCTGAAAAGGAGGTTGTGTCGGTCATCGTTTCATTAGGATGATGTCGATGAGAGGACCTTGTGAAGGTTGAAGAAACCATAGTGTATGCAGATGAAGTCTCTTTGATCGAGCAATGGCTGAGAAAGCCCAAGATTGACAAGAGTCACATGCTGATGCGAAGCAGACTGACATGCAGTTCACTGTGGGTGAACATGTGTTATGAAAACCCGACCCCTCTGAGCTATAGCTGAGAAAAATAAGTCCCTATTACATGGGTCCATTTGAGATGGATTGGTGGAGCAGCTTTTGTTTAAGCCTTAACCCTAAGGATAATGTGATGTATGATATGTTCCATGTGTCCGATCTAGAGCAATATGTGATGTACCCGAGCCATGTGTTGAGCATTGAACCTATTGAACTCTAAGGGAGGATAACTTACCCTGAGTCACCTATGAGGGTACAAGATACCAAGGTGAGAGAGAGCTCAGGAGTAAAGAATAGAAGATGACAAAGGTTCTTTGAAAGCACCATGGAGAGGATGATGCCACATGGGAGTTGATGATGGACACAGAAAGGTCTTATCCTAAATTGTTGTATGTTTGGTAGTATTTTGAGGGTAAAATTCCTATAAGAGGGGAAGGAAGTTACAACCCCAATTTTTTGGCTTGTATGGTTTGAAATGCAATTTCTCTAATAAATGTATGATTATGGAAATTGTATGATTTATGTGTAATGAATGGATTTCTTTGTTAATATTTCCTTTAAATATATGATTTCGTGGACCCTATGAAGTTAGTGAGTCTAAGATGATAAAAAGAGGAAGAAAGTTGAAGGAAATCAAATAATGCATAAATAGGAAAAGAAATTGAGATAATGATGAAAATGGAATGTAATATCCTCAATTTTGATGAAAATTGAATTATATAAATTAAAATCATGAAATGATAAGTAATTTCCCCAAAGGTATTTTTGGTGTAATAATAATGTTCTTATTGCATGGGTGCTTATCGAACAAGTTAAGTAAAGGAACATGTACATGATTTAATGATAATGACTTGTTGGAATATTGCATAATTGAAATATAACATAATATGCAAAGTGGACAAAGGAAAATAAAATATATGGTGTTAAGATAATTAAAGGAATACTTAGAAGACAAGTATGGATCTATGTGGTGACCTATTTAATATCTTGTCCTACTTTTCCATGTGTGCCTTGTATTAACCATAAGAAAGAAAAGATGAGAGAAGGAATATAATCCTTCCTAGTTGGTATCAAATCGTTGAGATAATAGAGAAAGGAAGCAATTATATAAGATACCAAATAATTATGTGTTCCTTATTGGCTTTTGGAATTGGATCATGGTTTTAGGTGTTAACATAGATGATAATAGATTGAATGTATTCCTTTGACTGCCTGCATACTATTCCATGAGTATTTGCCATAAACACGAAAAGGAAAGGAGGGATCAAGAAAAGAAAATACTTTGGCTAAATTATGTAATCAAATCCATGGCAAAAGATATGGAAAGTGATTAAAAGAGGAAACAAGCCTAAAGAGGTAGGACCAATATAAGGCTTCAGTGTGCGTATATATATAGAGTCGAGAACTCTCGCGGAGACACGCGACTCCATAGATGGACCTTGGCTAGAAATAGGGTTTTGTTATCCTTCTTCCTCACTCTACTTCATACTCTTAAACACAATGGTTGGGTGGCAAGCCTTGGAGTCGGCTTGAATCCATGGTCTTGCAGAGCCTGGGTGGCCTCTGTGGGACACACCCCTCCTATCTCCTTCTTCCCTACTCGTGTGCGTGGAGGAGGTCAGAACATGTTGTAGACGATAGAGTCGACCGACTGTTCGGAAGCGGTGAGTCAGGGTGCGAGGGTGTCCTTTGGATCCAGGGTGGGAGAAGATGGTCGAGCACCTATATTTTGTGTGGATGCTGGGCAGTAACTGTCGTGGATGGAGTCGGGCTGATGCTGGCAGCGGTGGCCACACATGTGATTGCTGGTGTCAGGTTGGAGTCCTCTCGTGCAAGGACGAGGGCGACAGGCATGCCCGGTCTACTCCAGTGGCCAGCTGATGGTCCAACTGGGTAGTTAAACTGGTAGCCGGTCTAGGAGAAGAACATGAGCTGAACTGTGAATCGAACCACCCCTTGGCTTAACTAGGTGGCGCTAGTTTCGACCTATGAGGAGACACCACGTGGCATCATGTTCAAGGTATAAGTGTTGAAATTATTTAATTCACAGAAATTAGTAGGATTATCCAAATATAGAGAACCAATATACAAAAATGATTGAAAAAAGACATATAATCTAAATAAAATATTTGCAGACTCTAGTTATTCTTTTTATTCCAAAAACAGAATAATAGATATGTTTAAGTAAAGATTTGTAAATGGAAAACCCTAATTTTAATATTAATGAGATTTAGTAAAGCTCTATGTATTATTTAGGTTGATATTAACATGTTTTTAATAAATAGGGAGATTTAGAACTAAAAAGTATGGTCTTTGTGATTAATTGGCTTAATTTAGGGTTCCATGTACATGAATATGCATTAATGGGCCTAGAAACCCTAATTTTAATAATTATTACTTTTAGTGGTTTTAATTGTGCAAATCCATGAATAAGATAGAGATATGTTGTTACAAAGACAATTTGAGTATAAAAGGTCCTTAATGTGGATAATTTGAGTAATTAGGGTTTTTATGAGTAGAAAAGCTATTTTAGGATTTGTTGACCTAAAAAGGATAAAGTTTGAGAAATTGATCTAAGAAGACTTAATGAATCCTAATGAGACTTAGAAACCTTGGAAAGGAGTCCCAAGTCAATAAGGAGTTGTTTGGGATATGTTTTTGACAATTAGACATTATACATATTTTTAGGATCAATGTTTGCTTGATTGATTGATTGGCTTGCTTGATTGGACATCTAGTTGGATTTGAATATATTTCTTCTTTGAGATCTCCAAAATAGGTATGATGTTACACTTAAGACTAATCACTCTAGTTTCATGGTGATTTCTGAAGTTTTACCAATTGCTTCAAATCAACTGCTTGGTTGACATGTATTTCATGCAACTATAAGGGACTATGTTTATCACCATAAACATATGTGCATGTCTGGCTCAGATCCTAGTACTCCTTTGTAGCTTTGATGATGATGAGATGGATGACCTAGTACATGGTCTACCCTTGGGGTAGGATCATCAGGTTATCATGAGTCATTGTGTTGGTCTACCCTTGGTAGGATCATACGACTACACATCCCTAAGTCATGGTCTACCTGTAAGGTAGGATCATAGGGGCTATTTGAGATCTACCATATGAGAGAGGTAGTATCCATGTCCACTATAGGGACAACACAGAGGCAAGGATATGTAGGGATTGAGTAGTTATGTTTAATACGTAAAGTTTGATATGTTAAGCAATAATTTTGTTACATTATTTTTTTTCAAATAGATGCAAGATTTTGTTTCCTTCAAATAAAGTATAATTCATTATACTAACTGACATTTTGTTTATCGGTAATTTAGGAATATCTGAAATTGGACAAATAGTAAAGTGGAACTTGTGAAGAATAAAGTTAAATCATAAAGGAGGATTTAGTTACATAGAATTCTACTAAGGGTAGAAGTTCCATATTCCTACTTTTGAAAGTCATGTGATAAGTAAAAAAAAAGTATCCTATTTTAAGCTTAGTCTCTAGTAGAATTTATTTATTATTTTTAATTATTTGCATAACCATTGATCATGTTTTGGGATAGCGGCTCTGACTTCTTAGTCTTCTTTAATTAGGGGTTACTGGGAAGTGGGTTCGTTACAAAAACTAATTAGTTATTATTGTTTGTTAATTATATTCCTCACAATATAAATATTTTATCATTTCATTCTTCCCAATACTATTCATATATAATATGTGATTGTATATAATATTTGATGTTGGTTAGATGATGTTACAGAGTAATATGTGATCATAAAAACTAATAAATATCCACCATCATAGCATTCATTTTTCTAATATTAGTTGATTAAAATTAAGTATTATTTAGATTTTTATACAAGTGTCAATAGAATGATAGCCATGAAAGAATTATAACCATGTTTCAAATTTGATCAAGTACATGTAATGTGTTATGAAGTTTCTTATATAATATTGTTGTAACCAAACAATGACATGTGCTTCTACCACATGAGAAAATGACAAAACACGCATCATTAATAAGTTCTTTAATTTAATAAATTGACATTTTATTTTCAGAGGATTAAGTACTAAGATCTAAATGAAAAAATAGTATAGTCTTAGATCATCAAAATATGTTTCAATTTGACACAATTATGATGTAAAAAAATGTTTGTTCTAATATAAATTTTTACTTAATTTTTAGATTAGTAAAAACATTATTATGCACTTTAAAAGAAATGTTTCTCCATAGTGTGAAAGATATCAACAGCTAGACTCTAGTGAGCGTGTATACATTGCACTTTCATTTTTTAGTTGCTTAATACTATAAAATAATAGTAAATATTGAGGTAAATAACGAATTCTACATAATATTTACATTTGCTTCAAATGATCCATCAGATCATTGAATTATGTATATAACTAAGACAAACAAAATATTAAGAAAATAAAAAAAGTAAAGAGATTCTATAGAAATAATTTTTTATAGAAAGTCATAAGATTATTTTTTTCAATTCACCATGTTGGATTATATGAGTGTGTGGTGTTTGTACAGAAGAAGCTATATATATATATTAAAAAGAATAACAAAACTTCATACTTAAGTTAATCCATGGAAACGTAATGTTGCTGGGATTGTGAAATGACAAACAATTTCCAACATAGATTCTTAGTAATAAATAAAAGTCACTTAGTCACCATTATTGGAACTCATATCTAGTTGTAAGATCAAACAAAAGAAAGGGTTAGGTCACTAATCAAGTATAACAATACATAATTTGATATTAAAAGGGGTACCTATTAAGGCTATAAATGGATATGGGTATACCCACATATCCTCAAACCCATATCTCTAAACTCATCATGTATATAATTTTTTATAACCACATAACCACTTGCCCTTTATACCCATGTATCCTCCTCTCACTAGGTAAGGTTATGGTAATGTAGGTACCCATATCCTGCATACCCATATACCAATTTAAAAATTAGTTTTATATAAAAAATTATACTAGAATATAATGGTACCTATTTTAACACTCAAATTTTGTAAGTATAAGTATCTTAAAATCGTAAAAGTTTATATTAGAATGTAATGATCCATATTCACCAATGTGAAGGAAATCCAGCATGATGTCTAAGATCAATCATTTATTTTATTACTCTATTAATACTATAGTCAAACTCTATAATATTCAACAATAGATCAGAAATCATCATTCTTATTTTATATTTTAATTTTGGATTTATCAACATGTTACTATTCATTTGTCCTTTATACGATGACATATTATTTACTTATCAATAGCTATATTCATAAAAAATAGAATGCATTTTATGTCATGCTAGTATAAGTATCACTTGATTAATATGGTGTTTGTTGTACCCAAAGTTTATGATGGGTTATTATAGCAAGTCTATTCATAACTATATACTCGATTACCCATCGAATATTCAACGTCTATATGGGTATTAGTATGGTGCGGGTATATCTTTTGGAAAAATGGGTATATACCCATACCCATACTCATTTAACAAAATAGTTACAGTTGTAGATATAAATATGACCATAACCACACATATCCTACCCATTTACAGCCCTAGTACCTACTGCTCTTGTTCTAAATATAGAGTCATTGTTTTAAAATCAAACAAGGGAAGCATTCAAGAATGGACTTTGTTAGATGTGGCTAAATTATGTGAATGCCCCAACTGGAGCTGTATCAAAATAATGAAATAGGTAAGGAAAAATAGTGAAATCCTATAGTTGTTGAAAAGGTTGAGAAAAGCATCAACAAGTCTTGAGATTTTTTATTTTTCATAGATGAAAGACCAAGCATCTGCTAAAGCTGCATAGAATGTGGTTAAAAGTAAAAGATAACTCTCTATAAAAAGAGTTGGCTGGTGATCAACTAGTTTGTCTCCATTGTTTCTTCATTATTACTCTTAATGAAGAAGAGACGCAATAGTAGGTTTTGGATCCCAAAGATGTTGATGAATCTGAGAGTTGTAGATTTTAGAAAAAGAAAATTAATCAATAAATTTTTTACACACAATAATTGAATTCTAATTTAAAATATATAAGCAAGTAGTCAGTAGCTGATAGGAGGATGCATGAGTGAGTGTAGTTCCATCACATAGCCATGTAGATGACCTTTAACCATGTGACTTTGTATGTGTGTTGGAGATTTGATTCTCAGTTGTGGTGACCGTCGCTAAGCCTTTGTCATAACAGATCAACATATTGCTAGCATATGGGTATGAGAACACCATTTATATGCATGGTTCAGGAAGTCCTAGTAGCACAATCTATTTTGATGGAGGGTTTGACATGTACAATTATATTATCCAGAGGTGCATTGATTTTTTATTTATTATAGGCTTGCATCTTCTTCTTATGGTAAAATTTTTAGGTTGGTCACTGGTTTGCCGCTCAACAAGTTCATTATGTAATTTCCGGTGGCATTAAATAGACAAAATGTAAACAAGAAAGTAGTACCAGACTATTGAGGCATGCACAATCGCACTGCCCTTAAGAGTATTTTATGCCTTACTCGACGACAAACGTCGGTGTAGTAGTATTCTATGGAGGCTACTCTCCCAGGATACAACAACACAGAGAAGTGATGCGTACACCCACAAATCCCTTCTCAGGTGAAAAGTCTTTGATCGTTTTTCCAGTGATCACTCAAGCAGAATTGGCGATAGCGACAAAGAACAAGAGAAAAGCAGCGTCTGGAGTTGCCTATTGTGCACTTTTTAAACAAAAGAATGCATTTTATTTTATAGAAATGTAGCGACAGGGGTTACTAAATCAACAGATGCAAGAGGTTGCCAACTAAAGACACATCAGCCAAACCGCAGCTCCAAAGAGTTGCGACACATGTGGGAAATCTCGAGTGTAACAAACTGCAAAACCAAGTCGGGGCCGCACCTGCACAAGGGGCTCCGGGAGGCCGGATTTGCACCACCTCCTACGCGCAGGATGCGATGTGTTCCGACACACCCAATTAAAGGGTTTCTAGATCAAACCGGCCCAAACCCACTTGGGTTGCCTCAGCATGCGCGTGTGAAGCCCACATTCTATTTTATTCCTCAAATATTACATGGACCAACAACCATATATCAAACCCATGAAAGTACCTCAAATTAGCAATATCGGACAAAAGGTTTTGCTTTGAAATATAGAAGAAACCACAACAATCCCCCACTATTTTCAAAACAAAACTAAACTAAAATTAGAGTTGACCACTGGAAGAGCTTTAAATAAATGACATGCATAAGCCTTTGTAGAACTGAGTTCTTTGAACTAAAGTAATAGAGTAGATGTACGTAATCTGTAGAAGATTGGTGGAACTATGTTCTTGAACCAATTCCTTCTTTCTCTGATTAGAGGTATATTACTCACATGACATTCATAAAATCAATTACCTTTCTTACATATTGGTGTCTTTAGGCCATGCTCCTATTGGGAAAATTCATGAATGCTCTAGAGATCTGCCCAAATCTCAACAGGAGCAACCCCACTCCACACTCATATAGTTGGACTTTCATCAAGCATATATTACAGTATATACACTACCATTAATGGCTATGAAATCCATTAAGAATTATATTCCATGAAATCATTGCAATTGTTGTTTACATCATGAGCATGAGATATAAATATTACAACACATTGAGTCATGTAGTGACTTAGTTTTTCCCATTGAACCTTCTTCCCGGGATCACCGTTCATGAAGGTTGGGTATATCCATCACTTCGACTCCTGGTATGGGCATAATCCCATTCTTCTCGAAGTATCGCTCACTAGTCTTTGACTTAATGGCTTTGTCAAAGGATCAGCCAAGTTTAATTTTGACTTTTCATAATCCATTGAGATTATGCTATTACATACAAGTTGTCTCACACTGTTATGACATAGATGAATATGTCTACTCTTCCCATTATAAATTTTATTTTTATCTCTTACTATGGTAGCTTGATTATCACTATGTATAAGCACTGGTGGAGAAGGTTTCTCCTAAATGGGAAAATCCATTAGAACATGTCTTAGCCATTCTGCTTTAGTTCCATCCTTTTCTAAGGCAATAAACTCAGATTTCATAGTAGAACGAGCTGTACATGTTTGCTTGGAAGATTTCCAAGACACAACACCTCCACCCATAGTGAATATGTAGCCACTTGTAGATTTTAATTCATCAGAATCCAAAATCCAATTCGCATCATAAAATCCTTCTAGCACAGTTGGAGATCTACAAAAAATCAATCCATGATTAATTGTGCCTTTAAGGTATCTTAACACCCTATTTAGAGCATCCCAATGATCCTTGTTAGGATTTTGAGTATATCTACTTAATCTCCCCACTGCATATGCTAGATCCGGATGAGTACAATTCATTAAGTACATCAGGCTTCCAATTACTTATGCATAATTGACTTGTTGAACACTAGTACTTTTATTTTTCTTAAGATTGCAAATAGAATTAAAAGATGTACTTATTGACTTACAATCAAACATTGAAAACCTTTTGAGAATTTTCTCAACATAATGTTCTTGGGATAACATGATGTAATCATCATTTTTAAGGAGTTTAATTCCTAAGATTACATCTACTTTACCAATATCTTTCATATAATAACACAACCTGGGTTATCAACTTTAGAGTATATACATTTATCTCCTTTATTTATATGTAATCCATATGATATAATGACCTTATCAAATTTTTGATGCCATTGTTTAGGTGCTTGTTTCAAGACATAGAGAGATTTGATTAGTCTACATACCATATGTTCTTTTCCTAGAACTACATAACCTTCAAGTTGATCCATATAAATTTCTTCATCTAAATCTCCATTCAAGAAAGCAGTTTTAACATCCATTTGGTGTATAATAATTAATTTCTTAATAGATGTCAAAGCAATTAAAATCCTGATTGAAGAGATTCTAGTTACATGAGAAAAGGTATCAAAATATTCAATATCCCTTTGTATTGTCTCATTCTCCATGTCTCTTCCTTCTCTACTTCCAATGTTTCTTGTAGAGTAACATTCGTATGATCTCATTCTTCAAGTCATGTACTTGAAGACATATGTCATTGAGTAATACCATTCTCTAGAAATTTATTATGTTCCATCATTATCTCATAGTTGAATAAAACAAAATGAATTGGAAGCTTGCCTTTATTATTAATCAAATCATTCATAAATTATGCCATTACAATCATCATATGATTGGCTCTCTAGGCATACATACCACACAAAATGCTAGATATTTTTGTACAATCACATATTAGGGCGACATATTCCACCAACACCATGTTTTTTCCACTCATCTATATATAGGGGCACACTTTTTCAGCCCATGGTGTGCTTTTTTGACCCACACTTTTGGCATGAGATACAATGGTGTCTTGATAATGTTAAAATATTCTTATTCTATGTATTTGTTTACATGAACTATTTTTTATTGTGATATTATTGAAATGTTATATGGTTAGTTCCTCACAAATGATGATATATCTTAATACATTAAATACCTCATCTTTTAACATGAATAATCTCTTGAATGAGCTTCCTCTTGAATTACCTAGATTTACTGAACCCCTCTTGATTGGGAACTTTACTATTTGCTTTACATTTTCCTATTTAGTGTGCAATATTTTTATATTGCACATACTAGAATGGTGTATACTCTTTTTTTTTCCTATCTTTCGGTGTTTTTATAATCCAACAAGATATATGTGCTTCGAGGATGATTGCTCAGGTGGAGAATGTATTAGAAAATAAAAATACAAAGATAGGTTGAGACAGACATGTTTCCCTATTCAAATGGTACTTTTGTATGAGCTAATTCTGATTTTCCTTTCATGATAGACCACCTTGTGGTTAGGATCATTGTATGGAATGTTTAAAATATAATGTGATAATTCTAATTTTCACTTCTAAGATTTCATGTTTCTTGGATATCATTCTTTTGAGAAATGGAAAATATTCCTAACCCATAATAACTTTTAGTGTGTTTGGATTGGATGCTTTATTCCTCCATTAAGTAAGGAGTGGATTCCCACTCAGGTCCCATCTCTTAGCATAAGGCACCAAAGCATGTGTAGCCAATGAATATGACTATTTCAACTTATCCTAACTTGTTCCTATACTTATGTATTGTATAGGCAGATAGATTTTCTATAGAGAATGTTGAGGGTTGTACATGTGAGTCTTGAGATACCAATTTGGATTTTAGTCACTGCCAAACTGCATCTCTCCTATTTCCCAAGCCAATTTGTTGGTTGTAACTCAACCTATGCTGACCTTAACTACCCCTACCCTCTTCTCAGTGAGTATAACTTTACCTATGAATGAGATAACACTTTTAGTGATTATTTCCTATCTATGGACTTGTGGGAGTTCAATTGTACATCCCAGTATTTGAGGATAGAACAATTGGACTATCCACATCATCAAGGTTCACCTCCTTTTCAGGGAGCCCACCACTAAGATCTATATAGTTAAACATTCTCATCCCAAAATATTATTAAGATGGGTGACCTGTTGAGAAGTTAATCCCAAATAGTACATGAGAAAGGACGAAAAATACAATCAAGGATTTTTGTGGTCTGTGGGGCCAGTCTTCATTCCCAAAATTCTACTAGAATATTGGGATGTGGGCCCAGTCATTAGTGTGAATTCCCCTCTAGTAGGGGGGGCTCACTTGGGTCGTAGAATGCCAATGTTTGAGCCATACAGTGTAGGCATGTTAGAAAAGGCTATTGATGGTTATGGAGACACCCTTATACTGATATCTATGATCAGGAGCTAGGTGTACAAGGACCATTTTAGGTTTACACTAAAATGAGGAAGATATTATGCGGCCATATAGTTGAGCCTTGACGAGGACATCAAGAGTCTAAGTGGGGCAGTTCTAACATCCCATGATTTGAGGCCTTAGATAAATTGATCTTAAAAGGAATGGTTGGACTACCCATATCACCAAGGTGTACCTCCTTTTTAGGAAGCCCATCACTATGAACTCTATGGTTAAGCATGCTCAGCCTAGAGTAGTAATAGGATGGTTACATATTAGGAAGTGGATCATGGGCTATGTCTGAGTGAGGACAAAGAGAACAACCAAGTCTTGTGGTGCTCTTAAAGTCTAGTCATCTCTTGAAAGTCTACTAGAACCTTGGGATGTAGGCTCAAGAATATACATCCACTACTATAAATTGTAAGCTACCTTAGATAGCCTCAACTAGATTGAATCTTGTTTCTACTTTACCCTCCTCATAGACATTTTTAATAATGCTCACAACTAATTCTGCCTAAGAATGAGCATGCTTAGATTCTAACATCCGCCCCTGACTGGTTAGATCACATTGAATCACTAGGTCAAGTGTGGAGCCATGATATAAAGAATTTTTGTATATATATGACTTAGATTATCTACCCCATGTTGCCACTTTAGGTGATCAAATAGGCTATAGATAAATGCTTGTAAGGGGTGGAGTCATGTTCCCTTTACTCTTTAGATTTATAGTTTGAATTTAGGATTGGGAGAACTTAATAATGAATGGCGCTATTAAAAGAACTTAATAATAAAATCAACAAGTATCTCTCTGGTAATATCATATAATAATGTAGAAGGCATATATTTACCACCTAACTAGGATGAAAGGGAAAACCTTGCTAAGTGGACCACTATAATGTTAGTTAAAATTTAAAATACTTCTAAAATTTATTTGCACACATCTTTGGTAGTGAATATACCTAGGTAAGTTGATAATTTAGGTTTAAAAAAAATTATTACAAGGTTGAACTTCATTCCCTTCACCACCAACATAATTATAATTTGTAATGGTGTGGGTAAATAACCTCTAGAAATAAAGAAAAAACATAAGAATGTGAAACCTAATGAATTTACATCAGGTTCCCACATGGTAATGAATAAAATCAAGTGTTTACCAATTACGAACATTGTATAATAGCATGTGCATTGATGTGTGCCTTAAGAGTACCCTTCCTCATGGCTTGCTAAATAAGATGATCACATTGACGATCAATGGGAGGGAGTTCGCAAGATGCTTGCTGCTGGGATCGGGTCGAAGTGGATCATCGAGGCCTTCCAATCTGCAGACTCCCTATTAATCCCCTGTTGCATGTTAAAGACAACGCACTATCATGCTCAAATGAGGATAGTAAAATTGTTTTTTTCTAGTTGAACAATAATATTAGACCTTAACACTAATGTGTCTAATAAACTATTTGTAAAATGGCTTAGTAATGGGACAAAAGATATTTATTTCATTTGGACAAAATCTATAAATGCATTCAACTTAAATATAAGATAAATAATGAAAAAACATATATGCATGTCAAACCCTTCAAATGCATTCACATTTTTAATCCTTCAGAGATTAAAAAATGGTATAAAATAAAATAATGATAATATGATGATAGTAGAAAAAATAATGATTTTTTGTGGTTGTAGTTCTTAATCATTTCTAGGTTAACTAACTTCTTAGACGTGATCTTATGATTCCATCTAATAATCATGGGTTTGGGAATGAAGAAAAACCCTCTACTTGGACTTACGATTGAATGTAAATGATGTTGTGGGGGAACTTATTTATGTAATTTGGTCACTCATACTTATATGGAAAATAAGAGGCTATTAAACTCTAGTACCCACATGTATGGAATACTAACACTTAAGAAAATACCATGGAATCTATTTTGAAAGAAGAAGAAAAAGAAAATAATAATGAAACTATCATCATGTTGTAGGTAACCTAATAACTATGAAAATTTAAAGAGAATCCTAGGATTTGTTTTAACTCTCTTAGCTCAACTTTTAGGGTTAGAAAAATAGTGGAGTCACGATGCTTAGACTGACATAGTTACATCTTAGTTAATAAGTGACTAAACACACTAGGTTATAGTATGTTGAAGGAAATCCTTTTGAAGGGGTTGGGATATACATAAATCTAGGTATCCAGCCTAATGCTCCCTTAGTAGATGCCTTTTTAATAATGTTGGCATGTATATCCTTTCTCCTGATAATACATGTTTACCTGCATGTAGAACACATGGGCACATGTGTAGTACTGTTGAAAAACATGTTTTGAGTGCCGAACCCAAGGAATTGGATGATAGAGACTAGTAATAAACAAAACCAAATTAGCTTGGAAGATGGAAAATATTGAGTGGGTTTATTGCAAATCAATAATTAAAATTAACAAAGTGATGACGAATGTTGTTTTCAAATTAAAAATTTGGATTCTATTAGATAATTAATTGTGTCACAGTGCAATTCATATTGATATCATTCTACCCAAAAATAAATCAACATGTCTTATATTGAATTAGGGATCTTTATCTTGCTTTACATACTTTCACAGTGTAATAAAATATTTAATCTAACCAAAAATCCACTTTTGTAGTGTTCAAGTAAAACACAAAATGATAAAAGATCTCTTTCTAGACACTTCACCTCACAATTATTGCCTTCTTTTGAAGTATGTTATTGATTGTATTAATGGTAATTTTTCTAACACTTCTCTTTAAATAAGAATCCATTTTATGAAATATCTCGACTTTTGTGCTTTGGTAAGTCACATGAGTCCTACCAACCTGGAAAAGTGTTTTAAATAAGAAAAAAATTTTACAACAAAAATAAAGTTATTAATTTAAGTTCAACAAAGTTAGTTAATAATTTTAATTAAACCTATCTTTTGAAATGATTAAATATCTGAAGCATGCATTGGGTGATCAGTCAAGAACATTGCAAAGCAGAGCACATCATCATTAAATTTCCAAGCAATGAAATTTATTTTTAGATAAAAATTGTCAAGAACAAATTAACATTGTTCTACTCTCGGATCCTAAAAAAGAAAGGGATAAGCCCACATAATGAACATGGTATCACAATAGATTTTTAAAAAGAAGAAAAAGATTATAATAACTAGATATAACCAAGGAACAATGAATAATTATGATCCTCTAAAGATTGGCATGCATAAACAATGTGTTGGCCATCAAATCGCTCCTCCATAATGCTCGAGTTAACTTTTCTCCACATTTCCAGCTTTTCTCATGTCCTTTTGTTCCAAGTCTAGGTATGTGATACTCTCTGATGGTCATCTCAACTTAGGTTATATAAGATCACAAGTGAAAAGAAATAATATTGAACACAAAACTTAGGTCAAATATCTAGGTCATCAATACTTTTATGTTGGTGGTACTGAAATAGTCAGTGCCACCCATTGTTTGTTTACTAATCTGATCAGAAACATGAAGTTCGGTGGTACCAAGATGTTAATATGACTTTCTAGATGAATTCTAGAGACTATTGATTTGGGGGTCGATGGTATTGGCTTTGGTTCTCAGTGGCACAAAGACGGATCTCGATGCTCTCGACTTCTCTATGTGACTTCACATACAATTATCGATGCAATGTGGGTGATATTGAGATGGTTCTCAGTGGTACCAAATTGTGCTAAATATATCCAAAGAACCTTAAATGCAAATAGATTTCATTAGGTTAAGATATAAATACAAAGTCTAAAAATAGATGAAATTGATCCACAAGAGCTTCACAAGCTAGTTTTGCATAAAATGAGTGGAAAATATTTTTATGAGAGAAAATATCATGAAAAACTACATAAAATAGTCTATAAAATAATGATAAAAATGTGTGCATCAAAACCCACTAAGCTTAAATATTGCTCGTCATCAATCAACACTACTCTTACATTGTGTTGAAAAAGTCAACGAGTAGACAAATAAAATGAACTTGACTATCTTAACTACCCTCCACCATTCGGTCCCCATCCATCCCTTGAAACAAAAAGTAACTAATCTAGAGAGATCATTCATGCTTATAACATATTTCAACAACAATATCAATGGAAACACAATTAACTTGGAGCATGAAAACATCATGGCTAGTGGAACACTTGCTTGGTGTACCATGTGATCTACCTATCTTCATTGATCTAATAAAAATATAATCTACAAGGAGGAAGTTCCAATAATAAAAATGAATGGTTGAAAATATCAAGAAAATACCCTACCTTGTAGATTAATTGTTGGGTGGAATAGGTGACTAGAAATGGTTCAAAAGAATGATCCAAAATATTAAATAATGAACAAAACAAGATGAACCTAAATGATGGATGATATGATGCCTACTTTCTTTTTGGTGGAAATGATCACAAAATAGATGCCTCATCCTAATGTTGAGTATAAGTGGAAATGTGTTTATAGACATAACATCTACAATCTCCTTTGTTACTAACAGAGATATATCATCAAGTTTAGAGTTCCTTTTTTTCATCTTTATTTTTTCTTTTAACCCATTCTTTTAGCAAGATAAGAAGTTCATGCTTGGGTTTTTATATTCTAGAGATGGGTTAAGAATATATAGATTTCTCTCTTTTTTCCTTGATGAAGCATTAAGTGGAAAATGTGAAAACAACTTATGTAATATGAAATGTAAAATGAGATATATATGAAGATTGTTTTGCAAAACTAAAATGCTAGAATTACATAACATGCATTTTTTATTTTCAAATGAAAATAATTCAACTACCTATATGCTTCTTATAGTGCCATGTAATTCAAGAAGAAGAAAATGACTTTGATTAAACTTATCAATTATATGGTGATGAATGAAAATGAAATAAAGGTGGACGAGATCACATGACTAAGACATAATCTGTTACCAACTATGATATGTCCATCTTCCATTAACTTGTGAAATAGGGTAACCTTAAATCTTATTTCTAGAATTTACATTAAAGTTTATACTACTATTTGTTGGCTTGGACTCAAACATCATCATCATGACACAAGACTTAGAGTTGAATTAGGTATCTTACTCGTTAAGTATTTCTTTAAGTTGACTAGTTCAAACAGTCCCTAGAGTTTCCACACTCTTAAAAGTAGCTCAAAGAGTACAAATTTTAGCATAACATACTTTTTTTATTCACAATGGTGTATTGAATACACTTTAAAAATCAAGACTAGTCCTAATTAAAATTTTCAAATTTCTATATTCATCATTACACTAGTTAGATGTGGAGCAAAAACAAAGAAAGGAACTAAATTTAAGAAAAAAAACAACAAAAAATATTAATATAGTCACAGATGAAAGATAGAGAGTCATGATCACATTCCATACCCCTAAGTTTGAATTTGACAATGTCCTTAACGTCGACTATCAAGTTTAAAAGTGGAATGGGTGTACCAGAGCTCGTTAAAGATGCATGATAGAGAGTGAAGATCTCATTCGATACTTGCCTAAGCTTGAATTCAACGTTGTCCGCAATGTTGAGAATCAAACTTAAAGGTGAAAAAGGTGTGCCCAAGCTCATGTGTTAGGGGTGCAGGAGAAGGCAGATGACGACAAATCTAGATCCCGAGGGTAGAATGGGATGATGAAGTTTGGTGGATAGGATGGCTTTGGTGGTGGTTGAGGGTAACTACCAAAGTTCCCTTGTCTCTAAAAATGATCAAAAAATGGATGGGCAAAGAGATTCACTCTCTCGAAGCAAGTGTGGATGTGCTGCTGATTCTGGAGGAGCATGTGCTTGTTGTTGACCATCACTTGTTGATATGTGAAGATCTTCTCTTGGTTATAGAATATTTTATCTTACTAGTTGGTGGACTGAGCTACAAATGCTTGCTATTGTTGTTGTCCTTCTTGGATGAAGTTGAGCATGGTGTACATGCTCTCCAAGGTATATGAGCCCTCTTGTGTTTTAGACGTTGATGTCAAAGTAGATGCACCATGGTGTAGATCGATGATTGAATATTCATCTAAATTTATTGTCTTCCTAGAGCAAATATTTGCATCTCATCCTTGTAATTATCCTTTAAATTCATTTTTTTGCTTTCTATTTCTCTAGTAGCCATTTAATTAGTTTTGCACCTCTGCCGCTGATCTTTGTCATTTATCTACTATTTTACTCTACTAAACGTCACCCCTCGTCTCCGTCCTTCCCTTGTGATCCCGTAAATAGTTGAACTCTTCACCCTGTCCACAACGTTGCAAACTTTTCATTTTTATGCCAATATTAAAAATTGAAAGTACTTTGCTAACCCTAGAAATGGAAGGACCGCATCCCCAAGGATCCAACACGGTACTTATCAAGAAGCTTTGTCGGCGGACTGTATTCTCTTGTCTCGAAGGGGAACACACCCACCACATCAGGTTTCATGCTCTCTACCAATCCGACGTAAACACTAGAATACTCATTTTTGCACCAAACAACTCGACCAGAAATGAGATGGACCGGCAAGGCGAAAAGTCAGTGGCGTGCGGGGAGATACAAACATATCGTTATATGAACCTCGTCGTTAATAATCAAGAAGGCTGTTAAAAGTGAAACATGACAAGTCAGGCTTCCATCCATTAACTAAAAGGTATGAAATGGTAATTGATTGCGAGGCCAGATTGTTGGTTGTTGCTGATCAAGAAGAAAACACCTAGTCAAACACACCTGAAATTCAGAAACTAAAATTGGCCGCCAAGTTTACTGATTCTAAGGAACAATACGCCATCACTATGGTTGCGTTCAAGATTCTTGGAATGCACATGATGAACTTCCCCTTGTAAGGCACAATATAAAGCTTCGGATGTAGCTATAGATATAAAATATCATTGCATTTATAAAAGTATGAACATATGTGGCCCACTACAAGAATCGGAATCAGAATCACATCAGTTTCATAGAACAAAGGGGAAGACAATCCAGGGATGTCACACCCACGTGGATTCAAGTTATGTATTTGTATGCAACCAGATATAATGTGTTGTGGTTCTCGTATGTTTTTCTATCCCGTTGGCTGCTCTCTCACCCTAGTGCTATTAGGGTTTCTTCCTCCGGAGACGGTTGGCTGGAGGGAGGGGGATTTGACCGCCGTAAAGCGGTGTCCCGCTCCCCCTCAGCCTCTTCTCGCCCGTCTTCAGCAGGGTCTCTTCTTCGGGAGGCGCGCAGGCGTGTTGTCTTTGGAGACAGTGGTCTTCTTCCTCCCTGTCGTGAAGCCCGGCTGCGACGAGTTTTCTACCTCCTTTCTCTTTTACTTGCTTTCTATTTAGACTAGGTTGGTCTCTTATTTTGTCTCTCTCGTTGTTAATCAGCCCTTCTGTCTCTTCTCGTAGTAGATTTCTCTTTCTCGGTCAATTTTGTTGTGGTGTTGTATGGCAGCAAGTGTGGGGACAATATCCTTTTGGAATACCGATCTGGCACAGATACTCTACCACATATACATACTCAGGTTGCAGGTATTCCTCATAAAAAGTTGTGTTAGCCAGCGAAGGAGAAGAGGGATCTATACATCATTGTTCTTATCAAATTCCGATATGAGTTTTTGTGGTAGTTTGTATGTATTCTTGATCTTTGTGTGATCCTTTAGTTTATTTTTCTCCTCATGTAGATGCCGTATGGCTTCTCCATAATGAAATTTTTCTGTTTAACTTCAAAAAAAAAGAAAGATGTAATGTGTTGTGGTTTCTGCTATATTTCAAAGCAAAACTTTTTATCCCATATTGCTAGTTTGAGGTACTTTGGTGGATTTGATATATGGCTGGTAGTCTATGTAATATTTGAGAAATAAAATAGAATGTGGGCTTCGCACACGCATGTTGGGGCAGCCCAAGTGGGTTTAAGCCGGTCCGGTCCGGAAACCCTTTAATCGGGTGCGTCGGTGCACGTCGCATTCCGCGCGCAGGGGGTACAAATCTGGCCTCCGGGAGCCCCTTGTGCGGGCGCGGTCCCGACCGGTTGGGCTAATGTCTCTTTGGTTGGCAACTGCTTGCATCTGTTGATTTAGCAACCTCCACTGCGTTTCTATAAAAAAATAATTCATTCTTTTATTTTAAAAAGCACACAACAGACAACTCTAGACGCCACTTTTCTCTCGTTCTTTGCCGCTGCCGCCAACGTTGCTTGAGTGATCACTGGAAGAACGATCAAATACCTTTCGCCTGAGAAGGGATTTGCGGGTGCATGCTTCGCTTCTCTGTGTTGTTGTGTCCTGGGAGGGTAGCCGCCGTGGGCTACTACTGCACCGACTTTCGTCATCAAGTAAGGTGGAAAATACTCTTAAGGACAGTGCGATTGTGCGCGCCTCAACAGTCTGGTACTACTTTTTTGTTTACATTTCTTCTGTTTAATACCACCGGAGATTACAATCTTAAGAGTAATTTCTATTTCTTCCATGGTTAACAATATTGAAGGATTTGAAACTCCTTACACATCGGTAATGTCATCTGCTTCAAACAACCAAGTTGTTACTATTTCGACTATGTCGCAAATGCCCCTGCCTAATGTTTCTAAAATTAAAACATTTGACGATGTTCATTACAGACGATGGCAAGAAAAAGTTTTTATTGCCTTAGAAGTTTCTAACGTTGCCTTCGCTTTATCCCAACCGAAACATGAATCTGACTTTGTTGAATGGGAAAAAGTAAATAGGATTTTTCGTCATGTTGTTCTAAGCATTATTTCTAACCAGTTATTTGATGCATACTTTCATGTTAAAATTGCTTCTAAAATTTGGGAAAATATAAACAAAAAATATATTTTAGAAGAGGCTTCTATGTAGAAATTTATTGTTATTAATTTTTTGAAATTTTGTATGTCGGATGACAAAGAAATAACAACTCAAATTCATGCTTTTCAGATTTTACTCGATGTTCTAAAAAATGTAAAGATAGATCTTTCTGAATCGTTTATCGTTGGTAGTTTAATTGAAAAACTCCCCAATTTTTGGAAAAATATAAGAACAATTTAAAACATAAACGAAAGACGATGTCTCTGGATGATGTGATCATACACATCTGAGTAGAAGATAAAAATCGTATAAGAGAAAATTTTGATATGAATAAGGAACTAGTTTCTTCCGCAAATTTTGTTAACACTGATGTTAAACAAATAATAAATCTTCTGATCATGCTAAAAATCGTTGGAAGAATAAAAAGTATAAAAGAAACAACCATAAAAATAAAGGCCTCAAAGACATAGATAAAAATAATATTTTTTGTTATGTATGTGGCAAACCTGGTCATACTTCTCCTAAATGCAGACATAGAAAGAAACAAGCGGTCCAAGATTCGAAGGAACCTTCAACCAACCTTATCACTGAGGACGTATTTGTGGCATTTTTCAGCATTGTCAGCATGGGATCTTTCCACCAGAATGATTGGATCATTGACTCGGGGGCTAGTCGCCTCATCATTGGCAACAAAGATGCTTTTGTGACCTACATTGAAGTAGGTCAAGAGGAACATCGGGTTGTCATGAGAAACTCCAGTGCTTCTCCTGTGACCAGAAAGGACAATGTCATGATCAAGATGACTTCTGGAAAAATTCTGCTAATCAAAGATGTGCTTTTTGTCCCAGATATCTATGTTAATTTAATTTATATCTCTCAACTTGTTATGTTTGGGGTGAAAGTGACCTTTGAATCAAACAAGGTCATTCTCTCCAAGTCTGGAGACTACCTAGGCATGGACTACTATTCAAATGGGCTCTTTCTACTGAATGTACCAATGTCTTCTGCTAATGAAATAATTCCTTCTACTTAAATCGTTGATTCTTTTGATATATGACACAATAGATTAGGACATGTAAATTTTAAATACTTACAATACATGAAATCTTTAGGTTTACTAAAGGATATTAATGGTGTTTTTAATTTAAATAATAAATGTCAAATATGTGCTGAGACTAAATCTACTAAGAAACCGTGTCCTCAAATTCTACATAGAAATTCTAAATTATTAGAATTGGTACACACCGATCTTGGAGATTTAAAAGGAAATCTATCTAGAGGTGAAAAATGTTTCTACATTATTTTTGTAGATGATTTCTCACGATATAAAAAATTGTATTTACTACAGTCAAAGGATGAAACTTTTGAAATGTTTGTTAAATATAAAATAGAAGTAGAGAATCAACTCAATAAGAAATAAAACGTCTTCGCTCAGATAGGGGTGGTGAACATGATTGTTCTCCTTTTAATGACTTTTGTGTAAACCATGATATTATACATGAATATACACCTCCATATTCGCCTCAATCAAATGGAATTACTGAACGTAAAAATATAACTCTAAAGGAGATGATGAATTCTATGTTAATCAATTCAGGAGCATCCGACAACTTGTGGGGGGAAGCAATTTTGTCATCTTGTTTTCTTTAAAATTGAATCCCTAGTAGGAAGACAAATAAGACACCATATGAATTATGGAAAGGATATCCTCCTAATTTGAAATATCTCAAAGTGTGGGGGGTTTTAGCAAAAGTCTTATTAACTGAGCCTAAGAAACATAAATTGGGATCTAGAACCCTTGATGGCACTTTTATTGGATATACTCAAAATAGTACCACATATAGATTCTTGGTTCTTAGAAGTAGTAACAATGTTGTAGAACCTAATACTACTGTAGAATCTAAAAATGCTGAGTTTTTTGAGCATATCTTTCATATGGAAACTCCCTTAGAAAAATTATGTAATCCCTCAAATGAAATTTTAGAGAATATCCCAAATACACCCAATTCTAATGATATTTTAGAACCTGATGATATAGAACCTAGAAGATCTACTAGGATGAGAAAGGAAAAGAATCTTGGTCGTGATGTCTATTCCTTCATAGTGGAGAATGACCCTCAATCTTATAATGATACTATTAATTCAACTGATTCCTCTTTATGGAAGGAAGCAATTAATAGTGAGATTGAATCTATATTATCTAATCATACATGGGAATTAGTGGATCTTCCAACATGTATCAAACCCATAGGATGTAAATGAATATTTAAAAGAAAATTGAAAACAGATGGGACTGTAGATAAATACAAAGCTCAATTAGTTGCTGACCGGCCTAAATCGCGCGTCCAAAAGGAGCGGATTTGAAGTAGTCGGACTTTTAAATTACCCGACTCTTAGGCCCCCACAATGATGATGGGGTCCGAAGTAGCAATCGGGGTCAAACCACAGGGACAAGGGTGGTAGTGTTAAGAACACAGAATCATCACAATACACTCCAGTAAGGGTAAGGTGAGGATAAAGTTCCCAAAGGGAACAACAAGCGAAGATTGATAAAATAAAAGAAAACTATCTCCAACTGGAGTTACAAGGAAAATTAAGGTTTTTGGCATTTATCGGTTTTTAGGGTTTCAGCGCAATAGAACCAGAGGAGATAAATGGAACGAAGGAGGAAAACTTCGGTATAACAAGCGGCAACAGGAACATCCAGTTCCCCTTCTCTCGAAGAAGGTACCCCTAACTAAGTACCAACACCCTCTCTCAAGGTTGCTGGTCTTGGGTTACAGTGGAAAGATAACTGAAGCAACTCCAATCCTGGGTACTCTCGTACTCCCTGATCAGACCAAACACTAGAGCCACAACACCTCTCTCGAGGTTGCTGCAATGGGAAACACGATTCGATAGCTAGTCAAAACATGATCCAAGAATACAAGCTAGAGTTTGGATGCTAAACAAAGTAATCATCCAACACAAAGGAACCAAACATAAAGTCAACAAATATTTGGAACTCCTCTAATTCCATTAGCTTAATCATTAAAAAAAAGGGTTCGGTTACATTGCGTAAATAAAGAAAGTAATTGAATGCAAAAGGGAAGATAAGTATTGCCTCCTTGATTTAGGAGATCGATAAGAAGTAGAAGATCCCTAAGGTCCCTCTAGCCTGATACCAGGCGGGAGCTCTGCCCGATACGCCTGTTTCAGGCAACATCCCCTGTTGGGCGACACGCCATGATGGGCAGACGTATCGATCAAAGCGCTCATGCCCGATACGGTCATGTCGGGATGCCACCCTCTCGGGCGACACAACGTAACGGTTGATTCATATCGGGCTCGGTATCGTGTTGGGCTAGAGACTACTTAGAGTATCGGGTTTCTCGTATTGGGTGGCCTTTTGGTAGATATCAGGCTGCTGCGGCGACCGGGACAGATTCTAAGTGAACCATTCCCGCCCTCTCGGGTCGGGGAAGTGCTCACCTAGTATCGCTCGGTACGCCTCTGGGACGCGACACACTAGCTCCAGGTGCTTTCCATAGTTAGCTTTCGTGAGGTTCCAACCCATCCCATCAAGGTCCTGTAGCAGCTATTTATAGGCAGCAGTTGGAAGAAGTTGTGGTCTTCCGGGTGCCATGTGTCCTCTATTGGCTCTATTAGCGCAGTTCCAGGGATTCTCGACGTGCGTGTAGCCCGACACAATGGGTGTCGGTCAGCAAGCATATCGGGTATCGTGACGGGTGGGCGCCTGCCGGTGGGTAGCTTGTATCGCGTGACACGCTTCAGTAGTCGTGGCGAGTACAGCTCCCTGTCGGGTAAGTGGCGTGTCACCCGTCAGAGCCTTCTTGCGCGGCACACCCGTGTCGTGCAACATCTATATCGGGCTACTGCGTTGAGGTGTGAGTGTATCGGCCGACTAGTCGATGCAGGTAAAACACGTTCATGGGCCGGGACGAGCTTTTTGCTGATTTTGAGTGGAAAACATGAGGAAAACTCTACAAAAGATAATAAAATTGGGTTCAGAGCGTAGCACGGCTTGTTTATTCAAAACATGACAAAAAGGAGAGGAAAAAAGCTTAAAAGGGCAGTTTTGACAACTAAATATGGGCCATAAACGTCACAAAATTTGGTGTTATCAACTCCCCCAAACTTAGCATTTTGATTGTCCTCAATCAATCTTTTAAAACTTTATTTGTGATGCTTCTTCTTAACTGGTGTAGTTTTCAGACAAAGGGTTTGAATGAGTATTGAGATGTCTTACAGAGAATACTGCCCGACTACGAACAATAGACTTTACTTTTCCTGCCTTATTTGAGAAAATTTTTCTCCACAGCTTCGGCGAGATTTGGGTGCATGATTCTGAAGTTAGCTTTCACACCAAACAGCTTTTGGGAACAGAAATTTGTGTGTTTGGGTAGGCTTAAGGCTTTTTGGGTTTTTCTTGTTTCCCATCAGTCCATCCAGGTACGGGTCCATTAGCGGGCGAGTGGTCTCTGCAGTCCAAGGCAGTTTGCTTTAGAGCAGTGATTTCACATCCTATGTACCACTGCCCCGGATCTAACATGCCTAAAGATGTGTACTTTTGGAAAATAAGTGTGTATATACATCTTTTTTTTTGGCACAACTCTCATGCTTTTATTCACTCTCATAAGGCTATTCTCTTTTTTTGGGATTTTGTTGGCTAAGGGAAAACAAGAGAAATTTTTGCTGTTTGGGCAACTTTTTCCTTCTGCATATACGTCTCTTTAGCTGTTGCGAGATTATTTTTCGAAATTTTTAGCATGGAAAGTCATAGTCTTTTGTTGTTTGAGGCTGCATTTTTGAAAAGACATATCGAAACCTGCATCTTTTTAGACACAGAGAAAACAAACTGGCAAGAAGTCGCATCAGGTTTTTACTATAAAGTATCTTTGTACATATACATATGTATAGAGACAAAATAAGCAAATTTTTTTGTATGAGGCATGTATATGTATATTTACACATATTATATAAAAAGAACAAAAAGAACAAAAGGGGTGAAGTTTGAAGGACTTTTAGTACCTCCCTCACCGGTACATAGAATCCCCCCCCAAACTTACTCCACACTCTATCCCAGAGTTGTGAACTAGATCAGGTAGGGTAATGTTTACTCAGTGAGGGTTAGCTTCTGAGCGCGCCTTTACCAGATAGAAGCTCCCACATATATTCTCCGTGTTTGTTGTGGTAGTCGATGTGGTGGAGCTGGTCAGACGTCTCTTGATTTGATATCCATTCCAGCACAAAGATGTCACAGTCATTGGATAAAGGAATTTGTTGTGGACTGCGATGGAAAAACTGAAGCTCGTGCCATTTGCTAGTTGCCGTCTCTAGGAATGGTTGTATCAGCGCTGCCACCTCGTCGTAGTATATTTATACTAAGCGCTCGAGGGATATAAACGTTGTCGATGTACACTGTACTAGATGATCTTTGTTGCTGTCCGAGCTATTGTAGAAGATTCCTGCTCGTTGTCGAGTGTACATCGTCAGGAGCGTCCAGTGGTTGTAGTGAAGAATCAGCAGGAAAATGATTTGTGGAATCCTGCTCTGTAATTCTATCAAAAAAGATTGCTTCACTCATGTCTCGTCAGCAAGGCAGATGTCGTTGAACAGCATTGGATGAACTATGTATGTGTGTTCAAACTTCTTTTGTAGTATATGGATGTAGGCGGCCGCCACGGATATCGCCAAACATCCTCCTTCTTTTACCATGTCCCTTAAGTCATCAATAGGGACTATGACTCTGCATGCCTCGTAGATGACGTCTGCGGGGGTAGAGTCAGCTAGCTTCATAAGAACTTTATCGACCTGCTCCTACGTGAGTATAGAGCACGAGAAACAGTTGAAGTTGTTGATCAATTATTTTGAAGTTTCAGGCGAATCGGGGTCTTTCATTCCGTGTACCTGCCGTAGGATTTCTAACCGCTTGCCTGCCCTGTAGACGTCTACTTGGTCACTATCCAACAGCCTCTCTAGTATCCCTGTGTCTTGGAAGTAACACTTGTCTTTAATCAGCAGCAGCAAGTAGGTGCTCCTGAGTTGGAAGAACTATTGGCCCTGGAGGTGCCTTATATTTCCAAATATGTTGAGCAGATCCATGGTGCACAAGACGACAAGTGCGCTATTCCCACTTCTTGATTCTACTTGGATTGGGAAGTCTCTGATAGACAAGAAGTTCCAAACGCCGCTATGACGTTGGACTCCTTGGTTGATAGCTCGGAGAAGACGCATCGGTAGAAGCCTGAGATGTTTATCCTCCAGGCGACTGAAGATTAGTCCTGAGCGTGGCACCTCCTCATTGCAACAGCTGGACATCATGGTTCCGGAGGTCTTCCACACATAGGAACCAGTTGGTACGGTGCTTGTATGGGGCCAACACGAGGTTCATGTTGTGCTCTTCAATATGTCACAGCATGTTGGCCATTGTGATGGAGTCTGATAATCCCATCATTAATCTTCTTGCCAAGGTTGGGATGGCATTGTATATCAATTGCCCACCTATCCTGGTGCTGACGTTCTCAATGATTGTACCCTCCAAGACCCTGAACAGCTTTTTCCTGATGACGGCTGGGGAGCAGAATAAGCTTCTAAGTGTTCCCCATTGTACTGAAAAATAGTCGTCACTCTAGATCACTTCTTCTTCATCAGCCTGCGACCTCAAGACCTTATTTAGTAGCTTTTGGTCCCTAATCGTCAGGTATCTGATGGCTCTTCTGTCGAAGTCCGCCATCTCAAAAGAATTTATTCTTGACGACGCAGAGAATTCATCTGTCGTCGATCTTTTTCCTCTGGGGGGTGCCTTTGGTTGGCAGCTTCAATGTTCCCCCCTCTGACTCATCAGAAGAATCCTCCCTGATGCTGACTAATTCATCATTATCTTCAACTTCATCAAAGGAGGCGGAGGGAGCGTAGTCATTTACGCCTCGGGAGCTCTCCTCTCCTAGTGGAGACCTGTCGGCAGATTTGTGTGTTGTCTCTTTGTCGGGCGTTGTAGAAGGCCCTCTTGAAGAAGATGATGCACTAGAAGTAGAGGGAATAGATGAGGAGGGTACAAAACCTGAGCCTGGGGGTGACAGAGACCTTCTCGGCTTCCTTAGGCGTGGATGGTCGTCCCCCTGTTCAGCCTCTCCTCAATCACATCAAGGCACTGGAGAGCTTGCTGTAGTGTGGTGTTGAGTGCTTCTAGTTGGCCGGGAAGGCCAACTAGAGTCAGCAGTTGTCACTCCTGGCTATTATGTCTCTGCTGGAAGATAGAAAACTTGCGGGTTAGTGAAGTAAAAGTAGCTGAGTGGCTTTCTGTTACCTCCTACAAGTTATCGAGTTCGTGCCCCAACATCTGTCTGAGCGATGGAGGGGCTCCTATAGATCTCCCTCTCGTCCTCGCGACACTCCTCTCGTGTGAAGATCTACCCGATGAGTGTGCAGCCTCACTCGGGGTAGTATCAATCTGGACTATTCGCGAGGTAGTTGCTTCTGGGCGAGGCGTCAACGCTTTCACAGCTGACTCTACCCCACCTGCTTATGGTGGTGGAGAGGGTTGCGGTGAGAGTGGACGTTGCTCCAGCTCTGTGTTTTTAGCGACCACCTCTGCAGCTGCCATAAGAGACACCAGCGGCGGTGTTGGCGTAGGGTGTGCAGCTCTGAGCTCCATCTCGAGGGTCTCGGTGAACACCCCATTACTGGTGCCCAACTGCGCTTCTTCTTCTGCCACTAAGGGCACCACATAAGACTTTGGAGCTGCGGCTGTCTCTTCCATGGCAGCTTCCATCGGGGCTAGCGTTGTTGTCTCAGCCCTGGTTGTCTCGGTGACCTCCACGATCGCCGATACTTCTTCAGCCGCAGAAGATGTTGTCGTGGTTGCGACTGGTAAGGTAGGAGTGACGACAACTCTATTAATTGTTGTCATCGGTGGCTCTGGAGCAGTGTGTGACATGGCAGGAGTTGTGGAAGATTTGTCCTGCCGAGTGTCGAGAGGAATTGGTTTTGCTCTTGCAGCCGCCCTCTCTTGTATACTGGTGGTGGCAGCGTAAGCGGCTTCGACCGCCACCACTTCAATCTCTGCACTGGTGAAGACCATCTTTTCTGTGTCGTAGTTGGCACAGCTAGGAAGCGGAAGGAGGGTGTTTGTTCTTGCGAATTTGTAGAAATAGCTTCGCCCCTCCTTCTTGATGATGTTGGCCCTCATGAGGAACTTGAGGTCGATCTTCTCGTCACCCCTTGTCCTCGAAAGACTGTGCAGTTCCCTTAGGTACCCTAACCCGACCACAATCAGATTGATGATGCCACCCATGCAGTACTCCTTGGTGACATCTTTTATGGGATGCAACCTATTTAGCAAGAAGCGTCACAGGTTGACCACCTTGCCCTCCATCATGTGCCACATGAGATAGAGTTCTTTTGTGTAGATGTTGCTTTATTCGTTCTTGCTGAAGAGCAGGCACGCCACGAACTTGTGCACTATTCTCCAGAAGCAGGAGTGCACCGCCGCCACCTTGCTTCCCGGCTTGAATGATGACTTGCCGGTCATCTTTCTCCAGAGTTGCACGGGATTGAACCCGTCTCCTTTGATGATCATTGCACCATTGTTTAGAAATTCCTTCTCTATCTCATTGGAAGAGAAGATCTCATTGAGCAGCTTCTCAGAGATGACTTGCTCGACATTGTATAGCCGCCCCTGCAGTCTGTCTGCTCCGCCATATTCTTCAATTTCCTCAGGTTTATTCTGCACCCAGCGGAGAGATGACATGAAGTCTCTGGTCAGTTCAGTGTAGGAGGCGGAGTGGATGAAGCATATATTCCTTAGTCCTGCTGCAGCTAGGACATTTTCCAGCCTGTCAAAAATGCCTAGTTGAAGGAAGGACGACTGGTGGCAGAATCTACTCGACTTGTAGATTTTTGTTGCCAGTTCTGAGTACCGACGCCCGTGCTCGTTGTCTCTTGGCACAAACATTCCTGGTGTGTGATCCAGAGGTTCTGCCATTGCAGTTGAAACTGTTGTTGGGGCCGTTACTTCTTCCGTCCTTGGTCTCGTTTCGACCGTGGATGGCCCAGCTGCCTCAGGGTTTGGGCATTTCTTCCCGACCGTCGTAGCTCCCGCTATGGCCTCGGTGTCGATCCTCTGACCGTGTTCGTCAACTTGAACTATGGTTTGCTTGGTACGGGCCATTTTTGTTATCATTAGACAAATTTATTAAGAATTTAAATGTTTCACCCTTGCCGATAGGTAGGTAAAAACATAAAGTCGAAATCGGTGTCTAAAAGAAAGCTGATTGCACGATAAGAAAAGTTCGGCCCGATACAAGAGTTACCCGACACTACCGCATTGGGCTTCAAAACTGAGCGATATGATGCTCGCCCGATACGCCTGTATCGACCGATACGACGTTCGGCTCAAAATTGCCATAGGTTCATCGTAAGACACTGTGCGTCACCGCAAACAGATATCATGCCCGATACGATCGTCTGAAAAAGGGTGTCGCTCGATAGGAGAAACACACGAGGCGATACAAGACTAGGAGACATGGGAAAAATCAAACGTCATGGCCATTGCCCGATACGCCTAAAGTTCAAAGTGTGCTGGGCGGCAAAGTCACGCAATGCGAAGTGCCCGATATGGTTGCTCTCAAAGAAAAGGTGTTGCCCGACAACAGAAACACATGAAGCGATATAGGACTGGGAGATACAGGCATTTGCATGATATAAGGTATCGGGCAACCGCGCGTTATAGATGTGTCACGCGACATGGTCAAAAGGTAACGCTGCCGACACAAATGTGTGTCAGACGATGCAAAGAAGTCAGCTAAAGCCTTGAGCCCGATACGAAAATGCACGACACGAGGGTCATGTCCGGCAAGCCAAATGATACGACTGTCGGGTTATACCTTTGTTATCTGAAGATAGCTTGCGTGACACGGGAGCAGAATCTAAGTGGTCGATACTAGAGCAAAGAGAAATTACTGCATGATACGGGAGTAGGTGAGGAGTAAATTTCGTTGCCCGACACAGTTTAACCTCAGCTACTATATATAGCAATCCAGGTCGGGGGTAAAATGGGTAAAATAAGGTCATGTGTCGGCCGAGGAGACAAATCATTCCCGAGACGAGTAGTAAAATCAGTCTCATCCGTCAAATCAAGGGTCATTACTCAAGCCGCCCGACACCGATGATCGCTGCTTGGCGTATCGTCCGACATGGCTTATTGCTGAGGTGCGATGCCCGATATGATGTCGCCCGATAGGGTCGTGTCTTGCGTTCCGCCTAAGTCCTTTTCCCGATACCGACCAGGGAGCAAGGTATCTTTTCCCGATACAAGGGTTCAGAAAAAAATACTTGATGAAAAAAGAAAAATAAAGTGAAGGAAAAAGCAATTGATGGGTAAAACATCATTGGCCCTGGGTGAAGTTCCCAACCTCAGATAGCATTACTCATCAATGCTCATAAAACTGAGTGGTGGCCCATAAAATAAAAGAGTCAGAGCATGTGACGCATGCTCTGACTCAGGCCTTATTACAATCATAATGTTCGTAATGTTTTTCTTACAGGAAAGGAAATAACATCCTATTCTAAGAAAAGTAAAAACTCGGGCTGCCTCCCGAGGAGTGTTGTAGTTAGCGTCGTTAGCTCGACAGATTCAGATCCTTCACTTTGTGCCTTCAGCTGTTTTCACATCCTGCAAACTTATCTCTATCCTTCTCATGAATGTTTCATCTTCATAGAACCTTTTTACTTTATGCCTGTTCATTGGAAAAACTTTGGATGGATCTTCTTTATCATACATCTCCATCATTCCTGATGGATATATCTTTGCTACGGTAAGGGTCCAGACCACCTTGTTTGCAGCTTACCTAGAAAAAGACGAATAGAAGATTTAAATAATAAAACTTTGTCACCTTCACTCACATCCTTCTTCCTCAGGTGGGCATCATGCCACACCTTGGTCCTCTGCTTATAGATCCTTGCATTCTCATAGGCATGTATTCTCAGCTCTTTGAGTTCCTGTAACTATAGATATCTTTTCTCCCCTGCCTTTTCTAGATCTATATTCAGGAACTTAATCGCCCAATGAGCCTTGTGTTCAATCTCTAAGGGTAGATGACATGATTTCCCATAAATCAATTTGTAAGGGGTGGTTCCAATGGGTGCTTTATATGCAGTTCTGTAGGCCCAAAGGGCATCATCGAGCTTCATTGACCAATCTTTCCTCATGCGGCTGACAATCTTCTCTAAAATCTGCTTAATCTGTCTATTCGAAACCTCCACCTACCTAGAAGTTTGAGGGTGGTAGGGCGTAGCGACCTTGTATTTAACCCCATACTTCTGCAGGAGCGCTTCAAACTATTTTCCCCAAAAATGTGATCCACCATCGCTTATCGCAGTACGAGGTACTCTGAAGCGAGGGAAGATAGTTTTCTCAAATAGCTTGATCACTGATTTGGAGTCGCAAGTCTGGGTGGCAACAACTTCCACCCATTTAGAAACATAATCCACTGCGTATAAAATGTATTGATATCCTTTTGATGGGGGAAATGGACCCATGTAGTCAATTCCCCATACATTAAAGATCTCGACTTCGACCCAATTGGCCATAGGCATCTCATTTCTTCTTCCAATGTTTCCTATCGATTGGCATTCTTTACAAACTTTTACATAATTTGTAGCATCCTTGAACAAGGAGAGCCAGTAAAACCCCAATTGCAGCACCTTGGCGGTGGTCCTTTCGCTCCCCAGGTGTTCTTCATAAGGTGAGGCATGGCATTCTTTCAGGATGTTTGGAACTTCTTCTTCAGGGATACACCTTCTATACAGGTTATCTGCACATCTTCTAAAGAGAAGAGGATCATCCCAGTAGTAGTTCTTTACATCCGAAAAGAGTTTCTTCTTTTGATTGTATGTTATATCAGGAGGTAATTCTCCGCAGGTAAGATAATTACAAATATCTGCAAACCAAGGCAAATTCTCGTCTTTGGTTTCAACCATCAGCAAGGCTTCATCAGCATAGTTGTCGTTAATAGGTGGCTTATTCTGGTCTTCGACTATGATCCTTGATAAGTGGTCGGCGACTACATTTTCTGCACCCTTCTTATCAACAATCTCGTGGCCGAACTCCTGGAGTAACAAAGCCCACCTTAACAGCCTGGGCTTGGTATCCTTTTTCTGCATAAGATATCTTATTGCCCCATGGTCTGTGTAGACCTTCACCTTTGTTTCGATAAGATAGGATCTGAACTTGTCGAAAGCGAAAACAATCGCAAGCATCTCCTTCTGTGTAGTCATATAATTTGCCTGAGCCTCATCCAGAGTATGACTGGCATAGCAAATGACGTGGTGCCTTTTGTCCTTTTTCTATCCCAGGACTGCTCCTACAGCAGAGTCACTGGCGTCGCACATAAGCTCGAAAGGTAGCTCCCAATCTGGAGCTTGAAGGATAGGCAGTGAGATAAGAGCATCCTTTAAGGCCTAAAAAGCATTTAGACAATCATTAGAGAAGTCAAATTCAACATCCTTACCCAGAAGGTTTGACAACAGTTTTGAGATCTTCGAGAAGTCTTTTATGAATTTTCGATAATAGTCGGTGTGCCTGAGGAAACTCCGCACTCGAGATACAGACTTCGGTGGAGGAAGTTTAGATATAGCTTCAACCTTGCTAACGTCTACCTCGATGCCACGCCTCGAGACTTTATGCCCTAACACAATGCCTTCTCGTACTAGAAAATGGCACTTTTCCCAGTTCAAGACCAAACTCTTTTCTTCACAGTGTTGCAAAACTAGAGACAGGTTTTTTAGATAGGCATCGAAGTCCTTTCCATAGACAGAAAAGTCATCCATGAAAACTTCCACGATGTCTTCCAAAAAATCCAAAAACATCGATATCATGCAACACTGAAATGTTGCGAGAGCATTGCACAAGCTGAAAGGCATTCTTCGGAAGGCGTAGGTACCATAGAGACAGGTAAAAGTAGTTTTCTCCTGGTCGTATGGTAAGATGGGGACTTGATAAATCCCAAAAAAACCATCCAAAAAGCAGAAATAGTCATGATGTGCTAATCTTTCCAGAACTTGATCAATGAAAGGAAGCGGATAATGATCTTTTTTCATGGCTTGGTTCAATTTTTAGTAGTCTATACACATCCTCCATCTGGTGATGGTCCAAACCACCACTTCATCGCCTTTGTCTCCTTTTACTACTATTATACCTCCTTTCTTCGGTACCACATGAATCAGACTCACCCAGTTACTGTCACTGATTGGGTAAATGATCCCTGCATCCCTCAGTTTGATTACTTCTTTCTTCACAACTTCTTTTAGCATCTGGTTCAATTTTCTTTGGGGTTGATCCAGAGGTTTAGCAGATTCTTCCAGATTAATGTGATGCATGCATAGTATAGGGCTAAGGCCATTGATATCCTCTACCGAATATCCTATATCATGCCTATCGAGCCTCAACTCCTCCAGAAGCTTTTCCAAACTATCCTTCGTAAGATAGGCATTAACGATGACAGGATTTCTCTCTTCTTGATCTAGAAATTTATACCTTAATCCTTCAGGAAGCTGCTTCATCTCGGGTTTAGCCTTGGGTGCCTTTTCTTCTAGTGCCTCCTCTAGAGAGGCAAACTTAACTGTTTCTATTACCTCTTCCTCATCACTTAGATCTTCATCAAACCAGTTTAGATAGTTGAGAAACTCGATAACTTCTGGATCTTCAGAATCAAAGTCTTGATTGCTTAACGCTCTCACAAGAGGGTCTACAATTACCATATCTTCTTCCATCTCTTCATAAAACTGGTTGTAGCTTTCTACAAAGTAAGCGAACTCTAGTAGGGACGGTCCCGTCATAGAATCCTTTACTTTGAAATCTAAGTGATTGTTTCCGACCCTCAGAGTGATTATTCCTTCGGCAACATCAATCAACGCTCTTCTTGTTACCAAGAAGGGGCATCCAAAGATGATAGGATAGTTAGGGTCCTCCACAGTGTCAATGACCACAACGTCGCAAGGAATGAAGAAACTTCCCATGCGGATCGGTACATCCTCAACAACTCCTATAAGTCTTTTGAAAGAATGGTCCGCCAATTCAATCCTCATGTTGGTCTTGACCATATCAGTCAAACCCAAATGTTGCGCCAGGCTTAGGGGCATAAGGCTGATGCTAGCCCCTAAATCAACAAGACCTTTCCGTTCGATGTTATCTCCAACAACAAAAGGAATGGTGAAAGCCCCTAGATACTTCTTCCTGTTGGGTAAATCCGCTTTGACAAAAGCAGAAGACATACTAGCTAGATGCACAGTCTCAATCCTTCCGCCTCTTTTCTTCTTGGTGATCAGATCCTTGAAAAACTTGTCGTAGGTTGGCATTTCCTCTAAAGCATCCAGAAAAGGTACTTCGAGGTGAAGCTTCTTTACTGACTCCATAAACCTCTCGTAATGCTTTTTAAGATGTGCCTTTATCAGTTTGTAAGCAAAAGGCAACTTAGGAGAGTAAGGACTTCTTTTACCAAACAGTTCCCCCACAGATCTTGGTTCTGGCTCCCTGACATGAACTTGTTGGTTGTCTTCCTCTGTGGGATTTTCTGTTGCAGTCCTTGATTCTGGTTCCTTGGGTCTGGCTTCCTCAGGGCATTCTACTATCTTCCCTAATCTTAGCACCACCATTTTAGCAGATTCAGTGTTGGAGGGTATGTTACCTGAGGGATTCTTTATTAACTCGACCATCTGGGCCAACTGCTGATCTATTTGGCATTGGTGAGTTTGCATGTCCGCCATCTGAACCTACATCGTATTTAGAACTCTTGAATTTGACAGTGCACTTTGTGCCAGCTGGTTGTTGATAGTATCCTGTCTTTTGACAAAATTGAACAATTGACCCACCAAATCTGGTTGGTTCGATTTCTTATCCTGACTTTGCTCCTTAGCTTGACCCTGGCTTTGACTAGGGTTAGCTGCTTGGTGACTTTGGTACTTTCCTTTCCCTTGGAAGTTTGCCTTGTTCAATTGGAAATTGATAGTTCTGGTGAACTGACCTTCCCCCCCCTTTCTCAAAACCTTGTGGTTGCTTGGTTGGGTTATTCAGCTGATGCGAGTTTTCAGCCGCATCCTTGTTGCCATAGTTAAAACCAGGGTGATTCGGTCTCATGAAGTTGACAAAAGAGACGTTCTCAGCTTCCTCTACTTCGGATTCACTTTCAGTTGACTCATCAGGTCGGGTGTAAACGTAGTTATCAACCCCGTGTCCACCTTCTCTGTAGGTGACACATTTCATAACTTTCTCAACCTATTTCTTCCCTTTTCCACCTAATTCTTTCAATTGTCTAACATCAGTGGCTATATTCTGGATTTTAGTGGTGATAGCTTCCAGAGCTTTGGATTCGACGGAGGGCCCTTCGCTAGTGGCCTTCTTAGCATGTCCTCTATCAGACATGTCGTAGTCTGTGCCGACCTGTAACTCGTCCATGTTTTTGATGATCTTTTCGGATCTACTGGGCTTCTTTCCCAGAAAGTCACTTCCAGCTGCTGCATTCAGTGATACCCTTTCTTCAGGGGTCAGACCATTGTAGAAGGTAGTTATCAGGAAACCCTTCTTGTAGTTGTGATGGGGGCAGTCCCTCTGATACTCTTGATACCTTTCCCAGACTTCGTGTAGATTCTCATTCAGTTTCTGCATGAATGACATGATCCTTTTCCTGTTCCTGACAGTTTTCTCTGTAGGGTAAAACTTGTTCACAAAAACGTCTTCCAGCGCATTCCATCCGTTCAGAGCTTGATGCAGTAGCGCGAGGTACCAGGATAGGGCCTTGTCCTCTAAAGAAAAGATGAAGCCCTTGCAATATATGACTTCTTGTGGAACTCCCCGCATTTTAATGGTATCACAAATATTCTTAAAAGCATCAAGATGATGGTAAGGGTTATCGTTCTTTGAAGTCCCTCAGAAGCTCTTGTTCTGGATCATAGATATGACAGATGGTTTAAGCTCAAAGTTTGTTGCATTGAACCTGGGGATGACGACAGGACATCTTGAATTATTGGCCTTTGTGGCAGCCAACTTCCTGAGGGTCTTTTCTTCTTCGTTAGAATCGTCATTGTCACTGTCCCCATGGTTGTACTCCTGATTATGTTGGTTTCTTCTACGTCTTCGGTGGTGATGACACCTCTCGTGGCAATGGTCATCCTCACATTGTTCTATTTCAGGTTCTTAATGTTGCTGGTCGCCGTCATAACGATCATTGTCCCCATTCGGAGGTGAGTGAGGTCTAACTCTAGCATGTTGCTCACCCTCTAAAAGAGGTGGTTCAATGCGAGGTGGCATGTCTAGAGGTACCAGTGCTCAAATTGAGAAAATTGCTTCTTTCCTTAGTACCTGAATAGACCGTATAATCAAGTTAGAAAACTTGTGTCAATAAAATTAACTACTCTATACGATCATTTCAGGTTAGAAGATCAAAAAGGAAAAAGTGCTGTCAAGCTCATTACTAAGCTTGAGGCATGGGAGTGTAGTTAGTGGATTCAGGTTCGTTAACAGTACCATTTTTCCTTGTCCCCGACAACGGCGCAAAAAAGTTGACCGGCCTAAATCACGCGTCCAAAAGGAGCGGATTTGAAGTAGTCGGACTTTTAAATTACCCGACTCTTAGGCCCCCGCAACGATGACGGGGTCCGAAGTAGCAATCGGGGTCGAACCACAGGGACAAGGGTGGTAGTGTTAAGAACACGGAATCATCACAATACACTCCAGTAAGGGTAAGGTGAGGATAAAGTTCCCAAAGGGAACAATAGGAGAAGATCGATAAAATAAAAGAAAACTATCTCCAACTGGAGTTACAAAGAAAATTAAGGTTTTTGGCACTTATCAGTTTTTAAGGTTTTAGCGCAACAAAACCAGAGGACATAACACTATTGCTTTGGTAAGGAACGAAGGAGGAAAACTTTGGTATAACAAGTGGCAACAAGAACATCCAATACCCCTTCTCTCGAAGAAGGTACCCCTAACTAAGTACCAACACCCTCTCTCAAGGTTGCTGGTCTTGGGTTAGAGTGGAAAGATAACTGAATCAACTCTGATCTTGGGTACTCTCGTACTCCCTGATTGGACCAAACACTAGAGCCATAACACCTCTCTCGAGGTTGCTGCAGTGGGAAACACGATTCGATAGCTAGTCAAAACATGATCCAAGCATACAAGCTAGAGTTCAGATGCTAAACAAAGTAATCATCCAACACAAAGGAACCAAACATAAAGTTAACAGATATTTGGAACTCCTCTAATTCCATTAGCATAATCATTAAAAAAAGGGTTCAGTTACATTGCGTAAATAAAGAAAGTAATTGACTACAAAAGGGAATATAAGTATCGCCTCCTTGATTTAGGAGATTGACAAGCAGCAGCAGATCCCTAAGGTCCCTCTAGCCCGATACCAGGTGGGAGCTCTACCCGATACGCCTGTGTCGGGCAGCATCCCCTGTCGAGTGACACTCCATGACAGGCAGACGTATCGATCAAAGCACACATGCCCGATATGGTCATGTCGGGATGCCACCCTCTCGGGCGACACACTGTAACGGTTGATTCGTATCGGGCTCAGTATCGTGTCAGGCTAGAGACCACTTAGAGTATCAGGTTCCTCGTATCGGGTGGCCTTTTGGTTGATATCGGACTGCTGCGGTGACCGGGACAGATTCTAAGTGAACCATTCCCGCCCTCTCGGGTCGGGGAAGTGCTCACCTAGTATCTCCTGGTACACCTCTGGGATGTGACACACCAGCTCCAGGTGTTTTCCAAAGTTAGCTTTCGCAAGGTTCCGACCCGTCCCATCGAGGTCCTATAGCTGCAATTTATAGGCAGTGGTTGGAAGAAGTTGCGGTCCTCCGGGCACCACGTGTCCTCTATTGGCTCTATTAGCACAGCTCCAGGGACGCTCGACGTGCGTGTCACCCGGCACAACGGGTGTCGGTCAGCAAGCATATCGGGTATCGTGACGGGTGGGCGCCTACCGGTGGGTGGCTTGTATCTCGTGACACGCTTCAGTAGTCGTGGCGAGTACATCTCCCTATCGGGTAAGTGGTGTGTCGCCCATCAGAGCCTTCTTGCACGACACACCCGTGTCGTGCAACATCTGTATCGGGCTGCTGCGGCTAGGTGTGAGTGTATCGGCTGACTGGTCGATGCAGGTAAAACACGTTCATGGGTCGAGACGGGCTTTTTGCTGATTTTGAGTGGAAAACATGAGGAAAACTCTACAAAAATGATAAAATGGGTTAAGAGCATAGCGTGGCCTATATATTCAAAACATGACAAAAAGGAGAGGAAAATAGCTTAAAAGGGTAGTTTTGACAACTAAATATGGGCCATAAACGTCACAAAATTTGGTGTTATTAGTTGCCAAGGGATATAATGACATAGAGGGAAATTGGAGACTAGGAAGGAGCGGGGTACAATGGAGTTGGAGAAAGAGGGACACACAGAGAGTTTGGAGGCTGTGGAAAAAGTTAGCTAGGGATTTGTACAATATTAGGTAGGAAGCGACATGAAAAGAAAAATATTGGAGAGACGTATGGGGGGGGGGCAAACCAAAGTTTAGTTAACTTGGTACCTACTAGTTCAGACATCAGAAAATGTGGTTTTAGCGGTAGAATAATGTCCTAACTATGATTGAATAAAAATGTTTCCATTAAGGACGAGGCAAATAGAGATAATATAATTTAGTTGTCGCATTAAGTATATATATTACGACAAACTAGGTAAGTCGTCGTGGTGCTTGACGCTATTGGTCTACTTTTTTGTAGTGTTAAGAAAATATACATTTTTATTATGTCCTTGTTTGGATGTTATTGTGGAAGGCAGATAGACAACAATAACACATAAGACTAGAGTGTGTATTGGTTGATGATACAATCTCATTAGTCATGATATGTGATATCAAACTAAACACATAGATACAAGTTAGAGAATAGGGTATCAGACATACCCACCATGAGAATGACACATGGAAACCATTGCGATGGTAGTCATATTCATGTCTCATAGTATTGGTGGTGATTAGACTTGAAGTCACTACACTTATCACATATCATTCAGTATACTTCAACATCAGCCAAACGTAATCCTGAATAAGGGTTGCCATAACGGTGATGATTGGGTGATTGTGACACATGGGGACTAACTGTGAGTAATGTAGATGGGATTTATCCCTCCTATAGAAATATGATATCCTAGGCCTCTTGATAATTGGGACTAAGAAATGCATGGTCATGCACATGTGAGTCAATATGTGATATTCAGCTTACATATATCTCAGACACTCTACTCTGGTTCAAGAAACAAGATTGAATGTTGAAGAGGATGACTACTCCATGCCTCGAGTTTAATCTAGATATCAGTGACAAAGGAACTATACAAACACTATAACACCAAACATAGATAATAGGTTAAATTTGTTCTCAAGCTTTCCATTTACTTGGGTAGCACTGATGTACAACTAGGCACCACTCTTTGCTTGTGATGTCATAACTAATTATGGGCATTCACTGCCAATGTAAATGGGACCTATAGGGTCACACACATAGGAACTGACCTAGAAGAGAAGTTTTGATCATGAATGATAATTGGATTGATTACTAAAGTATAGGTATTCAATTCAGACAACCAATCAATTGACTGGACTCCGAAATGATCAACTCATGTGATGAAATGACCAGTTGGAATGTCAGGTTGATTGGATGTTGAATTGACTGAGTTCTTATTAAACTAGGGCTCCAATTGACCGGTTCACTGAGTGAACCAATCGGATGGAGGTCGTGAGATGACCAGTTCATGAGATGAATCACCCGATTCATGGTGCAATTCAATTGCATCAAGGGTTAGTGTTAACGTCATGTCGTGCATTAATTGGATTAGAATTGATAATTCATATGTGATTTGGAAACATGGTGACATGACCGGTTCATTGAATGAATCGATCGGTTTGCATACCAACCAATCAGTTTGGTCAACAAATCAACCGTTTCGTCATTCACAGGTTGCAAAATTCAAGATTTCAGTCCCTTCCACTCCCACACAGACTGGGAACCCTAACCCTAACCCCTCTCATAAATAAATATAGAGGGGTACTATGAGCTTCTCAGACACATCAATTGCCTCTAAAAATTATTTGTCTTGTCAGGTTGTGGTAACCAAGCAAACCCGAGCAAGTCCTACCAGATAAAGGGACAAATATCAAGGGAGAACAATTGTGGGAGAGCAAGTTGTTGATTAGTACACCAATGGGAGGGACAAGTCCATCCTATCCATTCTAGTAGAATGAAAGGAGTTCTAGGTAGTTTGTGTGGACTTCCATAGAGGCACGGAGGCCATTGTCTACTTGTAGGAGGACAACATCAACCTGTTGTATGTGGTTAAGACTAGGAGGCGCATAAGACGAGTCCCACTACTACTAGAAGTTAGTTGCACAACTACAATGATGAAGAGATGTCACTTGACTTGCTCCAATACTAGGTACGTCCTCGAAACCATCATTTTCATTATATAGTTTCTTACGCAATCTACTGGTTTAATGGGGAATATGATAGTAACATTTTTGTTTCTTCTACCATATCTGATGCCATATTTCTCTACAATGCTATGAGAGACACATTAGTCTACTACATTTTGGATAATATATATGATCATATTTTTGGTTTTATTATTTATTTATTACATACGATGTGAACAATAAGTTCTAATCAAATACCAAACATTATATATATAAAGAGAGTTGAGCTACAATACACTCGAGTGTATAGGGGCTCATGTACACCTCAGTTTATATGTGTTGGATCAAGATTCGAATGAAAGTAGGAAAAAGGCAATTTCTGCTATGGACATCCCTATTAACAATGTCAATTGGGTCTCTGACTCCCAGACTCCTCGTGAATCCCCAACCCTCTCTCTCCCAACTAAGGTGGACAACCTTTATCTTACATCTTTTTCCTCTCTCCTCCTATTCCTCTCTCAGTCGCATGATGACTTCTCAATAGACTCAACCGACGATCTGAGTTAAGGGCCAGTGCTCAATGACACGACACTTTTCAACGACATGACCAGCTCCCCGATCCCCTATCCAACCTCCAAAACCTACCATTGGCTAGACCAGTGTGTGTACAGGATGGATGAGCGGCTGGTTGGAGGACGAGCCCCTTTCTGATCCTTTATATCCACCTACAACAATGACCGGTTATGATCAACACTAGGCACCAGGTGTGTAAATAAACCAATTTTATTCATCAATTAATCAAAAAAACAATAGACCACTTCATTTCAATTGAGGACATTAAGCAACTGTATTGATCTTATTTCTAGATTTATTAAGCCCCGTAGAAAAATTTCTTTCCCATATCTTCCTAAGAAGCAAGGTAGGAGTATTGGATAGATAGATTGATCATGTCACCATGCCACTTGATTGCTAAGACCTAGGCATATGTTCTGAGGGAGTTCCAATCTATTTTAAGACATTTGCATGGTATTGGATTTGAGGTTGAGTGGAAACATATGTCCTCTTTTTTGTGTTGTATAGAAACCATATGTATGAGTAATTGTATGCTTGTTTTTGTTATTCAGCCATTTGTTGTTCATTAAAATTTGGGAGTTAATTAGTGAATATTTATAGTGATGGACTTTTCTGCTGATGTCGATGGCATGACTGTCATAGATTGGTTATCTCATGAAAACCCAATTGAAGTAGCTAACAATATATGTGCCATGGTAAATACTCATTACAAAGTTTAAATATGTGTATTCATTAAATTTGTGTGTGGCTTTGTCAGTAAGCATTTTTTCTCTTGTTTTGTTAGAGTGATGAACCAATTGAATTTAATGAGGATGAGACAGATGATGATGAGAGGGTTGAAGTAGAATCTAATCCAAATCCTTATATAGGGTTGCAGTTTGAGTCTGCTGAAAAGGCTGAAAAAGTTTATATCCAATATGCTTACAAGGTTGGGTTAAGCATTCATAAGGGGAGTCAATATGTTTCTTCCAAAACAAAATAGGTTATCGGTTGAGTATTTATACGTTCAATGGAAGGTTTATAAAAAATAAAGAAGACCAGTGATGATTATGGAAAGGGTACTCTAAGAAAATATATGACATCTGCACAAACAGGTTGTAAGACTCAAATGCAAGTGAAACAAGAAGTGGACACAAAGTGGGTGGTCATGAGTTTTGAGAAAAAACACAACCATGAACTCACTCAAATTCCATATAAAAAGTGGTTTCATCGATCACATCGACATATGTCAAGAGAGGTTCAAGAATTAGTTTGTGCTATGCATGACCATAATATTTCTACTGTGTAGATTATGTCTCTCATATCTAGTCAGCGTAGCGGAATTTGTAATGTGAGTTTCATTAGAAAAGACATAAGAAATGAGCTTGTATCCTTGCAAAGGAAATATATAGGTGTTGATGTATCCTCCACTTTGGAGCATTTCATAAAAATGCAAGCAATTAATATATTATTTTATTATTCAGTACAATTTGACAAAGAAGAATGTACACGTAATATCTTCTAGGTGGATTCTAAGTCAAGGATGGCATATCAAACATTTAGTGATGTCATTACTTTTGACACCACATATATGACTAAAAAGTAATGCTATTTGCACCATTCGTAGGTGTGAACCACCACAAGTAGTCAACTTTATTTGGGTGTGCATTGCTACATGATGAGACAACTCATTCTTTTATTTGGGTATTCCAAACATTTTTAGATGCCATGTATGGAAAACACCCTAAAGCAATACTAATTGATCAAGATCCAGTAATGAGGAAGGCGAGTCACATAGTTTTTCCCGATGCTATTAATTGATGTTGTCAGTGGCATATAATGAAAAAAGCACATGAGCACCTTGGTGTAATATATGGGACAATTGATGGTTTTGCTGAAGAATTCCATTCTTGCATAAACATGCATGTCACTATTGAAGAGTTTGAGGACAAATGGCAGAGAATGATATCCACATTTAACTTAGGTGACAATGCACATTTGCATTTGTTGTGGAGTATTAGAGATCAATTGATTTACGCTTACTTCAAGGGTACCTTTTTTGCCAACATGTCAACCACACAATGGAGTGAGATCACGAATGCTATTTTTAAAGACCATGTCAACAATCATTTACCACTTTTAAATTTGTAGAAGCATATGAAAAGGTGGTAGAGAGATGATATGACAAAGAAGATGAGGAGGACTACTTTACTAAAAGTGGAGCACCAACTTTTTGGTCTCTTACACCAATTGAGAGGCATGCAAGAAAAGAATACACAAGAACATTTTATAAAGACTTTTGAATGGAAATGAAGAAGACAACTAGCTATGACATAGAAGAGGTGATCAAGGACTCCTTATATCACACTATATGTATTTCTGAAGAGGATAATCACTTCACAGCAAGGAAGTACTACAAGGTGACCTTGACAAGAGAATCAAATGAAATATCTTGTGATTGAAGACATTTTCAATTAGCTAAATTCTATGTTTTCATGCTCTCAAGGTATTATTATTTCTAAATTTTTATAAGATTCCACCATTATATGTTTTGGAGAGTTGGACGATTAATGCAAAAAAAAACAAGGATGCTCTTGTTGAAGCAACTCAAGTAGAAATGGGAGATAGTACCATGTTGAGTAGGTATAACACCTTGTGTAGATCAGCCATGGGATTGGTTGGCGTAGCTTCTAAAGAAATGGAAACTTACATGATGGTGCAAAAGATGTTTCAAAATTCATATGATGATGTGGTTAAAATGCAACAAAGAGTCGATTCAGCTTCTATAGATGAAAGGATACCCTCATCCCAAACTTATATTCCTACTCAGGGGAGTCAATATGTGTCATTTCTTGTATAAGAACATAACCAAATTAATGCAAAAGATCCTATAACATCACAGTGTAAAGGAACTAGAAAACCACAAATGTTCAAACCACATGCTGAACTAAAACCAAAGAACATGTAGTATATGCAATGCAATTGGTCACAACAGTCGGACATCCAAGCATGGGGTATTACTACCTACTAATTTATTCATTTATTAGAAATACAGTATATCCTCCCAAATAAATTTTTTTGATCTTTTTTTGCTCAATTGGTAGGGAAACAAGGATGCATCAACCTCATATGGGATTGAAGAATAGGTTGAAGAATCACGCGAAGACTAGTTTTAAAATTTTATTTGTATGTATCTATGTGAATTTCTAGACACTTGAGTTGTAATGTAATGGTTGATGTAACATTGCCACATGGTGATTATTTAAACATGATCAATTTGATTTGTAGCATTGATGACAATGTTCTTTGTTCAATTGACTTAGTACCTTTTGTGTGGTTGTTTCAATGTTTTGTGTTCTTTGCTCAATTGACTCGGTAATTGTGTGCTCAATTAATTTAGTACTTCTATAGTCAGATTCAGACTCAATACTTGATTGGTCTGGGTGCGTTCTTGTATTCTTTGCTCAATTATTCAGTGATTGTGTGCTTGTTTCAATGTGTTGTGTTCTTTGCTCCATTGACTTCATGCTTATCGTTGTATAAATGTGTTGCGATTATCACTGGATGTAACAATGTCACACAAATAATTATAACTTTACACCCTTGATGTTGTTGGTTCAGTCCTGATTAACTATAAATTTACTCCCTTATTGTTGTTGGTTCAATCCTGATTAACTGTAAATTCAGGTGTGCAAAATGTAAATGTCGATCCTCATCCCCTCAAGTCTGGGTCTCATGATCTCATCTTCCCACTTGGCCTACCAAAAATAGCCATTGGCTGCTTCTGTCAAGTTTAAACAAATAATAATAAAATATAAACTGTAACCAGTTCAACATTGTATCCCTGAACTGGTAGTTTCAGTTCTTTCCTCTTCTAGTTGGTCTTTTGCATACAACATATAACCATTCCATCCACATTTTTATGATATTTTCATATGCATTTCTTGATTTGGATATCTTCATTCAATTAATTATTATGCATGCTAAATGCAATACCATAGTAAAATAACAAATACATCAAGCCTTTGGACAGTTAAAATGTAATTCCATTGTTTGGACGACCCCAATTGGAGAGAGTCCAACCCCAATTTATATACATGTACATTGCTTGATTTGGATGGCATCATGGAATCAACATATATATAGTGCAGTTCATATATGATGAGCTCATATAAGATGAGCCAGTACTTGATAGCCCAAATGTGTGGCTATGATTTGGATGGCATCATGGAATCAACATATATATGGTGTTTAAAAACTTTGGATGTGTTTAACATATAGATGGTGCAGATCATATAGAATAGTTCACTCCAAGTTCTTGTACGCATAATGGTCTAAAGAAACAAGCTTTCACACATCTACAAGCTTGGATTCACAAATCTGAAACATCCAGCTAAAGAAACAAGCTTTCACAAATCTACAAGCTTGGATTCACAAATCTAAAACATCTTGTGCTTATCTATGTAGGAAGGGACAAGTCCAAACACATACAATATTTGTATGGAATCCAACATGGATTGAAGTAGAGTGACACATTGATTCATTTATAAAAAAGTACAAATTCATTAATTCATTCATGATAATACAAAGTGACCCCATACGTAGATGATCCCATACATAGATCCATCAAGACAACTCATAGAACTATACACCAACTATTTTTTCAGCACAATTTACAGAGGAATATAATCCAAGACACCACCAAAAAAATCAAACAACAATAATATTTCTTCTTGGTCTTATTCAACTATTCTTCAAGTTGTACGATTTTTCCACTCAAATCTTCAGGAACTTTGCCTGTTGCATCATCCCACTGAAAAAATGGAAAAGTGGGAGACCATGTATGCACAACATGAGATGAACATGTTTCTAAATAAATATACAATGAATATAAGAAAGTATGTTACTAATTAACATGGTTATTGAATTTCAGACAACCAAACAATTTCCTTCCAAAATTCTTCTCAGCCTTGGCTGTTCTAATTCTAACTAAATCACCACAATCACAATGTATCCTTCCTAGACCATCTGTAAGACCAAATCTACAACTTGAGGTGTAACTACTGCTCTGTGAAGACATAGCTACAGTAATAAGCCATACTGATAAATGGAAGAGCAGATCATCAGAAGGGGGACAAAGAGAATAAATAGAGAGATGAAATAAAAATTCGCATGTGGAAAGGGGAAAGTCCACAGGGAGAGATCAAACAAAGTTTTGTTTACCCACTTGTTATTTTGTGATTATATTGAAGCTATTGTTGTACATTTATGCATCAAATAGAAGAATAGGTAGGGGAGGTGGTGGGGAAAGGAGAGAGGAGCGTATAATGTGCCTGAAAAACCTCCTTCTTGGTTGGCATTTAGGTTCGTGAAGGTGGCAACACAGACCAGAAAAGATGCTTCTCTAGGTGTGGGTGATGGCAGGTGATGGCATCCAGGCGATGACATCTGGGCGATGGTGTTTGTCTGTCTGGTCTGCGTCTGGCGTACGATGATGTGCTTCTTGGATGGTCTGGGTGCAACGAAGAAAATAGAAGAAGAAAGTAGAGAGCAAGATGCAGAGAAGATGAAGCAAGAGGAAGAATGAAAAGGAAGAAGCAGGTAGGAAGAATTAGAGAGGAAGAAGCGAGAGCAAAAAGGAGCAGATAGGAAGAAGCGAGAGAAAAAAGAAGGAAAAGGAAGAAGAAAAGAGGAAGAAGCAAGAGGAAATTTCAAGAAAAGGAGGTAGCAGAGAGGAAGAAGGATAAGGAAGAAGCAGAGAGGAAGAAGAAGTGTAGAGAAGTTCGGGAGAAGGAAGAATATCAGAGAGAGGAAACAGGTGAAGGAAACAAGAAGAAGGGTCGTGTGTCAGGGAAACAAACTCGTTTAACGAAGTTACACCATTAGTGTTAGCAACTATTTGGTTATTTTTAAATTGCCTTTAGATCTTGATCCAATGCATATAAATTGATGTGTATAGGAGCTCGTATCACTCGAGTGTATTTTAGCTCAACTCTCTCTATATATTTAAGTATATATATGTATATATATATAAATATATGATATATATGCAGTTGACATGCGTCAACCTAAAAGTAAGTTTTGATGGTGGATGTGTAGCATGGTTATGGTCAATAACCCTTTTATCTATGCATGGTTGTGTAGTTGGTTATTCCTATTTTATCTCTATTTTCATACCAATCCTCTACCATATTTTCTAATTGTAAAAGTATCATTCTCTCCTACTTTTGCTCCCCTCAAATGTAACTCGAGGTTTCACTATAATCATTTAATAGTAGGACAATATATTTTCTTGTTACGACAAAGAAGAAAGATGCTCAGACAATGTCAACTGACTATTTTAAAGGCGAGCCGATCAGCTCGAGGATCGAGGGGGCAAAGGAGGACAAGCTGAACTGATTGACTGTGGACCTGACCAATCGACTAGAGGACCTAAAAGATGGTTGACCATAGACCAGAAAACCAGTGAGACGACCAACCAACCAGCCAGGAGGTGAGCTAAACGGTTCTAGGGTTGAACCAATCAACCCAGATTGGCAAGTATGAATCTTCATCACCAACATGTTTATGCATGAGGTGTAGACCCTAGGTTGTCATAATCCTTGTGGATCTAAGAAATTACATTAAGATGGCCATAACTATCACTTTTTGTTTATTGCATATTTTCATTATGGGATATATTATGTATATGATATGTACTATATATGTGGTGATTGGATAAAGTATATGTATTTATAAGTACAAACTCCTTCAATAAAATATAAATTCTTAGATGTTTTGCATTAAAAACACACATTAAAAGCTTGATCGACTAAGCGTTGGCACCCCAAGCGTGGTCTGCTATCTATCCCGTAGAAGTGTGATGGTAATAATGTGGGCCCACCAAACAGGGTGTATTATTATTGTGTTGGCTTATGGGTCAGGCTTAACTATGTGACCTTAATGAGATTAAGCACTAGAAGCAAGCATATGATTATGGCAAGGAGTTGTGCATATCATTTATCTAAGAGTTTCATATGATGCAATTGGCAAAAATTGCCTACCTTGATAATTGATTGTGGACGTTGGTGTTGGTGGGTAATTGTTTAATTATTTTGGATCTTGGCCAACTAGAAGGTTGTACGCTGTAATATTTGAAGATGATATGTGAGGGCTATCAATTTGAATCAAATAATGGGAGTGATAATTAGTTAAAGACCTAATTGAATATCATCAAAATTTTCAAATCAAATCAAAAGGGTTTTTGACATAATGCAATTTTCTCTTGTAGAATCAAATGACAAGCAAATAAGTATTGCAATAGTCCTTAGGAAGGACAAACTTGATGGGATAAATTTCCACAATGTGTTTTGGATTTTGAGGAGGGTTCTCAAAGAAGAGTGCAAGCTCTATGTCCTAGATAAACTAGTGCTAAAAATACATGCTCCTGATGCACCTAGGATAAAGTGGATGCTTATTGGAAGCATGTCAATGATTCCTTGGACATAAAGTACCTTATGCTAAGATGAATGAACTATGAGTTGTAAGAGCAATGAGAGGATATGGGAATTGTTGAGATGGTAACACATCTTATGAAAGTGATCCATAATCTCATAAAGCAAGAAAGGAACAATGTCATAAAGGCACTCTTTGAGTGTAAAATTACCGAGGGAGACTCAGTAGAAAATCATGTACTCAAAGTGATTGGACATGTGTATCAACTTGAAGAACTGGGATTCTCTTTGAGCTAAGAGTTGGCCATGGATATGATTCTGAAATCATTATGAGAATCAAATAATCCACTTTATCAAGTGTTACCACTTGAATAATATGGCCAGACCGATGCTAGAATTTCTTGGTATGCTAATTCATGCCAAAGAAGAAGGACAAATATGTGATAGAGATCAGCAAAGTTGAGTCCAAGGATGAGAAAAAGGCCATGAAGACTCTCGAGGCTAAGCCCAAATCTAGATCTTCAACACTCAAGATGAGAGAAAGAAAAGTACAAGAGGAACTTATCCTTTGTACTTGAAGGCATTCAGGAAGAAGAACATGGGGATACAAATCTCCACTTCAAGTATATACATTATTGAGATAAACTTATCTACTTCTTCATCATGGGTACTAGATACCGGATGTGGATCCCACATATGCTCGAATATGTAGGATCTGAAAAGAAGTAGGCCTTTGGGAAAGGGCAAGGTTAAACTACAAGTCACAAATGGAGCAAGAGTTGTTGCCACTATAATTGGAACCTATATTTTATCTCTGCACACAAGGCTTGTAATAGAGTTAGTAAACTGCTATTATGTATCTGCCATAAATGCAAACATCATTTATGTATCTTGTTTGGACAAGGATGCATATGAATTTCATATTAAGAATGGCTAATGTTCTATTTCTAAAGATGGGATCTTTTATGGAAGTACCCCAATGTATTACAGTCTTTATTTGCTACATCTAAAGACAAATGTTTATAAAGTAAATACCAAAAGACAAAATAACTTAACAACTCAAACAAAATATACCTTTGGGATTGTCGTCTAGGGCACATAAATGAGAATTGCATATCTAGACTATAGACAGATGGTTATCTGGACTCTTTTGATTTCAAAACAATATATACATGTAAATCTTTTTTGTTGGGAAAGATGGCTAAGACCCCTTTCATTGGTAACAATGAGAGGTCTAGTGATCTATTAAGACATAAATACTGATATTTGTGGCATTTTACAACAACAACTAGAGGTGGGTATCAGTACTTCATTACCTTTATTGATGACTTCAGTAGGAATGGATATGTTTACTTGATGAAAGATGAGTCAAAAACTCTTGATAGGTTCAAGGAGTTTATGAATGAAGTATAGAACCAACTTGGCAAAACTATTAAGGCACTTCATTATGATCGAGGTGGAGAATAGTTAAGTCAAGAGTTTTGTAAAGTGTGGGACCCGGTAGTGGGCCCACTCAATGGTAAAAACATGAGCCATAAAAATTTTTAAGAAGTAGAAAACATAACTATATACAAAGTTACAAAACATTTCTATGCACATAACTTTCTCACCCTAAGGGTGGTACATAAAATGAAAAGTTTACATCTATATACACATACACCCATATGCAGAGGGTAACAAGGCTATCTCAAGCTGTCCTTAAGTTCACCATTGAGCTCACATCACCCTGAATCTCTGCCCTATAAAGCACTTACACCTGGGTGGAGGGAAGACCTAAAAAATAGGAAACAAAAGAGTATGTGTCAGCAAAAGTTGAGTATGTACATTTAACAATATTTTGGGCATTTGAATGAGTTACAAGAACAGAAGAGATGTTTCCATAAAAAGGAGGTCATCAAAAGTTAGGTAATTTTCAAAAAGAAATATATCAAGAATATGAATTTAAAAAGAATGAGGCATATAAATAAACAAGTGAGATAAAATATGTTTACCATTAACATCCACAATATCACAACAATCATAATCATTTGCATGCAGGTATATTGGACTAAAGTAACTATAGTAGGGCCATGACACCAATGAGTCATTGGCCTAAGTAAAATGGGCGGAAAAGAACACCCTAGGTTGAAAAGCATGCCTCTGTATATATATATAAGGGTAGAAAAGCATACCCCAGGTAGAAACAAATACCCTAGTGGTTACGTATAAGAGTCTACAATAGTTAAACTAGTCAAATTATCTAACATGCAGAATTAGAGTAGCAAGATAGTTTTCATTCACCATTCACATTTCCAAGTACAACAATAAAGCAGGTGGAGTCATAGACCCAAAGCAACAAAGTATATATCAAGCAAAGTGAAATCAAATGTTTCAATATCATGAAATAAGGAATTTGTAATATGGATGAATAAAAGGGGATAATGGTCTAAAGATGCCTCATTGTAAGAAGAGTTAAGTCAATTTATGACCAAAATTAAATAGGGAGAAGTGCATGCCTTATCTTCATGGTTAGAGGTCAACTTGATAAGTATACTTGGTTCCCTTATTGGAGTAGTCATTCTAGGAACATATTATGTATGTTAGCCAAACCAAAGTGAACATATACATTCTTATTATATTTTTATACTATTCTTATCCTAATCCTGATCATCTAGTATCATATTAGGGTTGATGATTTTAATCTTATTAAGTGGACATATGATTCATTAGATATGTAGTTTAGTTCTAATATTCATCTTTATCCACATATGTCTAAATATGTATAATTTAACTATATGTGTGGGTAATTCTATGCATTCCTTTCATTTAGGTCTTGTAATCTTACTATCTCTCTCTCTCTTTGTAATATGTAGTTTGGGTTTAATTAAATATGTTTTATATGAGATACTATTTATCAAGATTACTATTATCCGAGGAGCCTAGGGTTTCTATTTATCCCTGCATTTACTTATTTTCTTACTAATAGTTATCAAGATAACTTTATCAGTGTATAACTACTTATTAACACATACACATATTGGATTAATATGTTAAGTGGGCTATATTGAAATTACACATACGTTTACATGAGATACACCTGATTTTTAACCAATATTTAGTATGGTATATTAGGCTTATTTATACAACCTTACGAAAATTTCAGACCTCAATAACCCACAATAAACCCACCAATATAAGCATCTATATACTAACAAGTTGTGTGAGATTTTTATGGATCGATCACATCACTAATACATATAACATGTTAATTGTTATGATCTCATCATCCGTTTAATATCCCAATATAGATAGTATACGTATCTTTGTTGAGTTACTAACGTCTAGAATTGATACACTTACATTTATGGGCATGTACAGTCGTATATACTAGGAGTTTCATTGATTAGGAAGTCCTAATGTATTAGGATTAGTTAGAAATTATGTATTAGGCATAACCTGAACATATCTGTAATGTATTTTTAGAATTAAATATGAAACAAGAGACCACCTGCAGGTTGTCAGAATCTTGCTAGTCTTCTAGGGTCAATTCACTGTCCTTCCTGGTTCATGAGGCTGATCTAGTCATGGACTTCCCTTGGACTTGGCCGAAGATGAACCATCATGAATACAAGTGGAGGTGGTGGTAAGGTTATCTCCTTCACGCACATGAGATAGTTTTCCGGGTTCTGGATGATCGTTGGAGGCGTTCTTTACCTCGATTGGTGCCTCCGTGGGGTGATGCAGTTACAGCAGGTCGTCGAGAGAACAAGCATAGTCGTGGGCCAGTCGGGATTGGGTTCCCATGGTAGGTTGTCTTTGAGAGTGGTCCACACTAGCAGTCAGTTTGCAGATTGTGGGACCGGAGTCATAGTTGTGGTTGAGGTCTAGGATGAAGAAGGGAAGGTGAAGGAGAATCATCACTCTAGGACCATCATCTACTGTGTCTCCCGCTGCAGATAGTGGTGACGGTATGTCACTGTCACGTTGCTGGGCATCAAGTTGGTAATGGAAGCTGGGGTTTTGGGGAAGGATCGCAGAAATAGAAGGATAATAAGGATAAGAAGAATGTGATATGATATGGGTCTGCAGTGAGGCAGGGGAGGATTAATCTAGTGATGGTGGCGTTCTAGGTGGTGTAGGCTGCAGGATGCTATAGGTGCCTCTGTTGCTGATGTACTTGCAGATTGTAGATGCCATGGTGAAGGAGCTTACGGCCATGGGGGGGCGGTGCACGGGAAACAACCAACCGAAAGAATGGAGTAGACAGGGGTAGCGAGGTGGATGGGTTTCCAGGGATGAGTGGAAGAGGATATGGAAGGGGTGCTCTGTCATCTTCGTCCATGCCTTCCAAGGCGCCTGCGAACCTGGTAATGGAGCCTGGTAGTGGTAGGGGTCCAGGTCATGCTTCGTGCAACAAAGAGTAATGAATGCCATCCAGGTTAGGGAAGAGGAGAAGGATAATAAGAAAACATGAGCTGAGAACTCTTGATTGTGACTTGGACACCACTTGGTGGCCATAAGAGCCGTCGGAGACCACTGTATTACGTGGCGGCTTACCCTGGAGCCATGGTGGTTGGGCACTAGGAAAGACACAGATTTCAGTGGCTGGGGTTTTTGTGGATGCTCCATATGTATAGAAAGGCAGGGAGGACCCTAGGGTTAGGTGTGTGAGGGGGTAGGAGAGGAGAGGGAGGAGAAGAGGGGAAGGGCGTTATGGTCAGAGGAGGGGGAGGCGGTGCGACGGCCGTTCTGGCCGTTTGCGTTTGCCGCACCAGGCGCGAGAGATGCGCGGGTGGGGGATGCGGAAGAGGGGTTGAAGGCGTCACCGTAAAACAAGTTATCACTTAGGTATCTTATCAAAAAAAAAGTTATTACTTAGGTATAGATTGTAATATTAAATGCATTAAAATGTATTAAAGTATATGAGTTCAATTAAAGAAAAGAGGGGGTAACGATGCCCTATTAACTTTTAGTTTGACATGTTGACTAAACAAGATGTGAGGATCTCAAATTTAATGTCAGCCTCACCACTAGAATGCGTTTGCTATTTTATTTTATTGTTTCTATGTTAGGCATTAAATTAATATATTTAATGCCTTTCTTAATCAATTTGATTCATGATTTTAATTTATAAAATTCTTTTTATCAATTAGCCTCCTCAATAATATTAAGTTAAGAATTTAGGGTCACAACCAATTTGATTGATGAATTGGTACAATTAACTCCCAACTGAAGACTCTATTATATAATTTATCATGAAACCCCACGTATAAGGATTTTTACTAAAAAAATATTTCACTCCAATTAATGCTAATATCATCTAGTCCAAGAAAAATAATTTAATACTGACATAATTATAAAATAGACCTAAGAATAGAGATGGTTGAACTATAACTCCAAGTTTGAGTATGTTACAACACTCCACCCCTTCAAAAAGAATTCATCCCCAAATTCCACCAAACTATAGTCCAGTATACTAACTTATAACTTCTAACTAGTTATAAGTTTCTAATTTAGGGAGCACTAACATAACACACCAACATCATACTTATATACACGACCCATAGTGAAATTATATTACTCCATCTATCAATTCTGTGTTATCTTCTCATATCATGTATAGCTCAAGGAAAATTATATTGAGATTGTGGGTCATCTTAGAAATTTTAATTCTTGATGGTTACCTACATTATTAAGGATCCATTCTACTATTATGATGCTCGGTGTCCCTTTCATGACTAGTTTCCTCAATTAGATTTATCTTTAGGTTTGTTCATGTAACAACCACTAAGTCGATGGATTAAACTTCATTTGAAACAAGAAGCTCAACATATTACATCATGATTACTATCAACATCTTTATCATTTTTTTTAAATTAAGGTAAAATATGCATACATGTATTCTTTTTTTTTTTCAATACTAGGGTTGTCTCTTAGGGCCATTACAATTATGGAGTTTACCATTGAATACTAATTGTTTAATATCTAACGACCAACCGCTACATATAATTGGTTCAATAGATCAGGGTTAAGGTATAAAAATATGGTTTCTTCTTGGATTCCTAGTTACCCTACACATTGATCACTATAGAGTGTCATTAGCAACCTTACGTATGCACTTTACACTACACATGTTTTGATATGTATGTAGTACATTTTCACCTTTGTTTGTTATGAATTAATGGAAATATGTACGTACATTTTTTACTAATGTTCATGCTGTCCTCATCTTCACTTCTAGAATAGAATCATTCTTAGCAATACATTCCTATCAAATTAGGGGTATTGATTTTTTGTCCAGCTTCTATTAAACTTATTAAATCATTCGAAATAAGTTCATCCTTTAGGGACTAGTGAAGATTTCTTTACCAAAACAACACTTATGATGGCATAGTTAGAATTCTTTCTCACCACCTTGAATTCTAATAGCCATTGATTTAAACTATTCATTTAATTATATTATAGACCCAAGTGTACAAGGCTCCACCCCTTAAAAGGATTTCTCTATAACCTATCTAATCATATAAAGTCAACATGGGTAGACGAACTAGATCATAGCTATATATACATATGAACTTCTTCTTCTTAAATGCTACATCAAGCTTAGATATAGGGTCACAGGGAAGAACATGTCAATCAAAGGTTTCATCACTAAATGGTTTCTCTACAACTCTGAATTTCTTATGGTTGCGACTTGGTTCAAAAAACCACGATAAAATCTAAAAGCTTGACTTTTTTTTGAACATATAAGTTTATAATGAAAATAAGTTTTACGATGAAAACTTTATGATGGAAATCCAAAAATAGCGCCAAAATATGATTGAAGGGTATGATACTTCAAAAATCTAAAAGGTCATATTGTAGGCATCTCCATTCTATAGCATAGGGATCGGGAATTAGGGTTAAGCCTATATGTGCCTGAGACATCATTCATCCTACATCCGTTGAGCTTATTTCTCATAAAGGAGGAAATAGGAGTTATACCCTAGAAGAGTCAACTCATACATAGTGTAATTTTGACCTCCAATGAGAGGCTAGGGGGGAACTAGGGGTACACAAAAGTGGCAAGTGGAAGTGATCAATTATACTAGAATATGAGCCCTAATTGGTATCCCAAAAAATTAGGATTAGGCATATCATAAAACCATATGGGATACCTAACTACCTAACTAAGAAACAAGTAGAGGATAACTTGAAATAGTTTGGTTACCTACTACTTAGGCTCATATACCATTTTGTAAAGAGTGGGAACCAAAAAATGGAGCCCAACAGTGGCAGGGGTCTAGGTCAGAGATGCTTTGTGCAACAAAGAATAATGAATGTCGTCCATGTTAGGGAAGATGTGAAGGATAAAAAGCAAACATGAGATGAGAACTCTTGATTGTGACTTGGACACCGCTTTGTAGTCATAAGAGCCGTTGGAGACCACTATATTAGGTGGCGGCTCTCCTTTGGAACCATGGTGGTTGGGTGCTAGTAAAGATAGAGATTTCAGTGGCTAGGATTTTTGTGGAAGTGCCATATGTAGAGGCAGGTAGGGTGCATGCTAGGGTTAGGTGTGTGAGGGGGTATGAGAGGAGAGGGAGGAGAAGAGGGGAAGGGCACAATGGAAAGAGGAGGGGGAGGTAGTGTGATAGCCATTCTGGCCATTTGTGTTTTCCGCACCAGGCACGAGAGATGCATGGGTGGGGGATGCAGAAGAGGGGTTGAAGGCATTACTGTAAAACAAGTTGTCACCTAGGTATTGATTGTAATATTAAATGCATTAAATTTTACTAAAGTATATGAATTCAATTAAAGAAATAGGGGGTAATGATGCCCTATTAACTTGTAGTTTGACATGTTGACTAAACAAGATGTGAGGATTTCAAATTTAATGTTAGTCTCACCACTAGAATGTGTTTGCTATTCTATTTTATTACTTCTATGTTAAGCATTAAATTGATGTATTTAATGTCTTTCTTAATCAATTTAATTCATGATTTTAATTTATAAAATTCTTTTTATAAATTATCCTTCTCAATAATATTAAGTTAAGAATTTTAGGTCACAACCAATTTAATTGATTAGTTGGTACAATTAACTCCCAATTGAAGATTATATTATATAATTTCTCCTAAAACCCCACGTATTAGGATTTTTACTAAAAGAATTATTTCAGTCCAATTAATCCTAATATCATCTAGTATAAGAAAAAAAAATTAATCATAACATAATTATAAAGTAGACCTAAGAATAGAGAGGGTTCATCTATAACTCCATGTTTGGGTATGTTACAAGTTTGAGGACCTTCTACAAGCCCATGAGGTCATATCTCATTGGACTCCACCTGGAACACCTTATCATAATGATGTATTAGAAATAAGGACTCTCAAATTTCTATATATGGTGTGATTGATGATGAGTTTAGCTGAGATTCTGACTATCTTCTGGGATTATGCTCTAAGAACTGCCACATTTATAACAAACTGAGTGCCATCTAATTTGGTTTAAAAGATGCCATATGAGATATGGTATGGGAAGTGTCCTAATGTGTCTTTTATGAAGATTTGGGGATGTGATGCTTATGTAAGGAAAATGTTTCCTAAAAATATTGGCCCTAAATATGATAAATTGTTGTTGTATTGGATATCCCAAGGAGACTAAAGGATATTACTTTTTCTCCCTATCTGACAATAAAGTTTTTGTTTCCAGATATGTTTTATTCCTAGTGAAGGAATTTATTTTCAAAGGAATAAATGGGAGGAAAGTGGAACTCGAAGAGGTTACAGGGCAACAAGAAAGCATCAAATCAATAGATGTACAAGAGGAACAGAGAGAATCACAAAATGTTCTGGAATCTCAAATTCCTCAAGTAACACAGGTACCTCATAAATCTAATAGGACATGCCTTGAACTTGAGAGATTTAGATATCTTGTGACTCAGGAATGTGGTGAGTTAGTCATAGATGATGAGCCAACAACCTATCTAGAAGTTGTTGAGGGACCAAAGTCTAAGAAATGGATTGAGGCCATGACATATAAGATGGAATCCATGTATACCAACAAGGTATGGACCTTGGTGGATCCACTTGAAGGGATAAAACCCATACAATGCAAGTGGGTCTTCAAGAAGAAGACTGACATGGATGTAAATTACAAACCTATAAGGGTAGATTGGTTGCAAAGGGTTTTTAGACAAGTTCAAGGTGTTGACTATGACAAAACTTTTTCTCCGTTGGACATGGTTAAGTCCTTTAGGATCATGCTTGTTGTCACTTCTTATCATGACTATGAGATTTGCTAGATGGATGTTAAATCTACATTCCTTAATGGGAATCTTCTTGAGGATGTGTACATGACACAATCTGAGGGTTTTATAAATCCAAATGATGCAAATAAAGTATGTAAGATACAAAGGTCAATCTATGGATCAAAGCAAGCATCTCAGAGATGGAATCTTTATTTTTATGAGATAGTCAAAGAGTTTGGCTTTAGCCAAAATGAAGATGAATCTTGTGTGTACAAGAAGGTTAGTGGGAGCATAGTGACATTTCTCATATTGTATGTAGATGACATATTGTTGATGGGGAATGACAACCCTACTTCAGAAAAGGTAAAGACATGGCTAGGAAATATTTCTATGAAAGACTTGGGAGAAGCATCCTTCATCTTGGGGATCAAGATCTATATATGATAGATCTAAAATGCTTCTTGGACTAAGTCAAAGCAGATACATTGATAAAGTATTGAAGCATTTCACCATGGAGGGCTCAAAGAGAGGAAATGTAATGTCAGGTCTCACTGCCCTAGGCTCTATTAGAGTTTCAAGAACAACGTATGGTGCCATAGACCCCCACTAGCCTCAACTACGAGCTTTGTCATCACTCACACACAAGATAGGATCAACTTCCTGACTAGTCACCCATCTGAGTACTACACCAAGCTAAGCACACTTAACCATGGAGTTCTTTAGAGATGTGCTCCCTAAAAAGGAGGTGTACCTTGGTGATATGGGTAGCATCCCCCACTTAGAATCTTTACGTCCTCTTTAAGGCTCAATATATAGTCTCATAATCTCTTCCCCATTTTAGTGCAGACCCAAAATGGCCCATGGACACCCATCTCCCATCCACAGCTACTAGTACAAGGGTGGCTTCATCTCATCTCAGTGGATAGCCCATTCCAACTTACCTAGACTGTACAACTTAAGACTGGCATGTCACATGTCCATATGAGTCCCACCTACTGGAGGGAAATTGGCTCTGATACCATTTGTAACGCATGGGCTCACTGCCCTCAGCTTTAGTAGAGTTTCAAGAATCACGACCAGCCCCACAAACCACCACTATCCTTAACTGTGCACTTTGTCCTCACTCACACGTACTCCAATGTCAACTTCCTAACTGATCATCCATCTTAGTACTACTCCAAGCCGAGCATGCTTAACTATGGAGTTCTTTAGAGATGGGATCCCTAAGAAGGAGGTTCACCTTCGTGATATGGGTAGTCCAATCATTCCTTTTAAGATCATTTTATCAGAGGCTTTAAATCCTGGGATGTTATAGGAAACCTACTCATGTGTCAAGGATTTGACATCTCTAGAGCTCAATGTCCCAATTCTTGTAAAGAAAGGGAATGTGTGAGTTTGATTCCATATGCATAAAAAATTGGATCAATCATGTATGCAATGTTGTGCACCCACCCCAATGTCTCATATGCCTTGAACATGATGAGCAGATAACAATCAGATCCAAGTGATGCTCACTGGAGGGTCGTGAGAAACATACTTAAGTACTTGAGAAGAACTAAGAATCATTTCGTCATATACAATGAAGAGGAAGAGTTGGTGGTTAAGGGTTACACTAATAAAAGTTTCCAAACTGACAAAGATGATTACAAATCACAATCAAGATTCATGTTTTGCCTAAACAACAAAGTTGTGAGCTGGAAGAGTTCTAAGAAAGCGATATTTGTTGATTCAATAATGGAGGTCAAGTATATTATTTCATAGAATGCAGTAAAGGAGGATGTATGGATCAAGAAAAGTTCCTCTCTAAACTTGTGGTTGTTTTAAGCATCAGCGATGCAATTGATCTATATTGTTAAAATAATGGAGATATTGCACAAGCTAAGGAACCTAGATCACATCAGTGTTCCAAGCATATAAAAAGGTGGTTTCATCTCATACGAGAGATTGAACAGTGAAGAGATGTGAAGATTTGCATAGTACAAACTGAGAACAATGTTGTTGACCCTTTAACAAAGGCACTTGATAATAGAAGCATGATGAACATGTTAGATCACTTGGAATAATATTTGTGGGTGATTTGCTCTAAGTGCAAGTGGGAGTCTATTGGCATGTATGTCTAGATAGCCATTCATATGATGATTGTAATGGCATCATTTGTAAATGATTTGATTCATAATAAAGTCAATATTCCAATTTATTCAATTTTATTCAATAATGAGATAATGATGTAACATAATAAATGTCTAGAGAATGATATTACTCAATGCCATATGTCTTTAAGTATGTTACATGAACAATGAGATCATATAGATATTAAGAGTATATACATTCTTATTATATCCCAAGTCAGATGTTATTATGTAAGGCAGATAGACAACAATAACACATAAGAATAGAGTGTGTGTTGGTTGATGACAAAATCTCATTAGTCATGATATGTGATATTAAAGTAAACACATAGATACACGTCAGAGAATAGTGTATCGTACATGTACACATGTAATAAGAGCTCCATCCCTCAATACATACACATGTGTACATTTGATATGAGTTTCTCCACTGGTGGGTTTTGATTGTCAATACATACATTTGATCTATTAGGGTTAAGTTCACTTCCGTGTGCTTGCCTCCTTTAATATATAGATGAGGAGTTTGTCATCTATTAATAAGAAATATCTTAGTAGTCTCCCTACATCTTATTTTCCACATGGTATCACAACATTGATCCTAAATCAACCCTAGAGAGAAAAGGAGAGTGCCTCTTCCTACGGGTTGTATCCATATCTTCTTGGCTTGACCACCCACCATGCATCATCCTCACCTTCATGATTGTCTCCTTTCTTCTTATTCTTTAATAAAAATTCCATTTTCTTCCTCTTATTTCTCATTTTTAAATATTTGGTCTTTCCATAAAGTTTTCCTCATGTTGTCAACTATCATTCTTGACAAATCTAGTATTCAACCACCTTATATCCAACAATCACACCACCTTCCTCAGACCGACACTATCCACCAAAGAACAATTTTAATATATTTTTCCTGTACCCCTACAACCCTTGAACATTATTTCTTTCATATTGTAAATACCTCTCCATGTGGTACCAGCCTAATGAAGGGTGAGTGTGGGAAGTCATAGCAATGAAGACTCATCACCCCCTACGTATTTCCTCATCGTTGTAGTTGTAAAACTATCTTAAAACATTCCATGGCTTGTATATAACTTTTCATCTCGTGTTAATCGTTTGATGTGTGCTTGTGGACTAATCACCTACCTTGCATGATCTATTATAACCCTTGGTTGTGATAACTTCAATACTTAGGTTTATTAATATCGTTTAACATGGTTGATGTCTTGATGAGAACTTCTGAAAGATATCTTCGAAGTAGTAATAGCATGATCTGGTAGGTGACGAGACATTTGATGCCTATAGTGATGCTTACATGAACCTAACTTCCGTATGGAGGGTTCACAACTCTATTTGGATAGTTGGTTCTGGCCTAGATATGTTTGCATGTGTAGTGGTGGTGAAACCCAGTTTCACCCCAGTGATTTCCATCATTAATCTAGACTTTGTTTTAATTCCTGCTCTTTTACTTTCCTTGCAATTAGTTTAACTAAATTCAAACCAACTTTTATTCTAAATATTAGTCTTACTTGGACTGGGTCCGACTAGCAAGATTCTTAAAAATGTTGTCCTTTGGGATTCGATCCTTAACTTTACTATGATAAGATTCATCCACTTGCGGGTGGTATTATTGCATGAAATTTTGGTATAAACTCAGGGATTTTAGCCCTGGGTGAATTTGTTAGTATAGTAAAAAACCACGTCAGAATACAAACATCATGATATAAAACATAGAAGATCCCTAATTCAAATATAGCCACTCAACCATGTGGGTTAGGGGAACCAGATGGAGAGGAAGAAAAATAGTGTGGTTCCCCTTTTATGCTTTATATAGTAACACATGGTGTTTTGTTTTCAATATGTCACTCATATATCTGATAATGCGAGTCAATGTGCCACATGGCTCGATTAAACAGATCCGGGTACAAAAATAAATTGATATTTTTGCAATACAAAAAAGCACCTTTGTTCGGCCCTCAGGATGAAATACGTAGGGGGTGAGGGGCAGAGCCCCTGTAGTATGGATTAAGGTTCATCTTTTTGTTATGTTTTGTCAATTTCTTATTGTATCTAGGCCAGTTTCAGGCAAGGACCATGGAGAAAATTATATATCTGGATATTGGTCAATCTTCCTAGATTGTATCCCTTAGATACAAATAACTGCATGACCATGAGGAGGTTGGGTTGTGGTTGGTCCTGGAGTTGTGTAGTTCTAGTGTATGAAGAACAAACATGATTGATTTGTCTAGTGACTCCCTTTCTAAAATTGCTTTTTATTTTGCAATTCTAATGTATGCACAAAGACTAAGACGGGATGATACAAAAAATGGTCCATCTTAGAGGAGGTAGTTAATTGTAGAGTACAACAGAGTCTTACAGTTCTATACTTTCTCTAAACTGAGCAGGTAGTTGATAGAAGAGTGCACAGAATCATAGGAGAGATGTAAGGGAGCGATCTACCATTTCCAATAGCCCACTATTGAGAGGATCCACAAAACAAATATATGACTTGAAATCATGGAAGAGATATTGAAGGGTGAGTGTGGGAAGTCATAGCAATGAAGACTCATCCCACTAAAGGTGGTGACAAAATTAGTGAATTGAGGTCTTTAGACAAGAGATGGTACTTGAGGGAAAAACTAAAGTCGTCAAAGTGTAATTAGTACATCTTTGAGATCAGATCATCCAATGTGGCATGATGGTCAAAAATTAGAATTTGAGTGTCAGTGTCAGTGTCAAGGTATTCGAGGTCGACACCTATTTCTTAGATTAGGCTGGTACCACATGGAGAGGTATTTGCAATATGAAAGAAATAATGTTCAAGGGTTGTAGGGGTACAGGAAAAATATATTAAAATTGTTCTTTGGGGGATAGTGTTGATATGAGGAAGGTGGTGTGATTATTGGATATAAGGTAGCTAACTACTAGATTTGTCAAGAATGATAGTTGACAACATGAGGAGAATTTTATGGAAAGACCAAATATTTAAAAACGAGGAATAAGAGGAAGAAGATGGAATTTTCATTAAAGAATAAGAAGAAAGGAGACAATCATGAAGGTGAGGATGATGCATGGTGGGTGGTCAAGCCAAGAAGATACAGATACAACCCGTAGGAAGAGGCACTCTCCTTTTCTCTCTAGGGTTGATTTAGGATCAATGTTGTGATACCATGTGGAAAATAAGATGTAGGGAGACTACTAAGATATATCTTATTAATAGGTGACAAACTCCTCACCTATATATTTGAGGAGGAAAGCACACGAAAGTGAACTTAACCCTAATGGATCAAATGTATGTATTGACAATCAAAACCCACCAGTGGAGAAACTCATATCAAATGTACACATGCATTCTTCCCTCCAACTCATCCAAAAATATGTAATACCCTTATAATCACATACACTAGCAAGAATCTCATGCCATGTTTTCCAAAATAGGGATAGCCAATTGAAAATGTCATTTAAACTAAACAATATCATTAATTATTTATCCTCTTGTTTTTATTTGTATAAATTGTATACTTCACAAATAAATTAAATTGGTCTACATTTTTACGTTATTTATTATTTATAAAATACAAAAATAATCATGATTACAATGAAAAAGAAGGAAGACGTACAATAAGTTGTGATGCCAGTCCCTTTTGTATGGCAAAGCCTATCCTCCAAAACACTACATCTATAAATCTGAGAGTCATGACATTGTTGTGCATAACTTTTTGCACCCTCTTGAGAAGCTCAATAGTCTGTGTTGCTAAGGATCCAAAAGTATCAAAACCAAAAGGCATAAAAACATACATGTTTTCTCATGCTTAGCCACTTTGTCTAAGACAACCTTCAGGTCAGTTTATCCCATAATGAAATCTCCACCTTTCAAACCCACCAATGGAGAAACTCCTATTACATCCACACATGCATGCTTCCCTCCAACCCAACTAAAAGATTCATTAATGAAATAAATAAAACACATTTGGAATTCATGATAAAATATTCACGCAACTTCTTCTCAAATAAGTACAAAATATAGATGAAACTTCCTACAACTTTGTATCTAAAACATAATAACATATGAAAAGATGTAACTCATGAATGTAACCCTAATCAGGAAAGTCGGGATCCTTGATAGTATATGTACCCCCACAAGACCTTTTCTTGTTTTTCTTATTCATCTTGAAGTCCTCACTTCAATTGCTTATCTCCTTTAATCTAGGGACATCTCATCCCACATCCATGTGAAACAATTACCAACATCATTAAGAAACATTGTTTACATTATATAACATAAACATATATAAGTCTTGATATGAAAAAACTTGGCATAGTTTTACATTATGAATATTCTTACATTTATCATTTAAATACATGACAAAATCAAAATTATTTACATATTAACCTCCCTATATGATTGTCCACTTTATGGAAGTATAACCCTTAATTTTTAGGAAATTCCTCAAATTGCGTGATGAAGGAGAATATACACTACTACAGAATACGCCTTTGGTGTCGGTTGTTTAACCCCCTTTGGCGACGGTTTTAAAGTGACGCCTATGTGGGAGCCGCTAAAGGTCGAACTCTTCGGCGTCGGTTTTCTAACCGACACCTATATGGTCTATAGGCGTTGGTTATATATAGTTGGCCGACGTCTATAGGGTTCACGCCACAAAGAAGGGCACCACCTAGGATACTTTCTATGTCGGTTAACAACTGAACAACCGACGCCATACTCCCAGACGACACGGCCGTGCTTCGCTGCACGACTGTGTTTAGTACTATAGGTGTCGGTTTTATATGAATAAGCGACGCCGTTTCCACCACGACCGTGCTTTCCTCCACGGTCGGGTTGTTTGTCATATTAGGCGTCGGTTTTTATCTAATAACCGACGTTGTAGGCCTTTGATGACGGTGTTTTATAAATAACCGACACCTATACTTTAATTTTTTTTTCTTATCAGTTTGCAGGCCTATTGTAGCTGGTCAGCAGGATGAGAACCTGCAGTTCAGTATTCTGAACTGTAGGTTTACGACATCCATTGATATCAGCCTACAAACATGCCACAAACCTGCAAAATCAACAAATATTTTTTCACACAAGTAGATACGTTCAGACATCAATTCAATTCTCACATTCACACATGTAATAACATTCAAATATATGTACAAACATTCAGACATGTATAAACATTCAGAAATATTCATTTACAAAATATCATTCAGCATCGCTATCAGCATCCCAATTATATCTTACAATCGCCACTGCCTGTATGGCTTTGGCCCATTCTTCTCTTACTTCATTTAATGCTTCCATCATATATGGAGCATGTACATTTTTTAAGCGTTTACCTATAGTGTGGTCAGTTTTAAACACCTGCAAAGAGAATGATGTATATATATAAGTAATAATATAAAAATAAGATTGATATATTTCATACTAACTAATGAGACTATATATAATACCTCATGTATGGTATTAATATCCAATGCGGCATGTCGGATAATCATCTGCATAAATCGCATCACATAATATGTGCATGCCCAACCGTTGTCTTGTGTAGCGCACTATAAATTGAAACATACAAAATATTAAAAAATACAACTAAGCACAGTTTACATAAATAATATATACATTGGAGTCGGGAAATTACTTTTACGTTCTCCCAAATTATTGGTTAGTTCTTTCTCCTTGGGACATTTCCTCCAACATTTTTGAATGCATCTAAACCCCTACATGTTAATGTAACACACTAAATTACATAATTAAATAGTAATGTAATAACAGATGTTAACGGATATAAAAATGAAATATTTCTCACCAGAATAATGGCATTCTCAATATGTGTCCAATTTTAGTGTTTAATGTACTTCCCGCAGGATCTAGATAATAAACAGTGAACGTCAAAGGGACAATAACTAGTAACTCCCAATGTCTACCGCTAGAGGTAAAAAAGTTAAAAATTAATAACTCAAAATGCACAATAAAAATGGAATTTTCTTAAGTCCAAATTATAAATAAAGTAAACTTACTTGACATTGAATGAAGCTATTGTTATCGTCTTCTTTTGCTGACCGAAAATTGTAAAAGCATCTATACAGTATTGTTGAACACTATCAGGGTCTTTAGCTACCATACTTATCAATGATGGAATAAAAAAACCCACATGATCAAATGTAAATTGTTTACATTGATCTTCGACTAAGTAGCTGCAAAACATGTATTACGTATGCATTAATATATAAGAAACCAGATCACTAGATCTTACACAAAGTATATGGATGTATAAACAAGATCTCACCTTATCCATGTCTCTATCATTGATGTATTCAACCAATCATACATAAACAACTCAATAATATCTTGTATAAATAAAGAGCTATCGTATGATTGACCTGCATAATATGCTTCTAAGGAAACAATTATAGGGCAATGTATATTATGTGCCCGTAGCCAACATGCCATTCCCCTACAAGAAGGACCTAACGGGTATTTTAGGTCAGTTGGAACCCAACTTGGTAATGCAGGAAGTGGAGGTGGAGACCTAGGTGCTCCGGGTGTCTTCTTTTTAACCTGTATATATAATTTCAGATCAGTTGTCCTCATATATACACATTAACAATATAAAGTAATGTAAATTTATCTTACAATTTCAGTAGTGTAGACGACATCTGCTTTGGGCCACAATATCAGCCCGCCTTCTGCCTCACCAAGTGTATCAATATCTAGGTGGGCATATGGCAATGCAGCTTCCCTCCAATCAGGTAATACACATATCAGGCTCACACGAACATAGCCCTGCGGCATTGGAGTCCCATGAAACGTTGCCCTAGGAAGGGACTGGTAAGCCTGCGCCTCTACAACAACATAGTCTTGCATTCTTAAGCGGCATGGCTTCAATGCCTACAAATTTACGTAAAGAATGTTATACATATATACATATCATCTTGAAAAGAATAGCTACAATGTCATAAATAATACTTACAGTAGACGTGTTAGGCGATGGGTCTCCAGGATTACTCGCAGTCTGTGCATCAGGAGAAGAGTGGGTCGCCATAGGCTGATTGGAAACCTGAGATGCCTGCCACCGCACTATTTCTTCCTTGACCTTCTCAGCAACTATATCATTGACCTTCTTAGCAACTATATCCTCGACTCTCTTATTCTCCTATACATGGATAAAAGAAACATTAGCTTCTTATTATTGAATTCCCTTTTGCAGTAACATTCTAAAAGAAGAATAGGTTACCTCTTCTTGTGAAAGTCCCGCTCTGGGATGGCCCAAAGAATGCTTTGATGCCCACACTAGTGCCTGCACCCCTAACACGTCCAAGATGCTCTGGGTTACCCAGAGCAACTGTCAATTCATCCCTTGTGCCCTGAGGGATGAACGTGCCTTGTTTCCTCTACTCGTGCAGCTCCCGCTAATCACCATCAACAGAAATTGGTAAGTTAACACCACAAATAATCAATATTCAAACGATTGCTCTAAGAGTTGTATTTTACCATTTTCGCAACCGCCTCAGCAGTTACGGGCTTCTTTATTTCACCCTTCTTATTTTGCCTCCCAGCTATCCAGATATCATGGCGAGGCATGGGTGTGGCAGACTCCTAAGTAGCCACAGACTCCGCCTGTAGTCTTTGGCGAACGCTTGCATATCCCTTTGGACCCATAGTGTGGTCATGCACATTCAGTGCACACCTTGCTTTTTGCGCGTCACTGAGGGCCTAGTTAGTATGCACATTAATGATTTGGTTAGTAGCACTAAATGTTAATCTTGAATAGGTGAATACAATGTATATTAATTAAATTGGGAGTGATGCCTAATACCTTGAATTCTTCAAATTTTCTTGAAGCAACAAAATTGTCCCAATCTTCTTTGTCCAAGAAGTTCCACTGTTCAAGGGCTGACTTCTTCTTCTTATCACCATCTTTTATGTATTCTCTGTTGAGATTTGTCCTATTGTTCCTAAACATCTTTCCAGCGCGTTGCATCACGCTTTTACGATGCAGCTTCTCATCCAATGCAAACAGATTCTATAAAATAGAATTCTTATTAACTAGTATCCAAAAATAGAATTGCAAATAATATAATTTGTAATCTAGAAAATAGAATTGCAAATAATAATAACTCACGCATAAATCCTTCCATATCAAGTCTTTCTTCCCCTGAGGAACTTTATGCCAATTATCATACTTAACACCACAATGGCTTCGAGTGACAGACCCAAGATAGTTTACGAAATTATTGCGGTTCACTCCAATTGCATTTCTTCCATTATCAAACTCCACAACCAATTTGGATCCTGTAACGAACCCACCTCCCAGTAACCCCCAATTAAGGGAGACCCAAAGGACAGAGCCATTTTTCAATTATAGGATCAAAGGTTCAACAAATAATCAGTAATAATTAATAAATTTTACCAACTAAACTGAAAACAGGTATAAAATAAAACTTTTTTTACCTTGGAAAAACTGGGATTTCTAAACTTCTATCCAAGAAGATATTAATCTAACTAATCATCCTATGCATGTTGTTTCTCATTCAGTTCCACATATGTCACTTTACTATTTGTTCTTTCATTTGTACCTAAAATGCCTACAAACAAAATGTCGGTCAGCCGAAGTTGGTATGTGGGGGAAACAATAATTGTGCAACTATGTTAACAATGTAATAAACCAAATATCATTTAACAACCAAGATTACGTTTTAAGCAATACTACTCAATCCTTGCCTATCCCCTTTCTCTGTAATGTCCCTGCAGTGGACATGGATACCACCTCTCTCATATGGTAGATCCTTACCCCCATGGCCCTACCACACAGGTAGCCAATACCTAGGGTTATGGAGTCGCATGGTCCTACCCAAAGGTAGACCAATCCCTGACTCATGATGACTTGATGGACCTACTCCAATGGTAGCCATTTACTAAGTCATTTAATGACCTGATGGTCCTACCCTCATTGGTAGCCATTTACTAGGTCAATCTATAAAGCTATAGAGGGGACTAGGATCTGAGCTAGTAGGCATATTTATTATGTGATAGTCATATTCACATTATACTTTGCATGAATTAAATACATCCAACAGTTTAATTCAATCCACGTTGGAAACATCGATAAAATCCCAGAAAACTAATTCGGGTAGTCATAAGCGTAACCACATACCTGTACATGTAGATTTCAGACAGAATAGTCCAATCAACAATAGACAAGAAAGAATTCAATAAGATCCTGAAACAAATATCCAATATTTTCTATCATGGATCATGGTATCCAAGTCTAATAGACCTATTCGAGCCCTAGGGTTACTATTTCATTTTTAGGGCTTCTTTTACAATTAGGGTTTCCTTTCATCTTTCACTATTTTAAAACCTAATTATTCACAAAAGATATTAAGGTTATCCCTTAACAACATTTAACCTTATTTTCGAATTAAAGGCATTATTGTCCATCAATTAAACCCATTAAACTTATCTTTCATTAAAACTGTCATTTTTATCCTTTTAATCCATGACAAGATCATTATGCTTATTTATCATCAATTTGTAATTCATTATGCTCTATTACTCATATGAAAGTTATTAATCATTAATTCTACCTTGATTCATGAGAAAACCCTCATTACTACATTTAGGGTATTTATCCACAAATTAGGAACTTTAGTGCTCGAAATAGCTTAGATTCAACATATTCCAACTTTAATCATGAAATTAATCAATCAAAGCTATTAATAGTCGAATTAATCAACATTAAGGTTTCAAGGCCCATTAAATTATTATTCATGCACAGTAAACTCGAAATTAAACTAATCACATGCAAAGTTCTTCCTTTTTGAACATAATGTACCGTTTTACATTTAACAAGTTAATATCAACTCTATTGATCCATTAAACCCCATTAAACACATTAATCATATCAAATAGGGTTTCTTAATCTTTAATTCATTAAAGATGATGATTTACACTGCTTTTCGAACTATGATCAGATTCAGGCTATAAAACTATTTTTAATGAGTTCCTTGAATTTTTCTGATCAAAATTCATATATCATATGTGCCAAACGGAGCTACCAATCACTAGATATGATTTTAGTAAGTAAATTACCTTCCAGCCAATAAGAGATTGACACGTCGCCAAGCTCCCATGCATTGCGACCCGCTTAAAAAAAATATAACCGAATTACTTTCTTGCCCTTGAGTAAGTTGATGGCCGTGTAGTCTACAGAGGGGCATTTCCGTCAAATGTTACTTTCCACTTTCTTCAACCTCGCGCAGGTCACAGGCAGCCGCCCTAGCCGCCGAACTGTAGACCTGGCGCGGCTTCCTCTTCTCCTCCGGACCCCGACGACGATCAGAACCTGGTCCCCTTGCTCCGCCGCCCCCTTGCGCACCTGGAGGTGCTTCTGGCTTGCAGCCTAATGAGCTAGGCAGTGCGTACAAGGGCTGCGACCTGGAGACCTTTTGCAGCCGTCTAACAGCCATGGCGCACGTCCCAATACCCGGAAAGTCGGCCTAGCTCCTCCGGTGTCGACGTGGGAGTAGCACGCACACATTGCGCCTCCTCCACAGCCTCACACAGCGCCAAGATGCGAACCACCCTCTCCGCTAGGGTTTTGAACGTAAGGAAGCAAGAGGAAATTGAGAAAGAGAGCAGAGGATGTGGGATCTCACTGGAACTCATCTCTGGGCTCTACCCCTTTTATAGGGGAGGGTTATCCACACCCCAGACTACTTGCCCACGAAGCAACCAAGTCCTTTTCCCAACTTGGTTTCCTATTCTTTCAATGAGAAGAAACCTTCTCTCTCCTCTTTACCTCCTTGATATTCCTTATGCTTTGGTTATTAAAAAATTCGACAATTATCACTTTTAATGTCTTTTCCCTTGGATTTTAATCCATTGGCCTCAAATTTTAAGTTTTCCTTAACAGAAAATACTTTCTTTTCATTAATATCACAACAACCATTAATAATGTATCACATTATCTTTTTATTTTGCAAATTTGGTATTTTCTCTTTCCTCTTTCTTCATTGGGACTCCTTGGGTCCCAAGAAACTCAAATAATTCGAAATTCTTTTTATTGGATACACATTATCCTTCCAGATGCATCTAAATACATTATTTCACATTATCTTGTTTATTTCTTATTAAAATAATTCCTTTTGAGGATTTCTTATTATTTCTCTTTTATTTTCCTCATCGGCATTCCTTTTATCATTAGAAATCTCATGGATATGAAAATTCCCCAAGAAATCTCATTTATGTCTCATTCCACTCATTTCCCACTTTTTATCATCATTTTCAATTTATTTCTTAATAAAGAAATACTTAATTAAACTTTTCTTTTCTAATTACCTTCTGTTTGTAACCTTGGTCTCCTTGGTACCCAAGGAACCCAAGAGGCACGAAATCCTCTTTGGATTTGCCTTCTAGAGGTTTCTACTTATTTCTTTTCTTGAAAATTCAATTATCCATTTACTAATTGAATTTCCTTGTTATTGGGCCCAATAGCCAATAAAGCCCACAAAGCAACCAATCAAGGCTATTGTGAAAGGAATCCATTTATTCAAAACAAATCACATCATTATTTGTTCAATTATCCTTAATATGATAAATTGCATTTCTCACCATTTGAACCCAAAAATTGGGGTTATAACATTCTTCCCCTCTTATAGGAATTTTGTCCTCAAAATTCCATCAAGCAAACAAACAAACAGGATAAGCCTTTCATGTTTCCATCATGGATCTTATGTGGCTTCACCCTTTCCATGGTGCTTCCCAAGAACTTTCATCATCTCATTTTCTTCCATCTGAGTTCTTTATTACCTTGGTATATCGTAACCTCATAGGTGACTCAGGACATTCCAGCCTCAAAAGCTGAATAGGCTCAGGGCTCAGCACATGGCTTGGGTACCTCACATAGTGCTCTAGATCGGACTCATGCAACACATCATTTTATCCTGAGGGGTAAGGTTAAACACAACCATCTCCACCAATCCATCTCAAATGGACCCATATATCGGGGACTCAGCTTTATCAGCTGTAGCTTAGAGGGGTCAGATTTTGCACATCACATATTCTCCCACAGTGAACTGCATGTCAGTCTGCTTTGCATCAGCTCGTGACTCATGTCACATTGAGTTAGAAATCAGACTACTTATGGGTAGTGTCGTGCGACTCAACCCTAGATATTGATCTACCTGTTAGGTAGGATCATGCAGGGTTTAATGAAGATCTACCATGTGAGAGAGGTAGTCTCCATGTCCACTGTAGGGACAGTACAGAGAAAGGGGATAGGAAGGGATTGAGTAGTACTGCTTAAAATGTAATTTGAATGTTAAATGATAATTGGCTGTTTACATTGTTAATATAGTTGCATGACTTTTTGTAATCCCCCGCATACCAGCAATTGGTGATCGATGTTTTGTTTGTCGGCATTTTAGGTATAACCCTGAAAGCACAAACAGTAAAGTGACACATCTGGAAAGTAAGAATTAAGTACAAGGAGGATTAGACAGAGGATTTCCAGTAAGGGCTAGATAGTTTCCCAAAGTTTCAAAAAGGTAAATAAAGTTTTAATTTTCCTGCCAAAATTCAGTTTATTGGTAGAATTTTATAATTATCATTGATTATTTGCTGAACCTTTGATCCTATAAATTGGTTAATGGCTCTGACCTTCGGGTCTCCCTTAATTGGGGATTACTGGGAGGCGGGGTCGTTACAGATCCACTACCACTTAGCGCTATTAACTTCTTCAATAGAGTGATGCCCCTTTTCTTGTTAAGTGTTTGGTGCTGCGCATCAAGTTGCTCCAGTGCTTCAGTGGGTACATGTGCATCATCAACCTAAAATTTGACAAAAATAAACCCACTGAATTAGCGCAATATAGAAATATGGGATATATGACATAACTAGAAGATAATGAATTTTATAGAAATGCAGGCAATGTTTTTAGAACTTACATTGGTATCCTCGCCATGCTCGTCATGGACAGCATGCTCATCATGAACTTCATGCTCATCATGGACATCATGCTCATCATGGTCAGTCATCTGAAAATGTCATTAAAAAGGCAAACATTTATCATTTGTATTAACTAGAAAAAGGCAAACATTTAGCATTTGTATTAACTAGAAAAAGGCAAACATTTAGCATTTGTATTAACTAGAAAAAGGCAAACATTTAGCATTTGTATTAACTAGAAAAAGGCAAACATTTAGCATTTGTATTAACTAGAAGATAATGAAAAATCAAATCTGAAAATGATATTGATATTAAAAAAGCAAATATTTAGCTTCAATAAAAAAATATAAACATACATGCCTCTAAAATTGTGATCTTTTATCAATTAACAATCCTTCATTGTGATCTCCGCACACATATAAGTCATCATTAGCTTCAATATTTTGTGGAGTTGGCAACCCAAATGAGAATGGACTGGAGTCATCATACTTATCATAGTACTCTTCTTCATCTATAGGATCTTCAATGAACTGTCTTTTACCATGAAGAACAACCGACCATTTATCATTTGCAGGATCATCAATATAGAATATTTGTTTCGCCTGTGATGCCAATATGAATGGTTCACCCTTCTCGCCAATCTTTTCAAAGTTCACCAAAGTGAAACCCAATTCATCAACTATAACTCCTTTGGTGTTATCAACCCAATTACATTTAAAGAGCGGAATTCTGAAATCTATGTAGTCAAACTCTCATATGTCTTCAATGACACTGTAATATGACATTTTAGCTTCATTTGGACTCTTATCCTTTGCACTTGCAAAATACATAGTCGACGCTTGAAGAGTGACCCCACTGTTTTGGATGACACTCTTATCATCTTGGTGCTTTGTGTAATATGTGAACCCATTAATGTCAAACCCTTCATAAGACATAACATTCGGTTTTGGTTTAAAGGCGAGGCATTTAATAGTTTCTGTAATATCATTTGGTGTTTGAGATAGTTGATGTAAGACTTTATCTTCAAACCACTTAGTAAAAGTCTTATTATGCTCTCTATCAAGCCACATTGAACTTGCTCGAGGATGTTGTCTCTTGATGAAATTGGTATGTTACACTCACTTCGTCCATGTTGTGTAAAATATACAAGTGAGCTTGTTCCAACTGCTCACGGCTAATTACTTTCACCCGTGATCCCAAAATTCATTTACCCTCCTCAATATTCTTGTCATTAATAGGAGTGTTATTACCACTCAGAAAGTCATTGCAAAAATCCATAACCTCTCTCGCCCCATAACCTTCAATAATACTCCCTTTAGGTCGATAACGGTTTCGAACATCACCTTTAAAAACGCTCATGTATCATTCAAAGGGATACATCCAATGCAAGAAAACTGGTCCCAACATTTTCACTTCCCTAGTCAAGTGGACAACAAGATGTACAATGATATCAAAGAACGAAGGAGGGAAATACATCTCAAGCTGACATAGGGTAACAACCACTTCTCTTTGCAAATTATCTAGAGTATCAGGGTCAATAACTTTGCTGCATAGACTGTTGAAAAAGAAACAAAGTCTGGTGATTGCAAACCTTACATGCTTCGGCAATATAGATCGAATTGCCACGGGCAATATTTGTTGCATTAGAGTGTGACAATCATGAGATTTAAGACCTATCAACTTCAGATCTTTCATTGATACCAATCTACAGATGTTGGATGAGTAACCATGTGGCACCTTAACATTTACCATGCATTCACAAAAAGTTTTCTTCTCCTTTCTAGACAACATGTAACAAGTGGGAGGTAAGTATGTTCTCTTATTACCCATTTCACATAATTCTATTCATTCTGACCTTATTCCCATTTCACGTAGGTCCAGTCTGGATTTTATCCCATCTTTAGTCTTACCTGGTATATTTAACAGAGTACCAATGATGCTATCACAGACATTTTTCTCAATGTGCATTACATCGATACAATGCCTGACTGTCAAAGAACTCCAATAAGGAAGATATCAATATATTGACTTCTTCTTGAATGAAGAATTGTCACTCCGTGTGGTCATACTACATTGTGATTTCTTACCAAATTCATTGACAATGTCTTTTACTCTTTCATAAATAACATCCCCTGGTATAGGTTTAGGTGCACTTCGTCCATCATTCCATCCATTGAATGCTTTGCGCTTCCTACGATACAGATGGAATTTTGAAAGAAACCTTCGATGACCAAGATATACAGTCTTGCCACCATGTTTTAGTCTTATTGAATCAGTGTTTTCTTAGGACACTCTTTAGCTCCTTTGACACTATATCCAGACAAATTCCCATATGCTGGAAAGTCATTAATAGTGCAAAACAACATAGCGTGCAAATGAAATGTCTCTCTTCCTAAAGCATCATAGGTCATCACACCTTCAGCCCAAAGTTTCTTTAAGTCATCAATCAGAGGTTCAAGATAAACATCGATATCATTTCCGGGTTGTTTAGGGCCCGATATCAACAATGACAGCATAACATACTTAGTTTTCATACACAGCCAGGGAGGAAGATTGTATATAACAAGCATGACTGGCCAAGTGCTATGTTGGCTGCTCAATGTCCTATACATATTCATCTCATTTGTACAAAGCTCAAGTCTTAGATTCCTATCTTCTTCACCAAATTTGGGGTACAATAGATCAATCTTCTTCCACTGTGGGGAATCAGACGCATGTCGTAGGATCCCATCATTATTTTTCTTAACATCTGCATGCCACCTCAAATTCTTCACATCTTTCGGATTTGCAAACAAGCATTGAAACCGTGATATTATAGGTAGATACCACAACACCTTGGCAGGAGAACCAGTTTTGGACTCCCCCGAAGTCATCAATTTATACCATGATGCACCACATTTTGGACAATCTTTCAAATCTACATAGTCCTTTTGAAATAATACACAACCATTCGGGCATGCGTGTATCTTCTTGGCCTCCATTCCCATTGGGCACAACATTTTGTTTACCCAGTATGTTGAGATTGGCAGCTTGTTTCCTTCAGGAAGCATTTCGTTCAACAAAGTCAACAATGAAGTGAAGCTTTTGTCGCTCCATCTATTGTTATCTTTCAAACTTATACAATCTCAACACAACACTAAGCTTCGTAAACTTAGCACAACCTGTGTATAATGGTATCTCAGCATCATGCACAATGTTTATAAAGATAGGAGGTGGATCAGTGTGCTCTACCCTACAACTATCCAGCATCGCATCAACGATGTCTACTGGAACTGGTTCGTTCACATACGTCATCGGAGGCAATTTCTTCTTCCACCCAAGCACTGCTATCGACATCTACTAGTTTCAAGTTTGAAATCTCTCCATGCCGGTGCCATTATGTATAGCCTTGTACAATCCCATTGCACATGACATGACTTTTGATTTCCTCACCAGTGTTGACTTTCAAGTTGTTACCGCAATGCCTACATGGACAGTAGAACCTATCTGTAGGTTTTTTCCTTACCAGTGTTCCTCGACAAATATAATAAACTGATCAAGACCAGATATAAACTCTAGGGTGCAGCAATTGTGAATGGACATCCATGATCTATCCATTCTATGATCAAAGAGAAAACAAGTATATATTAGGACAAGATTAGGGTATACACTTACATCCTATCCAAGATTTACTCCTATTACAGTCCCAAATGGGCGACTATCCAAGATTTACTCCTAATGAGTAAATCTTGGATGGGTTTCTAGGCCAACAAACACATGTGATGTCATTCTTATATATAATAAATGTGTACCACCTATCCCATCCTTGAACACCTAATCTCACTAGTAAGTGTATAATGTGTATTGGTTTTTCAAGAAAATTTCGGCAGCATTTCCCCGCTATTCTCTAAGTACATATGTACTTAGAGAACAAACGGGGAAATGCTGCCGAAATTTTCTCAAAAACCCAATACACATTATACACTTACATCCTAAGTGAGATTAGGTGTTCAAGAACAGTCCCAAACCGGGGACTATCTAAGATTTACTCCTAATGAGTAAATCTTGGATGAGTTTCTAGGCCAACAAACACATGTGATGTCATTCTTATATATAATAAATGTGTACCACCTATCCCATCCTTGAACATCTAATCTCACTAGTAAGTGTATAACGTGTATTGGGTTTTCAAGAAAATTTCGGCAACATTTCCCCGCTGTTCTCTAAGTACATATTTACTTAGAGAACAAACGGGGAAATGCTACCAAAATTTTCTCGAAAACCCAATACACATTATACACTTACATCCTAAGTGAGATTAGGTGTTCAAGAACAGTCCCAAACTGGGGACTATCCAAGATTTACTCCTAATGAGTAAATCTTCGACGGGTTATAGGCCAACAAACACAATAATAGATATGTACATGTTAGGGTTTCATCACAATTGATGTTAGGGTTTCATCAATGTTAGGGTTTAATCAAATCAAATTAGAATGCTAGAATGGACAAGTTTGAATCTTATTTCAACATGCATCAAAATTTACTGAATTAGGTCAAGCATTAGGATTAGAAGCACAAATATATGCAGGAAAAATATTTGTTCGTATCCTAGAATTTACATAAAGCATTACATATAGATTTGTTCATATCCTTACCAACAGCAAACACAGTCGTGGCTGTGTTGGCCTACCACGGCCGTGCTGGGCAGCACGACTATGGTAGGCCATTCTTCTCAGTGAAAGAAGTAGAATACTAACTAGTCTTTAACGAAATTGATTGATTATTTAGTCGGGAAGAAAGTGAAGTAAGGACTTCTATAACTAGAAGGTATCTCATTGAATTTCCAGGTAACCGTAGCCAAGTGGCTAAGGTGCTTAGGTTTTGAAGTCAGGAAGTGATGTAGTTAAAGAGCTAGGGAGAAAGAAGAACAGAGGCTACAGCTAATACCTAGAGAGCAGAGAAGCAAGCAGTGGGTGGCGGCAAGGAAGAAGACAGCGCTGCAGTAGGGCGTGAGCAGGGAGGAAGGATCACGCCGCAGTAGGGTGTGAGCAAGGAGGAAGGCGGCGGGCGGCGGCGGCGATGCAGAGCAGCAGCAGGGAGCGTCGGCGGCGAGCGAGAAGCAGTAGGCACCAGGCGGCGATTTTGGGAGAGAGGCGACGAGCAGCGCACAAGAGAATTGATGAAACATGAAGAAAGGGGGAAGAGTCGGGTGATCGGGCCTCTATTAAGTTGGTCAACGGTGTCGGTTATCTACAAAACTGATGCCTATTACGATTTAGCGTCGGTTGATAGTAAAACACCGACGCCCAACTAAACAACCTTTACCCTAAATTATTTGGCGGGAACCATTATCAGCGTCGGTTATCTAAGGATAACCGACACTGAAAGTGGGACTTTTCGCACAAATTTTCATTTTAAATAGGCGTCGGTGAATAGTTAAAAAACCGACGTTGTAGGTGACCTAAAATGTTTTCGCTCGAAAATTGGATTTCGCGGGCGATTTTAGGCATCTGTCTGTTATAACCAGCTGACGCTGAATACAAAGCAATACCCGTGTCTGGATGGTCTTTAAATATAGACGTCAGTTTGCATAAATAACCGACGTTTAATATTATAGGTGTCGGTTTTCCTAAATAACCGACGCCCAGAAAAGCGACACTAAATGTTGTTTCTATAGTAGTGATAACACATACTCAAATTACTTTAATCATATTAACATCGCATTGGATTAACATTGGCACTTAAACATGATGGGGTCTCTCTTTCCTAAACAAGTTGGGATTACTCCCTCTATACATGAACACAGTTTTTGAACTTGATTATGAATATTTAATATTATATGAACATGAGATTCAGACATTGAATATAATCTCATGAACCTGATGTTGGTAAGTATGCCCTAAGAGCCAATCATGGGATGATTGGTGGGATACATTAAGATTGATTTGATAAAGATCAAAGGCAAGCTTCCAATTCTTTCTGGTTCAGTCATATGGGATAATGATAGAACAGATTGAATGTCTAGAGAACGACAATACTCAATGATGTATGCTTTCAGGTTGAGGACCTGAATGATGAGATCATACAGATGCTAAGAGTGTGTACATTGTCATTATGTCCCTAGTCAGATGTCATTGTGGAAGGTAGATAGACAACAATGACATACAAGACTAGATTGTGGTGTTGGTTGATGATAGAATCTCATTAATCATGATATGGAGATATCAAACAAAACACATAGGTACTTATTAAAGAACAAGTGTACCAGACAGACCCACTGTGAGTTTGACACATGGAACCATGACATAGTAGTCACATTCAGCTCTCACAATGATGGTGGTGAATGTGATTCTTCAACCTAAAATCACTACACTCAACACATGTCATTGGGTACACTTTGACATCATCAAATGCAGTCCTGAAACATGGGTTGTTATAAAGGTGATTATTGGGTGACTTTGACACATGGGTCTTTTGAGGGGTGAGTGATAGATATGGGATTTGTCCCTCCTGAGGGAGTTTGATATCCATGGCTACTTGATGTGTAGGATTGAGAGAGGCGTGCGCACGCATGTGTGAATCAGTATGTGAAATTGATGTCATACATATCTCCTCCAATCTACTCTGAGATCAAGAAAGTGAATGAACGTAGTCAGGATGACTGTTCCATGCCTTGAGTTCATTTAGCATATCAGTGACAAAGGAATTATACAGTCGATGTAACACCATTCACGGATTGTAGGATTGAAAGTTGTTCTCCAACTTCCTATTTCACTTGGGTAGCATTGATGTGCGACTCGGCACCACTCTTTGCATGTGAAGTCGTAAGTGTGATGGACTTTCATTGCCAACGTGAAATGGACCTACAGGGTCACACACATAGGATTTAACTTGGCAGAGGAGTTTATCCACAAATGTATGTTTAGATTGATTACTAAAGGAGTTTAGTAGTTCAATTAAACACCCAGTTGATTGATAGCTCAAAATCATAAGTGTTCAAGGTGTTGGACCAGATGATTAAGAGTATCAGATTGATTGGAAGTGCAATTGACTGATTTGCATAGTCTGCTACCCCAACCGATCGGCTAATGGGATGAACCGATCGGCTCAGGTTGGTGAACCGATTGGCTCAACAGATGAGACGATCGACTCATGTGTCATGAGACGATCGACTCTATTGTTGAACCGATCGATTCATGTGACCAACTGAGATCGTTTGAAAGTCAGAAGACAATTTTGCAAATACAATTTGTTTCACTTGTACAAATTCGATTTGGACAAAGATTAATATTTGATTAATTGGAAACAAATATGAAAGTAAATTTGAGTTGGACCAGGACCACGAATCGATTGGCTCAGGCATGAACCGATCATCTCAGAGCATCAGACGATTTGCTCAGGTCCCAAAGAATCATTTTAGGGTGTGAACCAATCAATTCGGTTGGCGCAATTTGTTGTTTTTGTGGAAAATCTCGAACCCTTCTACTCTTGCTTTAATCTTGCATTGCTCGGAGTAGATAACCTTATCCCATGACCCTCCTATATATAGGGGTAGTGGGGGCTTCTCAGGAACAATAACTCAGAATACCAGTTGCTCTACAAAGTTGTCATTCTCTTTGGTTGTGGTAACCGAGAGAGCCCGAGCAAGTTATACCCGATAAGGGAGGCAATCAAGGGAGAGACAACTGCAGAAAGGCAACTAGTTGCAGAAGAGTGTGTCGGTGACTAGTACGTTGACAGGAGGGTGTGAATCCTTCTGATTCCTTGTCGCTCAAGGAGATCAGAGTTCCAGGTGGTCCGTGTGGACTATTTCAGAGGCGGGAGGCTTCTGCCGCTTAGAGGACAGTTGTCAATCCTGACAGTCCCGGTGAGACCAGGAGCTGCACAGACACCATCCAAGACCGGAGGTGAAAACCGTGTAATCCACAAGGTAATGTCTCTGAGCAAGCCTCGGGACAAGGTATGCCTCTACAAACCATCCTTCCTATTATATAGATGTTGACATGATTCCTTTATTCTTGGTTTGGGAGAAGAAAATTTTTGTTTCCACTACCTTCTCGGTCTCCCCTAAAACCCAACAGTGGTATTAGAGCCACATCAACTTCTCTATACTTTAGGATTATCGATGTGATCAATTTTGGTTTTTTGCCTTTAATTATTGCATACGATGTGAATATTTATGGCTTTATGCATGTCAAATCCTAAATCCACAAATCCCAATATACATATATGATATGTAATATGAATGCACTCTATATGTGTCTCCCTTAAATGAGTTTTGTGGTTGATGTATAGTGTGGTTATGGCCAATAAACCCTATGTATGTGTGCTTGGTAGAATGTGGTTGCTTGCATCTCAGTCTGTGCACTGAATCCCTACCTCCTTATTCTTGATGTAACTCGAGATAACTCGAGATTTATTTCCTACCTTTGATCCCCCTGAATATAACTTGGGGTTTCCCAATTTATATGTAAAATATGATAGATCTTTTATTTCCTGTTATGTTAAAGAACGGAGGACAATATGACGACAACTGAGATGATCGGTTCAAGGTGTGAACCGATCAGTTGGCGATCCAAATGATTGGCTTGAGGAGCGAGACGAGCAGGTGGCGACCTGAGGAGATGCATGATGACAAGTGAATCGATCGGTTGGAGGAGCCAATTGATCAGCTGGTGGCACCCAACCAACCGGCCAGATAGCGAGCCGATCAATCATGGAGATGAGTTGATCAAACCCAGAACGACAAAGCACATAGTTCATCTTGTACAGGTTGCATGTGATGTAGACCTAGATGACCGTGGTTCCTCTTGGCTCGAGGAATCACATTAGGATGGCCATAATCATCACTTTTATCATTTCACATGTTTTCTGTGGGATATAGCATGTATATGATACGTATTATTTATTGTGGTGATTGTATATGTATATGTACCTATAAAAACCAAATCCCTCATCTAAATATTATGTCTTTTACGCCTTCCATTAGTGGAACACATGAAAAACTTGATCGACCAAGTGTAGATTACACCAAAGCGTGGTGCGTCGTCTATCTTGCAGAAGTGTGAAGGGTAAACATGTAGGTTCTGCCGAAGCGGGGTGCATGTTTACCATGTCGGCTTTTGGGTTAGACTTAACTGGTGATTCTTAGAGCATCCAAGCCCAGAGGCATGGAATGTTCATGGCAAGGTGTTGTGCATGTTCATTCATTAAGAGTTGCATATGATGCAATTGGCATGATGGCCTACCTAAATAGTCAAGATTGTGGGCGATTAGCCAAAGCTGACTCATGACTTGATGAAATATGGATCTTGACCCACTAGAATATTGTACGCTACAATCTTCCGAATTGATGGTGAGGGCTATCAATTTGAACAAAAATAGTGGGAGCGATAATTAATTAAAGTCCTAATTATATCATTAACCTTTTAAAATCAATCAAATAAGTCAAAATTGAGTTTTGGACTAAATTGCATATATTTCCTTTTGTAGTACAAATGACAACAAACAACAATCACTTTTCGTTGTGATCGGTCCTTGAGAAGGACAAGCTGAATGGGACTAACTTCCACGACTGGTTTAGGACGTTAAGAATTGTTCTCACTCAAGAGTGAAATCTCTATGTCTTGGATACTCTAGTTCCATAAGAACATGCTCCTACCGCACCAAAGGCAGAAAGGGATGCTTATAAGAAGCATTCTGATGATACCATTGATGCAAAGTGCTTGATGTTGTACTCCATGAACCACGAGTTGTAGAGACAACATGAGAACATGGGTGTCATTAAGATGATTCAGCATCTCAAGAACATGTATGAAGATCAAGCACGGTAAGAGAGATATGATGTCTCCAGGGTGTTGTTCAAGTGTGTCATGACAGAAGGAGATCCAGTTGGTCCCCACACGCTCGAAATGATTGGGTATGTGGAGAACCTGACGAGACTGGGATTTCCCCTGAGCCAAGAGTTGGCTACTGACGTGATACTACAATTGTTGCCAGAATCCTACAGTTAGTTTCTATTGAACTACAACATGAAAAACTTTGACAAGACATTGACATAGGTGTTGGGCATGTTGAGGATAGTCGAGACATAGATGAAGAAGGATAAGCCTAAGTCTGTGATGATGATCAACAACAAAGGCAAGTCCAAGTGCAAGGGCAAGGGAAAAGCTAAGAACGGTTCTGATGCTAGCCAGCAGCCCAAGTCGTCTTCAACTCTCAAGGCCAAGGGAGGCGTGACCAAGAGAGGCAATTGCCACCATTGTCAAAACCCAGGACATTGGAAAAGGAATTATCCAATCTATCTGGAAGAACTAAAGAAGAAGGAGGTGGCGTACATCTCCACCTGAAGGTGTCATGAAATAAACTTATAACACTTTTTAGGTATATGATACCAAGATATAAAGTGTAAAGCACCCAATACATGGGGCAAGTGTTGCCACCATATATAGGAGTACTTTAGTTTATTTCAGCCTTGAAGGCATGTAATAGAGTTATGAACTACTATTTTATATTTTCCAATGGATAGAAACACATTATTTTTGCATATTGTATGACAATGATATCAATTAATAAAGTTGATGTTTCAATCTATGTGGCAATGCCTTGTTTATCTTGTGGTACTTGGTATGCATAAGATAAAATGATACCTAAAAGTCATTTGATAACTCAAACAATCAAATTAGCATAAATCATGAGAAATTCATTTCTAATTTACATATGATGGATAAATCTAGACTCTTTTCATTAGAAAACCAGTAAGAGATATGAATCTCTTGAACATGATAAATCAATCTTCACTAGTAGTAGTGGGAGAATGATTATCCTATTAGGTATAATACATGTGATGTATTTACATACCTATTGGAGCAAATGCTAGTACTTCAAATGGTGTTTAGAGAAATACCAATATGAATATCTTGAAGTGTTCAAGAATATCATAGATGAAGTACGAATATGGTAAAGTGTCAATTCTTGATGAGATCAATGAATCAAATACTTAGACCAAATGTTTGAGAACCTTATGAGTGATTACGATAGTGTATCATAGTGAACTCATGATTAAGGCATGGTGATGTCTGAATCAAAAGGAGTCATACTCTAAGGAGTTAGATCATGATTATCAAATAACTAATTTCTTCTTAAATAAAGAATACCCTACACTAATAAAGGACATTAAGAATCACAAGGAGTTGTGAGTTCTTATATCCTTGATAGAAACACCTCGATTATCTATGTGATGAGTTGGTCATGTGATGAGTCAACTATCTAGATGAATATCAGGAACCAGATTTTGAGTTATGGTTTATGACCATTACATCCTAAATGACTTCCATGTGAACCATAAGGTATGACCTTGATGGTAGCACCCATTGGGATGAAATCCATAAAGTGTGAATGAGTCTTAAGCGTTAAGACACATGGATAACATTTTGAGAAGGATGATGCTTGTTAATTGCAACTTAATGACTAAGACATTTGGCATACAGATACTAAAACCGCATTCCTATGAGGAATAAAACAAGGATGTGTACGTGAAACAACCTATAAGGTTTATGAATCCATTAATGCAAATGAAGTATATAAGTGACAATGGACTAATCAATGTGATTGATTGAGTACAAGCAACTCAGAACTGTGATCTTTACTTTGATAATATAGTCAAAGGGTTTGACTGAAATGACAAAGATAAAGAAGGGATATGTGATTTAGTGGGAGCGTATTATCCTTCCACATATTTATGTGAAATGGAAATGTTCAAGAATGGAAATCCAAAGTGGAAATTATCTTTAGGAAGATAGAGATGTTTCCTATGTGATAAGAATAGAGATCTATAGAGATAGTTCTCGAAAACCTCTTGACCTGAAAAGAGAAAGCATACATTGGCAATCTATACTGAAGGGTTCAGTGTCCATAGATTCAGTGGGAGAAAACTTGTCCATGTTACATGGAGTTAGTATCCCAAGGCCAAGTGTCCAATCCTTATAAAGAATGGGAACACTAAGAATAGATATGAATCTATCATGTATTAATTCATCCCATTATCTTGCATGTATGGACATAGAAAGAATAAAATGCATTCATCATCTTGTATGTAGGACATGATAATATGATGTGCTCATCCTGATAACTTGTATGTGGGACATGATGAGTGGATGTCTATCTAGTTCTAGTAAGGGTTACTGGAATACAATAAGAAATTGATAAGTACTTGAGAGGTACCAGTTCTATGGAAATAAGGAATGGTTCACTGTAAAGAGTTACACTAATGCGAACTTCCAGAAAATTAATCGCAATATATATGAGATATACATAAAAGTGAATGTTTGTTAATGGAAACGTTCCAGTAAAAACGTTTAAAAGGAAATGTCGAGTATCCGTGTGTTAGAGAACAATAGTGGATACTATATGGATCTAGGAGTTCATAGAGATGAACTTATAGTTATTCCGGTCATTGATGACAAGTTAGGAGTTCTTGGTCATGCAATGTGGCTAAAGGTTAGCAAAGGAATACTAGATCACATATTACGACAACTCCATCTCATACGTGTGACATACAATGAAGAGATGAGAGACATGCAACTAATATCGACTTTGGCAAGGTCTTGCCATAACTCACTATGTTATCACTAGAGAACAGTAACATGAGGGACATGTTTGAAGATCACTATGAATATGATTCAATGGTGATTGGCTCACAGTGCAAGTGGGAGTCTGTTGGTATGTATGCCCTGAGAGCCAATCATGGGATGATTGGTGGGATACATTAAGATTGATTTGATAAAGATCAAAGGCAAGATTCCAATTCTTTCTGGTTCAGTCATATGAGATAATGATAGAACAGATTGAATGACTAGAGAATGACAGTACTCAATGGCGTATGCTTTCAGGTTGAGGATCTGAATGATGAGATCATACGGATGCTAAGACTTTGTACATTCTCATTATGTCCCTAGTCGGATGTCATTGTGGAAGGTAGATAGACAACAATGACACACAAGACTAGATTGCGGTGTTGGTTGATGACAGAATCTCATTAATCATGATATGGAGATATCAAACCAAATACATAGGTACTTGTTAAGAACAAGTGTATTGGACAGACCCATCATGAGTTTGACACATGGAACCATGACATGGTAGTCATAGTCAGCTCTCACATTGATGGTGGTGAATGTGATTCTTCGACCTAAAATCACTACACTTAACACATGTCGTTGGGTACACTTTGACATCATCAAACGTAGTCATGAAACATGGGTTGTTATAAAGGTGATGATTGGGTGACTTTGACACATGGGTCTTTTGAGGGGTGAGTGATAGATATGGGATTTGTCCCTCCTGAGGGAGTTTGATATCCATGGCCAATTAATGAGTAGGATTGAGATAGGTGTGTGCATGCATGTGTGAATTAGTATGTGATATTGATGTCATACATATCTCCTCCAATCTACTCTGAGATCAAGAAAGTGAATGAACGTTGATAGGATGATTGTTCCATGCCTTGAGTTCATTCGGCATATCAGTGACAAAGGAATTATACATTCATTGTAACACCTTTCACGGATTGTAGGATTGAAATATGTTCTCCAACTTTCTATTTCACTTGGGTAGCACTGATGTGCGACTAGCCACCGCTCTTTGCTTGTGAAGTCATAAGTGTTATGGACTTTCACTGCCAACGTGAAATGGACCTACAGGGTCACACACATAGGATTTAGCCTAGAAGAGGAGTTTATCCACAAATGATGTTTAGATTGATTACTAAAGGAGTTTAGTAGTTCAATTAAACACCCAGTTGATTGATAGCTCAAAATCATAAGTGTTCAAGGTGTTGGACCAGATGATTAAGAGTATCAGATTGATTGGAACTGCAATTGACTTATTCGCATAGTCTGTTGCCCCAACCGATCAGCTCATGGGATGAACCGATCAGATCAGGTTGGTGAACTGATCGGCTCAACAGGTGAGACGATCGGCTCATGTGTCATGAGACGATCGGCTCAATTGTTGAACCGGTCGATTCATGTGACCAATCGAGATCATTTGAAATTCAGAAGACTATTTTGCAAATACAATTTGTTTCACTTGTACAAATTCAATTTGGATAAGGATTAATATTTGATTAATTGGAAACAAATTTGAAAGTCAATTTGAGTTGGACCAGGACCATGAACCGAACATCTCAGGCATGAACCGATCGGCTCAGAGCACCAGACGATCGACTCATGTCCCAAACAATCATTTCAGGGTGTGAACCGATCGGTTCGGCTGGTGTAGTTGGTTGTTTTTGTGGAAAATCTCAAACCCTTCTACTCCTACTTTAATCCCGCATTATCCGGGGTAGAGAACCCTGTCCCATGACCCTCATATATATAGGGGTAGTGGGGGCTTCTCAAGAAGAACAACTCAGAACACCAGTTGCTCTACAAAGTTGTCTTTCTCTCTGGTTGTGGTAACTGAGAGAGCCCGAGCAAGTGCTACCCGATAAGGGAGGCACAGTAAGGGAAAGACAACTGTAGAAAGGCAACTAGTTGTAGGAGAGTGTGTCTGTGACTAGTACACAGACATAAGGGTATGAATCCTTCTGATTCCTTGTGGGACAAGGAGATCGGAGTTCTAGGTGGTCCGTGTGGACTACTTCAGAGGTGGGAGACTTTTGCCGCTCGGAGGACAGCTGTCAATCCCGATTGTCCCGGTGAGACCAGGAGATACATAGACACTGTCCAAGACCAGAGGTGAAGACCGCACAAGCCGTGAGGTAATGTTGCCGAGCAAGCCTCGAGACAAGGTATGCCTCTACAAACCATCCTTCCTATTGTATAGATGTTGACGCGATTCTTTTATTTTGGGTTTGGGAGAGGAAAATTTTTGTTTCTGCTGCCTTCTCTGTCTCCCCTAAAACCCAACACCTGATATATTGACTATAACTATACCTATATCATGTACATGATGATAATCATAGAAGTCTATTACAAAATAAGCAACATACAATAATAGTCAGAGAAAGTTCATACATTATTCTTCATAACATTAATCAATTAAAAGATTGAGTGTATCATCATTTATGAATAGTAAATAATTATTCAAGATGATTATGCAATGGTATGACCCACTTACCTTGAGATAAGAAAATCCTTAGGTTTAGCCTCTTGTTCAGGGTTGAATACTAAAACTATATATCCTAATTATATCATAAAATCAAACATTAATTATCCTAAGGTTTTTACAAAACCTTGGTTGTGTCTAACGTAAAACAAAAATTCAAAACTTTTACATATCTATTATACAATTACTTTTCTAGCACATACTTCTTTGCATTTTTAATAAAGGATGTATATATTATGAACATATTAAGAATCATCCAATGAGAGAAAATATAAAAAAACTACATAGAAATTCATTAATTGGTGTCATATTTTTGGCCTAGAAAAACCTAGGGATGGCCCTAGTGATGTGTGTCTAAGCCATATACCAAAGCTTTGAATATATTCTTATTCACATAAATGTGTGACATAGAATGTTAGATGAGGGTTCAAAATGGGAAAAAATGACTTTGAATGTTCTAGAATTCAAACCATTAAAGAAGTACTCCAGTAATCAATCTTAGAAAATAGCTCAAAATTCAAGACAAAACTTTGATAATAAACTTGTTTAAAAGCTCTCTCGTCTCCTTTTCGATGCATGAACCTCTTGAAGAGGCTTCATAGTGGTCCAAAGCCTTGTAGCTACCATCCACCATGGCTAACCCTGTATGGAAGGTTGAACTTACATAAAGAGGAAATCATAGATGAATTAAGACATTGGGTGTGGCTCACAAAATCCATGCTAATATTGACAAAGAAACACACTAAGATGAGAAGCACACGAGCAAAATAAAAAAATAGATTATTCTAGTTATAGAAGAAGAATGAAAAAGGAAGATGCAAATTCTACATAGATCATCAAAATAAGAGTTGGAAAATATTCATGTATTACTTTTGATGTATTTCAAGAGATGTTTCCACACAAATTATAATTCCATAGTGCTCCCTAATGACCCCACTAGTTGTGTTTGTATTGGAGGTTTTTGG